>OY282491.1:3553862-4788095 GCA_958295575.1 Leucania comma
GCAATCTTCATGCAACCAAAGGTACAAAGGCAGATTTAATGCCGAGTTTATTGGGTTCTGGTAGTCCGATGGAGAGTCGCTGCTTATAAAATACTGCTGCATCCAATCCTAATGAAAGCCGACCCTAAAATTGTTGGGAAAATCTATAAATATGACGGCTCGTTCAGGATGGTTCGAGTTCTGGTCATCTACCAGGTGGGCCTACGTGGGTAGCGTACTTTTCAATACATTTCGGTACAGTGCACTGTTATTAGGTAGGTACAAACAACAAAACGGACAGTTTCAGAACGTCTTGACTCTGCGACGGCCTGGCTGAGAGTGTCCGCTGCACTCGGCGGATTCTCCTTCCCCAAGCTCGTAGCCAAAGCGGAAACGGCTGACTCTGTCTAGGCCCGCCACCTCTATTTCTTCTAGTCGCCACTAGATGGCTTGCCTTGTTTTGTTGTCAACAAATCAACGCCGGATCCGACATATATATAAAAGAATGTCTTGTTAGTTACACTATTTATAATTTGAGAACGGCTGAACCGATTTGGCTGAAAATTGGTGGGAGGCTAGCTTAGGACCAGAAAAAGGACATAGAATAATTTTTAACCCGTTAAATAATAAAAAAAAACCTGCTCATTTATTGGCATAGGGTAGAGAAGGGTAGAGCTGGGTAGAGCAGGGTAGAGTAGGGTAGAGTAAGGTAGAGTAGGGTAGAGTAGGCTGGAGTAGGGTAGAGTAGGGTAGAGTAAGGTAGAGTAGGGTAGAGCTGGAGCGAAGCCGCGGGCAAAAGCTAGTATTTATTTATTTATTCACTTCATCAACAAATTTACATTTGTGTCGAATGGATGAAAATTTAACAATATTTGTAACACATTACACAACATTCTAAGAAATAAAAAAAAACAATTAAACAAGACATGCTAGTACTGTGAGTTGCCAGGTAAATAAATTAAAATACATTGCACATTAGTTATCATCACATTAATATCATAGTTAAAATACAATAACAAAAAAAGCTAAATGTCAATAAAATGTAAAAAAGTCAGTAAAATGTAAATAATGTCAAAAAAGAGAAAAAAAATATATATAATGTCAATATAATTCTAGGAATTTAATATCAATAAAATCCGTTATGATATAATGTCATGACAGAATTTCGAATATAAGCATAATAATTTGAAGTCAAATAAAAAATATAATAACAAAAGAATGGGTTTAACTATTATTATTTGGTACAATCTTTGAGAAACTCTTCTATGCTGTAATAACATTTTTCTAACAACAATGACTTTAATTTAATCTTAAATTCGTTTAAATACATAGCGTTTTTAAATTCTACTGGCAGTTTATTGTATAAATTTACTGACTGCACTCTAGAGGCATGTTTAACGACATTAAGCTTAGGCTGTATGAGATTAGGTAGATCCTTTCTTCGTGTTTTTATTCTAATATGTCTCTCTTCCTCTGTCTCAAATTTATGAAGATTTTTAACAAAATGACTAAGCAGGACCAGAATATAGATGCATGGCACTGTAAGAATGTGCAGTTTCTTGAAGTGATCTCTACAAGATTCCGTTTGTTCAATGCGAAGCATAGTTCTCAAGGCTCTTTTTTGCATAATGAAAGCAGCATTAATATTGTATTGGTAGCTGTTGCCCCAGAACTTTATGCTATACCTAAGCCTAGACTCAATGAGGGCAAAATATACCATTCTGAGATGTGCAATGGTTAGTTCATCCCTAAGACTCCTGAGAGCATAGCAAGCACTACTCATAGTCTTAGTGACCACTTCCAATTCCTTTTTCCAATTTAAAACTGCATCTATTTGTACCCCTAAAAATTTAACATTATCTACAATATTTAATTTATTTCCTGAAAAATTTATGTTGACAGTATCGTTGTTCTTAACTGTTGATTTAAATAATAAACATTGCGTCTTTTTTAGATTTAGTTTCAGATCATTCATAGTGAACCATTTCTCAAGAGCATATAGAATTAAATTAATCTTTTTTTCTAAGTTTTCTATATTGTCGCTAGCTATAATAGTAGATATAATAGTAGATGATAAGTGAATGATATTTATTTTGCAACTACGTTTTAAAAACACTTTTACACTTATTATTTTTTTATCCGTCAGTTTAAACTAGATTAGGCCGGAAATGACAAGGATAGAATAATAGATTTTGTTTTTGGGCTTCTTGACAAAACACACGCGTCTATCTTGAAGATTGGGCAACATATGCCGAGGTTTTTTCATTATTTTTTTCTTATTAAATAGGGTAGCAACCTAACCTTGACATTAGTACACTTCTTGATGTTACAGGAGAGAACCAGTTACTTTAGTAAATTTGATATCGATAACTGTTTATCGATATATGTCCCACCACTACTCGCAATTCAAAGAACGGTAACATCACGGGCGCGGCAGATGGACTGCGCTTGCGCATCGTGTTTACGCACACATATACATACATAAATATGTATGTAAGTGTGCAGTTTGTAGGTTAATCTTTTGCTTTAAACATGAAACGAAGCGCGCTTTGAAACTTGAAGTGAGAGATGAATATAGTTTGCGATTCGAAAACTCTTATTACGATAAAAAACATTTCTAACTTGTAAGCGGCACAGAGAGGAAAGTCCCACATACCTCCATCGGAAAGAGAGGATCCTCCGACCAGACGGGTGTTTTTTTTATGGTAGGTAAAATCATCCAATGACAAATCCCGCCCTTGGGCGGGGCGGGAAGTAGTGTCAGACTCTTACTGACTAAAAACCTACCCCGTTCCTTCGTTGCCTATCGTGCTGGGGCCGGGTATTCCTTTCGGAAGCTGACCCATGACCCAAGCAGGCTTCGGCCCTGCCTGCCTGCAGCTAGCAGGCTGGGCCTCTACGGTTTGCTGACAGCTCCTTGAGGCGCGCGGGAACAGTACGCGCCGTCGACGACTTGGGCTCGATCCGCTCGGTTACCGGACGATCGGACAGCGTGCTACCCGTTGCACGCCGTCCGCAAGCCAGCGCCTACGGTGGCCGGTACTTTTACGCGGTAAAGCCGCTGGCTGCTGCTAGTACTTATAAATATATTATTATAAAAACATCCCGATTCCTTTTATTACTTCACCGACCTTTAACTAACTAATATAATTATAAATAAAAATAATTAAAACTTGAGCGCAAGAATTTTAATTTTAATGCCATTAAGTGGTTGCAGCAATTTGTATGGAAAATTATAATTTTTATTACATTTATATAATTGTAAAATAACAAAAACTTGTGCATTTAAATACATTTTTAATTTAAGTAGGTATTAAAAATACCATACTTAATTTTTAGGGTTCTCTACCCGACTTCTGAAGGCTGCCAACGGGACTATGGCCATATTACTAAGCCACCGCTGTCAATACGTCCGTCCGTCTGTCAGCGGGCTTCACTATAACTACATACTCGTAGTATAAAACAAAGTCGCTTCCCGTTGTCTGTCCCTATGCTTGCTTAGATTTTGAAAACTACGCAACGGATTTTGATGCGATTTTTTAATAGATAGAGTGATTCAAGATGAAGGTTTGTGTGTATAATACATGCATAATATATTTAATATCACCATTGCACCCGTGCGAAGCTGAGGCGAATCGCTAGTTATCTCATACACCGTAAGAGGTAGAGAGAGGAAATTTTCACAGAATGTGTATTTTTAATGCCGCACAAATAATTAAATTACTTAAAATAAAAAAAAATTAAAGGAAGTCTTCATTTAAGAGACGTGTTTTGCGTTTTTGCTCATTAATATTGTAATACGGAACCTTTCACGTGCGAGTCCGACCCGCATTTTACCATTATTTTTATCAGTATGCAAACAAATTTAGTCCACAACAAGATGATGCGGGAGGCTTTCTAAAGTTGCGTCTTCCGATACGTGGTTGCCACCCCAGACCCTTTCGGTACCACCGAAATCATTCATGACACAATCTTAGCTTCAAATAATCAATTCAGAAACCGACCCACAGACTCCTTAGCTGTGTTTGACGTAATTAGTTTTTATTTTTAAAACACGATCTAACAAAAACTAAATGACGTGTGAAATAATACTAAAGCACTTATAATATTGTACACACGGCAAAATAGATAGGTAACTAGATTTTTTTTTGAGATATGTACCTAATCATCACATTACTTCTCCCGGTCTACGGTGGAACGGGAGGGAGTGCCAGAATTTTATTGACTAAAATCACCTTTAGTTGCCATATGCGTTCTAGGACCACAAATTTCCTTATCAAAATTACCCGTGGCTTTAGTGGGCTTGGGCTCCAACAGTTCGCAGACATCTTATTGAGGCGTTATTGTGCACCGTTGAAGACTCAGGCTCGACCAGGACGGCGAGCTACCCGTTACTCGTCATCCGCGAGCCACTGTTTTCGGTGGTTGGGGATCCTTATGCAATGTGATACCCGGGTGTTATTTACGCCTGACCACAAACATCGCGACTCTAGATATTTATATAGGGTGACTGGTAATTAGTGAACGATACTTAAACACGTGATTGCAGTCATGATAATAAACAACTTTTACTATGGGATCAAACCTGAAAACGCGAATAAAATCGGCCAAGTTCAAGTACATTTATGTTCGCTTAACTGGTCAAAATGCTCTGGACTTGGCAGATTTTTATCGCGATTTCAGGCTTGGTCCCATAGTAAAAGTTGTTTGTTATCATGTCTACAATCACGTGTTTAAGTATCGTTCACTAATTACCAGTCACCCTATATATTCTGGTTATGAAGGCGATGTAATAAACGAATCTTCTTTGCTGACTGTACCATTGAAAGAAACTTAGGTACAAAACTGTTTTTAAAATCTCCGTATAGGTATGAACAAATATTACGGATATCGCCACCAAGATGAAATAAATATTTAATGATGAGTCTGCGATAACAGGTCGGCTTTTTTTACAAAACTCGTGTGAACTCTTGTAGTGATGATCTTATATTTTGATTACTTACCGTTATAGCTTGCTTGCATTAGTACCTGCCATTAATATACTAACATGCCTCCTTTTGCGAAGCAGTAATGCTGGCGAAGGAGACGGTCGCACGCGCGAGAAAAAGGAAAAAACAGAACCCTATATATAACCCTTATAGGATCACTATGTTGTCTGTCTGATCGTCTGTCTGTCTTTCTGTCAATGCCCTTTAACTTGGTAACGCATGGAGGTATTTAGTTTTTCTGCCCTGTCACCCATCATGCTATCACTAACTTCCTTTTCTTTCATATCACACTTCACACAATCCATCCATCTTTTCTTTGGGTAACCGATAACTTTTCTGATTTTTTTTTTGTTCGAATTTCATGTTACCGAAAACTATTGACCGACGTCTTTTTTGCTATCATCGAAGTATCAGGTATCTTTTTACCGAATTGCTATTGGCCGAAGCCTCTCTTGAACTTTTTTCATTTGCTAAGTGATTTATTTGGCATATTTTCATCATCATCATCATCACAAATATATAGACGGTTATAGTACGCGATAAATAACTTGAACCATTTACTATGGTTGCACGCAACTCTCCACTTTGATTGGGACCCGAAAATCGGTTACTGTGCATTCAAAGTCGACCGCCATGATGGCTCAACTTGTGTGACAAGGATTATAACCGATTTCGGGTCTTGGTCGAGGGAGGGAGCTGCGCGTAGCCGTGGCGGATGGTTCAACTTATTTGCCGCGTACTATAATTGGTAGCATTTTCAATTTTAAATTATAATGTGTCATAAAGTCAATATTTTGTGCTACAAAATTTAGTGACAGAAACGACTCGCTGTGAATCCGACTTCACACAGTCTTGTCTGCTCTACCTCTGGAGTGTAATTTAAACCCGCGTAGACTTGGAAGGGTAGGGCGGCCCACGAGCTGAGGAGCACGTGATTTGAAGGCCCACCGCCGCAGCTGAGGCCAGTAATGACATATGGCTCCGAAACGTGGTCGCTGACAGTGGGCCTTTTCAGAAGAGTTAAATTCACCCAAAGGGCAATAGAAAGGGCTATGCTCGGAGTATCTTTGCGTAATCATATATCAAGGCTTTGTTGATTGTACTTAACCAAATCTGGATCACCAATTAGCCTTTTCGCACGCTTACATTGTTCTAAGAATTAAGAATTGATTGTTATGACGCTTACCAAACTGTGCGTAAAACATAAAGCCCGTAATATCAACACCGAATTCTCACCAGACAGCTTGCACTGCCTGGTCACCAGCATGAACAGGTTCTAAAACACAGCCCTACTCCCTTTCACTATCACTAGTTAATTACCTCGGTATACCATGTTCAGTCAGGGAAAGGATTATACAACCAGATAACAGCACAGTTTATGTAAATACGAACGTTTACTTTCAAAATGTTGCCCGATCTATATTTTGTAAGGGTTTTTGGATGCAAGAGTGTTAAACTGTTACTATTTGTGGTACTGGATGTTATGACAATCTTCGCCTTATTCTAAAACAAGATCCAAGTTCCGGGACTATTACTAGGTTTAATCCCGATTAAACGCTCTAATGGGTCCCGACTGCCAGTATTTAAAATATTATATAGTTAAGTGCAAATATTATATAGTTAAGTGCTTGGAGGATCAATTCGGTACTTGAAACACTATCGATTAATAAAGATAAAATTAAAAAAAGTACTTTTTTTCTAAAACTCGAATTAATATACGCATGTACGAAACTAATATCTTTAAGTAAACGAGTCAATGAACTTGTAGGTAGATGTCGGTCGTTGCGTACTAACTACCTACAGTTCATTGACCTCGATCAGCTGACGTTTACTTAAAGAAATCAATTTCGTACAAGCGTAAATTAAATCGAGTTAAAAAAAAACTTAATTTTTCATTTTTATCTTTACAAATCGATAGGGTTTCATGTACCGAATCGTCCTTCGCGGGATTAAAACGACCAAAATTTAACGGTTTATATAAAAGCGACATACCACTCACTGGTCAATCAGGAAATCTTCGAAACTATAACACCTACAAACTTAAAATTTGGCAGGCAGGTTCCTTATAGGGTGTAGACGTCTGCTAAGAACGGATTTTACGAAACTCAAGCCCCTGGTCTGCGTTCAAGAGGTTAAAGTTAACTCTAATGAAGTCATCAGGTAGATACTCTACACTCGCATTTTTGAACGAGAACTGTCAATGTCATACAGGCCGTTTACACCAACCTACCCTGCTCGGAGCTAGAGTTAGTTGGGTAAACTCTAGGTTAGCTTCTCGAGTAATAAAAGAACGACCCTGTGTCGCCACTCTACCCTACTCTGGTATACCTAGAGTCCCAACTGCTCGATCCTCTGCACGACTGTCGCAACCCCACGCGTCGCTAGTTCTACCGCCGCCTGGTACGACCGTCCCCGCGCCAGGACCAGCGTGTCGTCTGCCCGCGAATGGGTAGCTCGCTGTCCGTCCGTCGGATAACAGACCGGTCCGAGCTCAAGTCGTTTACGGCGCGCCCTGTTCCCGCGCGCCTCAAGGAGTTGTCAGCAAACCGTAGAGGCCCAGTAGGGTCGAGGCCTAGTCTGGGGCTTTGGGGAGGTATGAAAATGCATACCAGGGCCCTGGATCCAAGGCAGGGTGAGACAGGGTAGGTTTTTAGTCAGTAAGAGTCTGACACTATTTCCCGCTCCGCCCAAGGGCGAAATTTGTCATTGGATGATTTTACCTACCATAAAAAAACCCTTAAGGGGGTAAAACGGGCCAAGCCTCAGGTAGTACCTAGTTCTTACATAATCGCCTGCCAGTTTCAAAGCGTTCTTGAACCCGCCACTCTCGGTCGTGTCATTGAATAATTCATTGCAATAGGCGGAAATATCACCTGCTGTTAGATAATGGAAGCTCAAATTGATACGTTCGTGTGTATTGCGTTGTCGAGGTCGACGGGACAGAACGGATGTATTCCCGGATCTTGTTATAATAGCAGCGTAAGATATGCAGATAGAGCAATGGTGGCCGGGTGGTAACGGCCCCGACTTACGAGTTGTAGGTCGCGGGTTCGCGCCTCAAGGAGCTGTCAGCACACCGAAGAGGCCCAGCCTGCTAACTGCAGGCAGGCAGGGTCGAAGCCTGCTGGGGTCAAGGGCCGTTTTCTGAGAGGAAGGCTCAGCCCCGGCACTATAGGCTACGAAGGAACGGGGTAGGTTTTTAGTCAGTAAGAGTCTGACACTACTTGTCGCTCCGCCCAAGGGCGGGATTTGTCATTGGATGATTCTACCTACCATTAAAAAAAAATCCAGCCAGGCGCATTACTTTGTGTATTTATCACCACTGCTCTCAAGACTGTTAAGGAAAACATCGTGAGGAAACCGGCGTGACCTAGAATCAAAAATTAGAAGACATGTGATATTCACCAACCCGCACTGGGCCCGCGTAGTGGGTTACGGCCCATTCCCTCTCCTAGAGAGGCAGCCTGAGTCCCAGCAGTGGGAACATTAAAAGGCTGAATATGCTATGCTAAGATATGAAACCAATTTTAAAGCAATAAAACCTATTGTTGTTCATGGATATTTTTTTTAGGTTGGATATCATCAAATGCGTTCTCCCGCTCTAGGGCGGAGCGCGAGGGCGTGTTACACTTGTACTAACTACACCCCACTCACATTTGGGAACATAAGAGTAAAATGTAGTCAGTGGTCAGAATAAAGGAATTGGGGGCGTGACCAAATCCAAGCGTTCACGCTTGACGAAACGATCGAAACTTTGCTAGGGGCCTCCCGTATAAGGAAGTTAGCCGTAATCCCACACGAATTGCGGGTTTAGTAGCTAACATATTCAGATTTATTTATTTACTAGCTTGTGCCCGCGGCTTCGCTCCCGCTCTTACCCTACTCTACTGTACTCTACCCTACTCTATCTTACTCTATTCTACTCTACCCTAGTCTATCTACTCTACCCTACTCTATCCTACTCTACCCTACTCTAACCTTCTCTACCCTAAAAAAATGAGCCGGTTTGGATGTTTTTTATTTATTTATTTATTTACCGGGATAAAAACTAGCCTATGTCCTTCTCTTGGTTCTAAGCTACCTTCCCACCATTTTTCAGCCAAATCGGTTCAGCCGTTCTTGAGTTATAAATAGTGTAACTAACACGACTTTCTTTTATATATATAGATTTACATTTCATGCACATAAAGGTACACAGGCGGACTTAATGCCAGGCATTTTCTACCAGTAAACCTTTGGGTAATGCAGAGCAAATATAGTGGCAGGAACAATAAAAGAAAGGAGAAAGAAAAAATTGAATTTAACCTTTTGAATACCGTAATTAGAGACACAATAGAAAGACAATAGGTGTGCGCACACTGGTGTCCTCTTGGGAATTAATGAATTAAAACAGATATACAAATTGATTGTAGATACAAGATACACAGATGTCTTCGAATTATGGTTCTAGGATGTTCTATTTTCCCCACGAATTCAATTAAATAATAATGTTATTCATGTACAACTACTGGTATCTGCAGTCATAACAACGGTGGAGATCCGGCTTCGCACATCCGTGTCGTCTTGTCGGCCTCGCGCACTTAATTCACGATTCCTTACTAAAGGTTCCGTACTCTAAAACGTTAAATTTTGGTCGTTTTAATCCCGTGGAGGGTTGATGCGGTACATGAAACACTATCGATTTGTAAAGAGAAATTAAAAAATAAAAGATTTTTTTTTACACTCGAATTAATGTACACATTTACGAAATTAATTTCTTGAAGTAAATGTCAGCTGAGCGAGGTCAATGAACTGTAGGTAGTTAGTACGTAACGACCGACAACTACCTACAAGGTCATTGTCTCGTTCACTTAAAAAAAACAATCTCCTACATGCGTATATTCATTCGAGTTTTGGAAAAAAAGTACTTTATTTTTTAATTTCATCTTTACAAATCGATAGTGTTTCATGTACCAGATCGACTTTCCGCGGGATTAAAACGACCAAAATGTAACGGTGTATAAACGTTGAAGAAACTCATGGTTCAATAGTTGGCCGAAGTGACGAACTAGTGCTTGACTGCGATCCCACCTGATGGTAAGCAGTGATGCAATCGTTAATGATGAAGCGCGCTAGTTTATTAAAGGGCAGTTATATGGTTTTTGATAATTTTAAATCTAACATCACCTCTAAACGGCTAGTCCACATGTTTTGAAAAAAAAAAATATGTTAAACTAGACTATTTGTCTAATAATTTGGTGTGATTTATGTACAGACAAAAAAGCGAAGATCAGACAAAAACCATTGGGAGTAGCTTTATGGAACTTTCACAATCTAAAAGATAATTTAATTACCAATCATTTGATATATTGTTTTTATTCATATTATTTTTAATAGATGAAGGACACATTATTCGAATAATCTTGATGCGCGGGGAGAGACGCTAGCTCCACTTTTGTTCGCTCAAGGTCACTGGCATTTAGCCTTAAGAGCCTCTTAACTCTACTCTAGCCTTGAAAACATCTAAGTTATTATCGGACGGAAAGACCGCAGCAGGCAAACTGTTCCGGTCCTTCGATGTTCGCAGTATAAACGATGAGGCGAAGCGCTTAGTCCGGACCGTAGACGTGTCTACAATGTAAGGGTGGACACCTACCGTACGTCAGGTTATCCGATGGTAGAAAGGCGAAGGCGATAGATCGAGATAAATGTTATTTTATGATTTCTGACAACAAAAAAAAAAGGTTTATGTTTGTTTCTTATTTATATAGCTAATTCACTGTCTTTGCTGTCGCAATTTGGTAATTAGTCTAGTTTCTCTAGTACACCTATCGAATGAGTAATCAAAACCAAATATAACCTCATTTCTTGGTCAAAACTAAAACTCTATAACTAAAATCTCCGGAGTTCTTTGGAAAAATTACAACATTTTTTGGCATAAGGAATAAACTGTCGACACGTTAAAAGTAGCCGTGTACTGGTACAAAAGCTTTTTCGAGTACAGGCCGAACTCTTTTTACAAAGTCGCCAATCTCTTTATTATTGAAAAGAGAGAGAAGAGTTTGAAATTGGCTAGAAGAGTTGGGAAGGTTGATTTAGCTAGCACGCTTTTAGTATTCACCATCCGGTAGTTATGAAATTATGGTTATCTCTAACACAATATGGCGACTGTTGCAATCCAGGGCTAGGCACGCCATAATCATGGCAGTAAGACTTCTCTTTTAGGAGTGGTTGGAAAAGTGTCATGGGTTCCTCACCGGACATTTGGGGCCATGGGTTATGTGAAAATGAACCCCAGGGCCCTGGAACGAAAGCAAAGAAGAAACAGGAGTGGTTTTTAGTCAGTAAAAGTCTGACATTATCTCCCGCTCCGTCTAAGGGCAGGAGATGTTATTGGATGATTTTCCCACCTAAAAAAACCGGACATGGTAAATTCAGAAGGTTCCTACACCTGATTCGTGCGGAAGAAACGTTCGGGTGTCGCTATTGTCCAGACCACCCGGAGGACACGGTGGACCATACGGTGGTGTGCCTCGCTTGGAACGAGCACCGCCGTGTCCTCGTGAAGGCGATCAGCGGCATCGACCACTTGCGCCAGGCCCTGGTACAGGCCATGGTTCGGAGCGAGAAGGAATGTCAGGCGTTCGGTCTCCCGCTCCACCTTAAAGCGGGATTTCTTACATTAAGATAAAAAAAAAAATTACTCTGTGTAATTTTACAATTCAAAATCTCAAAGTAAACAGTAAGTTTAAGCGATATCCATATCGCAATGAGGTGTCCATGGTGTAACCACTAGCTGGGTAACTTAACGATGGCCATCAAACAATCGAAAGTAGAGGCAAATGACCGAATCCGGGTGAGTAGCTCGTCGCACACGCAAGTACCTAAGTAGTGACATTACCGAACAGCTAATGGAGGCAGTTACACGACCACAGTTTCTTGCCAGGAGAGAGAGGGGTAAATTATTATGCAAAGTGTAACTGAAATAACGCAACTGAGCATTTTTTTTGTATTTATTTTAGTACTATCTATACATCTATTGCATAGAAGCTAGCGAAGGAGGCGCCGCGACAGAAATCAAAAAGCGATCTCAAGCGATCTCGAGTGGTCAACGGCCCGTAGTATACCTCAAAGAAACGCTGCCTGTTAGGGCCATGAGAAAAAGTATAAAGGGGATACATACTCGTTTAGAACGGGCTTTTGCTTTTGGACCTTCTACCGCCCCCACGAAAAGCTTCAGCGCCCACTACCAGCGCCATCCACCAACCAGCCAACCAGCGCTGTGTGCTCATCGCATTGTGCATGAGGGCACAGCTTTATGCTGAGCGTTCGGCCGTTTTGCACGGATGTGACGCATATCTATTCTTTATAATGATTATTGTCTAACTTTTAGTTGCGTCATTCCGTGTAAATAAAATGTTTTTCTTTCTTTTCTTTCTTTCACTAGGGGGCGGTATCGTCCCCGTTGGGAATCTATGGGCGAGATGAATCGTGAAGGTTTCATATATACACCACTATTTTTTAATTATGGCAAATACTTAAAGGGCTTATTAGAAAAGGTCTTGTTATTATTTAAGTAAAGTTTCAATGCATAATATTCATAAACAGCAAAGTTATGAGCGTTCGTTTATATCCCAAAATCTCACTCAATTTCTGGAAACATTGTACAGGTTATTGTTTATGAATGAAAGAATGTCAATAAAAATGAAAAACACTGCGCTTAGTATCTTCTAGTAGTAGTTGTTATGAATAATGATTCAATTATGAATTTATCAATAATGACAAATTTTCGTGGACAATTTTGGTATTTCGTTTTTTGTACTTTTGACTACACAAATATGATCAGTAACGGGTACTGATTGAGTCCCATTTTTTGTGCACTAATTAAAAAATAGGGGTATATAATTCCGTAAATACATACTCGTACGTGCTATGACCGACGATCATATTTAAATCATCTTCACACTGAGCTGTAATGGCCTACGTAGACCGGGACGCATAGCGAAGGATTTAAATTTTTATCAATATATAAATACGACATAAATACTTTAAAATGATGCAGTGGCATCGAAAGAGGTTTCATAACACGGCATTGAAAGACGCGGGCTCCTGCAGCGGGATTTCGTGGCGTACTGCGGGTAGGCACAGGTATGCCAAGGAGTCTGGCGCTCGTTGTGACACACCGCGGGGTGAGGCAGGAGGTAGAAAGAAGACCAAAATTTTATCAGGCAGCAGAAGCTGCCGAGGCGTGCTTTGTCGCGTCGCGGCACGCCGTGGCAAGGCGCTGGAATGCAGCGGTATCTAAGCGGCTAGTGTGCGCTGACTGACCTTATACCATACCTTCCTAGTCTGCGTAGGCTTTTTCTAGAATTTCAAGGGCTACCCTAGAATACTCTTTACCACAACACTTCCCTTATATATAAATACCAATCATAGAATACTCACCAACTGCTCGCGATCGTCTTCGTGGTGTCGGTGGTCGTTTGAGGCTCAGGTCTACTGGTTCCAGCTGGATCGGGGGCCCACAAGCCTGTCAATGAAAGAAAAACATTTTATGATACTTAGTTCAGATGATAAGAACCGTTACTTTCCTTAACCATTCAAAAATGTAAGTAAATAGTTGACTTGTGAAATAAAATAGCCCAGTTCAGTATAAAATAATATACATATATAACAAAATGAGGCCAAAATTGCAGTGACTGTGAACGGCATTCGTTACAGGAATATGATAACGGACTTCTTGTGGTCTCAACTAGATGGCATGAACCTGGACAACATGTGGTTTCAGCAGGACGGCGCAACCTGCCACACCGCGCATGAAACAATCGACTTATTGCAGCAACGATTTCCAGAACACATTATCTCACGAACTTCTGATGTCAACTGGCCACCAAGATCGTGCGATTTAACGCCGTGCGATTTTTTTTTGTTTTTCTTTGGGGTTTTTTGAAATTTCTGGTTTATACGAATAAACCCGAAACAATTCCTGAGCTCAAATCGGAAATCCAACGCGTCATCGGTGAGATACAGCCACATCTCTGTGCAAAAGTTATGGAAAATTTCATGAAAAGAGTAATGGCCTGTCATCGGAGCCGTGGGGGTCATTTGCCGGATATTTTATCCCGTACTTAATCGGAACATGTCTTCTTTACAATACAATAAAAAAAACCACCAAAAAATGCAAAATAACTTTCAATTTCGGAAGTCGGTGTTTCTATAATAGTTTGGTCTCTTCGCTATTTAACACCGACTTCCGAAATTGAAAGTTATTTTGCATTTTTTGGTGGTTTTTGAAGTCGGTTGTATTTTTTTTTGTAAAAAGTTTTTTATTTCACACTTTTTAGTAGTAGTACCCCTCAGCCAAACTTAAATAGATAGGTACCTTCCGCCATTCGGTTCCATCATCAAATCATCATGACAATTCTAATAATACCAAACACGGCTAAGATACACTGATTTATTACAAAGTTCCGGCTCTTACCTACCTTCCGTCTTCATCATCAGGTCAGTTCTATGTACCCCTCCCCTTTTTCCTTTAGTCAGCCACCAACTACATGTATAAACAAAGCAATTTTACTTGTTACGACAGTTCTGCTAAGGTTTTTTGAAGAATTCCGTTCTATGTCTTCGTAGTTCATCATCAGATCAAAACAATATTTTTATAAGACCAACTCGAGAGTATAATCTTTCAATCAAAACAAAAATTTTCAAAATCAGTCCACAATTGACCGAGATATCGGCGAACAAACATATACAAACGACAATTCTGCTATGATTTTTTGAAGAGTTTCGTCCTATATCTTCGAATTTTATCATCAGATCAAAAAGATATTTTTATGGGACCAATTCGGAAGTATAATCTTTCAATCAAAATAAAAAATTTCGAAATCGGTCCACAATTGACCGAGATATCGGTGAACATACATAAAAAAAAAAAAAAATACATACAGCCGAACATAGAACCTCCTCCTTTTTTCGAAGTCGGTTAAATATCACAACTCTGTTATAAAATACTTGTTTTTATTTTAAAATGAAAAAGTGCACTCTTACTGAAGACACCCTTTAAAATAAACTAAATAATATTCTTGGTTAGAAGAAAACAAAATAAGCAAAATCCAATACTTGTATTAAATACTTAGTGTGAGTTTTGATGATCGCTTGATAACATAATTCTGCTCGAAATTATTTATACAAGTTTGTTAAAGTTTTACAATTATAAAAAACTCCCACGGAACTCCACATCACGCGTGGTTTGACACCTTCCTCTATTAGCGCCCTCGAAAACCTAAGGATACAATCATGATAGATACCAACATAATTCAAGGTGCAACTAGTGTGTTGCCAAATGTGAAAATTCAATCAATTAATACAAAAAAATACTGCAACACTATTGTTAGGGTTGTCAGTTGAGCAGTTTTAAGGATAGTATAAGGTACCTTGGCAATAATTAATAAAGGATCTATTACACCACTCAATATTCAGACCGGTTTTGTCGACGTCGCGTAGTGTAATAAGGGTCAGACTGTCTTACTCGGAAGTAAACTTTAAGATAGTCTGTGTAACTTGTGCGGAATATCGAGTGGTGTAATGGACGTTTTAAACGTTCTGAGTACGTGGTGTGGTTTTATCTCTCGATTCGTCGACAAAACAGGGCGAAAGGATCTTCGGTGATCATATGGTGACGGGCAGGGAGAGTCAGACATTTTACTGACCGAGAAGAGAATGGACAGCGGTTGCCACCTGCGAAAGCAGTAATGTAAGACGGTTGCACGGGTGAGGGTACGGACATCCAGCTACTGCGACTACCAGCCACGGCAGACGTGGGCTAGCAAATGACGTGCAATGGGTAGCCGTCCATCCTTCTGGTAACGTCTGGATCGAGCCCAAGTCGTTGACAGCGTGTAGTATTGGACGCGCTCTTCAAAAAGACGTCAACTCACCGTCGGGCAGCAGAGCTGATGCTCGCTAGGGCCGCGGAGATTTTTTTGATATGGAATTCCATGGTTTGGTCAGTACTAGTCAGTAAGCGAAGGAGACGGCCGCACGCTTGAGGGTACAGACATCCCCTCGCCCAAGCTACCGCGATCGCAACCCTAACTACCAGCCACGGAAGGTGTGAGCTAGCAAATGACGAGGAATGGGTAGCCGTCCAGCCTTCTGGTAACGTCTGGACCGAGCCCAAGTCATCGACAGCGCGTAGTATTCGAAGACACGTCAGGTCACCGTAGGGGCTCGGCAGGACATTGGCTCGCTAGGACCACGAGGATTTTTCTGAAATGAAATCTCATGGTGTGACGTGTATTAGTCTGCGAAGCAGTAAGCGAAGGAGACGGCGGCACGCGTGAGCGAACGGTAGTCTTCACGCCCTAGCTGCCACAGCCTCGACCCAGTCTACCACGCATGGTAGGTGGATGGTTGGCTTGCGAAAGATGAGCAATGGGTAGGTCGCCGTCCGCCCCTCCGGTAATCGTCTGAACCGAGCCCAAGTCGTCGACAGCACGTAGTATTTCACGCATTCAAAGAAATGGAAGCTTTCAGATGCGAGCGGGTTGAAGGACTACTGTGTCTTTTGATCCATGATATAAAAATGAATCGCTGAATGTGTTGCTAAGCGCAAATCTCGAGAACGGCTGGACCGATTTTGCAATTTTTTTTGTTGTTTAGGGTAGAGTAGGGTAGAATACGGTAGAGTAGGGTAGCGTAGGGTTAAGTAGGATAGAGTAGAGTAGGGTAAAGTAGGGTAGAGTACGGTAGAGTAGGGTAAAGAAGGGTAGGGTACGGTAGAGTAGGGTTGAGTAGAGTAGGGTAAAGTAGGGTAGAGTACGGTAAAGTAGGGTAGAGTAGGATAGAGTAGGGTAGAGTAGAGTAGGGTAAAGTAGGATAGAGTACGGTAAAGTAGGATAGAGTACGGTAAAGTAGGGTAGAGTACGGTAGAGTAGGATAGAGTAGGGTAGAGCAAGAGCGAAGTCACGGGCAAAAGCTAGGTATTATTAAAAAAACAAATGTTTTGCATGCCAACCCTACAGAAAACGGAGTAAGCAGTATAATAACTGGTGTTTAAACGGCGAGTTTTTTATTGAGTTCGGAAATACGTGTTTTAGTACTGCTGACTGCGTTCGCTTGTATTAAATTTGAATTTTATTAGCATACCTGGAAATGTTGTTGAGCGAAACATATCAAAAGCTAATTGCTGGCGATTTGTGGGTACTTAGTATGAGGCCAAATTAACGTAATTTTGCGCAAATAATTTATGTTCGACTAAAATGTTTTAACCATTTTTTTTGGCCACCCTGTGTTATAACTCATACACAGACATCACTTTTATCTCTCCATTCTACCAGCGACATATACGACATACGACGTACGGCGCGTACCCATCTGAATCCTCTACGGTCCAGACTAAGCCTTTCGCCTCGTCGTTTATACCGCATTCATCGAAGGATTGTAACAATTTGCCTACTGCGATTTTCTCGTCCAAATATAATTTAGATATCTTTAAGGCTAGAGTGAATTGGCCCCTAATAAAAGGTTAGCTTCTTCCAGGCTCAGCTAAGGCTAAGGTAGCAGCTAGCAAACTCGGCGTGCTAGCAAAGGTTCGATGACACTTCACACCGGGACAGCTTCTAATGTTATACAAAGCACAGGTCCGATCGTGTGTAGAGTACTGCAGCCACTTGTGGGCTGGTGCTGCAAAATGCCATCAAGCAGCTTTGGACTCGATGAAAAGGCGTGAAGAAGCTAATTGGTGATACAGATTTGGTTAAGTCCACCTACTCCTTTCGGTATTTTACACAGGATGCATTTTGGAGAGCGTGCGCGGGAATTGCATGACTTAATTCCGCCATCTCAATTCTACCATCGGACAACCCGCCGTACAACGACGTTGTTGAAACTTCTACGGTCCGGACTAACCGTTTTGCCTCATCGTTTATATCGCGTACATCGAGGGACTGGAATAGTTTGCCTGCTGCGGTCTTCCAGTCCGATTATAATTTTGGTGTATTCAAGGCTAGAGTGAATAGGCTTAATAAACTATTGCGCCTCCCAATCAACGATTGCATCACTGCTTAACATCAGGTGGGATTGCAGTCAAGCACTGGTTTATATCAATTAAAAAAACCGTTCTCATACTGTCCACTTGCTGACAGCCACATCCCGAACTCGTCTCAGCTGTTAATCACATCGATATCGGTCAAAGTAAAAGCACCAAAGTAAAAACCAACAATTTGCCGACATAACCAATCACAAACGATTTATTGCAAACACAAAATAACAGTTCGGCAAAGATCGTGAATCTTCGTGTGTGGCCGTTGCAAAAAGGATGGAGCTACAGTGTCAGAGGTTGCATTGACCACCTTGCGCAAGTCTAGTTGTTGCAAACGCCGCTGCTAAGCAGGGGTTCACGAATTCGATCCTCAAGTCGGGTAAAATGTTATGCGATTCTTCACTATTCGCACAATCGACTGGAGGTCTTTATTTCAATATGAAGTTACGTTAAGTTATAATATATTATACTAGTATGACGATAAAATAGAGAAACACACGTCATGGGTTTTTTTTTTTTTTTTTTTTTTTATGGTAGGTAAAATCATCCAATGACAAGTCCCGCCCTGGTGGAGCGGGAAGTAGTGTCAGACTCTTACTGACTAAAAACCTACCCCGTTCCTTCATGCCTATCATGCCGGGGCTGAGCCTTCCTCTCAGAAAACGGCCCTTAACCCCAGCAGGCTTCGACCCTGCCTGCCTGCAGCTAGCAGGCTGGGCCTCTACGGTTTGCTGACAGCTCCTTGAGGCGCGCGGGAACAGAACGCGCCGTCGACGACTTGGGCTCGATCCGGTATGTTACCGGACGATCGGACAGCGTGCTACCCATTGCACGCCGTCCGCAAGCCCGCGCCTACGGTGGCCGGAAATCGGGATCGGAATCCCGGCGGCGGCTGGGGCGAGCGCCCCGTTGCCTTTGCCTGATGCGGTCTGCCTCCTCCTTTGCTAGCATTACTGCTTCGCAGAAGGAGGCGACCGCCTGCCATCCCTCCTCACTCCGGACCATGGCCTGAACCAAGGCCCGGCGAGAGAGATCGCTGCCGCCGATTGCCCCCACGAGGACACGGCGATGCTCCGCCCAGGCGGGGCACACCTCTACAGTATGCTCCACCGTGTCCTCCGGGTGTTCCGCACAGTGGCGACACCCGGGCGAATCCTCCGCACGAATCCGGAACAGGAACTTGGCAAACTTTCCGTGTTCCGTTAGGACCTGCGTCGTGCGGAAGTTAAGAGTGCCGTGAGGTCTTTCCAGCCACGCCTCAAGGATGGGCCTTATCGCCTCGATTGTGGCGCGCCCCGAACGAGGTTGCGATAGTCGCTGACGCCATTTCGCCATGAGATCCCGCCGGAGCTCTGTCCGCCATGCCTCGACTTGTCGTGGCAGTGGAATTTCGCCCCGGCGTTGCATCTCCATGCGCTTGTCGTGCATGTGTGCAAGGACTGTTGCCTCCAGATCCCATGGCGGTTGGCCAGCAAGGAGGGTCGCCGCCTCGCGGGAAATCGTTCGGTACCCTCGCACCATGCGTATTGCCATGACCCTCTGGCACGCATTCAGCTGGGCCTTCGGCTGCTGTTGCAGCGACGGCGCCCACACCGGAGCACCGTAAAGGGCCATGGACCGAACGATTCCCGCGTACAGCTTCCGGCAGGAGGCGTCTGGTCCCCTGAGACGTCATGGGTACCTATCGATATTTATTTATTACTTTAATGTACTTTTCTGAAACATATTAACAAACTCAGGAAAACTTATGACTAAAGCACATAGGATGGGCGGCCTTATCGCATTCTACGATCTCTTGTATGGATGGTAATTTTTCGACAATTACCATCCATACGTACATGGTGGGTAAAAGTATTTTTTTTAATAGAAAAAGAAAATAGCCATTACTAAACTAAAAAAAAAAAAAAAAAAATTTGAGGGTAGAAATACATTGGTCACTCATGAGCCAAGTACGCCGATCTGGGGGGCTTATACTTTTTTTTTATGGTAGGTGAAATCATCCAATGACAAATCCCGCCTTTGGGGGCGCACGCACTTAAAACTACCGACTAAATAAATAAAGTATTTTTTTTCACCGGACACTCTAAATAAGGTTCAGTTGAAAACCAGCGTCAAGCAACTACCACGTAGCTGTCAATTGGCGGTTCATATTGTTATACGTAAACAATATTCATATTTATTAGGTAATGCAATGCAATTCATCTATTTGACAGTTTTTTTGACAGACGGGTCTAAATGACAGCACATTCGTTAAATTTTACGAATATTAGCAGAATTGCTAAAAGATCGTAAGTATGACAGGAATTCAGGAAATGAATTGCTAAATGTGACCTTTTTATACCCGCTGGGCGCGTCGGTCTCCATACATTTTATAACGCAACTAGATTTGTAGAGCTACATTAGATCAAAGCCACGCGACGCGGTTCTACGTACAAATCAGGCGCTTTAGAGTGACTTTATTCAAAGGAAAACATCGATACTGTTTTTTTTTTTATGGTAGGTAAAATCATCAAATGACAAATCCCGCCCTTGGGTGGGGCGGAAGATAGTGTCAGACTCTTACTGACTAAAAAACTACCCTGTTCCAATCATTGCCTTTGATCCAGGGCCCCGGGGTTAATTTTCACCTAACCCTTGGCTACAAGGTGGTGCGATGACCTGGTAAACGCTGCGGGAATACGACGGATGCGAGACGCACAGGACCGTTCATTGTGGCGACACTTGGGGGAGGCCTATGTCCAATAGTGGACGTCTTTCGGCTGAAATGATGATGACGATGATTTCTAAAATAGAATAACTCGCTATAACTGTGACCGCACTAGAACGCATGGTTGCGCATACGCAGCACGTCGCCCCGCCCCCTCACACTTGTGTAACATCACGATTTTTATCAATCACCGGGTGAGTAGAACTCTAATTACGTGTTGATTACACCGCCGTGATCGTGAGGACAGGTTGCGAATAGGACATTAGGGCGTTAGCGGTGAATCAAAATACACCGTTAAATTTTGGTCGTTTTAATCCCGCGAAGGATTGATTCGCGACATGAAATACTATCGATTTGTAAAGAGAAAATTAAAAAATAAAGTACTTTTTTTAAACTCGAATTAATTTACGCTTGTACGAAATTAATTTCTTTAAGTAAACGTCAGTTGAGCGAGGCCAATGAACTATAGGTAGTTAGTACGCAACGACCGACAACTACGTACAAGGTTATTGACTCGTTTACTTAAAGATATTAATTTCGTATAAGTATGCGTATATTAATTCGAGTTTTTGGTAAAAAGTACTTAATTTCTTCTTTACAAATGGATAGTATCCGAATCGACCATCCGCGGGATTAAAACGACTAAAATTTAACGATGTATACTTTTTGCCATCGACAAACTAAGAAGAAGTAAGTAGTATAGTATTTATATCGATATCGCATCGTGTGCAGACCTTAGATTACATCAAAACAGCGTAAACATAGGTGACTATCCTCTAACTCGTGGACCGCTGAAATCAATTATCACGATTTCACATCGGTCGCAACGATCACACACATTCGGCGGCTAACGCTATTTCGCTCGCACGACAGCGCCGGCTCTTATCTCTGTCCTTGTCTATCAGTGACTACAGGTAATGTAGATGTGTGAGTTTCGAGTCCAGGTTTTCTGATTGCGATGTTCTTTTTTTTATGGTAGGTAAAATCATCCAATGACAAATCCCGCCCTTGGGTGGGGCGGGAAATAGTGTCAGACTCTTAGTGACTAAAAACCTACCCTGGTCCATTCATTGCCTTTGTCCCAGGGCCCCGGGTGACATTTTCACATAACCTTTGGCCCCAGCAGGCTTCGGCCCTGCTGGGCCCCTAAGCGCGTAACGTGTCTTCCCTTATAATTATATCAATGGTAGTATTATATCGATCTCGTGTGTAGACCGCCTAAAGATGGCGCCGGTATCCGCTTATGAAATGAGCCGCGCCCTGGCACGCCAGTCACTGCAATCTGTTCTCAGGATAATCATTATAATTGAGTTTTCCTACCATATATATTTCATCAGCATCATCATGGACTGGCCGGTTGGTCTAGTGGTTAGTGGCCTTGACTGCTATGTCGAAGTTTGAGGGTTCGATTTCCCACCAAGACAAATGTTTGTGTGATGAGGAAGATCATTTGTTCTGTGTCTGGGGTTTTAATGTGTAATAAATTTTCGCTAAAAGAAAGCGCAAGGAGATATTTGATGACTTAGGAACCACAAAAGGCTTTTCCACAGAAATCTAAATAATAAGGCAAATATTTCTGTGGGCTCATCCCATTAACAAAAAGCAAAGTCCTTCAAAGGCAGACTCGCGAACCGGGGGCTCCGTGTAAACTTGCCAATGTAAATAGGTCGATTTCCGAATGAAGTTTCGAAGAATTTTCCGAATCACAAAAAAAAAGGATTTTTTGTAACGTAACATCAAATTTACTGTTTTTACATTTATAAAAAAGATTGCACGTAGCAGAGATGAGAATTTTGAGATGGATGTGTGGTGTGACGAGAATGGATAAAGTGAGAAATGAGTATATTGGGGGAAGTTTGAAGGTGGCGCCAGTGACTGAAAAGTTGAAAGGAAATCGTTTGTCTTGGTATGGTCATGTGAAGAGGAGGGCTGAAACGCATGTTACTAAAAGAGTTATGAGTTTACATGTGGATGGATGGAGAGGGAGAGGGAGGCCAAAGAAGAGATGGATGGATTGTGTGAGGAGTGATATGAAAGAAAAGGGAGTTAGTGATAACGTAACGAGTGACAGGAGAGAATGGAAGAAATAAACGTGTTGCGCCGACCCCAAATAAAACGGGATAAGGGCAGGAAGATGATGACATTTATATATACCTGTGCTATAAGACCTTGCTTTATACCAAATTTCATGATTCAGGGTCAACAGGAACCCTAAGAATTGATTGCTTGAGAGTGTCAAAATATATGTTTTTTGACACATAAACGGCCGTAACTTCTTCTTTTATTAACTTAGAAGTTTGATTTTTTCACATCTTCACAGCAGACTTGAGAATATGGTTTTAATGTCAACTTCATACCTCCGTGCGTTTCCGAAATAAGTCTTGACAGACAGACGGACAACAAAGTGATCTTATAAGGGTTCTGGTTTTTATCTTTATGCAGTAGGGAACCCTAAAAAATACCTTTTTTTAATGAGTGAATCTCCAAAGACCGTAACAAGCATCCGCTTATGAAATCAACCGCGCCCAGACACGCCTATCGATCAGCGGAGGAAACAAAGGTTTTCCTCGACAAATTACCATATGCGAAGGAAAAGAGTCATTTAAGAAACGCAAGGCACTCCTTGAGATACATGAACCTGGCTTTTGACAGATACCTCTAGCTTATTGGCGTGTCCGTGGCCTATCCAATAGGAATCGTACAATTTATCCCAATTTCCGGCCACCGTAGGCGCGGGCTTGCGGATAGCGACCTACCCATTGCTCGCCACCCGATTGTCCGGTAACCGTCCGGACCAAGCCCAAGTCGTCAACGGCGCGCACTGTTCCCGCGCGCCTCAAGGAGTTATCAGCAAACCGTAGGAACCCTGCAGAAGGGTCGAAGCCTACTGAGGCCAACGGTCGGCTTCTGAAAAGAAGGCTCGGCCCCGGTATGATAAGCAAAGAAGGAACGGGGTGGGTATTTTAGTCAGTAAGAGTCTGACACTATCTCCCGCGAAGCCCAAGGAGGGGAGATGTCATTGAATGATTTTCACCCACCACAAAATAACAGCAGAATATCAGCTTCAGGTATATTTGCCTGTCAGATGAACTGGACGTCATAGTAAGGTCCCTATTCAGATCGTAAACTGGATTGCGTCAAGATCTTGTGGTAGCTCTTCAGGTTTGGATTTTTTGTTTGAAACATCATCATTTAGTTCTAAGATAGGTGTAGTTACATACCGTTTCACCTAGTTCAGTACACATGGCGTAATTTGTGAGGATGTTACCACGTTACCGACGGTGTTAGGAAATCGACCGCGCCTTTGTGCGCCATTCTAAAGCGCCACGCATCGTGGAAATGGTTTCATTTCGACATTTTAATAGTACGGTCGAGTTAAAAATAGGTTCTAGTTGAGGTTGTGATACTGATTTCGTTAAGTCCAATCTACAAAGCCCGAATAAACGACGAGGCAAAACGTTTAGTCTGGACCGTAGAAGTTTCAACAACGTAAGGGTTTTTTTATGGTAGGTAAAATCATCCAATGACAAATCCCGCCCTTGGGCGGGGCGGGAGATAGTGTCAGACTCTTACTGACTAAAAACCTATCCTGTTCCTTCCCTGCCTTGGTTCCAGAGCCTTGGTATGAATTTTATAATAATAATACCTCTCCAGAGCCCCAGACTAGGTCTCGACCCTGCTGGGCCCCTTCAGTTTGCTGACAACTCCTTGAGGCGCACGGGTACAGTGCGCGCCGTAAACGACTTGGGCTCGGTCCGGTTTGTTACCGGACAAACGGACAGCGAGCCACCCATTGCCCGCCGTCCGCAAGCCCGCGTCTACGGTGGCCAGAAATTTGGATCGGAATTACGGCAGCGGATGCGGCGTAAGCACCGTTGCCTGATGCGGTCGGCCTCCTCCTTTGCTAGCATTACTGCTTCGCAGAAGGAGGCGACCGCCTGCCACTCCTCCTCGCTCCGGACAATGGCCTGAACCAAAGCCCGGCGCGAGAGATCATCGCTACCAATCGCCACCACGAGGACACGGCGATGCTCTTCCCAAGCGGGGCACACCTCTACCGTGTGTTCAACCGTGTCCTCCGGAACAACGTAAGGATAGATATTCGCCGTTCGTCGGGATGACAGTGGTAGAACGGAGATGGCGGAATCAACTCATGCAATTCGGACGCACACTCTCCAAAATGAATCATGTGAAAAACTAGCTGGCTACTCTACACCTGTGCTGGGGCTTTGAAGATTGGACTTAACCAAATCTGGATCACAAATTAGCCTCTTCGCACGCCTTTCCACCGAGTCCAAAGCTGCTAGGTGGCATTTTGCAGCACCAGCCCATATGTGTCTGCAGTACTTCACACACGATCGGACCAGTGTTGCTATTCTCTAAGGAAACGCAGCGCTGCCGCAACGACGAACATCCAAATAGGATACACTGACACACAATCCAATATTTGGGTATTCGACGTTCAGGCAGCGCTGCGTTTTCTTAGAAAATAGCACCGCTGTGCTTTGTATAACATTAGAAGCTGTACCGGTGTGAAGTATCGTCGGACCTTTGCAAGAACGCCGAGGTTGTACGAAATAAAACCTTAGTCGTCTTGTGAAGAATCTTAAGCATTTATTTGCATCTGCCAAGTTTAGTAATGCTGTTTTTATTAAATGTGCGTATTTCTATTACTATTTAAACTCTCACCTTTTACTAATATGGCTTGTAGTAAAGTGATGTGCAATTAAATGCGGTTGCAGTATAAGCTGGGCACGACCTGCCACCACCAGGAGAAACATGGAGCAGCTCAACTGATGAGCAGAATAGAATAAAATAGAGTAGAGATACCACGGAGGGTCGATTCGTTACATGAAACCCTATCGATTTGTATAGATAAAAATGAAAAATAAAGTACTTTTTTTAAACTCGAATTAATTTACGCATGTACGAAATTGATGTCTTTAAGTGAACGTCAGCTGATCGAGGCGAATGAACTGTAGGTAGTTAGTACGCAACGACCGACAACTCCCTACAAGGTCATTGGCTCGTTAATTCGAGTTTTAGAAAAAAAGTGCTATACTTTTTAATCTTATCTTTATAAATCGATAGTGTTTCATGTACCGAATCGATCCTCCACGGGATTAAAACGACCAAAATTTAACGGTGTATATTGTACAACAAAAAAGTAACAAAAGAAAAAACAAATAAGTTGAACTATTTGCTATGGTTATGCGCAGCCCCTCCATTTCGATTGAGACCTGAAACGAGTAGGATCAATAATGACTTCCCTACCAAACATGAGGAAGTTTGGTGCAAAGCCAGTGGCTAAGTTAACACCTTTGGTAACATATTTGCCCAATTCTCCTTAATTATACGTACAGTTAAGGAGTGGAATCTTCGGCCGAAATCCCAGTTTAGTGGTAGCCAAAATCTGGGGGTCTTAAAGTCCAGAATAAATAGGTTACTTCTAGACAAAGATGCTCTATCGACGACCACATCATCGCTTACCATCAGGTGAGATAGTGGTCTAGTGCGAGCCTATCAAGTAACACGGGACAAAATACCTGACACGGTGGAGTTGAAGGGTAAAATCTACAAGTCCGTGATAAGGCCTGTCATACTGTATAGATCAGAACGTTTGGCTATGAAAAAGACGGAAGAAAAAGATTGCACGTAGCGGAGATGAGAATGTTGAGATGGATGTGTGGTGTGCCGAGAATGGATAAAGTGAGAAATGAGTATATTAGAGGAAGTTTGAAAGTGGCGCCAGTGAATGAAAAGTTGAACGGGAATCGTTTGTCTTGGTATTTAAGGTGACTGGTAATTACTGACCGATACTTAAACTTGCCATCCTATCTTTCACATTAAACGCAATATTAACAGGAAAGGGTTTTGAAAGTACATCGATTAATGGATACCTGCAAAGTTAGCGCTTACAAATACCATAACAGACATTCGTAACAGAAATCTAGTTTATATTACCTCATATTTCACGGTTCTAACTGCTTTAATTAAATTAATACCAACATAAACCAACATCCCACTCATGTAACGACTATAAAAGCCGAACTTTCCCGACTGGATCCGAAACGAAAACGTTTCGCAACCGCCCAATCAGATAACTGACAAATCAATAGATCAATTACGATTGGTCTGTTCCAACGTTCCATATTCAAATCGATGTATCGATGGTCCATTTAAATTTAGAATTTATTTCGAATGAATTTTGCAACGGTTGCATTTTGCTGTCTGTTGGCGATTCCCGATTTCGATTCGATATGGACTCGATTACTTATCTTCAGTCTTATTTCATTCGTTTATATCTCTGAAAGTATCTTCCATGCATTTAAGAGCACTTCATGGGAATATTAAAACGTTTATGGTCTGTGAAAGTCTACACCGCTACTTGGAAGTTGGGCCCATAGAGCACAAAATGCTGTGCCAGAGGTAGCGATTTATAGATGCCTTCCTTCACTAATGTTGCAACGAGCATAGACCAGTACTTTCAGCTGTCATAACCATAAGCAGAGTTGTCACTGTTTACTCATAAAACGACTCTATATTCGTGTAAAATACTATAAAATGAATACAGGGTGTAAAGGACAGGATTCCGCAAACTTTAAAGCCTCAGTAGATGAACCTGAACAACCTTCTAAAAGTTTTTTACTTTTCGGAAAAGAAAAAAAATCGGACTCTCCATACAAAATTATAAACTTGATTGAATGGAAACCTGTCCCCCTTTGCGCCTTTTCCAAAACGCGATCTAAAATAGTTCCGGGACTATGCTTACTAGGTTTAATTGGACCTAATAATAGTTCTGCTAGGTTTAATTAGACTAAGTAATAGTCCCAGAATTATTTTAGACCGCGTTTAATTGGTATTAAACCTGGTAATAATCCCGGAACTATATTAGATCGGGTTGGAATAAGACGGAATATGTTCTAATCGCGCGAAAAGCTCTAATACCGCGTTTGGAACTATTTTAATAGATATTATCATACTAGTTGTATGAACAACAAATCATATTTTTTTAAAAGGTCTTTAATACACACTCCACAAGATTTTTTTTTTTTTCATAAAGAATACTAACACCAGACTACTATCTCTTCATGGGCTTGCAGACGGCAGGCAATGGGTAGCTCACTGTCCGTCCGTCCGGTAACAGACTGGGCTGAGCCCAAGTCGTCTACGGCGCGCACTGTTCCCGCGAGCCTCAAGGAGTCGTCAGCAAACTGTAGGGCCCCAGCAGGGCCGAAGCCTACTGGGGCCAAGTGTTAGGTGAAAATGAACCCCGGGGCCCAGGATCGAAGGCAATGAATGGAACAGGGTAGGTTTTTAGTCAATAAGAGTCTGAGACTATCTCCCGCACCACCCAAGGGCGGAATTTGTCATTTGATGATTTTACCAACCATAAGAAAAAACTCTTCATCTCAAATCTCTTCATATAAAGGATAAATTAGGGGAGAGACAAACAAATCCCGCAAATAACGTACGCAACTGTAGTTTACAATGTTTTTCCAAAAAGGGTCGTCTATAAGTCGATATTGCTATTGCGTAAAGGTAATAACAATCTATTAGGACACGCCTATTGACCATCCAATGCTCGTAAAGATACCGGTTGACCCTTAATGCAACCTTCGCTTACTTCTTCATAAGATTTTAATATTACAATAACTTTGGATTTATTAGGTTTTTCGCAAAGAACTAGTTTGTTTTTCTTTGACTTCTATTTCGTAGGCTTAAGGGCCGGTTCTAGCCACTGTTTTTTGAACTTCGCTCGGGATTATGTCGTCTTCGCGGCCCCAAAACAGCGGTTTTATTTTTATATAAAAAAAAACAATAACTATTCAAGATTTTTGTTCTTGCGAAGCGCTTTTAAATAACAAGCTTTATTTTTTTTGTAACTTTCAAATAGTTCCGTAATGTAATCTCGTAGATAAATACGTTTTAAATCGTAAATTAGGGTCAGTTACGCGATTTTTTTTATCGAGCCAACTAATTTATATCGTGTTTTCATTTTTGCCAAGCCCTTGGCCATATAGTCATTTTTAATAAAATAAATTTTCATGGTGTTCTCTTTTATATTTGTGGATTTCCACAGGTTTAAAAAAGGTCAAAATGAGTAGAACCGGGCCTTAATGTGGCCCTTCCACGCTCGCCTATCAACGTCGAGCATGGCTTAAGGCCAGATTCTACTCATTTGGAAGTTTTTTAAACCTCTGGAAATCCACAAATATAGAAGAGACCGCTATGAAATATAATTTTATTAAAATTGACTATATGACCAAGCGCCGGGCAAAAATGAAAACATGATATAAATTAGATGGCATTTAGATATTAGAAAAACAAACCGCTGTTTTGGGGACGCGAAGTCGACATAGTCCCGGGCGGAGTTCATCAAAATACTCAGTGACTGCAAACAAACCGCTGTTTTGGGGCCGCGAAGTCGACATAGTCCCGGGCGGAGTTCATAAAAAATACCCAGTGACTGCAACTGGCCCTTTAAAGCTTGTTGCTTCATCTAAAATGACACTAATCTAAACCAATAGTTTGTTTTACAGGATGCATATTGAAGAGTGTGCGTGAGAATTGCATGAGTTTGCATGAGTTGATTCCACCATCTCATTTCTACAACCCAACGAACGGCATCCACCTTTACGTTGTTGAAAACTCTACAGTCCGGACCGAGCGTTTCGTCTCGTCGTTTATACCGCGTACGAGGGACTGGAACAACTTGCCTGCTGCGGTCTTCCCGACCGATTATAATTTAGGTGTCTCCAAGGCTAGAGTCAATAGGCTCCTTATCATCACTACATACCATCAGGTGGGATCGCAGTCAAGCACTAATTTATATCAATAAAAAAACACTAAAATTAGGTGTGCCCGCGTACCGAAAGACTCAGCGTTGGAAGGCCTCCCACAAGGTGGACCGATGACCTGGTCAGGGTGGCTGGAGTCCGATGGATGCGAGACGCACAGGACCGGCCATAGTGGCGACGCTTGGAGGAGGCCTATGTCCGACAGTGGACGTCTTTTGGCTGAAATGATGATGATGATGATGATGAAAATGAGGTGTGGAAACAGTCACACATTTTCATAAAACGCTACGCATTCTCGCACTGACTCGCTACTTCGCACATCTTCGGTGAAAAAGCCCTTTAACTTAACCTTTGAAAGATTAGGTAAACGTGTTATCGACGTAGGTATTCTAAAGGCGTATTGCTGAAAACTAGCACAGGTGATGACCCTGTCAATTTGCCATGATTTCCTATCCATAGTTCGAGAATCCACGTTCTCGTCGTGATTGACAACTGGGGCCTAACGCTTACCACATGATGTCTTAAAATATTAGTCGTGCAAGCGAGAACAACAACACACACAACAACACTATAATTATGACGTGTTCAATCAATTGTCATTATATTTGTGTATGTTTTTAAATTTGATTTTTAAATATTTGCATACACCGTTTTAAACCACAAGTCCTCCCTATTCAAGAGTGCATGTAGAATTGTACAGATTATTATTAGAATAAAATATGTAAAGTTTACGTACCTCCATTGTAGAGGGCAGCACGGCGCCTACGCGACGCCCCGCGCCCTCCCTCTCATCCTGTAACAAAACATATTTATATTAAAAAACTGGCCAAGTGGGTTCCGTACTACAAATATTAATATCGAGCAAAAATAATAAATAATCAAGTTTGTTGTCTGGGAGCCCCAGTTACATATTTATTTCATTTTAATTAGCATAGCTTATAATGTTTCCACTGCTGGGATTCAGGCCTCCTCTCTAGGAGAGGTAATGGGTCATAATCCACCACGCGAGCCCAGTGCGAGTTGATGGATGTCACGTCTTTGAATTTTTGGTTCTAGGACATGCCGGTTTCCACACGATGTTTTCCTTCACCATTTTAAGAGCAGTGGTGATGAAATAAATTACACAAAGTAATGCACCTGGCTGGGTTTGAACCCGAGACCTACAACTCGTAAGTCGGGGCCGTTACCACTCGGCCACCACTGCTTATCCTTCCTCTTTATTTTAATTATTTATCTATAAATAAATATTTTCTGAATGTTTCACCTCGTGTACCTGTTACCGTTATTAATAATGCGTAGAAAATGGCAATAAATATCACATTTATTGTATGGGACTTCAACTTTAATATTTATTTTATTATGTTTATTAGCTATTTGTTGTTACAGCGGCAATAGAAATACATCAACTGTGAAAATTTCGACTTTTTTGTCTAGCTATCACGGTTCATGAGATACAGCCTGGTGACAGATAGACGGACCGTGGAGTCTTAGTAATAGGCCCGTTTAACCCTTGTACCGCCGGCGTCGGGTGTTTTCGTGTCCTATTCGCCAGTGTAGTGTGTTAGCGACTGTGTAGGTAATCTATCTTGATTAGCTCTTCAATCCCCATATGTGACAGAAGAGCTGACGAGATGAAGTACACGTGGATGTGCTACCCTGGCAAAATAAACGAGAGTGTTTGTCATATATATTATATCATGCCTAGTTTACATGCGGGCCCAGCCTTCCAGCCAGCCAAACGGGGTTTCCCCGTTAATACAAAGGATTGGCCGAGGCTGGCCCAACGTGTAAACTAGGCATAAGGATATATCCGACGTAAATGATGGTTAAAATGAATTTCGCGGACTCCAAGTATGGAGCATGCCCCTTAACTAACAATTAACTTAACCAGGACACACTTCACTGAAACCTATCGAGCTTGCAGTCAACAATAAATCCGAGGTTTCGTCAAGCGCTCGTCCGGCAAGCGGCAGCGGAGGCAGCAAGTGAAAGCGCAAATGTTACGTTCCCACGATACACTTGTGACTGTGTTAAATGCGTCTTGTGACACAGTGGGCTGAGGTCAGCGAGCTTGTTCGATGACATGCTGGCTTTGTTAGCCGTTTTGTTAGACCAGATGCCCTACCATGAGCTTTTAACGCGACCCAAGCTGAACTGTCAAAGGTCAACCTTTGTAAGTCCTAAGTCCACCTTTGAACGCGCATATACTAAAAATAAGGTTGTATAAATGATGATAAATGATAAATGATATTTATTTTGTAAGTAGGTTTAAAATAGTACATTGTTACCCTAGGGGTGAAAGTAACTTATTTAGTCCCGAGAAAAAATTTGGCGTCCGAGCGAAGCGAGGTCGCTAATATTCGAGGGACTAAATAAGCCTTTCACCCGAGGTAAACACTGTGCTTTTCATTACGAATAAAAAGAAAATAAAAATAAAAACCTGAGTCGTCGTCAAAGGTCGTCGTATGATTTTAGGTATGTTTCTTTTGATTTAGGCCGTAAAAAGTTTCCGACTACTGCTTTAACCTCTTCTTTTAAGAATCAGGCGTTGAATCCTTAACTGAATCTGATTATTGTGTAATTAAAAATTTTCTTACAGCAAAGATTTAGTAAAGTACCAATAAACAAAATTCTACATCACGTTTCCCGCCATTTTTTTTTTTGTGGTCAATTGGTCTTTCAGCCATCATTTTTCATTTTTATCAGTGAAAAATGGTAACTATTTCTCATATCTATGTTAGTTTTAAAGAATTAAAGAATTTATTGAAAGTAAATTATAAATAATTAATAAAAGTAATTTAAAAAAATATATATATACATACTTATCTCTTAATTTCAATTTTACATCGCGCTGTTAATGACTGGCTGTATAGAAAGTTGAGATATAGATCAATAGAAATGGGAAGATAGAACTAGTTATTTTTTTTTTAATATAATTTGATAGCTGTCAGTTGAAAGTGATTCTCCCTAGGGACGAAAAGTATTACTTTCAATCGGCTCCAAAGTATTACTTTCAGCGTATGAGTAATGAAAACACTTTTACACGTCAAATTTTTTTTTTGTCATTTTGAACTAGATGAGGCCGGTGTTTCCTAGCTGACTACCCTGAGAAAAAACACCGAAACAAACTCAGGGGTCAAAGTCTCTTTTAAAGTTCATACAGTAAATATGTATTGTTCAAATCACATGAGGACCATGCAGATTTGTCTGAAATGGGCTTTTGAAGAAAGAACCATACAGATTTGAGTGGACCTGTCCAGTCAGTGCAAGCATTTGTCAGTATTCGCAAAGCTCAACTCAGGACACTAAGGAGCTCAACGACTTGACGAACAATACCAAGGAAAGGACATTTGGGTAGGCTGCAGAAAATACTCAAATTGCCAGACATACGCTAAAAATTACTGAAAAGAAAAGAGAGAAGAGAAGAGAGAAAAAATAATAATAAAAACTAATCCACATTGCTATAGCTCCATAGCTATACAACATTATTTTTAGTTTAGGCGAAACTCGAAACACGCGTCTAATATTTCTATACAAAGAATCTATATCAGCAGTTCTATCTGCTAATGAGCTCGCGGCCGCCTCTGCCAGCCTCTTTACATCACTGACGGCCGCTAAAATTCCGGTGTGAATCGACTCTTATTGGCTAAAACCCATCTGTGATCCGTTGACCTTTGAGTTCGAAGAATGAAAATTTCTCACTCCGAAGTAAAAGGACCACTAGACCATCAGGCAGGATCGCAGTCAAGCACAGGTTTATATCAAATAAAAAAAATAGACCAATGACACTAGATACAAAATGTTGTGCAATTCAATCATCCGTATGTAATTCGCTCCCATACAAGGTCATCTCACATTTTGCATGCAGTCTTATTTAGCTGAAGTATGTGATGACCTGCCCATCTACATGCAACGTCTCAGTCTGAAGGCCTAAATATGGTCCCGACTTACGACTCCAAACGCAGCCAGGCGCATTACTTTGTGTAATTTATATCATCACCACTGCTCTCAAAACGGTGAAGGAAAACATTGTGAGGAAACCGACATGTCTTAGAAGCAAAAATTCGAAGACATGTGACAACCTTCTTCCAAAATCTTTTGTTTTTTTTTTTATGCACCTGCCATGTTTTCTCTTCACCACCCTTGGTTGACTGGTAGAGAATGCCTAAGGCATTAAGTCCGCCTGTGTACCTTTGTGTTGCATAAAGTTTAAATAAATAAATAAACCACCAACCCGCACTGAGCCCGCGTAGTGGATTACAGTCCATTCCATCTCCCAGAGAGGAGGCCTGAGTCCCAGCAGTGGGAACATTAATATAAGGCTGATGCTATGCTATGCTAGACAGCAGTAGTGGCCCAGTGGTAAAGGCTGAGACTTATGCGATGTTGCTATTGCGAATACGACCGTATCCCTAAACCCCAGCTAGAAAAGACGAGAAAAAACACCATCCGCCTTATTCCACAACGAAATCTAAAATAGTTCCGGGACTATTAGGTAAGTACTTAGTACTAGGTTTTTTTAATATATATAAACCAGTGCTTGACTGCGATCCCACCTGATGGTAAGCAGTGATGCAATCGTTGATGGTGAGGCAGGTAGGCAGGTAAACTAGTGCTTATTAAGAGCCTATTCACTCTAGCCTTGAAGACACCTAAATTGTAATCGGACGGGAAAACCGCAGCAGGCAAACTGTTCCAGTCCCTCGATGTACGCGGTATAAACGACGATACAAAACGCTTAGTCCGGACCGTAAAAGTTTCAACAACATAAGGGTGGATATTCGCCGTACGTCGGGTTGTCCGATGGTAGAACGGAGATGGCAGAATTAAGTCATACAATTCCTGCGCACACTTTCCATAATGCATCCTGTAAAAAACCACCTAGCGGCTTTGGACTTGCTTTAATACCAATTAAACGCGACTTCCCTCTCTTAGAGAGGAGGCCTGTGTCCCAGCAGTGGGAACATTAAAAAAAAAAGGCTTATGATGATGATGATGATGAAACGCGATCTAAATGTATTTCCGGGACTATTACACAAACTAATTCGGAACTATTTTAGATCGCGTTTTGGAATAAGATGTGGTTTTAGACCCCTCCGCCTGTTGATACCGTTTTGCGCGGACGTGGCGCATACTTCTCACAATATTATTTTTTTCCTTGTCAACCTGTAACTTGCGCCTTTATCCGGCAAATAAAAAGATTTTCTTTCTTTTCTTTTCTTTATTTGCCACCAAATACTGCAAAAATAATATGTTACATCCGCGTTATAATGAAACTCAAAACTGAACTGTACTGTTTAGACTTGACGCTGGCTAAATGCACATACCTAACGTGCTGAGCCGAAATAAAAATGAGTGAAGATGATTCGTATCATAATCTAACTGCACTCGTAACAACGGTAGGTAAAGACTAACTCGTTCAGGATGAGCCGTGCCACTAGGTGAAGGCCAGACAATATGGCGGCCTGCGCTTGCGCACTACTCCCATACTTTTGCAATTTTTAACCGATTTCCCCAGAAAAAGGGTTATGTTTTACTATAAATTGGAAAAAGATAATGGCAGCCGTCACCAGGTAAGTGTGGTCATATTTTTCTGTGTTATTGTTTTATGGGGTTTGAAAATAATGGGCTTGGAGGAGAAGATTCGTAAATTTATATTCCATCATCATCATCATAGCCATTTTAGTCAAAAGACGTCCACTGCTGGACATAGTGCTCCCCTAAAGTATCAACACATTGCGCGGTCCTGTGCGTTTCACATCCACCGAATTTCCGCGACCTTTAAAAGATTCATCATCATCATCAGCCTTTTAATGTTCCCACTGCTGGAACTCTGGCCTCCTCTCTAGGAGAGGGAATGGGCCGTAATCCACCACGCGGGCCCAGTGCGGGTTGGTGGATGTCACATGTCTTCGAATTTTTGATTCTAGGACATGCCGGTTTCCTCACGATGTTTTCCTTCACCGTTTTGAGAGCAGTGGTGATGAAATAAATTACACAAAGTATAATGCGCCTGACTGGGTTTGAACCCGCGACCTACAACTCGTAAGTCGGGGCCGTTACAACTCGGCAACCACTGCTCATTTAAAAAGATTAGTAAAAGATTCAGATTGGCTAAAGTACAAAGTTCTTTTATGGGGTACTGTGTAAAATTTTATAATAAAATACCACTTGAGATTCTCCATCTCAATGAGTCAAAATTTAAAACATGCATTAAACGCACGCTATGTAGACAAGCATATTATAGATTGGATGATTACATCCTTGATAAAAATGCTTGGCTAAATGCCGGTCCTGCTCCACAGCCACAGCCACATTTGCCTACAAATTAGTTCTACATTTTATTTTATGTATTTTATTACTTTTTAATAATGGAGGAGATGCTGGGACCCTTTTTGTATCGTGGTTTTCAAAATGTTATGTCTTTCTTTTTCAATATAATATATATATTATAATTGATTAGTTTATTTTAATGGAGCTTGTGATCAATTATTACTTTTTGTAATTGGGAACAATAAAATTGTATAATGTAGAAGCACTTTTTTTTTTCTAATTTGTGAATGTGAAGTACCATGGAGCATTTTTATTTTATTAGATAACAACTTGTTTGACGTTATGAGCATGGCAGTTGAGAGTTTGTCATGCTCACTCAAATGTTTCGCTGATGGTGGCACGTGTTATTGGGTCATTCGGTTCCCTTAAAAATGGTTGAGCTGAGTGGGGCTGAGGCACGCGTCATGCTCGTGAACGGGCGCCATCAGTTGGGACTGGTCATCTCTTAGCTGCCAGTGGCTTAATTCAATTACTATTTTTTTATTAGTTTATTGTATTTTTTTCATTATTTGTGGTTTCATTGCGTTTTAATTTTTTTTTTTTTCTTCATTGTGCTCACATAATAGAAGCGACAATAAATTTGTAACCAAGATTATGTAACTCATAATATGATTTAAAAGAGTGTCCATGGAGTTTCTTGCACGTTCTTCTCCATAGAGATCTACGCTTTGGAACGTGCAATTTAGCTTCACTTTTTTTTTGGACTGACCGCCATTTTGACAATTCAAAAGTGCCTGTAATTGGTCTATTTGAAATAAACTATTCTGATTCTGATTCTGATTTTGATCTCAGTTGACAACTGACAAAGTAGTCAGTGTTCCACATCACCTTGGCTTAAAAGCTCTTCAAATTGAAAAGGAAGAGGAGCACATATGACCTCGCTAGCAGTAAATGTGACCTACGACGAGATGTAAGGTCAATAAAGAGGCCGAATCGTGTCCGGTTGTACATAGGATCGTGGGTTGCGACACGCTTTTAACTAGATGAGCTTGAAGTAATAAGGCGAAGATCTCATGCAAGAACTGGTATAGTAATGGTCGTTAGTAAATATGAAAGCAATCATGAATTGATTCAATCCTTTGAACCTTTTCTATTATGAACTGCGCTACGCTGAAATCGGAAAATATCTGAAAGGAGTGAGGACTATAACACCAAAAGCTACTTGAAGTGCTCTCAACTTTAGTTCAGTCTTCGTCAGAATTGTCATATTTTGATTTGATATATATCATAGTATTTATTAGTTTATAATATTAGCATATATACGTATTTTATTATTATATGTAACTAATTTTATTGATACTATATTATATTTGAAATATCTGTTATTTATTTATTGTGCACACCTACCACAGTTTTGTCTTTTTAACCCAAAGGTTGACTGGTAGAGAATGCCTTGTTGCATTAAGTCTGCCTATGTACCACTATTGTACATGAAGATTAAATAAATAAATAAATAAAAGCGCGGTCACTCTCGGACTGCATACAAAAGAAGGAGATGCGCAAAGACACGAAGCTTGCAAATGTGAAATATTTTAGCGATTTACTATATAAAATTTAAACATCATACCGGTAAAGCGTCGCTTGTAGAATAATTTGACAAGTAATCAAAATGATTGCATGTAGATATATTAATCCGGTTTTTAATTGATAAAAGCAACGTAGGCGCGGGCTCGCGTACGGCGAGAAATGCTGTCGCTGTCCGACCGTCCGGTAACAGTCTAGACTGAGACCAAGTCGTCGACTTAGAGCCAAATTCACCAATAAACTAATCGCGATTCGTTCAAACAAAACGCAGTTTGAGCGCCTAATCGAGATAATAGCTTCATTTTGCGTTTCACCGCAATGAATTGAACCTAGTTTACGCTAAACTTAGTTTCAATTATTTTGTTGTCGCCCATGTTTACGACACGGATTTTTAAACTAGATTACGCTGAGCTCAGTTTAGTTGAACTAAGTTTTTATATTGAATGATGAAAGCCCTTAGCGTGTGTTCCACAAGCGCCTCAAGGAATTATCAGCAAACTGTAGGGGCCAAGCAAAGTCGAAGTCTACTGGGACCAAGGTGCAAGAATCAGAATCTGAAAGGAAGATTCGGCCCCAGTATGAAAGGCGACGAAGGAACAGAAATGGGTTCCTAGTCAGTAAAAGGCTGACACTATCTCCCGCTCCGTCCAAGGGCGGGAGATGTCTTAAAACGATTTTACCACCTAAAAAAAAGTGGGCAGGGCACATTGCTTGCAGATCGCAGAATAGATAATCAATGAGGCCGAGAGGATCTCGACTGGCGATTGTGTACCGGAAGATGCGGCGTTGGAATACCTTCCACAAGTGTGGCTGTCGTACAGTTGCGCACTCCAAATCACCCATACCGCGGACACTCTCTGCGCTTAATGCTTTCCTAGACCAGAACACAGATTTTGATATGTTTGGGGAAGAATGGAAGACGATACTATCAGAATGTGTGAAATTTTGTGAGGTGATTGTATGACTGTGTATGTAACTGACTTGTGAATTGTCTGTTTTTATTTTTTGTTTTTTTATATTTTATTGTTTTGATTTCTTTGTGTTTAAATGATGTAATTGACTTCGGCCGTTCTGTTTAAATAAAATAAATAAGGTGGACCGATGACCAGGTAAGGGTTGTGGGAATCCGATGGATGTGAGACTCACAGGACCGTTCATCAAAAGTGGACGTCTTTCGGTTAAAATGATGATGATGATGATGAATCCTCCACCTAACACCAGAATTAGAAGACGGAAAGTGAATAACATTTCAAGTTATCAAAGGAAGGTCAAGAAAGGGTACTTCGCATCTCAGAGTCCGAATGTAGTACATCAAATCGTGAATTGCGACATAAAGTACTTGATGCGCTTGCATCTCGTAAGGCGAAGACCTCACCGACGCATAAGTAATCAGGGATCTCAAATCGGTAATAATTCTCGTTACACAAGTTGAACCATTATGGCGGTCGACCTTGAGTGCGCAGTAACCGATTATAATCTACACTATGGGAATTCTGTTACATTGCATGATGTGATAATGTGGACGGCAATTCCTTTCATTTCTGGGTGCCACTATTGGGTGGACCACCCGCAGGACACGGTGGAGAACGGGCCCAGCAGAGTCGAAGCCTACTGGGGCCAAGGGTCTGCTTCTTAAAGGAAGATTCGGCCCTGATATAACCCATGTTCCTTCGTTGCCTTTAGCAACGAAGGAACATGGGTTTTTAGCCAGTAAAAGTCTGATACTATCTTCCACACCGCCCAAGAGCAGCAGATGTCATTGGATGACTTTCCCACCGAAAAAAAAATGTGTCTTTTAGTCAGTAGGCGCGAAAAATTAGTTTTTCGATGATTTTCCACCTCAAAAAGAGGCCTTCGGAGCCAAGCAGCGCAAAAATAAGATCGCAAATAAAATAGTGCTGCCCCTTAAGACCAGTTCATGTCGCGATGTTCGAGATAGCAAGGTCGACCCATCACCGCTCTATTTTGACAAGCCCGCCACACCTACCTTACGTACTAGCCGATTTTGAGCTCATTACAGTTTACGGCCCTGGGAACTGCGAAATCTTTATACAAGACTAGTTTGTGTCGGCGGCTTCGCCCGCAAAACTAGAAAACACACTCCTGTCACTCAGTGATAAATCTATATCTATCTATATAGGGTGACTAGTAATTAGTGAATGATACTTAAACACGTGATTGTAGTCATGATAACAAACAACTTTTACTAAGAGACCAAACCTAGAAAACATAAAATAGCGAAAAAATATCTGCTGGTCAGTACATTTGTGTTCGCCTAACTGGTCAGAATGTACTGAACTGGGCTGATTTTATTCAGATTTCAGGCTTGGTCCCATAGTAAAAGTTGTTTGTTATCATGACTACAATCATGTGTTTAAGTATCGTTCACTAATTACCAGTCACTCTATATATAATGTGCATGTAACCTGCGTCATGAATTTTTATTTTGTGAAAATCGCATCTATCAAGAATCAAAGCATTTATTTCAAATAAACCATTTACAGGCACTTTTGAATCGTCAAAAATCAGTGAGTCAAAAAAAAGATGCCAATTGCACATTCCAAAGCATAGATCTCTAAGGAGAAGAACGAGTAAGAAACTCCATAGACACTCTTTTCAATTATGAATAGAATAGGATAGAATAGAATAAAACTTTACTGTACACCAAGAAAGTTACTTAATCAGTACTAAACTTAAATGTATGGGTACAAAGGCGATCTTATCGCTGAAAGCGATTTCTACCAGACAACCTTAGGATGGATTGTAAGAACTAAAATAATACAGGGTCTGCGGTGTACTAATAAGAAAATAAATAAATAATTATAAAACGAATATATATGAAATTGTGTAACATTTTATAATATGTATGTACATAACATACATTTAACATACATTTTATAATATGTATGTTATGTATGTACATAACATACATTGGTTGCGCCAATTTGCTATGATCCGCGATTTTGTTTTTTTTTGTAATTTATTTTTTTGGCCTAGCAATCCTATCCCTTCCGTTTCCCTCCCCCGCACGACCTCAAGAAATGGATGACATGACGTGCTTGTGCATCGAGTGTGATTGTGACCGCTCCGCTAACATCGCCCGCTCGAAATTACAAGAAAATTGACTATTTCGGGATCCAACCATTTAAAGACTCAACAATAGTGCAGTGTAGTGCAATACAGGACCTGGCAGTGATTAAAGGTGCGAAGTCGAGGTTCGCCGGCCGGCGCTACGTGGAACCTTCGAGGTCAAAAGGTCAGTGTTCCTCCCTAAATCAATCCATCCATCCATCAATAAAGGCCAGGCACAGTACCTGCATATTGTTAACAAACCTTAGATCGCTTTTTCAAACATACAGTCCATTAAGCTTATTCGCGCAACCATTACTTTTGGTCCTACGAGCAGGATCGTGAATCATTTTCTTGTAATTTCGCAATATAGTATTTGTTCCATAGGGAATAAACGCAACGCGCCTGTTTACCTAGATATAATAGTAGAAAACCCGCATCTAGGCATTTAGGCAACTAAACGTTATTTCGCTCGTATAGTTAAAGAGCCATTGATAATTACGGTACCTACGCCGTCAACCGCACCGCATAATTATAGTTAGCTACGTAAATATCAGCGTAGATATAAATCGATCGCATTCTTTTTCTTGACAAAATTCATTCGGAAGTCCTACAAATTGCATGTAGGTAGACGCATTTCAAAAATACCCGTTCATTGTTGAGTGAATATTTGTAGGAAACGGATAAACCATAGATTATATACGCATATGAACGACGTGAATGATTTAATCGAGAAATTGGGTAATATTCACTCATTGATTCAGGTTATTCCGTTCGTTCGCCGTTCACTTTGTTGTTTACAATATTACCATATTGTTATCTGATAATTATCGCTTACTTAATAATTCGTTAAGTGTTTGTTTGAGTGTATAGTGTGAATATATCAAAACAAGATGTCTCTTAAGGGCAGTAAGGTTAGTACTGATTTAAAGGTTCAGTTAAAGCTTTTATACGCTAAAAGGGACTCACAGTTTTCACGTGTTCAATCAATTTGTGATAAATCTTTGCAAACCTCGGATCTGGCGATTAGAGATGCTTTCTTGTGTTCGTTGGAAACTTTAGATAGTTTGCGCGCGGATTTTGAATCTACAATTAATAATATAAACATTTTAGAGTTGGAGTTAAATCCTGATTACTGTGTGAGTTATCAGGCATTGTCGTCCTTTGATGACTTGTATTGTCGTATCAAACGTATTGCTAGGAGTTTAGAGACTCCCCCCCCCCCCGCGAGTGGTTTATCCAACCCTCCTCGCGAACGCCCACGATTGCCGCCAATTCAAATACCTGAATTTAATGGTGACATTCGAAATTGGAATTTATTTATAGATAGTTTCGAAAATATAATACATAGGAACACATCGCTGACAGATCACGAGAGATTGCATTATCTCGTAGAAAAATTGACCGGTAAGGCAAAGGCTGTCTGTGCTGGAATTACGTTTAGCGCTGAAAATTACACTTTAGTTTTGAACACTTTAAAAACAAAATACGAAGATAAGCGATTAGTAGCCACCGCATATTTAGATCAATTATTCGATTTGAAAAGTTTTTCCGTTTGTAACGATCATAATTTAGAGAAGTTTTTAAATATTTTCGCATCATCTGTTCGTGCAGTAAAGAACCTAAAGGTCAATGACCTCTGTGACTTTTTGTTTTTGTATATCGGTTTAAAGAAATTAGATCCTGAAACTGTTCGTCTGTTTGAAACGACTCAGCGCAGTAACGAAATACCTAAGTTCGAAGATTTAGAATCTTTTATTCGCGACCATATTAAGGTATTGCAGCGCACGTCGGCACGTCATGAAGTCACGAATAGGACAGGTTCCGATCGCCGTATAGACGCGTCATCGAAGTCAGTCAAGACTGCACATACGCTAGTTAATACCGCCTCAACACCTGACTGTTCTCTGTGTAAGGGTAGCCATACACAGCTGTACAAGTGTTCGGAATTTCAGAGATTATCGCCTAGTGATCGTTACAAGTTTGTCCGCACTAATAATTTGTGTTTTAATTGTCTAAGTGACAAACATCTGGTTACGTCATGTAACAGTGGTGTTAGCTGTCGTAAATGTCTAGCTAGACATCATACCTTCTTACATTTTGAGAGTAGTAAGCTGCCATCGCAGCCGCAGCCTGCGCAGACGCGCGACGCTTGTGACGCGCGGCCTGCTGCAAGTGCAAACGACGTAACATTGTGTTCGCTTTCCGCCGCTGGTACTCAAATCACTACCGTTTTACTTGCGACCGCGCAAGTTGTCATTGTAGATGCCTTTGGCAAACCGCACACCGTTCGAGCGCTACTAGATGGCGCTTCCCAGAGTAATTTTATTACTCGGGATTGTTGTCAACGCCTTGGTTTTAGTTTTAATAATTGGTCATCCCGCTCAGAAGTGAAAGGTTTTGGAGGTTTAAAGGCAACCATTCACGGTTCCATTAAAATAATATTTAGTTCACGTTTTAATCGTAATATTTCGTTTGAAATGGATTCGCTAGTCGCAGATAAGATTACGGAACGGTTGCCCACGGTACCGGTTGACACGTCCATGCTGACGGAGTTTAAGAACTTGCAGTTAGCCGACGGAAATTACGCTTTCCCTGGAGATATCGATCTATTGATCGGTGCTTCGATTCTCCCGCATCTCCAGTTATCACGTAAAATTCAAGGTCTTCCGATGTACCCCGCTCCGCACGCACTGGAAACAGTTCTGGGGTTTGTTATAGTTGGTTCCGCACCCGCTTGTTTAGATAGTTACTCGACTGTGTCGCACTGTTGCACCGTCGAGCCGCCGCTTGAGTCTACCATCCGCAAGTTCTGGGAGATTGAAGAGGTCAATGTCCCACCTATTCTCAGCCCTGAGGATCAGGTCACTGAGGAGATTTATACCCGCAAGACTACTCGTGATAAAGATGGTCGTTATGTTGTCGCGCTCCCTTTCAAGGGTGATATTTTTTCGCTCGGTGGCTCCCGTGCCTCCGCAGAAAAACGCTTTCTATGCTTGGAACGTAAGATGCAGGCGTCTCCTAAGTTGAAGCAAGCCTATGATGATGTGCTAATCGAATATTTAGATAAAGGTTATATCTCATCAGCGCCTGCCGAGACTGAGGAGACACGTGATTACCCGTTTTACATCATCCCGCACCATGGAGTTGTTAGAGAAGACAAGCTTACAACTAAACTGCGTGTGGTTATGGATGGTAGCGCTAAAACTAGTACTGGCATATCGCTTAACGATATCTTGTGTTGTGGTCAGAACCTCCAGGGTAACTTATTTGAAATAATAGTAAATTTTCGCTTGTTTGCTATTGCGCTCTCTGCTGATATTCGGCAAATGTTTCTTAGTATTGGAATCAGAGAATGTGACCGTAGATTCCAACGCTTCTTGTATAGATTTTCTCCGCAGGAACCTTTGAAGGTTTACGAATTCAATCGTGTTTGTTTTGGGCTTAAGTCTAGTCCCTTTCACGCTCTTCGCACTATCAAGCAGTTGGCCGCTGACGAGGGTGATACATACCCGAAAGCAAGGGCCACTATTGAAACCGGATTGTACATGGACGATTTTGTGTACAGTGTACCTAGTGAAGCAGAGGCTATAGAGACCGCTGCTCAAGTAATCAGCCTCATGAAGTCCGGTCAATTTGATCTGGTGAAATGGACAAGCAACTCGCAAGCTACATTAGAGTCGATTCCACCGTCACACCGGTTGACTTCGGTAAAGGAATTCGATGATAGTGATTCGCATAAGATCCTTGGTTTAAGTTGGTCACCCGCAACTGATATGTTCAGTCTTAAAATTAGCTCGACTCCGCCAACTTGTACCAAACGCGTTATCCTAGCATGTGTAGCTCGGATATGGGATATAATGGGTTTTGTAGCTCCTGTCGTTTTGTATGCAAAGCTGCTTATAAAAGAGCTTTGGCTTTCCAACTGTGATTGGGACGACACCGCTCCTGACAGTGTTGCTAAGTTGTGGGCTCGCTATAGGAAAGAGCTTCCAATGCTCGATCAGATACAGATTCCTCACCATGTTGGTATAGTACCAGACACTGTTGTTAATGTGGTAGGTTTCGCAGACGCCAGTGAGAGGGCTTACGGGGGAGTGGTTTACTTTCAGGTCCAAAATGGCGATAACATTTCAGTTTTCCTCATTAGCGCAAAATCAAAGGTATCTCCTCGTAAGGTTGTCTCTCTTGCTCGTCTCGAACTCTGCGCTATTCTTATGTTGGTTCAATTGATTACATCTATAGTCAAAACTTGTCGTCCTCGCATTAATATAGAGAGAATTGTAGCGTTTTCAGACTCAACCGTTGCTCTATGTTGGGCCCACTCTTCACCCCATCGATGGGGCACGTTTGTCGCAAATAGGGTGGCTAAGATTCAAGCTGAATTGTCACCGGAAAATATATTCCATGTCGCTGGAACAGAAAACCCAGCTGATTGTCTCTCACGTGGTTTGCTTCCTGCGCAAATTTTAAATCATCCGCTTTGGTTTTGTGGCCCTCCCTGGCTTCATACCACTCCTAACGAGTGGCCAAGTGCTCCGTTTAACCCCGCTACTGTTTCAGAGCCACCCGAGGAGAAGAAACATACGCTTGTAGTATCAGTTCCGCGTGAAGAGTCAGTTGTTTTGTTGTTGTCTAATCGAGTCTCGTCTTGGTCGAGACTATTACGCTGTGTAGTTTACGTCCTAAGATTTTTGAGATTATTACCATCGCGTGGTTCTATAATCGCAGCTGATTTGGATAGAGCTGAATCAGTTGTACTTCGAGAGTTGCAGAAATTTTATTTTTCAATAGAATTTCGTAGTTTAGAATCACATAAACCTTGTAGTCGCGCACTTCAACATTTGAAACCATTTTTGCAAGACGGACTCATTCGTGTCGGTGGCCGTCTGCGAAATGCTAAGTTAGAGTTTGAACAAATGCATCCAGTAGTTCTACCACGCAAGGATCACGTTTTGGATTTGTTGGTGGATTATCACCATAAGGTGAATTGTCACGCTGGTCCCGATTTATTAATGTCCATTCTTCGACAGAAGTACTGGATACTTTCCGCTCGCAATTTGATACGCGCTAGAGTGCACAGATGTGTGCCCTGCTTTAAGCTCCGCCCGCGTTTCAACGCGCCGGAAATGGCCGACCATCGTTCTTGTCGTGTTGTACAGACGGTGAAACCTTTCATACATACTGGGACGGACTATGCTGGACCGTTTAAAGTCACTATTGCCCGTGGTCGTGGTATACGTTCCAAAAAGGCATACAGTTGCCTATTCGTTTGTATGACAACTCGTGCAGTTCACATAGAGTTAACCAGTGATTTGAGTACGCAGGGTTTTATGTCTGCATTTAAACGATTTTTATCTCGCCGTGGTCCCGTTAAGCGCTTATACTCTGACAACGGCACAAATTATGTTGGAGCGCGACGCAATATTTCGGAATTACATACATTCTTACGCTCCAAGTACTACCAAAGTGAATTCGCCCATGTCTTAGCTGAGAATCGCATTGATTGGTGTTTTAATACGCCAGCGGCTAGTCATTTTGGTGGCAATTGGGAGGCGAATATTAAAAGCCTTAAGTCGCACCTGTTTCGGGTCATAGGCGAACAGATTCTCTCGTACGAGGAGTTGAGCACCGTACTCGCTCAGGTAGAGGCGTTGATGAATACGCGTCCGTTGTGTCGGACTTTGTCTAGTGATCCATCGGAGCCACTAGCGTTGACGCCGGCTCACTTCTTGACGACGACTCCTCTTAAATATTTGCCCGCTTTAGATGTCGAGACTGACAAACTGCAGCTTCACCCGCGTCACGCTCTGCTGGATAGCTTAGTTCAGTCCTTTTGGAAGCGATGGAGGACAGATTATCTGCATACGCTGCAGTCGCGTCAAAAGTGGAACACTCCTTCAGATCCAGTCACAGTCGGTACTATGGTGATACTGAAGACTGAGAGTGCGCCTCCTCTGCACTGGCCTCTTGGTGTAGTGGAAGAAGTTTTTCCGGGTTCGAACGGAATAACGCGAGTCGTAAAGGTTAAAACCGCAACTGGATCGTACCTGCGTCCGGTTATTCGCCTCTGCCCTCTGCCTAATCAGCAGTAGTGGCATAGTTAGTTATAAGTTGTTTCGCTACCTAGTATTGATAGTCTAGATATAGTAATAGGGTTTAGTTTCGCTTTTGTTTTCTCCTTTTCTTTGAAGGTAACCCTTCAAACCCGGGGGGAATGGTTGCGCCAATTTGCTATGATCCGCGATTTTGTTTTTTTTTGTAATTTATTTTTTTGGCCTAGCAATCCTATCCCTTCCGTTTCCCTCCCCCGCACGACCTCAAGAAATGGATGACATGACGTGCTTGTGCATCGAGTGTGATTGTGACCGCTCCGCTAACATCGCCCGCTCGAAATTACAAGAAAATTGACTATTTCGGGATCCAACCATTTAAAGACTCAACAATAGTGCAGTGTAGTGCAATACAGGACCTGGCAGTGATTAAAGGTGCGAAGTCAGGGTTCACCGGCCGGCGCTACGTGGAACCTTCGAGGTCAAAAGGTCAGTGTTCCTCCCTAAATCAATCCATCCATCCATCAATAAAGGCCAGGCACAGTACCTGCATATTGTTAACAAACCTTAGATCGCTTTTTCAAACATACAGTCCATTAAGCTTATTCGCGCAACCATACATATTATAAAATGTTACGCAATTTCATTTAAAAAAAAATATCTCGGTTACATGTTTCTTGTCACCACGATAATAATAATAATAATAGGTACTATGGTAATAAATTAGAAGCTGCGATTGTTCTAGGAGGATAATATTTACCTTAACCCTGAGACTATCATTTTTTCCTGATCCTTAAAGGTTAAAATTATAACTTTAGCAAGTAATAAAATAAAACCGAAGTCTTCGTGCAGCTGATGGAGAAATGCCACGAAAGCCTGATTGTCTACCAGATCAAACGTCGTAAGTGGAAATGGATTGGTCACACGCTTAGGAGGGATTCCGATCACATACCTAAACAGGGCAATGGAAAGGGCTATGCTCAGAGTTTCCTTGCGTGGGGCTTTTGCCCCAACTGCCATCTGTTCTACGAGCAATGTGCCCTGCCTATTGGCACTTTAGTTTGGCGATTCTTCATGCTATGTTTTTTTTTTTTTTGGTAGGTAAAATCATCCAATGACAAATCTCGCCCTTGGGTGGGGCGGGAAATAGTGTCAGACATTTACTGACTAAAAACCTACCTTTCCGTTCCTTGCCTTTGTCCCGGGGCCTGTGGTGACATTCTCACATAACCTTTGGCCCCAGTAGGCTTCGGCCCTGCTGGACCCCTACAGTTTGCTGACAACTCCTTGAGGCGCGCGGGAACAGTGCGCGCCGTAGACGACCTGAGCTCGGACCGGTCTGTTACCGGACGGACGGACAGCGAGCTACCCATTGCCCACCGCCCGCGAGCCCGCGCCTACGGTGGCCGGAAATCGGGATCGGAATCCCGGCGGCGGCGGCGGCGTGTGCGCCTTTGCCTAATGCGGTCGGCCTCCTCCTTTGCTAGCATTACTGCTTCGCAAAAGGAGGCGACCACCTGCCACTCCTCCTCGCTCCGGAGCATGGCCTGAACCAAGCCCCGGCGCGAGAGATCGCTCGCCGATCGCCCCCACGAGGACACGGCGATGCTCTTCCCAAGCGGGGCACACCTCGACTGTGTGCTCCACCGTGTCCACCGGGCGGTCCGCACAGTGGCGACACCCGGGCGTCGTCTCTGCACGAATCTTGTACAGGTACGGACCGAACTTGCCGTGTTCGGTCAGCACCTGCGCCAAACGGAAGGTGACGACGCCTTGGGGCCTTTCCAGCCACTTCATGCTATGTTGGCAACCTTAGTTCTCTTGTGGATATCTTTATTCCTGATTCGATCACGCAAGGAATGCGAAATTTGTACATAGGACAAAGCCTCCTTTTTTATGGGTATATTTGTCTGCGAAACTTGATGACTTCGATTTTTATTATATCGAAAACGGTGTGTCGATAATTCAGTTGTACGATGTTTAATTACATCGATGCTTTATTGATGCGATGCATAACGTTTCTGCGAAAAATCCTGCTGCGAAAAACCCTACAGCGATTACTCATTAGTTCGACGGTACGTCGGTTCAACGCCTATTCCATGACATTTATGACGTGCCGTTTGAAAAGCGACGAAGTGTTTTGTTGTATGAAAAAAAAACGGTAATTTAAAAAAACTAAAAAACCCGACTGTTTTTCTGAGTATTCATAAAAAAGTCCTAAAACAAGAATGTCGTTGTACCCGATTGCACTTAACTATATAATATTTTAAATACAAGATAAATTGTAGCAGTCGGGACCCATTCTAGAAACGAAGGCTTAGTGAATTGAGAGCACATACCTATATTACATTGCAGATTACTCCAATCTACTGACTAGACGGCTGACTCTCTAGAATGGGTCCCGACTGCTACAATTTATCTTGTATTTAAAATATTATATAGTTAAGTGCAATCGGGTACAACGACTTTCTTGTTTTAGGGTTTTTTTATGAATACTCAGAAAAGCAGTCGGGTTTTTTTTTGTTTATTAAATTACTGTTTTTTATTTTTTTAGTTTTATTTTATTACGATATCACTTCTACAGTAATTACGAATCTCACGACACCTCTCAAGCTAAAATCCATCGAACCGTTCAGGCTGCAGAGCGTGCCAAACAATTATACATACATACATACTTACATACTCGTACACACATACTCACGAAAAACATAACCCTCCTTCTGGCGCAGTCGGGTAAAAAAAAGCTTTAATCTGAACGACTTACCATATAAACCATTAAGCGCCTTTTGAGGGTTCTTCACTTCACATGCTGATGTCCCGAGCTGATGGAACAAAATAAAACAAGTTAAAGCATAATGTACATAGCCTTATAATGTTCCCACTGCTGGGACTCAATGTCATCTCTCTAGGAGAGGGAATGGACCGCAATACCCCACGCGAATACACATCTTTGTGATTTTGTTTGTAATAATTTTATTTCATACTACGTCTTGGACATCATAGAGTTCTTTTTTTAATTTATTTATTTTAAATTGTGGTTTATTGTGGTTGTGGGTGTGTTTTTAATTGTGTGTGTGTGTGTTTCTGTGTTTTGATTCTGTCTGTGTTGTGTAGTGAGAAATGAGTATATTAGGGGAAGTTTGAAAGTGGCGCCAGTGACTGAAAAGTTGAAAGGAAATCGTTTGTCTTGGTATGGTCATGTGAAGAGGAGGGATGAAACGCATGTTACTAAAAGAGTTATGAGTTTACATGTGGATGGATGGAGAGGGAGAGGGAGGCCAAAGAAGAGATGGATTGATTGTGTGAGGAGTGATATGAAAGAAAAGGGAGTTAGTGATAGCGTGACGAGTGACAGGAGAGAATAGAAGAAAAAAACGTGTTGCGCCGACTCCAAATAAAACGGGATAAGGGCAGGAAGATGATGAGATGATGATGATTTTAAATTCTGTCTGTATTTTGTTGTAGGTACAGTATATGATTTCGATACAATTTTGAAATAGCGGCAACAAAGATACATCATCTGTGAAAATTACAACTGCCTAACTATCACAATTCATAAGATTACAGCCTGGTAATAGACGGACAGCGGAGTATAGCCATAATAGGGTCTACCCTTTTTTTTTTTTTTGGGTCTACCCTTTGGCTACGGAACTCTAAAAAACCAATACCTACATAATTCTGAACTGATCTCACAGTTAATTACTTAAGAATAGCTAGTAAATAATCAACTGAATACCGATTAATTACATAACAAAAAACATACTTACAAAACAATAACAGCGCTCGCGCCATGGCATAATCATAACTATTCATTTTTGTATCTAATTAATTATTAAGTTATTACTGGCCTTTTACTAAGCAAAAAGGTTTTAATGATCACATATTAACATTAAAAAAAAACTATTTAAATAAAATTCGAAAATACTGGCCTAAAACTGTCATTTGATTCACATTTTATGATTAAATTATCTTATTTTTGATTTTTTTATACTGGTCATCCTAGGAGTTTTTGAATCTGGAACAAAAGAAAGAATAATATTATTTTTTGTAGTAAAATAATAATAAAAAACTTTTTTTTTTATGGATATAATCTAGTGCTTGACTGCAATCCCACCTGATGTTAAGCAGTGATGCAATCGTTGATGGTGAAGCGCACTAGTTTATTAAGAGCCTATTCACTCTAGCCTTGAAGACACCTAAATTATAATCGGACGGGAAGACCGCAGCAGGCAAACTGTTCCAGTCTCTCGATGTACGCGGTATAAACGACGAGGCAAAACGCTTAGTCCATACCGTAGAAGTTTCTAGTATATTAGGTATAAAGACTAAAGACAGAAAGGATTGAGTGTACTATTGGACGCTGAAAGCTGAAGATCGCAAACGCATCAAAACCTTTGAGAAGTGATGCTGGAGAAAAATGCTCCGTATTCCTTGGACAGCATTTCGGACCAACGTATCCATATTGCGAGAACTAAAAATCTCCTCGCGGTTATCGTCCGAGTGTCTTCCTGTGGTTCAAATTGTGTTCTTTGGCCATGGTCTGGTTCGAATTGAAAAACTTTCTGATCTAGCAACTATTCTTTTCCAAAGGGACGTTTTACATTTTGATAAAAGTATAGAAAGTTTGTCATTACGACCGAAGCGGAATATGAGGCGATGTTATGGAGCCTAGTGCTGCAAAGACTTTCCACGTGTATCTAAGTATCAAATGACGTTTTTCAATACACTTACGAATAAATAATTAATTAAAGGGGGGCTGCCCGGCGACTCGTGGGTGTCGCTTAGAGCCCAGCTTGTTACGATTTATACAATAACTTGTGGTGGGGGCGAGCTCGCGCACTTTTCTGCACTAGTGCGGAAAACTGTAAAGAGCGTGCCTAAAAGCGCAGGTTTCAAGTACGTAAATGTATTGAAAAATTGTTTTTATTTATGAAAGAGAAAAATCTTTTCCTACAAAAAAAAAACCGCAAACTGCCGCTAAAGACATTTTTTCTAAAAAGGATCCATAATTTCTATGTTGAAGTAATTCAACCCGAGCAAAGCCGAAGCAGCACTAAGATTACAGACATAACCTGAAGAATCGTCAAACTTAAGTGGCAGTGGGCTGGGCACATTGCTCGCCGAGCAGACGGTCAATGGGGCCAAAAGGTTCTGGAGTAGCGACCGCCGCACTCCGGAAAATGCTGCGTTGGAAGATTTCCCACAAGTTTGACCGATGACCTGCCCCCCTAGCCAAGTTACCATCGTTTCATCAAGCGTGAACTCTTGGAGTTAGCCATGCCTCCAATTCCTTTGATCTGACGTCAACTCAACGCTCAGTCACGTGGTCAGAACAAAGGAATTGGAGGCGTGGCCAAGCCAAGTAACGATCATTTCGTTAAGCGTGAACGCTTGTAATTGGCCATGCCTCCAATACCTTTGATCTGACATCAACTCAACGCTCAGTCACGTGATCAGAACAAAGGAATTGGAGGCGTGGCCAAGCCAAGTTACGAACGTTTCGTTAAGCGTGAACGCTTGTAATTGGCCATGCCTCCAATTCCTTTGATCTGACGTCAACTCAACGCTCAGTCACGTGGTCAGAACAAAGGAATTGGAGGCGTGGCCAAATCCAAGCGTTCACGTTTGACGAAACGTTTGTAACTTGGCAAGGGGGGTTAGTGCGAATGCGAATCACAGGAATCCTTCGTTGAAGCCACACTTTTAAGAGGCCTATGTCAAACAGTGGACGTCATTCAGCTGAAATGATGAAATCCGAAGTGAGCTGCAAGTTTTTACTATAAAACGCCAGTCGATGTTTCTTATTATTTATTGATGTATGCAAGGTTTCGTACCCGTACATTGCAATGGCCCAAATTCATAAATAAAGAATGAAAACACGCGAGCCACACCTACAACTTCACACAATTGCTGCAATTATCTTCGAAATTAAAATTCATTCAACACTTTTGGACACTGAATTACCTCGTTTATTTAGTTTATTCATTGAACAGCGGTTGCAGTGAGAGCAGTGGTGGCCAAGTGGTAACGGCCCCGACTTGCGAGTTGTAGGTCGCGGGTTCAAACCCAGCCAGACGCATTACTTTGTGTAATTTATTTCATCACCGCTGCTCTCAAAAACGGTGAAGGAAAACATCGTGAGGAAACCGTACAACGTACGGCGAGTATCCACCCATACGTTGTTGAAACATCTACGGTCCGGACTAGGCGTTTCGCCTCGTCGTTCATACCGCGTACATCGAAGGACTGAAACAATCTGCCTGCTACGGTCTTCCCATCCGACTATAATTTGGGTGTCTTCAAGGCTAGAGTGAATAGGCTCTTAATAAACTGCGCCTCACCATCAAAGATTGCATCACGTACTATCAGGTGGGATTGCGTGTCTTAGAACCAAAAATTCGAAAACATGTGACATCCACCAATCTGGGCCCGCGTGGTGGATTACGGCCCATTCTCTCCCCTGGAGAGGAAGCCTGAGTCCCAGCAGTGAAACATTATAAGGCTGATGCAATGCAAAAAAACAGCGGTGGCCACTGCTTAATTTGGGTTCTGGATTTGATTATCTACAACTTATTGGATATTTCGTACGTTACGTGAGGTGTATAGAGAGGGAGGCGGTCGAATCAGCCCCTCTAGTCAAGTTACAATTTTATTGTTTCGTTTAGCATGAACGCTTGGAGTTGGCCACGCCCCCAATTCAATTGTTCGAACAAAGGAATTGGGGACGTGGCCAACTCCAAGCGTTCACTCTAACCGAAACTATTGAAAATTGGCTAGGGGGGTTGATTCAATGTTATGTGGGGTAGAGTGTGATCTAGGGTCTCGGCAAGTATTTAATACGTAGCTTACGCGTATCTACGCCCCCTAACCTGAATGTAGTAAACAGGTTCACTGCCACAATGTAAACAATTTGAAGAAGATTGATTAATTAACACCAATCTTCAGTTTGTAGCACAGGCGTATGGTAGCCAGCCTTTTGGTATTTTACAGGATGCACTTTGGGTAGTACACAAAGGAATGATATGACTCGATTCCGCCAGCTCCTTTCTACCATCGGATAACCCAATGTACGGCGAGTGTCCTCCGTTTACGTTGTTAACACTTTTACTGTTCGGTCTAAGCGTTTCGCATCATCAGTTATTATGTGTACAACGAAGGATTGGCACTGTGATCAAAACAATTTTGTCTGCAGCGGTCTTCCACTCCAATTAAAATTTAGGTGTCTTCAAGGCTAGAGTGAATAGGCTCTTAATAAAGCAGTGTGCTTCACCATTAACTATACATCACTGCTTACCATCAGGTGCCATCGCATCTGATATAGCTGATAAACACTCTCGCATTTATTCCACGAGGGATGCACATTTACAACCAAATAATCAACCTCGTCAGCTCTTCTGTCACCTATGGGGATTGAAGAGCTAAACGAGATGGTGTACCCAGTCGCTAACACACGAACATGGCGAATAAGACACGAAAATACTCACACAAAAGCAGTTGAAAAGTTAAACCACAACAATGGATTTTTTTTTATTAAATTTGTTATAAACTTTTAATTCAATGAGCACAGATTACTTATAGAGTGAATAATAATAAGCTCATAATTTTCCTTAAACACTACCCCCAATTTATGTAGGATATTTATTAATTCATTATTTCCCAAGAGGACGCCGGCGTCCACAACCCCAGTCTTTCTATTGTGTCTCTAATTATGATATTCAACAGGTTAAATATTATTACTGACAGGGTACCAAGCTAAGTTTGAGCGTGATCTTGGCATATGAAAATAACATAATGATGATGGACCTACAACAGACTGATAGAAAAAATGAGAGTCTAGATGTAGAAAGTCAAGTTCATACCCTGCTGTTGATGTAGTTGATGATGGAGCATGCTTGCCTAGAAGTTTCCATTCACTCTTAACACAAGAACTTCCAGTTTAAAACTATCGGCAAACACATGCTGTATTATAAGGAATTCCAGTTTTGAGAACATCAAAGAATAAAGCTTTCTGAAGAACATTACCTACCACCTTCTTGAAACCTCTAGAAAATCTCCTGCCTGGATGTGAATTGCAATAGTCTGTACAGAAAGCACTAAATTGGTTGAGCACACAAGTAGGCCTTCTGTAAACACAACGTGGCAAAATGGGGTTTTATAGAACATACGGTTACTCAGTGAGCCACAGGTTAGAGTGCCCTAGATCCCTATACACCTGCACTGTCGAGAATTTAATGAGTGCCACCTAAGCTGCAATTAACGTAGCCACCCAACAGTTTAACGAGTTTATTATTGTTTCAAAAAGAAAAAGAAGCTATAAACATGGTGTATTTATTCCCTAAACATTTCAGTGTGTGGGTGGATGGTCTACCACATTTTAACAGAAATATACTACAGTACAGCTGATGATGGGGCAGGTTTAGTGGATTTAACAATGCTGTCAGTCTTTCCTCGTATGCGCCGGGATTAACTTTCATTTCATAATATTTCTAGCTAGATAAATCTAACATAAACAATTGAAGTAGGTTAATTCTCATTTCAATAGAGAGTGCAAATTATAAAATTTAAAACCATAGAGTAGGTAAGTTCTAATTTGAAGATCCATTGTTTCATCTTTTTTTTTTCTAGACAAGACAGGTGTAGGATGATAATGTATTTGCTTGAATAGCCTGTTTTTATTAAAAAAATACATAATATTTACCGATTCCTTATTTTTACTTTTACTTGCTCTTTTCATATAGCAAATCATCAACATTAAAATGAAACGTTTAAAGAGACAGGAACTAATCATTACTTTGGTTTATTCAACTATGATTGACTGTTTTGTAATATTTGATGATATAATACGTTTCAATGAAGCTCAATTTTACTTCCCAAATAAAATATCAGTATGTTTACAATGATTCTAAAGTACAGAATATGAAATTTAAAAAAAAAGTAATACACACCTTGAAATTGCAATCCAAAAGTATACAAAATTTTCGACACATGTCCACACACACACACAACGGATTTAATACATTTTTAAAACATTTAAAAGTCACTAATATTTTACTTTCCCATTTAAAACTAGTTCGAACGAAAAAAGTTTTTCACAAACGTCACGTCACGTAAATATTTTCATCGAACTGTCAAAATTATATTACCCGATCGAAAAAATAGAACACGGATACGGAACACGCATTTATATAAACGAAGCATTTAGAATTAGTCGGATAATAATTAAAAAAATTGGCGCAAAAAAAGTTAGTGCGTTTTGTTTTACTTTATAGCATAAGCGAGGATATCCAAGTTTTTCTGTGTCGAAATTGTTACGCGCGGTGTAAAGACTGCTGTCCGGTTGCAGCGGCCTTCTAATACTGTTCAAGAAATAACGCGAGATAGTATTCGCCGTTCGCCGTGTCCGCGGCCGGTTTACGCACAGGTAATGTAGGTACAATATACCTACAATGCCACAATAATTATGGAGACAATTACTGTACAAAATAGTCCCGCTACTGTTTGAGGTCGCATGCGTGCTTTTTAATCGTAGACTGGCTCAATGACCTTATTTTAATAATGAGATGATCATAATAGCGATAGGGTCATTATTTCGTACAAAAATGTTGAAAAGCGAACGTAGAATAATCGTTTTATGGTGGTAAATAATTATGAGAATGGTACCATTTCGTTAATTTTAGTACAATATTTTGCTACATCTCTTTGAAGAGCGCGTGGATCACTAGGCGCTGTTGATGATTAGGCTCGGTCCAGTCAGGTACCGGACAGCCGGACGGCAAGCTAATCATAGCTCGACGTCCGCAAGCCCGCGTCTACCGTGGCTGGTAATCGGGGTCGGAATCTCAGCGTTCGGGGACCGTACGATCTCTTCCTTCACTAGCATTACTACTTCGCAGAAGGAGGCGACCGCCTGCCATTCCTCCTCGCTCCGGACCTTAGCCCGAACCAGAGGCCTGTCGCGAGAGATACTGCCGCCGATTGCCTCCAAGAGGTCACGGCAGTGCTTTACCAAGCGGGAACCTCCATCGTATGCTCCACCGTGAAAAGCATAGGCACGTGGGTATACCTGCAGGATTTTAGGGATTTCTTTTTAAAATAAATAAACTTTATAAAAACATATATAATTTTATTTTCAGTTCATTTCTTATCATCATCTATATCGCAAAGTTTTCTTTTTCTCTTGTTGTGGTGTTCTATTCTCTCTTCCAGGCTTGCTGTGGATATAAAAAAATATTATTTAATTTTTTGATAAAAAACAGCAGTTTTTGTCTTGGTTAACTAGTCCAAAATTAAAACAATCATGGAAAAAAAACTGGGCAAGTGCGAGTCGCACTCGCGCTCTGAGGGTTCCAAACAAACTCCCAGTAATGCTAGCAAAGGAGGAGGCCGACCGCATTAGGCAAAGGCGCACATGTCGCCGCCGCCGCCGGGATTCCGATCCCGATTTCCGGCCACCGTAGGCGCGGGCTCGCGGACGGCGGGCAATGGGTAGCTCGCTGTCCGTCCGTCCGGTAACAGACCGCTCCGAGCTGAAGTCGTCTACGGCGCGCACTGTTCCCGCGCGACTCAAGGAGTTGTCAGCAAACTGTAGGGGCCCAGCAGGGCCGAAGCCTACTGGGGCCAAAGGTTATGTGAGAATGTCACCACGGGCCCCGGGACAAAGGCAATCAATGGAAGGGTAGGTTTTTAGTCAGTAAGAGTATAACACTATTTCCCGCCCCACCCAAGGGCGGGATTTGTCATTGGATGATTTTACCTACCATAAAAAAAATAAATAAAAAAAAAACAAACTCCGAATGTAGTCTCGAAAATTTTTCCGAATCGGGAAATACGGTTTTGACGAACGGTAACAAGACATTTCCTGTTTTTAGTTTTATTTCTATACTTATGCTATAAGATCTTGCTTTATGCCGTATTTCAGGCTTCTGGGTCAACGGGAAGTACCCTATGAATTTTGATTCTTTTTAGAGTGTGGAAATATACTTTTATTTACGCCATCAGCGGCCGTATCTTTTTTGCATTAATTAAGAATTTTGATTATTACCACACACCTAATTATATGATTGTAATTTCAACTCCATACCTCAACTCTTTCCCGAGATAAATATAAGGGTTTGTTTAATAAAATAAGGGTTTTTTTTCGGTGGGAAAATCATCAAATGACATCTCCGTTCCTTTAGGCGGAGCGGGAGATAGTGTCAGACTTTTATTGGCAAAAAAACCCACTCCTTTTCCTTCGTTGCCTTTCATACCGGGGCCGAACCTTCCTTTCACAAAAACGATCCTTAATTCCAGTAGCCTTCGACGTCCTACGGTTTGCTAAGTCCTTGAGGCGCTCGAGGAACAATTTGCGCCGTCGACGACTTGGGCTCAGCCCGGATGGTTACCGGGCGGTCGGACGGCGTGCTACCCAGTACTTGCTGTCCGCAAGCCCGCGCCTACGGTGGCCAGAAATCGGGATCGGAATCCCGGTAGCAACTGGGGTGTGAGCCCGTTGACTCACGCATGCGGCGTCGTCCTTTGCTAGCATTACTGCTTCGCAGAAGGAGGCGAACGCCTGCCACTCCCCGTTCGCTTGCCGATCGCCCCCACAAAGACACAGCGGTGCTTTGCTCGCGTAGGGCACACTTCTACTGTGTGCTCCACATTTCATCACCACTGCTCTCAAAACGATGAAGGAAAACATCGTAAGGAAACCGGCATGTCCTAGAACCAAAAATTCGAAGACATGTGGCATTCACCAACCCGCACTGGGCCCGCGTGGTGGTTTACGGCCTATTCCCTCTCCTAGAGAGGAGGCCTGCGTCCCAGCAGTGGGAACATTATAAGACTGATGCTATGCTATGCTACGAGTACTTACAGCATGTAACTCTCTCCAGTAATGGAGTATAGACTTTTGCTTTGACACCTTGTGATAGACAATCAGTGTATGCCACAACTCTATCACCATCAGTTATTTCTTCACCACAGAGTTTCAAATACTGCGACTCCAGTTCATTGATGACTTCCTTTATCATTGTCGTCCTGAAGAAAGAAAGTTGTTATAAACAATCTGTGGATAGTATAAATTTTAGTCGATTTAATTCCGCGGAGGGTCGATTCGGTACATGAAACCCTATCGATCTATAAAGATAAAAAAAGTACTTTTTTTTAAAACTCGAATTAATTTATGCATGTACGAAATTGATTTCTTTAAGTAAAAGTCAGCTGATCGAGGCCAATGAACTGTAGGTAGTTAGTACGCAACTACCGACAACTCCCTACAAGGTCATTGACTCGTTTACTTAAAGAAATTAATTCCGTACATGGGTATATTAATTCGAGTTTTAGAAAAAATACACTATTTTTTAATTTTATCTTTATAGATCGATAGTGTTTCATGTACCGAATCGATCCTCCACGGGATTAAAACGATCAAAATTTAACGGTGTAAGTATATAATTAGTTTTTTTTCTCTTTGTTTTATTTACATTGTTCTCACATAATAGCAGCGAAAAGAAACATGTAACTGAGATATTTGTAATACACAACATGATTGAAATGAAAAGAGTGTCCATGGAGTTTCCTGCACATTCTTCTCCATAGAGATTTACGCTTTGGAATGTTCAATTAGCATATTTTTTTTGACAGACCGAATTCTTGACATTTCAAAAGTGCCTATAAATGGTTTATTTGAAATAAATGCTTTTTAAGTGAGAAATCATCTAATCTCCCGCTCTGGGCGGAGCGAAAGGGCGTGTCAAACTTTTACTGACTAAAACCCACTGCTGTCCCTTCTTGGCCTACGATTTGCTGACATCTTCTTGAGGCGCGCTGTCGACTACTTGGGCACGGTCCGGACGGTTACCGGACGGACCGACGGCGAGCTACCCATTATTCGCCGTCCGCGATCCCGCGCCTACGGTTACTGGAAATCGGGATCGGAATCCTTGCGGCGGTTGGGGCGCGAGCGCCGTAGCCTCACGCGTGCGACCTCCTCCTTTGCTAGCATTACTGCTTCGCATGAGGCGGCCGCCTGCTACTCCTCATCGCTTCAGACCATGGCCTGTACCAATGCCCGGCGCGAGAGATCGTTGCCACCGAACCACGAGTACACGGCGGTGCTCTGCTCACGCGGGGGTACATATACCAGTTACGTTTCTTCATATAATATTTGTCGTAGTATAATGGAATGCTTACTTAATGCTTTGTATCGTCCATTCACTTTGCAGCTGAGCCAAGACCTCGGAGAGCTGGTACTTGTCGTACCTCCAACCAGACCCCGGCAGGTTGTATGAGCAATGGAACAGATTCAGCGGCACGTCTAACGCCATGTTGTATTGAGGTTTCCTGAAAATCAAGCACTGAGTTCAATAACTAAACTCTAATATTATAAAAGCGAAAGTTCGTATTTCGAAGCCGTTTCGAATAAAGGTCTATCCCCACACATCCGTGCCGGACCAGTGACGGGCCAGTGACGGGACAGCAACGTGTGTCGACAGTCTAAAAAAAATATCGTTACATACATTTTATATTAACTCAATCACACACATCCGACGCCGAGCCGTCAACGAGGCATCAGTGTCAGAGCCGGCATCGCAACGTGCCCGAGCTTTCCGATTCCACGCGGTGTCGTGCCCGTGTTAATATAATTTTTCCATGCAGTTTGTTGACTTTATTGATGGTAAAAATGATTGAAGAGTTATTAATAGAGATTGTACGCTTATAAATAGCGCATTGTACCACTTGTATAAATAGAAATACATGGGTGGCAAGTATAAAAACCAAATATGGTATGAGATCAGACGAAAATTAAACTAAGTAGGTGTGTAAAAATTTAATTTAAACTTCTTAAATTCGTAATCTATTTCACCACACAACACTTAGGTTACTTAGACTCGGACAAGGAAACAGAATGAATTAAGGGTATTACATTGCTCAATGACCTTGAAGAATTTACCTCTACACTAGTAGAGAAGAATTGACCTCTAAACAGGCATTGCAGGGGATGCTGCGCGCGGGGTGTTAGTACTGATTCCAGTTTTTTCTTGATTACTTATCGATATTCAATGAAATTAGAAAAAAAAATCAATACAAGTTAGTCAATTTATCATAAAATATATTTTGGTATAAATTCAATGTATAAATATAGAGCCGTTTTCGAGAAAATATAGAATTAATGTTCAAAAAAGGCCTATTTACCAGATTTTTTTTCTAGAATTAGGGTATTTTTTTGAGAATCGTAATCAATACAATTTATTAGTAATGTCCTTAAGTATCCCCTTCATTTTTTATATGGTAATCGTACATAAGGAATATTCTATAAACTTCAATCAACCTAGGTGTTTTTTTGGATTTGGGCGATGTAATCCCCTTAAGGGAAGGCGTCGGCGCATCCACGCCACTGACGTGTGTGAACAGAAAACCACTGGCGGGGCACGGAAGCTCGGTGTCGGCGCGCGCTCTGTGCTGAACCGTCACTGACCCGGCACGGATGTGTGTGGATAGACCTTAATACACCATTTTACAAATTATGAAGTAGTGTCATTATGTATATTATTTCTCTGCTTTCTTATGTATATATATATATATATATATTTATATATATATATTATTTATTGCTTGTATTATATGTATTTTATTAGTTATGTATTGTATACATGTAAATAGTACACCATAAACTACCTGCGTATCTTTTTCTTCTTCTCTGTCAAATCCATCCAAAGGTTGTCTGTAAGAGATCGCTTTTAGCGATAAGACCGCCCATTGTGACACCCTATTAATTTTAAGTTCTTAATGTAATTTTACTTTTTTGTGTACAATAAAGAATACATCTATCTATCTATCTAGTGAAGAGTTGTGATGTCACTTCTAGATAAAAAAAAAATACATTACAAATTTTTTGGTAATTACAATCTACGTGACGAACCGAAATGTCTTTTTAGTATTCCAAGTACCCTATTACCGGACCTGGGATGTTTCTCGACATCTAGCAGCTCGCTGATGACTTCAGGAGCCTCTTTCCCTTCTCCGATGAGGAGGAGCACGCCCATGATGCAGCGGATCTGATGCCAGAGAAATGCGTTACCTTCGATCAGAAGGTAATACATTGACGTGGCTGGAAAAAAGTAAAACCGATTTATAAACCATTATTAGAAAAGGTCTTGTTATTATATAAGTAAAGTCTCAATTAAAAATATATACACCGTGGTCCTTTTAATCCCGCGGAGGGTCGATTCGGTACATGAAATACTATCGATTTGTAAAGATAAAATTTTAAAAAATGTTCTTTTTTTAAACTCGCATTTACGCATGTACGAAATTAATTTCTTTAAGTAACCGTCAGCTGGGCGAGGCCAATGAACTGTAGGTAGTTAGTATACAACGACCGACAACTACCTACAAGGTGCGATCTCTCTCGCCGGGCCTTGGTTCAGGCCATGGTCCGTAGTGAGGAGGGATGGCAGGCGGTCGCCTCCTTCTGCGAAGCAGTAATGCTAGCAAAGGAGGAGGCCGACCGCATCAGGCAGAGGCAACGGGGCGCTCGCCCCAGCCGCCGCCGGGATTCCGATCCCGATTTCCGGCCACCGTAGGCGCGGGCTTGCGGACGGCGTGCAATGGGTAGCACGCTGTCCGATCGTCCGGTAACCGACCGGACCGAGCCCAAGTCGTCGACGGCGCGTTCTGTTCCCGCGCGCCTCAAGGAGCTGTCAGCACACCGAAGAGGCCTAGCCTGCTAACTGCAGGCAGGCAGGGTCGAAGCCTACTGGGGTCATGGGTTTATTTCCGAAAGGAGTGCTCGGCCCCGGCACGATAGGCTACGAAGGAACGGGGTAGGTTTTTAGTCAGTAAGAGTCTGACACTACTTCCCGCTCCGCCCAAGGGCGGGATTTGTCATTGGATGATTTTACCTACCATAAAAAAAAAAAACTACCTACAAGGTCATTGACTCGTTCTTGAGTTATAAATAGTGTAACACGACTTTCTTTTATTTATACAGATTTTCGTGGACAATTTTGGGAATTCGTTTTTTTTAAGTAGATAATCATCCAATGACGCTCTAAGGTGGAAGAGCGAGAGAAGTCATTGGATGATTATCAGGATAGTCATCCAATTTATGGTAGGTAAAATCATCCAATGGCATCTCCCGCCCTTGGGCGGAGCGGGAGATAGTGCCAGACTCTTACTGACTAAAAACAAAGCTAAAAACCTTTCCCGTTCCTTCGTTGCCTTTCATACCGGGACCGAGCCTTCTTTTCAGAAGCCGACCCTTGGCCCCAGTAGGCTTCGACCTTGCCTGCCTGCAGCTAGCAGGCTGTGCCTCTACAGTTTGCTGACAGCTCCTTGAGGCACGCGGGAACTGTACGCGCCGTCACTAGGGCTCGGTCCGGTCGGACAGCGAGCTACCCATTGCTCATCGTCCTCATGCCCGCGCCTACCGTTAATTGACATCTCAAAATAAACTTACGTAATTCACTATCCAGGTAATTGACTGGCAACACATCTGCGCTAAGTATTTCTCTACGAAACTGGACCACTCCGTTGCCAACATCCATTTTACACAGATTTCTGTAGTCATGTGAGCCCACGAGGCGGGCACAGGCTGAGCGCATAGCCTGAACGTCTAACGAAGATCGAGGGAAGTAGTATTTGTATGTCCGCTTCTTGCAGTCAAATCTGAAAACAATATAGACATTTGCGTGTATAAGGGGCTATGCACATGGAGCAACTTAAGTTGATGCAACTATCAACTTTTTAAAAGTTGCCTGTAAGAAGTTGATAGTTTTTTTAAAAAAAAAAAAGAAACGTTGCACCACACTAGGAATTACTCCAGTATCGTGGGTGCCTTCACAAACATGTAAACTCACATACACAAGACACCCAGACCCGGATCACCTATCTGTAGGCGTTACAAATATTTGTTCCGTGCGGGGATCGAACCCGCGACCCTTAGCGCAGCAGCCAATCGCTCAACCACTGCGCCAACCGTGCCGTCAAAGTAGCTATAACGTTTACGGTTGCCGCAATTTATGGCAATCTACAATTATTATACAGATCATACAGATTCATAGCGACACTGGCATTGCCGTGCACAGGGAGAGAGTGGGAGAAAACCGGAAACTTAAAAAACCGGGATAATATTTAACAGTTGCTAGTTGCGGCGATTAGCAACTAACTTAGTCATCGATTGCAGCAACTGAAAACTGTTGACGATCACCGGAACTCACTCGAGTTGCTATGTGTGCGCAGTCCAATTGAATTATATGTAAACAGCTAGTTGCCCGCTAGTTGTCAGTTGCTGCAATAGTTGCTCCATGTGTAAAGCGCGTAAGTGTTTTTTTATTGATAGACTCGCACATGACCATTATTTTCCCTGATGGTAAGCAATGATGAGGTCGCCATTAGAGCACGCGTGCCTTGAAGTAACCTGTTCAGGCGCCGTCGGCTACCTCCGTGAGTCGTCGGGCTGCATCGCGGGCGACGGACGGCGCGCGAGCAAGCGAGGCCGTGCGCCCACCAGACTTCACTAGCAAGAACGACCGACGACGCACGCGCGCCTTATAAAATTCTTCCTGTAGTTTACCTGGATATATGTCAGTTGTACAGTCCACCGCCTTTTATTTAAGTCTAAGTCTAGACCCTAACAAACTTATTTATTATTGAATTAGAACCCCAAGATTTTTGCTACCAGAAATACGATAGTATCCACCAACCGGTGGTGCATCCACCACCTATATCACACCGCCACCACCCATGCAGGTAGTCTGATAGAGCAAAGAGCTTGACGGAGTTAAATTCTAACTAGCGCTTGACTGCGATCCCACCTGATGGTAAGCAATGATGCACATGTCGAGACGAGGTTTGAAAGTCTTAAGCATCAACGCCCACATTTGACCATTATTTTCCCTGATGGTAAGCGATGATGAGGTCGCCATTAGAACACGCGTGCCTTGAACTGACTTAGAACCCCAAGGTTTTTGCTACCAGGTACACGATAGCATCCACCAACCGGTGGCGCATCGCCATCCATGCAGCTAGTCTGGTGGAGCAAAGGGCTTGACGGAGTTAAGTTCTAACTAGCGCTTGACTGCGATCCCCTCTGATGGTAAGCAATGATGCACACGTCGAGTCGAGGTTTGAAAGTCTTAAGCGTGGACGCCGAGGTGCTAGCGGCTGATACAGTAAAACCTGATTAAGGGGGACCTGGATAAGTGAGAAACCTCTATTATTTTCAATAAATTACCTCTGTTAATGGGTCTTTTTGAACCTGGTTAAATGACATTGGAATTCTAAGACTTTCTCGATGTTTACCTCTATAATTGAGACTCTGTAGCTCAATTACCTGTTTAGGTGAGACCAATTAATCAGGTTTTAACACGTTTTGACGTGTTTGTTTACATACATTTCGTGTCGTCAAATTCATAACACTAAAAATACGCATTTTTATTAACATTTCCACCTCTAAAAATGGAATAACGGCACATTTCGACCTCTGTAAATGAAAGAAAGAAAGAAAACCGTTTATTCGACCTCACACATACAGTAAAATAAAATAAAAATAGTAAGAGAAAAAAATAAACAACATTAAAATCTGTGCAAGGCCAAAAAGGCGCCTAACTCAGCATATGCTGCGATATGAAAAAATAAAAAAGACTTGTGACTAATTGTAAACCCTCAAGAATTGGTACGAGTACATATGTCTTGGTCCCTTGAGATCCCAATTAGCCAGGTTTCACTGTAGCTTGTCGGTTTTCTACCAATTGCATTTCGGGGAGTGTGCGTCGGAATTGCATTGCCTAATCTCATACACTCGTACCACCAGGACTACAAGGCGTACGGCGTTGCGCCACCTGCACATGGTGGACATCCCACCTACACGCACAAAACGTTTTGGGAACACATTTACTGTGATTTTAAATATATTATGCATGTATTATACATATAAACCTTCCTCTTGAATCACTTGTATTAAATAAAACCGCATCAAAATCCTTTGTGTAGTTTTAAAGATCTAAGCATACATAAGGACAGACAGCGGGGGCGACTTTGTTTTTAACCCTCGACGGAAAAGAGGGGTGTTATAAGTTTAACCTGTCTGTCTGTCTGTGTGCCTGTCCGTGGCATCGTAGCGCCCAAACGAATGGACCGATTTAGATGCGGTTTTTTTTTGTTTGAAAGCTGGCTTAATCGAGATGGTTCTTAGCTACAATTTATGAAGATCTGTCCAGGTGTTTAAGGTCACCAGCTCGTTTGTTAACTACGGTAGGGTTTTTAAACACTTAATGGGTATTTACTTTATTTGAAACATATACGTGACCTATTATTTGAAATACTCGTATACAATCTGGTGCCATAGAGCTGGTCTGATGATGGAGCTCGAAGGTAAGAACCCTAGTTTGCATATTAACATAGTAAATCTATCGAGTTTGGGCTCATTAGATTCGTCTTGACTAGTTCTACACATTTATCATGATAACAAAGACCTGATGCTAGAACTGGGAGCTGGCTGATGGAACTTTGGAATGCCTACTAGTAAACCCATTGAGTTTGGGCTCATTAGATTCGTCTTGACTAGTTCTACACATACCTCATGATGGCAAGGACCTGATGCTTGAACTGGGAGGTGGCTGTTGGAACTTTGGAACGCCTACTAGTAAACCCATCGAGTTTGGGCTCATTAGATTCGTCTTGACCAGTTCTATACATTTCAAATTGATGACAAGGACTGTCGGGTTTTTGTTTTTAATTTAAATTTTATATTATACACTATGTAGTGAAACAACTAAGGAGTGGAATTCTCTGCCAGAGTCTGTGTTTCCTTATAGCTTCAACCTGGGGATCTTTAAGTCAAGAGTGAATAGGTTACTTCTAGCCAAGTGCGATCCATCATCGACCACATCGTCGCTTACCATCAGGTGAGATAGTGGTCAAGCGCGAGCCTATCAACAATAAAAAAAGCTGGAGTAAGGGTTCCATACAAACTAACTTATTTAACTTTGTTTTTTAAATAGTTCCGTTCCCGAATGAAGTCTCAACGATTGTACTTCGTCCAAAAAAGGTTCTTTTTTGTGACGTTACTACAAATTTACAATTTTCAGATTTATTCCTATACTGGCTATACTTGTGCTGTAAGACCTTGCTTCATGCCAAATTTTAGGATTCTAGGTCAACGGGAAGTACAGTACGACCGACGGATCTTGGCGCGTCTGAAGTTAGATTCTGCGAATTTTAGCGCTCAAATTAATGATTTATAAAAATAAATGCCAATAACAGTTGTTAACAGCAATAAAAACTGCTATTGCCATTTATTTTTTCAAACCATAAATTTTTTTAGGAGTGCACAAGCGCTAAAGTTCGCTGAGCCTAACTTCAGACGCGCCATGATCCGTCGAGCGTACTGTACCCTGTGAATTTTGATTTCCTTGAGAGTATCGAAATATACGTTTTTTGCGACATAAACGGCCGTACTTTTTTCCGTTAACTTAGAAGTTTGATATTTCACAGCTCCAAGGTATACCTCCACGTATTCCTGAGATAAAGGGTCTTGACAAACAGACAGACAGACGGACAACAAAGTGATGCTATAAGGGTTAATTATTTTCCTTTTGAGGTATGGAACCCTAAAAATAGTTTTTTTTCTACAACTCTGTCTAGTCCCAAGCTAAGCAGAGCTTGTGTTATGGGTACCAGACAGCTGATAAACGTACTTATATATTTCTAAATACATACATATCAAAAATAAATAACAGAAGTGTCTGAGACACAGAACAAATGATCGTGCTCATCACACAAACATTTGTCCTGGGTGGGAATCGAACCCACGACCTCCAGTATAGCAGTCAGGGCCACTAACCACTAGACCAACAGGCCAGTCAAAACAAAAACAAACATGAACATACCTGGCACTGTATTCTGGCATATCTTCCGGGATAGGGATCCAGGCAACCGCTTTGATATCCTTTGGCAGCAGCCTGTTCAATATTTTACAGTATGGCATCTCATTTTCTATTGATTGCTGAGAGTACTGCTGAGACGGCGGGAATTTACTTCTTAATGATATAGAAATTACCTGTGGAAAAAGAATTTTAACCATTTATAGCAATTCAGAGATCTTACTATGACGGTTAAAAATGTCAAGCGTGTGAGCGAGACATAAGTCATAGTCATTTATTTCATAATAATAAAACATTGTGTAGAAAATAATATAAAGTACAGTACGGCCGACGGATCTTGGCGCGTCTGAAGTTAGGCTCTGCGAACTTTAGCGCTTGTGCGCTCGTAAAAAATAAATGGTTCGAAAAAATAAATGCCAATAGCAGTTGTTATTGCTGTTAACAACTGTTATTGGCATTTATTTTTATAAATCATTTACTTGGCGCGCTTATTTTGAATGCTAAAGTTCGCAGAGCCTAACTTCAGACGCGCCAAGATCCGTCGGCCGTACTGTACAAGAGAGAGGAAAAAAAACATACAATCAAATCCTAATAGTTCACAATAAAATTAATTCAATCATAAATATAAAAAGATAACGTGTCACAATATTACCAATAAAAAAAAAATTATATTCTAAATTAAATTCAAATAGGATATATTCAATATAAAAAACAAAAATTTTGGAGAAAGAGGGATGGAGTTATACGCTTTATATAGGTCCATCATTTCAGTTCAGTTTAGGTCGTCAAATGGATCGCGTTAAGAGCTCGTGGTAGGGCCTTTGGACTGCAGAATTGTTGGAGAGAAGAGAGTGAAATATGGATGCAGCAGGGCCGAAGCCTACTGAGGCCATGAGTTGCCTTCTGAAAGAGAAACCCGTGGTCCTGGAACTCAAAGGCAAAGAAGGAACATAGGTGTGGTTATAGTTTGGAGTTTCTTGCCGGTTCTTCTCCCATAGGAAACAACCAATTTGGAACCATGCACTAGCTTCTGACGTTGTATAAGTGCCCATATAAAATAAAAATATTTTGATTTGATTTGATATAGTCAGTAAAAGTTTGACACAACCTACCATTCAGCACTGGATCGGAAGAAGTTATTGGATAATACCTTTTGAATACCGTAATTAGAGAAAAAATAGAAAGACATTAGGTGTGCGGACACCGGTATCCTCATGGGGCTTGAGTCAGTTTAATTTTTATTTAATATAGTTATATATATATATTTTTAATTAGTTTAGTTAAAAAAAATGTAACTGATATGTATATATAATAATAGATAAAGGGAATAATAATGTTCTACAACTTTCACACAACACCATTTAGTTCCAAACTAAGCAGAGTAGTATGAGTACCAGACAACTGATAAACATACTTATATATTTCTAAATACATAGATTTTAAAGACAAATTACACTCCAACACAACTTTCAACATACCTGGCCAAAAGAACTGACACCTTTATCAGTCCGTCCACATCGATGATAGTTTGATGTTTCTCTACTTTCAATCAAGCATGATTTAGTCAAAGCGTGGAAGAGATGGTGCTCAATTGTCTGGTTGGTGTCTTCCTGTACGGCTAGCCCGTTATAGTCCCAACCGAAGTAGAGTATACGTAGTAAGACACGACGGAAGTGGCATCTGGGAATTAATAAATTTTGTTAAAGGTATTCTCTATCTGTCAACATTAGGTTCGAACAGTAGTGTTTGATTTTGTAGGTTGTTTACAGGTATAGATTTTGTATGACCGTTCATTGTGGCAACACTTGGGGGAGGCCTATGTCCAACAGTGGTTGTCTTTCAGCTGAAATGATGATTATGATGATGAAATTTTGTCAGTGGAAACTTTATTCTCGATTTAAATAATTCAGATTATTTTTCCTTTATTTTTTGTTAACCTGCCCATTAACAACATCGAAATTCTCTGCTATTTCTTATTACAATATGCGTTAATTATACATCTAAACCTTCTGAATGAATCACTCTGTCTATTGGTTAAAACTGCATGAAAATCCATTCAGTCGTTTTTGAGTTAGCAAATAGACAAATAGACTTAGAGGGGCATTTTGATCTACAACATGTAAGGATAAGGGCATGTCAAAGGACGTACCATTAATATATAAAAAATTACCAAAATTTTGCTAAATTAAAAGTTGAAAAATTTCTCACTTGCTAAAATCCAGAAGTTTTTTGTCATCTTTTACTTTTTTTGTCTCACAATCATTTTCCGATAAGTTCTTGCTTATAATATTTCTCAGCTGTAAATTATGGGCTTCGAGCTGCATTATTCTCGCTATAAGATCCTGTAAATTTAATAATATGTTGTGAAATAAGAAGAGGTTAAGTACGTGTTACGGTATTTTAAATCGGTACGTATTTACTTGTTTATCTAACTTTAACAACTCTTCTTTAGGGGTGATATCCCTTTTCTTTTTTGGCGGCATTGTCGTTAGAAAACTAGAAAAATTATGAAGGAATTAATGAATTATCAAAATAACTAAGAAACTCAAGCAACAACAACAACACAATCAAACACAAGTCAACAAACGTTCAAAACTTCAAAGTTGACGTTGACATTGACTTGACTATTTTGACATTTGACAGTGACAATTCACACTTCATCTTTTCAGTTTTTTATGAAGTCCTACTTTGAACCCAAGGTCTTTTGACCTTTAAATGTTGAGGTGAATAGAATAATTGACGAGAGGGTTATAGCATACCCATTGTCTAGGAATTGCAATCCAGTAATATTTCAAACGAGATCAGTATTGGCTGAATTGACGAATCTTATCGGATTCACTGGATTGGTACGTTTTCTTTTAATCGGCTCTTTAAGAAGGGAACATTGAATAATGATGACACAACGGAGTTTGAGGCACTCTAACATGACTAAATTATGTTCTGATGTTTCTTTACACACACTCTGCATACAAAAATAACAGCAGTGATTATGTCATAATTAGTTAATATAATAGTTATGCGGCCAGCATTCCAGAACCTTTCAGCCATATCTACCCGCCAGACATTGCACATGGCCGTCTGATCCTTCTTTTTAAGTTAAGGTTTTAGGATTTTCCACTCTGCTCCGGATATTTTTAATAGACTTCCTACCATTATTTATGAGAAATATCATAGTTCTGATATAATTTATCTTACGACATAAAGATGCACCTGCATTAAATACTATAGGTACATATAGTTTAAATAAATAATTATACGTCACGATCAAAGAATTGCATCTCTGCTTACCATAAGGTGGGATCGCAGTCAAGCACTAGTTTATATCAATAAAAAAACACTTCAATAACAGCTGCCTGCCTTTCCAAATGGACTACAAGCATACCTACAAGGTATCGATTTCTGTTCACATGTTATACCTACTTAATTACGGGCAATTGAGTTAATTATGGTTGATTTCTGAATTATTTCTAACTTTATTTGGAAAATTAAATACGGGGATGTATACTTACCTAATTAATTACCTTAAACCAAGCCTTAATATATTGCGGTTACGGTACTGTTTGATAAAGTTACCGCGGCCCTGGTACGCAAAAGGCAACTAAAGGAAAACAAGTGGGTTTTAGTCAATAAAAGAGCGGGAGACATTATTTGAATATTTCCCAACCTCATAAAGAGTACCTAATGAAATAAGAAAGAAAGAAAGAACGTTTTTTTGTGCCTCACACAATCGTATAAACTAAAAATACACAATGAAAATACGAAATCAGTTCGAGGTCAAAAAGGCGCCTAACTCAGCTTAGGTATATACTTACACCGTTAAATTTTGTTCGTTTTAATCCCGTGGAGGGTCGATTCGGTACATGGAACACTATCGATTTGTAAAGATCAAATAAAAAAATAAAGTACTTTTTTTCTGAAACTCGAGTTAATATACGTATGTACGAAATTAATTTCTTTTAGTAAACGAGTCAATGACCTTGTAGGTAGTTGTCGGTCGTTGTGTACTAACTACCTACTGTTCATTGGCCTCGCTCAGCTGACGTTTATTTGATGAAATTAATTTCGTACATGCGTAAATTAATTCGAGTTAAAAAAAAAGTACTTTTTTATTTTCTCTTCACAAATAGATAGTGTTTCATGTACCGAATCGACCCTCCGCGGAATTAAAACGACTAAACTTTAACGGTGTATATCAATTTAAAATACCAGAGTCTGTGCTCCAAGCTTTGTAGATTGGCGTTAACCAGATCTGGATCACCAATTAGTTTCTAACTTTTTAACTTCTGGGTTAACGTGTTCTTTCGTCGACCGTATTAGCTTCCGAAAGCAGTGGTGGCCGAGTGGTAACGGCCCCGACTTAAGAGTTGTAGGTCGCGGGTTCAAACCCAACCAGGGGCATTACTTTGTGTATTTTTTTTCATCACTACTGCTCTCAAAAACGATTAAAGAAACCCATCGTGAGACAACTGACTGGAAAATGTCCTAGAACCAAAAATTCGAAGACATGTGACATCCACCAATCCGCATGGTGGATTACGGCCCTTTCCCTCTCCTAGAGAGGAGGCCTGAGTCCCAGCAGTGGGAACAACATAAGGCTGATGCAATGCAATACAAAATCAGCTTCTGATGAGACAGTGGTAAAAAATCCCTCCCTCCCTAAACCCTCGCTAATTGGGAACGCTATAATCATGGCGGTAAATCCCCTCTTTGAGGAGTGGCTAAAAAGACCTCACGTTGTGCACCGGATTTGTGTGGAAGCGACGCCCGGGTGTCACCACTGTGTGGACCGCCCGGAGGACACGATGGAACACACGTAGTGGTATGCCCCGCTTGGGTAAAGCAACGCCGTGTCCTCGTGGGGGCGATCGGCGGCGGCGATCTCTCGCGCCGGACCGCAACGGCGCTCACGCCCCAGCCGCCGCCGGGATTCTGATCCCGATTTCCGGCCACCGTAGGCGTGGGCTTGCGGACGGCGAGCAATAGGTAGATCGCCGTCTGGCCGTCCGGTAACCGTCCAGACCGAGCCCAAGACATCGTCGGCACGTATCGTTCCACGCGCGCTTCAAGGAGTTGTCATCAAACCGTAGGGGCCCAGCAGAGCCGAAGCCTGCTGGGGCCAGGGTCCGTTTCTGAAAGGAAGATTCGGCCCCGGTATGAAAGGCAACGAAGGAACAGGAGTGGGTTTTTAAGTTAGTAAAAGTCTGACACTATCTTCCGCCCCGCCCAAGGGTGTGGAGATGTCACTGGATGATTTTCCCACCGACAAAAAATAACCCCCGGTAATAAATTTATTATAAATGTGACTGTCGGTTAGGTACGTCCCACGCTCCTACAGTACAGTACGTTCGACGGTTCTTGGCACGCCTGAAGTTAGGCTCTGCGAAATTTAGCGCTCAAAATAAGCGCGTTAAATAAATGATTTATAAAAATAAATGCTAATAACAGTTGTTAACAGCAAAAACAACTGCTATTGGCATTTATTTTTTCAAACCATTTATTTTTTTACGAGTGCACAAGCGCTAAAATTCGCTGAGCCTAACTTCAGGCGCGCCAAGAACCGTCGAACGAACTGTACAGTACCTCTACCATGAGTTTTAAGCAATAGTATTCGTCGCTACTCGATATCGACGCCGTAAATATTTTGTATGGCAAATTTTTGTTCTGCAAGTAACCGCTAGAGGCGCTGCAAAATTTGCCATACAAAATATTTACGGCGTCGATATCGAGTAGCGACGAATACTATTGCTTAAAACTCATGGTAGAGGTACTGTACTACACGGCGAGCTGACCTCTATAACCCAATTATATGGGAGATATCAAATCGATATACAGCTGTAACCAATTCGTGGGTACCAACTACATAATTAATGAACACAAGCCACTATGAGGCTACAGTCATAGTCGACGTCATCTCCCTTCAAACTTGAATACCAGCGCTGCGTTATTTTACCTTTTTTTAGGTAATATCGTAGCATATGCTGAGATAGAGGCCTTTTTAACCTCGCACAGGTCTTTTATTTTCAATCTTTTTTTTGTGTTCTTTTATTATTTGTTTTTTTTTTTATAAATAAAATAAAAAATAAAAAACATTTATTTCAGGTTCATCACCCATATTTAAACACTAACAAAAAATTTTCAAGTAAAACCTATTTATAGTTTTTGTATTGTTGTTGTATAAATAATTTCTTTTTTGTCTTGTGCGAGTCTCAAATAAATGTTTTTCTTTCTTTCTTCATTTATGAGTTCTGTAGTTTATAAAAGTCATTAATAGGATGGAGTTTCTTGCACATTCTTCTCCATAGAGATCTATGCTTTGGAATGTGCAATTAGGATCATTTTTTCTGACAGACCGACTTCTTGACTTTTCAAAAGTGCCTGTAAGTGGTTTATTTGAAATAAAATGCTTTGAATCTTTGAATAAAAAAATAAATAAAAAAAAACTGGGCAAAAGCGAGTCGGACTTGCACACTGAGGGTTCCGTACAAACTAACTTATGTAAATAGTTCAATTACCAAATCGAGTCACGGAATATTTTAGCGAATTGAAAAGCCGCATTTTTTTGTGACGTATGCACGAATTTACAGTTTTCAGATTTTTTCCTATACTTGTGCTATAAGACTTTGCTCTATGCCGTATAAAATATCATCATCATCATCATCATCATCATCAGCCTTTTAATGTTCCAACTGCTGGGACTCAGGCCTCCTCTCTAAAAGAGGGAATGGGCCGTAACCCACCACGCGGGCCCAGTGCGTGTTGGTGAATGTCACATGTCTTCGAATTTTTGGTTCTAGGACATGCCGGTTTCCTCAGGATGTTTTCCTTCACCGTTTTGAGAGGAGTGATGAAAAGGAAATCAATATTTAAATAATAATATTGAAACAACCCCTGAACTTCTCTTAATTTGTAAATAATAATTTCTAATTAAAATAGCCAATAAACTTCATTCAATTTGCAACTTATTATAATAGCTACGAAATTCGACTAAATTTACTAATAAGTAGTTTAAACAGCCGCTGAGTTACACTCTATTCGCAAATTAAAATACCTACTGAACTTCATTCAATTTGCAAATAATTAAAACAGACGCTGAATTTCACTCAATTTTTAAATAGGCAATTAAAACAGACACTGAACTTCAATTTGCAAATAATATACTTAGACAACTGCTGACTGAACTTCACTCAATTTGCAAATAACTTAAACAGCAGCTGAATTTCACTCAATTTGCAAATAGGCAATTAAAACAGACGCTGAATTTCACTCAATTTGCAAATAGGCAATTCAAACAGACGCTAAACTTCAATTTACAAATAACTTAGATAACCGCTGACTGAACTTCACTTAATTTGCAAATAACTTAAACAGCAGCTGAATTTAACTCGATTTGCAAATAGGCAATGAAAACAGATGCTGAATTTCAATTTGCAAATAACTAAGACAACCGCTGACTGAACTTCACTTAATTTGCAAATAACTTAAACGGCAGCTGAATTTCACTCAATTTATAAATAGGCAATGAAAACAGATGCTGAATTTCAATTTGCAAATAACTAAGACAACCGCTGACTGAACTTCACTCAATTTGCAAATAACTTAAACAGCAGCTGAATTTCACTCAATTTGCAAATAGGCAATTAAAACAGATGCTGAACATTACTTGAAAAAATCCAGCCATAAAGCTATAAATGGTTTTATTGGAACAAATACACACTTTGAGTTCGAGTTTTTGTGACAGCTGTGAGTCATCGGTCTATTTTTCGTCCCTTGTATTAAATATTTCATGACTGTGTAGGTAGGGACACGTAAGTATGAAAGAAGGTCATAGTCATAGGATATTAAAAGTGAATGGGTTATTTCTGGGGCCTAATTATAATCGATTTATTTTTTATTAAACCTTTAGGTTTTTTCCACGACTGCTTTATAATAATAATAATATATGTACCATAATAATATAATATTCCACAACTATCACACAACGCCGTCTAGACCCAAGCTAAGCAGAGCTTGTGCTATGGGTACTAGACAACAGATAAACATACTTAAATATTTCTAAATATATACATATTATAGATAAATTACACCCCGACACAGAACAAATGATCATGCTCATCACACAAACATTTTTCCTGGATGGGAATCGAAACCACGACCTCCGGCATAGCAGTCAGGGCCACTAACCACTAGACCAACAGGCCAGTAATAATACAATATTTTCCACAACTTTCACACAAAGCCATCTAGTTCCAAACTAAGCAGAGATTGCTGTTATTACTAAACTGGGGGCTTACTCTCGAGTTTAATTCCGATCGCTCGACATTGGAATTGTGACGCTAGGTACTCTAGAATTCAATGCTAGCGCCACATTGGTTTAAAATTGCGTAATCACACGCCAAGCCTAATCCCGATTTTACGTAGTTTCCCAAAAAGGTCACGCAATTTGGCCCTAGCATTGAATTCAAGAGTACCTTACGTCACTATTCTAATGTCGACCGATCGGAATTAAACTCGAGAGTAAGCCCCCAGATCCGAAGTCTGTGTCGATGTCCTGGCCAAATCATAGAAATTGATCACTTCATGATATAACCAAGTAAAACTGGCCAGATCGTTTATTAATTGTGGAAGGTGGTTTAGCTTCGTCTACTGAGCAAGTCCTTAAAGTTTGCGGAGACCTGTCCTGTTCGATTACGGAGACGCGGCGCGTTGCGCGGCTCGTCCGTCGTACATTGCCATATGTTTGTGTTTGCGCGAGCGATGACGCAGCGCGCTGCTGCATTGTACGACGAAACGCCCAACGCGCCGCGTCTCCGTAAACATGGCCTTACATCCTGTATAACATCGCGCTACGACACACGGGAGCGGAGCAGTAACCAAAGACGCGAGTGATACCACAGGAACAGCTAGTTTTACATAAAAAGAGCTTATAGTAAGCGTCCAAAGAGAAAATAACCATGGAAGCGTCTGTCGTTGAAGAACTGAAATCGTACTGAACATAATTAATTTGGTAAAGTACGCTTTCCAATTTAATTAAACTAAGTGGATATGGTCTTAGCAGAGATACGGGCTTTGATAGACAGACAGACGGTCATTTCACAACTTCTTTTGAAGGTGCTCAATTTAAAGGAGAACCGACTGGTTAGAGCGCATCCCAAAGAGGTCACCTGGACAAAGGAGTCATCATCATCATCATAATTTCAGGTCAAAGACATCCACTGTTAGACATAGGCCTCCCCCTAATGTCGCCACAATGAATGCTCCTGTCCATCTCGCATTCATTGGATTTCCGCAACCTTTACCAGGTCATCGGTCCACCTTGTTGAAGGCCTTCCAACGCTGCGTCTTCCGGTACGCGGTCGCCACTCCAGAGCCTTGCGGCTTCAACGGCCATCTGTTCTGCGAGAGCAATGTGCCCTGCCCATTGCCACTATAGTTTGGCGATTCTTCGTGCTATGCAACTAAAGGAATGAAAAGGAATGGGTTGGATAAACAGCGGTGTGAGGAACATCGCCAAAGACGATTATTTGAGGACTGATGATTTTTAGGGTGTTTAATAAAAAAAATAAAAATAAAAATCTTTTATTATCATTCATCAAGGCCCATAGTGAGGTAGTACAGACAAATTACTTAAATAACTATGTTAGTCGGTCATCACAAATAAATACAAATACAATACATAGACAATCACAATACATAGACAATCAGGCGGTCTAATCCGAATGGTTTATCGAGCTCCATGCAATACATGCAGCTTGATAAACCTACCCATTGTACTCACTCGACTTATTAAGGAGGCAACTTTTTTTCACAAAGTAGTCGTCGGTCTGCGCATCAGCGAACATACCTGACGTACTACAATGCGGTGGAAGCCTCAACAACGCCCTGAAGGCATTATTATACTGTATACGCAAGGTGTTCTCCGCTTTTTGGGTATTATATTAATCACGCATGTGGAATTGCTCCATATGCGGAGCTGCTGCTCAATATCCCGTCCTGCGTCCCGCATGCGTATTCCACGCTTTACAATAAAAAATACTTGTATGAAAAAGACATTTGCGGGGGTTACGCGTGCGGTGCAACCCCGCATGCGTGATAAAATCAGCACGATTTTAAAAACATCCTTACTGTGGGCAGTTATTTGCAAGGAGAGTTTGTGTTATTACATTATTTGCACCATTGAAGCCAGGACGGGTCTTTAGTTACACTAATATCACACCTAATATTAGCATGGCATCAGCCTTATAATGTTCCCACTACTGGGACTCAATCTTCCTCTCTAGGAGGGAATGGGCCGTAATCAACCACACGAACCCAGTGCGGGTTAGTGGATGTCACATTTCTTCGAACTTTTGGATCTAGGACATGCCGGTTTCCTCACCATGTTTTCCTTCACCCTTTTGAAAACAGTGATGATGTTATAAATAACACAAAGTAATGCGCCTGACTGGGTTTGAGCCCGCGACCTACAACTCGTAAATGGGGGCCTTTACCACTCGGCCACCACTGCTCTTACCTAATATTACATATACCTAAAAGGCAAAAGTTTGTGAGCACATAGGATACTTTTAATATTAAAAGTATGTTTGATTGCGATTTTTTTCAATATCAAGCGAGCGAAGCCGCTATTAGTAGCTAGTTTTAATGCAATTAAACAAAGTGTTTAAGTTTTAACTGTGTAGAAATACGGCGGTAATAAACGGTCGTTTAACGTTAGTATAATTTGTAGTAGTCATTTGCTTAATAGGTAGGTAGTTTATTTTCAGTTTTTGAACGAAATGAATGTTGTTAAGTTTTAATCCCAAACGTAGTGAGGGATTTATATAATTAACTCCCGAGCTCAGCGATGGAGTTTTTGTAAAAACCTGAGTGATGTGAAGAATTCAAGCTGTGTCGGATACTCTAATTTTTACACCTTCTCTGAGACAACACACTTACGCCATACAACGTGGCAATGCCGCCAGCCTTTTGGGCACACTTCCAGTCGACAGCGATGCGGATGAGTTTTTTGACGCTATATTTTAGTTAGGAGTAGCCTATAGTGTATATATTTATGTTTTTGTATATGACATATAGATTTAGCTAATAATAATTAAAAGTAATTATTCGAAAAAAAAAAATATTTTATTTAATCTATCCTAATAAAAAAAGGTCTAGCTAGGGGGCTGCGGGATTGTTTTTCTTCTGAATTGGAACTGAAAAGGGCAACGGATTATTTTATTTTTTTATTTTTTTAAATTGTTGATAGGTTTGCGCTTTACCGCTATCTCACTCGTCGACGATAGAGCGCGCTTACCTAGAAGTAAACTATTCACTCTTGACTTAAAGATTCCTGGGTTGTAGCCGTCAGGAAACACAGACTCCGGCAGGGAATTCCACTCCTTAGCTGTACGCACAATAAATGTGTTCCCAAAACGCTTCGTGCGTATAGGTGGGATGTCCACCATGTATCGGTGGCGCAACGGCGTACGTGTAGTCCGATGATGGAACGGGCTAGGCGGATCGAAGCACACTCTCCGAAATGTAACCGGTAGAAACTCGATAGGCTAGCAACTCGGTGTCGATGCTCTAGACTTTGAAGCCTCGGCTCAACGAGTGCATCATTGCCAATTACCCTCCTGGCTCGCCTCAAGCTGGTATCGGCAGATCTGTCCCAAAGCTGTGCTTCACCATCAACGATTGCATCACTGCTTACCTTCAGGTGGGATTGCAGTCCTACTATATACACATTAGAAAAAATACCTACCTACTGAAAACTTAAACGAACAGCTGCAAAAAATCTCAACTGGTAAATACAAGGTTATGCGTTAGATCGATTAACTAGCAAATTGATAGGTACACTTTTATGAGGCAGCATGGTTAATGGTTAGCACATGGTGGAAAGTCAAAACATTTTTTTTAATAAACATAAATCACTTTCTCTGGATACACAAAGGGAGATATATTTTTTTTAAATTGATTTAGTGCTTGATTATGGCATATGTTAGAGAGGAATGATTGTGCGAAGAAGTTCACGGAGCGAGTGGTGGACAAAATGATAGAAAAGGGAGATATGAATGATCGAAGTATAAATGAAAGTTGGAATGAGATGGCTGGTGTATCAGGCATGCAGCAAGAGATGTTTTGGGAGAAACGAATGGAAAAGGCACGATAGACAGGGATACATGGTGGTGGTCGACAGTAGTTCAGAATGTATTGAAAGAAAAGAAGAGAAAATTCAAGGAATGGCAGCATGTAGAGCCAGGAAATGCTAATTTGAAAGCAGAAAAAAAGATTGAGTATGATGTTTTAAAGAAGAAAGCCAAAAAAGCCGTGGCCATAGCAAAATCAAAAGCCCAGGACAAATTATATAATACACTGGACAGTCCTGCAGGCCAAAAAGAGCTATACCGGCTTACTAGAATAAGAGAGAGAAAGGCGAGGGATGTTTGCCAGGTAAAATGTATAAGAGATGAAACTGGAATGGTTCTATCGGATGAAAAAATGAAAAAATCAAAAAGAGGTGGAAGGAATATTTCGAAAGACTGATGAATGAAGAAAATAATTGGAGTAGGGTGTTAGAGAATAAACCAGTAAATATGGGGTTAGTGAGAATGGTTAGTATGGATGAAGTTAGAATTGCAGTAAATGGAATGAAGAATGGTAAAGCCATTGGTCCAGGTGGAATACCAGTTGAAGTATGGAAGTTATTGCGAGTGGATGGATGGACGTGGTTAGCTTCGTTCTTCAATAAGTTGTTGTTAAAGAGAAAGGTGTGCCTAGGAAGTATGTGCAGTTGATCCGAGCGATGTACAATCGATGCAGTACCCAAGTCCGGTCTACAGTGGGCAACACTAGTAACTTCAATGTGGCTGTCGGCTTACATCAAGGGTCGGCTCTCAGCCCTTACCTCTTCCTGATGATAATGGACGCTCTAACGTCGGACATTCAGCAAGAGGCTCCCTGGTGTATGCTGTTTGATGGCCTAGAGGTCCAGAACAGATTGGAGGTGTAGTTGCACAGACTGGAGAGTGTGGGCCTGAAATTAAGTAGAACGAAAACGGAGTACTTGTTCTGCGATTTCGGCGGTCTCTCCAATCCAGTGCCTTTAGCTCTCGCCGGAACGCCCATACCGATCTGCTCCGACTTTCCGTACCTCGGGTCGCTCATCCAAGGGGATGGTAAGGTAGACCGAGACGTAACACATCGGATCAACGCAGGATGGATGAAATGGCGACAGGTCACGGGAACAACTTGTGACCCACGGATGCCCCTAAAGTTGAAGTATAAAATCTACAAGTCCGTGATAAGGCCTGTCATACTGTATGGATCAGAATGTTGGGCTTTGAAAAAGACGGAAGAAAAAAGATTGCACGTAGCAGAGATGAGAATGTTGAGATGGATGTGTGGTGCGACGAGAATGGATAAAGTGAGAAATGAGTATATTAGGGGAAGTGTGAAAGTGGCGCCAGTGACTGAAAAGTTGAAAGGAAATCGTTTGTCTTGGTATGGTCATGTGAAGAGGAGGGATGAAACGCATGTTACTAAAAGAGTTATGAGTTTACATGTGGATGAATGGAGAGGGAGAGGGAGGCCAAAGAAGAGATGGATGGATTGTGTGAGGAGTGATATGAAAGAAAAGGGAGTTAGTGATAGCGTGACGAGTGACAGGAGAGAATGGAAGAAAAAAACGTGTTGCGCCGACCCCAAATAAAACGGGATAAGGGCAGGAAGATGATGATGATGTAGTGCTTGACTGCGATTCCACCTGGTGTTATTTGATGATTTCCTGCCGTAAAACTGACTGGCCTGTTAGTCTAGTGGTTAGTGGTCCTGATTGCTAATCTGGAGATCGTGGATTCGATTCCCACACAGGAAAAATGTTTGTGTGATGAGCACGATCATTTCTTCTGTATCTGGGTTTATAAGTATTTTTTATCAGTTGTTTAATACTCATAACACAAGCTCTGCTTAGCTTGAGACTAAATAGCGTTGTGATAGTGAAAAAATAAAGATATCTTATTAGACCTTATCACGACCTTTTGACGCGATCTATTTGACATCCTCAACTGAACTGTTTTTAGAGGTATTTGGGACAGAGAGTAAAGTCCCACGTACCTCCGTTGAAAAGGGAGGATCCTCCGACCAGACAGCTGTTATATCTGTTGGGCTAGTGCCTGATAGATGATTTCGGGTTTGTTCTTTATGTTCCAATCGCGCCGCGAATCTTACTTGCGCGATGCAGGATTAATTCATTTGTGACGACATAGATGTCGCTACATGTTAAAGGTATGTAGCCATATTTTATGGTGTATAGTTCCATCTCTTTTCCTCACTCGCATGGTTGACATATTGACACGTCATGGTAGGCCTTGAAGCCCTTCCAGGAGTTCCTAACGTGATCCATGTTACAGAGATAGAGGGGATAGAGCTACATACCGTTAAATTTTGATCGTTTTAATCCCGTGGAGGTTCGATTCGGTACATGAAACACTATCGATTTGTAAAGAGAAAATTAAAAAATTAAGTATTTTTTTTTTAAACTCGAATTAATTTACGCATGTACGAAAATATATTTTTTTAGTAAACATCAGCTGAGCGTTGCCAATGAACTGTAAGTAGTTAGGACGGAACGACCAACAACTATCTACAAGGTCATTGACTCGTTTACTTAAAGAAATTAATTTCGTACATTCGTATTTTAATTCGACTTTTAGGAAAAAGTTACTTTATTTTTTAATTTTATCTTTACAAATCGATAGTGTTTCATGTACCAGATCGACCCTCCACGGGATTAAAACGACCAAAATTTAACGGTATATAGGGTGTATCCATCCCTCTTTCTCGCTCGCTTGTTGAATATTAACTCGTCATGGAAACTCCCCCTCCTGTATACCATACATCTTTGCCCACCCCTTTCAGGAATAAGCGCGATGTTATGTTAGTGTTTGTGTGTTCTGTCTGTTTGTCCAATGTAATCGTGGACAAGTGATGGCGGTCTCGTGTCACCAAATTACACGGTCCTCGATGGTTTTAGTGTTGTAGCGGTTGTCGATATCGATAAAATTTATTTCCTTGATCTTACAACATATCTCCTCGGGGTTGTATTATAATTACGTAATTGGTTGCTTTTTAGAAAATCACACCACCTGAAAACCAAAATTTTCGGCCAAATGAATTTCGACGTACAGTACGACAATTAGCGTTTTTCAAGATCATTCAAGTTGTAAAAACGTATGTACAATCGGTGTTTGAGGGGATATTAACAACCATTTTGAAATAAATAGGACGTGAAGGAAGTGGTATTTATTTTATAAAAACGTTGTTTGTGTTGTCATTTAAGATTCAGTAATTTTTCAATGTATGTAAAGCTACCCACATTTTTTTCACACAATTTTTTTTTTTTTTTCTATTGCGTTGATAAATCATCAAATAACTTCTGCGCTCGTTCTTTTACTGAGTAAAACTCACTTGTGTTTCTTCAGTGAACCTTTATGTTCTAGGACCCGGTAACTCTTTCAAACACTCCAGAAGCCGTAGCATAAATCGTAGTAAGTGAGATCATGATTTTAGATGATTTTAAATTCAACATCACGTCTAAACGGGTAGTCCGTATATTTTGAAAAAAATATACATTAAACTAGACTATTTGCCTAATAATTTGATATACGAATATTTTCATTTTTTTACATAGAAATTGGTGTGAGTTATGTGTCTAACACACAAAAAAGCGAAGATCAGGTCAAAACCACTGGGTGTATTTTTATGAAACTTTCACAAACTAAAAGAATTAGAATTTAATAACCAATCCAATCCTTTTCTTTTTCAAGTTTGCCTATGTACCACTACTGTACATGAAGTATAAATAAATAAACATACGGTTTTTATTAGGGTTCGATACCCAAAGAGTAAAAGCGGAACCCTATTACCAAGACTTCGCTGTCTGTCCGTCCGTCAGTCTGTCTGTCTGTCACCAGTACCTCTACCATGAGTTTTAAGCAATAGTATTCGTCGCTACTCGATATCGACGCCGTAAATATTTTGTATGGCAAATTTTGCAGCGCCTCTAGCGGTCACTGGCAGGACCAAAATTTGCCATACAAAAATTTACGGCGTCGATATCGAGTAGCGACGAATACTATTGCTTAAAACTCATGGTACAGGTACTGGCTGTATATTCATGAACCGTGATAGTTAGACTATTGAAATTTTTACAGATGGTGTATTTCTGTTGCCACTAAAACAATTACTACTAAAAAGCAGGAAAAAATAACTACATGTGGGGGCCTCCCATAATACAAACGTAATTTTTTTGCCGTTTTTTTGCTATGGACGGTACGGAACCCTTCGTGTACGAGACCGACTGTCACTTTGCCGTTTTCTTTTTGTTCAAAATGAATTCATCTTTCTAAAAGAATTTCTGTATATTTTGACAATTTTGTGACTTTAATTTGAACGTTTTCAAGTACAAGAAATGTGATCTTCAGAAAGACGAGTGCATTGTGATTTGAATTAAAAAATATGACTGTCACATAGTCAATGAAAGACGAAGCGTTAGCTCTACAATTAGGTACATTGCCAAAAACTGCTATAAATGCCATTGAACCTAATATGTGTACATATTTTTTGTTATATCAATATAACAAAAAATATGTACAGATATGACGAAATGACACATACAAAATGTGTTGAATTTATTGATCAAAAACTATTTACATTATATAAAATACTAATTAAAACTATGTATATACTTAAACCTACTCCTAACTAAAAAATGGCGTCATAAAACTCATCCGCATCGCTGTCGACTGGAAGTGTGCCCAAAAGGCTGGCGGCATTGCCACGTTGAATGGCAATGCTTAATCTCTGACTGAGGTAAATGCCAGCCCTTGGGTCACGCGAAGTGTCAACTAAACGTTTAGAGAGATCTTTAAAAAGCGCATGAACACTCGGTCCCCACGGCCCAGGAGTTTCAACCCCAAACGGCTCAAAAATATAACTGCCGACGAGGTTGTTATATTTCCGCCGCTTGAGATACTCCGCAGCCGCAGCGGCAAAACCAGTACAGCACGATGAGCTAGGAAGATGGGATGGCGCAAGAGTGTCGACACAGGTAGCGTCCCACAGTAAAGGTCTACCGATCTTCCACGGAAATAATGACATACCGTCCGGTCTCTTACCATCGTCGCGTGCCAGCCCATGCGGTTCCAAAACAGCCGGGACGCCGACGGTACACATATTAGGTAAAATCTGTTTCCACCTACATTAATTAAAAAAAAAAAACGGACACGAAGGAATCCGTACCGTCCGTAGCAAAAAAAACACGTTGATTGTGTGGAATACCTACTCAAATGTTTATTTTATTCTATTTTTAACCGACTTCGAAAAGGAGGAGGTTCTATTTTCGGTCATTTCAGCCGAAAGTCATTCTGTTTCATCATATTATCATTCTGTTGGAGATAGGCTTCCCCCAAGTGTCACTACAATGAACAGTCCCGTGGGTTGTTGGTTCTATGTTCGGCATTATGATTTTTTTTAATATATATTCACCGATATTTCGGTCAATTGTCGACCGATTTTGAAAATTTTGGATTTGATTGAAAGATTATACTCCCAAATTGGTGTCAGAGAAATATTGTTTTGATCTGATGATGAACTACCAAAAAATCCAACGGAACTCTTCAAAAAATCATAGCAGAACCTGTCGTATCAAGTTGCTTTGTTTATACATGTAGTCGGTAACTGACTGAAGGCAGAAGGGGATGGGATACTATAACTGATCTGATGATAAAGCCGGAAGGTAGGCAATAAGCGGAATTCTGTAAAAAATCAGTGTATCCTAGACAGAAACACTGATATCCGAAATTATCTACGAGATGTAGATAATAAAGAAATTAATGTGGAGATGTGAAGTACGATGTATGCAAGATATGATGAACCTTGTAATTTCTCAAGACTTAAAGAGTTCAGACAGTTGTAAATAAGCTAGTGATGCAAAAATATTCTTAGACGCAAGCCATGCACGACCGAATCAGCCTTGAAAAGTTCACAATAACAAAATGCCGCGCGCAAAAATTTGCTGTAAATATGTTGTCTTATTTTTTGCTGATGAGCAGAAACAGATTCTCTAAACAGTGATTGAGATCGTTTTATGGATGCAAGAATGGAAAAGGCGAGAAATGAGCACATTAGAAGAAGTTTGAAAGTGGTATGAGTGACTGAATAGTTGAAAGGGAGTCGTTTACCTTGGTATGGTCATATGAAGAGTTGGGATGAAACGCATTTACTAAAAGAGTTATGGGTATACATGTTGATGGCTCAACACAGAAAAGTAGGCCAAAGAAAGGGTGGATGGATTGTGTGATGATGATCAATGATAACGTGACTGCTGAGAGGATAAAATGGAGAAAAAAGCATGTTGCGCTTACCCTAAGTAATATGGGATAAGGGAAGGTAAATAATCACTATTTTTGGATGCCCTGACTGTAAAGTAAATCAAGTGATTGTACGAGTTAATAAACAACAAGTGATTTGCCTTTTGCGTTCTAACGATAGGATAAATTTTCCAAACATTCCCGCAGTCCAAGCAGCTAAGTAGCAGGAATCCACCCTTCTGGGCCTCCACGTATGTACTCGTATAGACCAGTGCGTTGAGTGTGAGTTGTTTTTACGTTCACACGATCGAAAAGTTTGCCGCGTTTGGCTCTCTGATTGGTTAAAAGCTTGGAGCGGGCCAATCGCAGGCTCGAACGTCATAAACGTGTCGATCGCGTTAGCTTAAAATAAACTCAAACTAGGCACTCTGAACAAGGGAATAGAAGAAAATTATTGTTAAAATCATCACAGGGCGTAGATAAATAGAAGAAAATTATTGTTAAAATCATCACAGGGCGTAGATAAATAGAAGAAAATTATTGTTAAAATGATCACAGGGCGTAGATAAATAGAAGAAAATTATTGTTAAAATCATCACAGGGTTGATTAATGGGATTTGTTTCTCAGAGAAATTTTCGTTATTTATATGTATGTATTTATTACTGTATTCGTTTTCTATTTGTTCGTTTACATTAAGTTGCACTTACAATATTATGTTTCTGCACCACCCTAAGGTCGACTGGTAGAAAATGGCCATGGCATTAAGTCCGCCTTTGTACAGTTTTTACTTGTGCAAGAAGTTTTAAATAAATAAAAAAATAAATATAATACTTCTTATTTCAGAAAAATGGATGTCTCTCACAATGAGTGAGAGATGAGTCTAGCCCTAGGAATAAGTTAGTATGTGGGTATTTTTTAAGAATTATACAAAAAGCAAATGCATCGTAAAATCCTAATCGTTTTCACCTAGTAGTAAAAGTGATACGTTTCAGTAGATATGTATTTCAGTGTGATGACGTATTATCGAATGACGAGCCTGCCTACTTCTATACAAACTTCATACGAAATCGTGAAAAAACACACATGTTTAATTTGGTTATTATCCTTTAACAGTTCATTAATTTTGAAAAGTCTATGTCATCATGGTATTTCCCTAAAGTAAATCCCTAAAGGGATTTGTCATTGACTTTGTAGCATTATTTATTATAGAGGCGAGGTTGGGGTACACCATGAAGGAGACGGCACCGGAGGGATGAACTTGCTACATTTTGTTAGAACTGGGGGCTTACTCTCGAGTATAATTCCGATCGGTAGACATTGGAATTGTGACATTAGGTACTCTTAAATTCGATGCTAGGGCCAAATTGCGTGACCTTTTTGGGAAACTAAGTAAAATGGGGATAGGGCTTAGCGTGTAGTCACGCAATTTTAAACCAATTTGGCGCTAGCATCGAATTCAAGAGCACCTAGCGTCACAATTTCAATGTCGACCGATCGGAATTAAACTCGAGAGTAAGCCCCCTGGAAGAAGGAAGCACGGGCTCGCGAAAAATGGAAGGAGTAGATCAGACCTGCCCTAAAGTGGGTCAGACCAGGCTAGCAAAAACCAAAAAGTTACCTCAACACATCACAGGAAAACATTTTAACCATTTGAATACCGTAATTAGAGACACAATATTTTTTTAATTTTTCTTTTCTATAAGATTTTGTATAATTAATTTAATATTGACATTAGAATTATTATTTTGTATGCCTTTCGGCGGAACATAGGATGGATTAAAATTATTTATATAAGATCGCGATTGTACCCTGTGTTCACAAAATGAATAAATTATTATTCCCTTTATTTATTGTATCACATATTTTTTAAATTTTTTTTATTCTATTCTATTCTTAAATAAAACAAAAGATAAAGCATTTGAATAATAATCTCTTCAAAGAATTGAAAATCACTGTTTGCAGATCGCTTTTTGATTCTGGATAACATTTTCATTTCTTGTGAATTATTATGCGAAACCTTCTAAACCACTATAATCTGCAACCATGGGTACATAGGCGGACTTAATGCCTTAGGCATTCTCTACCAGTCAACCTAGGGTGGTGGAGAGACAATATGGCAGGTACATAAAAGAAAAGGAGGGAAAATTACTATTTTGAACACAAATATTACAAAATTATATATAAAGCTAAAACTGGACATACATACATATATACTATATATACATATATATATATACCTATACATACACATTATATAAAAATATATATACAGTGAAGGAGTATTTGAGATGATTCTGCTATTGGTGTAGAAAGTAATTCCGCAACTTCCGCTTAAATGCATACTGACTCGTGGCCGAAAAAAAAAAACCAAAGCAAAAAAAATAACACAAAATTCCTACAAGAAAATAAAATAATATTCTATCGACAGTTTTTCCGCAGCCACATCACTGGCCATTACCTTGTCACTCAGGCAGCCATCTTGGATAGTTTATTTGAAAATCGAACGCCGGCGGAAGCGCGCGGTACTGTCATGCCGAGCTGATAGATCGGAGTGAAAAAAAAAAACTATTTTCAATAACAATTGGAAAAAAATTAAACTGATTTGTTGTAACAATACATTATTTTTAAATAGTTGAGTTATTATTAAAGTAGTGGTGTTGTGTAGTGTTGTCAAAAATGGAGTATTAACAATTTCGGTAAGTATTATACAAATATTTTGTACTAAGAAAATTGAAAGGAAAACACCGGAAAAATAAACATTTACAAAAACTATGCGAATTGAATTCTTATCGGTACTTGTCTATGGTTACTGACTTTGTTTACAGTTGTAACCATTACTCAGATTTTCCATGCTTTTAAAACCATAAAAACTCACAAGAATAAAATTGAATCAGATTACCATAACGTGACATAAATTCATAGTACCTTTTACTGGCCTTTGCCCAGCAGTTACAGTATATGATAACAAACAGACCTAATGCAAAGTCGGACTCTAGTACGAAAAGTTCCGTATCATTATCTGAACAAAATTAGACACTATATTATCATCATCATCAGCCTTTTAATGTTCCCACTGTTGACACTCAGGCCTCCTCTCTAAGAGAGGCAATGCCGTAATTCACCACGCGGGCCAAATGTGGGTTGGTGTATGTCACATGTCTTCGAATTTTTGGTTCTAGGACATGCCGGTTTCCTCAAGATGTTTTCCTTCACCGTTTTGAGAGCAGTGGTGATGAAATAAATTACACAAAATAATGGGCGACGCGACTTACAACTTGTAAGTGGGGCCGCTACCGTTCGCTCACCACTGCTTTCACTATATTATAACTATTATTAAAATCGAGCAAGAAACTGTAAAAAATCACGTTTGTTGTAACACCAGTTAAATATTTATTTTATTCTGTTTTTGTTTTAATAGCGGCAATAGAAATTCATCTGTGTGTAACTATCTAGCTATCACGGTTCATGAGATACAGCCTGGTGACAGACAGACAGTGGAGTCTCAGTAATAAACAGAAAAGAAAGAAAGAAAGAAAAGAGAATTTCTTTCTTTTCTTTCTATGGTTCATGAGATACAGCCTGGTGACAGACAGACAGTGGAGTCTCAGTAATACAGTCTCGTTTTTAACCTTTAGGTCCTCCTCCTCCTCAATTTGTATTTCTCATTACTGAGGGTCGTGAAGTTTCCGCTGGATTAGCTTCTCATTGATGGTCTCTGTACCCTTTGAGTACAGAATCTTAAAAAAAAAAAAAAACAAGATGCCGCCGCCGGTATTCCGGGCGTGCAATAGGTAGCACGCTGTCCAATCGTCCGGTAACCGACCGGACCGAGCCCAAGTCGCCGACGGCGCGTACTGTTCCCGCGCGCCTCAAGGAGCTGTCAGCCACGGAATACAGAAAGAACCTGGAAATAGTAAGTAGGCGTGGCACTGTCGCCGCTAGTGAGTACTGCAATACGCACTTGCTGTTCAAGCGCTCTCATTCGCAAACTAGACTACGTCAACATACAATTTACATAAAATAATATTAAAATGCCTTATTGTGCCATTCTGGACTATAAAAACCATAGTCGGACTAAAAATCTAACTCATGGAGGTGTATCATACCACCGGTAAGTATTATTTTCGAATTTATTTTAATAAAATGAAAAAATAAAATTTCGTCAAACATGCATAAGATTTACAAACAAAAATTGTCCTTAACTTCATGCAAACAAAGTTGATTTTCTTTTCCCGGTTATTAGCCTTTCTGGAATATTCGCATCTCTACCTATACTTTTGACGCTATCCAAATAGTGCGTGACTTTATCGATAAAATCAATCGACATGTATTGCATTGCCTTTTTAAAATAAAAGTATTTATACTTGAGAGTATGAGTATTAAAATACAGATAATTATTAAATTAATAAAGTTAATAAAATAAATATTGTAAGATAATATTCGTGATGCAATTTTAAATAAATCTAGCTAAAGAGCTTGGAACAACATAGGGCGTTTGAATTATACCTTATGTTTAGTCGTCCGATCACACTTTTCGTAACGAATGCATAATAACTTTAATTTCGGAAGCCAATGTCAAAAAATGAAGAAACGAAACCGTAAACACCGACTTCCACAATCAAAGTTATTTTACATTATTTAGATTTTCAATATTAAACATACAATGAAAATAAATTACCTTTTTCACTACGTATTTATACTAAGTTCTTATTTGTGAAATTGTAATACTTGTCACATTGTTACACCTATATATCCGTAGTATTCAACATAAATAACATAACCTAAATTTTAAAAGTGTTCAACTTCTTAGAACGGGAACTTGATCGTTTAAAAGTGCCCGTTAATATTTTAATTAAATTCTTTGATCAAAATCAAACAATACAAAACAGTGAAAAGATTACTATACAAATATAATCATCTTTTCACTGTTTTATATTCTCTTAAACTCAAATAGCAATGTAATAATAAAACATTGCCAGGTTTTCAGCATTTTTTTTTTCATTTACCCAGTATAAAATGAACAAATACAAACAAAAAGGTATTTGATTTACATGCAAATAAATACCCTTTTTACTACGTTTAGAAATTAATACTACTAAAATTAAAACTACGTTTAAATACTACATATTAATTTCATTATTTTAATACTATCGCATACGATATTTTTTCGCATTATATTTTATGTTTGTTTTCATACTATCGATATTATTGCGATCGAATTAGGTTACGTCACTATTTGAGTAGCGACCTGCATTTGTGTCAGTGATACGCCATTCAAATACCACCCTTATTTTTATAACGTTACAGTTCATACTAAACAACGCCATCTAGCGACGAGTGGCGGTACTTGGTAGTCCAAGATGTATTTCTTTCTTGTTTTTGTCAATTTGATTTATAGATCGTTGACATTAAAGTTGCATTTCGTATAACATTTTTTTTTTGAAATTTGTTTACGCCCAATTTTTGTTTTAGCCAATCGTATCTTCCGGTTTGCAGTAAGAGTAAATCGTAAATGTGTGAGTTTGGCGACACCGGTTCTGGTACAAACATTTTCTCAAGCTACTTCTAGTGTCTTTCTGTGTTCTGTGCTGTCAGCAAACCGTAGAGGCCCAGCCTGCTAGCTGCAGGCAGGCAGGGTCGAAGCCTGCTGGGGTCAAGGGCCGTTTTCTGAGTGGAAGGCTCAGCCCCGGCATGATAGGCAACGAAGGAACGGGGTAGGTTTTTAGTCAGTAAGAGTCTGACACTATCTCCCGCCCCACCCAAGGGCGGGATTTGTCATTTGATGATTTTACTTACTAAAAACAATATCCAGGCACAGAACAACTGATCGTGTTCATCACACAAACATTTGTCCTGGGTGGGGCGCTGCGGGTCACGGGTTCGATTCTCGTACGAAACAAATATTTTGACTGGCCTGTTAGTCTAGTAGTTAGTGGCCCTGACTGCTATGCCGGAGGTCGTGGGTTCGCTTCCTACCCAGGACAAACGTTTGTGTGATGAGCACGATCATTTGTTCTGTGTCTGGGTGTAATTTATCTATAATATATGTATGTATTTAGAAATATATAAGTATGTTTATCAGTTGTCTAGTACCCATAATACAAGCTCTGCTTAGCTTGGGACTAGGCGGCGTTGTGTGATAGTTGTGGAATATATTATTATATTTGTATGACTTACAGATAGGTGTTCTGGGTCTGAGTGTCTTGTGTGTAAATGAGTTTACATATTTATGAATGCATCCACGACACAGCAGTTTTTCCTGGTGTGTGGCAGTTTTCTAAAAAATTGCATGATGAACCTAATCGTAGTGCGTTAAAAGCCAATTTCCAATTCATTAAATAACTTATTTCGAAAAAAGAATAACGTCTCATTATAATAAAATTCATTAATAAACTTATATTTCAAACCCAATCTTAAATACGAGTATCACAGTTCAAAGTAATCCGTTTTTAAAATCAGCAATTAAACTAAACCTGTTATCTAGCGTTTCCACCTTTTTAGGGCTCCGTACATCAAAAGGAAGAAACAGAATCCTTTTAGGATCACTTTGATGTTCGTCTGTCTGTCAAGGCCCTTTATCATGGGAACGCGCGAAGGGACCGAGTTGAAAAACCATATACTCAGGTTTTGTTTAGTGGTGGGTAAAATCATCCAATGACATCCCCCGCCCTTGAGCGGAGCGGGAGATAGTGTCACACTCTTACTGACTAAAAACCCACCCCGTTCCTTCGTGGCCTTAGATACCAGGGCCGGGCTTTCCTTTCGGAAGCAAACCCTACTCAGGTCTGCGGTCCCTTGAAGCAGTGAAAAAATCAAACTTCTAATGTAACGAAAAAAAAAAGATACGGGCGTATAAGTCGCAAAAAACGTATATGTTGACACTCTCAAGAGAATCAAAATTCATAGGGATACTTCCCGTTGAGCTAGAACTTTGAAATTTTTCTTATAGCACGAAAATACAGGAATAAATCTGAAAACTATTTTTGTAGTTATGTCACAAAAAAAAAACTTTTTTCAATTCGGAAATATTTTTGAGACTCAATTCGGGAATTAAACTATTTAAATAAGTTCGTTTGTATGGAACCCTCAGTTTACGAGGCCGACTCGCACTTGCCCAGTTTTTTTAGGCAGGAAATTATCTGATAATTTCTCACGCTCTTGGGTCGAGGAGCGGAAAGGCGTGGCACTTTTATTAATTCCTTCTTTGGCTTCGTTATGGGGCCCCAGCGTTTACTTTCGCACAACCCATAGGCCCAGTACCCTTTAGCTTCAGCCCTGCTGGGCCCCTAAGGTTTTGCTGACTTCTCCATGGGGTGCACGTGGAACATTACTCGCCATTGACGATTCGAGCTCGGTCCTACGAACCTACTGTTCGCTGTTTATTAAGCCCACGCCAACGGTGGCTGCAAATCGGTGTAGGGATCCGGCTGCTGGGTCCACTTTTAGTGGTATTATAAAAAAATAAATAAAGACAAGTTTAAAATGTTTTGTATGACGTTGTAAAGGTATAAGGAAGGAAACAGCCGAGATAAAATAAAAATATTTTCCGATTGTTTTTCGTAGGTATAAATTCTGAAGAAAAGTCACGAGATCCATGAGAATAACAATTTCTCATGGATCTCGTGAGTCGTTTCTTAATAAGGCTATAAATAAGTAAATAAAACAGCGCGTGTAAACCCATTTTTCTTAGTTAATAATTAATTAATTTATTTATTTGTTTATTAATCCTTTATGCACACAAACAGTACAGAGGCGGACTTAATGCCTTAAGGCATTTTCTACCAGTCAACCTTTGGGTGATGCAGAGACAAATTAATCCCGCAGGGAGCATGAGTAATCCCGCATTTCTGATCCCGCAAAAAAGATGCGGGTTCCCGCGCTTGCGGGACTGGATTCCCTAGTCACGACGCTCAGCATTAAGGAATATAACGCAAGGAGGAGATTTTTTTTTGTAGATAGTACTTATAAATAGAAAGCTTTTTACAAATTTTCAAGTTGCGGACAGTTTACAAGATATTTCTTTTTTGTTTCCAAATAAATTGGAAATAAGTCTACGGGGTAGTAAGTTTGAAGTACATAAATTTTTGTTGAAAAAGTTTACGAGTAAGTTTGTCTAAGAAGTATTTATGCAAAGTTTCAAAGTTAGGAAACGGATAAGTAGGTTTTCGAAAAAAAATAGCTGTTCTATTCTATTTTTTATTGTTAATGGCAAATAGAGCCGATGGCGACTATTCTGCCAATGTCGAAAGTAAAATGGAAAAGCAAGTAGTGTAAGTATAATCAATATAGAAAATGAAAAGGCCAGTAACTGAGGATTTAAAATTCTTCGAGTGGTACCTACAGTTGCACTTGATGGATTAGTATTGGACAAAAAAGAGTTGTTATTACTCCGCAATTTTTGACAATATTGTCACAGGTTTTATTAAAAAATATTTTTATGTATCTGTGGCACTTAGTCCAATCAAAAATAACCCGTTCTTAACTAGAATTATAATCAGTCCAAGAGCGAGCGAAGCGAGCTCGGCACTTTAGAGGACCCCGACACGGACTGGTTAGGTTTGAAGGGGATAGCGGGGCTTATTTTGCTCGCTTCGCTCACTCACTAGACCCCGCTATTCCCTTCGTGGTTATTTTTTAAACCACCCAGAAGTAGCAGCCTCGGATCGTCGACCCGTCCTCCGGCGGCGACTAGCTGTATAAGGGAGGAGGCATGGGAGAGTTCTATAAATCAAGAAACCAAGCTATAACGAAATACTTATCATTCATTATAATGCCAAGTATACTTAGAACCAGTCGTTATTTATGTCAATTACCTACTGCTAACGTCCATGAAAAAGGCTAAATGTTTTCGCGGATGTTGCAATTTTCATCGCTTCTGTTAGTATTAAGTCTTCGGATTTTTTTTTTTGTACGTTCAAGTTTTTTACCTTCACCTCATTTTGTTTTAATAGATTTTAAAAATACATTCACGTGACTAATACAAAGTTTTCTAGGTTACTTTTAGAAGTAAAAGCAACATAAAAAATCGGATAAGTGTGAATTGGACTCGCTCCAGAGGGTTTCGTACAATTGTACGAAACCCTCTGGAGCGAGTTCAACATGCATGCAACAGCATGATAGTGTTTCATGTACCGAATCGAGCCTCCGCGGGATTAAAACGACTAAAATTTAACGGTGTATAGTTCAGGAATAAAAAATACTGGGCAGTTTTGTGTCATAACTATAAATCTTAAGTTTTATTCCTATAAGTATTTTGCTTTGCTTTATGCCAAATTTCAAGGTTCTAGGTCAATGGAAAGTGCCCTATGAATTAAAAAACTTAGAAATTTGATTTTTTTCACAGCTTCAAGGGATCCCAAACTTGAGTATATAGTTTTAATTTTTACTCGGTACCTGCATGCATTCTCGAGATAAAGGTCTTGACAGACAGACAGACGGACAGTAAAATCATCCTCTAAAGGTTTTTTTTTATTGTAGGTAAAATCATCCAATGACAGATTTCGCCCTTGGGCGGAGCGGGAAATAGTGTCAGACTATTACTGACTAAAAACCTACCCCGTTCCTTCGTTGCCTATTGTACCGGGGCCGAACCTTCCTCTCAGAAAACGGCGAGGAGGAATGACAGGCGGTCACCTCCTTCTGCGAAGCAGTAATGCTAGCAAAGAAGGAAGCCGACCGCATCAGGCAACGGCGCACACACCCCCGCCGCCGTCGGGATTCCAATCCCTATTTGCGGTCACCGTAGGCGCGGGCTTGCGGACAGCGGGCGATGGGCAGCTCGCTGTCCGTCCGTCTGGTGTCAGTCGGGGCCGAGCCTAAGTCGTCGACGTCGCGCACTGTTCCCGCGCACTTCAAGGAGTTGTCAGTGAAAAGAAAACCTCCAGTTGGGGCCCAGCAGGGTCGAAGCCTACTGGGGCCAAGGGTTGTGTGAAACTGAACCCCGGGGCCTTCTTTCTTCTTTCTAAATGTTTTTCTAACGTGCATCGATCATGTCGAACGCACATTGACATGCGATCAATATCATATTTATTTTGTGGCTCTTAAAGATCAAATCTTAAACTGAGTTACTGGGCTAGATGCGTGGCGTTAACTGCGCAAAGTCAGGTCCGACTGCAGGTAACCGCATGCAGTTGAATATATCGACTGCGCGCGGTTACTGCCATGCAGTCCGTCTGATGGCGGCCTAAGAAAATATTAAAGGTTTTATATGATAATCGTATTAATTGAGTTGATAAACTATAAAGACAATTTACATTGCATTATCAAAAAGTATTTAACTTAAGTATTTTACTCAACTTTTTACGGTTATTTTTTACAGAATCGACCGTCAGTACTTACAGTGATTACCTTTAACAAACATAAACCATTACATGTGTTTGTATTAGTTTAGATAATATAAGTAATCACCAGGTTATGAAGGTCAGATGTCACTTACTATGTGTCACTTAGGAACAACGTTATACACCTAATAACTATGGGTATTTTCTGAATAATCTATCTTTATAAATAAAACATTTTACAAAAAAAACACAACTGACTTCAAAAAAACACCAAAAAGTGCAAAATAACTTTAGTTTCGGAAGTCGGTGTTTCTATAATAGTTTGATCTCTTCGTTATTTAACACCGACTACCGAAACTAAAGTTATTTTGCACTTTTTGGTGTTTTTTTGAAGCCGGTTGTATTTTTTAGCACTTTTTAGTTGTAGTACCCCTCAACGAAACTTAAATAGACAAGTACCTTCCGCCATTCGGTTCTACAATTCTAATAATACCAAACACGGCTAGGATACACTGATTTATTACAAAGTTCCAGCTCTTACCTACCTTCCGTCTTCATCATCAGATCAGTTCTATGTATACCCTCCCCTTTTTCCTTTAGTCAGTCACTAACTACATGTATAAACAAAGCAATTTTACTTGTTACGACAGCTCTGCTAAAATCGGTCCACAATTGACCGAGATATCGGTGAACATACGTTTTAAAACGACAATTCTGCTATGATTTTTGGATGAGTTTCGTTGTATATCTTCGAAGTTCATCATCAGATCAAAAAGATGTTTTTATGGGACCAATTCGGAAGTATAATTTTTCAATCAAAACAAAAATATTTGAAATCGGTCTACAATTGACCGAGAAATCGGTGAACATACATAAAAAAAAGTACATACAGCCGAATATAGAACCTCCTCCTTTTCGAAGTCGGTTAAAAAGCGACATACCACTCACTGATTAATCACGACATTTCAGAAACTATAACACTTACAAACTTCAGGAGTATAGCAGGTATGTTCCTTATAGGGTGTACACATCCGCTACTAGAACGGATTTTACGTAACTCTACCCCTAAGGGGTGGAGCGAGGAGGAGTGGCAGGCAGTCACCTCCTTCTGCGAAGCAGTAATGCTAGCAAAGGAGGAGGCCTACCGCATCAAGCAACGGCACAGACGCCGCCGCCGCCGCCGGGATTCCGATACCGATTTCCGGCCACCGTAGGCGCGGGCTCGCGGACGGTGGGCAATGGGTAGCTCGCTGTCCGTCCATCCGGTAACAGACCGGTCCGAGCTCAGGTCGTCTACGGCGCGCACTGTTCCCGCGCGCCTCAAGGAGTAGTCAGCAAACTGTAGGGGCCCAGCAGGGCCGAAGCCAAAGGTTATGTGAAAATGTCACCCGGGGCCCTGGGACAAAGGCAAAGAATGGAACAGGGTAGGTTTTTAGTCAGTAAGAGTCTGACACTATTTCCGCCCCACCCAAGGACGGGAGTTATCATTGGATGATTTTACCTACCATAATAATAATACCTACTACCTACCGTATTAACCCCTAAGGGGTTAATACGAGGGTTGGAAGTTTGTATGGAGAAACCGACTGTCACGCGAGTGAAGCAGCTGGCAGGAGCCAGTCTAATATACAAAAATCTCTACAGTCAGGACTAGCTAACTCGTTTCGTCGTTTTATACCACGTTCATCGAAGGACTGAAACAGTTTTTTTTCTATTTATTTAAGCAATTTTTATACATGGTAGTATATGCCAATTCTATCGTAACCTAAAACATGCATAATGATACAGAAAAAGAATCTAAACAACTAAATTAAGTTAACAATGATAGTTATATAAACAACTAAAGTTACCTATATTAATTATTATGGGGACTAAAACACATAAAAATTTTTTTGGCTGGTTTAGATGTAGGACTAGATAAAAACTCATGGAATATACTTATGTTGAGTTTGTTTAGGTTAAGGGTCCTCATCAGGTACTCTCGGTGTCTATGATACCGGACACAGGAAACAGTTTGTCTGCTGCGGTCTTCCCGTCCGATTATAATTTAAGTGGGACCGCGTGGTGGATTACGGCCCATTCCCTTTCCTGCAGAGGAGGCCTGACTCCCAGTAGAGGGAACATTATAAGGCTGATGCTATGCTATGCCATGCTATGCAAGGCTAGAGTTAATATGCTCCTAATAAGAGGACCTTATTATCAGGTGGGATCGCAATCAAGCACTAGTTTATATATATTTTTTTAGAATCTTGTACCATTGTGGAAATTATCATTATTTCTAAATCAACGAACGATCTTTGTAAAATCCAGACAGCTAGATTATGAAGCTTCAACACCTACGTGTAGAAATTGTGTGTCTATTTTTATCTGATCTTTGTACAAAGTTATCTTCTTCATTACGTCATATAATATAAACACTATATCTTGCAGTCTTTCCGTTCAATGATCTTTAAACTGGAGATCCACTTACTGCTCGATTACGGGTACGCGGCGCGTTGGGCGGTCCGTCGTACATTGCCATATGTTTGTGTTGACGACGCAGCCCGCTGCTGCAATGTACGACGAAATGCCCAACGCGCCGCGCAACGCGCCGCGTAACGCGCCGCGTCTCCATAAACACGACCTTATTCGATTTTGAAGGGTGTTTTTAGGGTTGCGTAACTTAAAAGGAAAAAACGGAATAGGATCACTTTGTTGTCTGTCTGTCTGTCAAGACCCTTAATCTTGGGAGCGTGGACGTATCGAGTTGAAATTAAAACTATGTATTCAATTCTGCGATTCCTTGAAGATGTTAAAAAATCAAACTTCTAAGATGTTTGCGTTTTTATCGCAAAAAAACTTATATTTAGACCTTCTCAAGAAATCAAAATTATATAATAGGGTATTTATGATTCAGAATCCTGAAATGGCATAAAGCAAGGTCTTATAGCAAAGATATAGGAATAAATCTGAAGACAGTAAATCTGTTCTTACGTCACGAAAAAAAAATAACATTTTCTGTGACTTGGAATAATCTTCGAGACTCAATTCGAGAATTGACCTATTTATAGAGGTAAGTCTGTACGTAACCCTCATTGCGCACGTTCGACTCACACTTGCCCAGTTTTTTTAGGGTTCTGTACCTATTATTGTGAATTTGGGAAATATGTGAATTTTTTTTTTTCGTTTTCTCTAATTTTAATTAATGTTTGAAATGTTATGAGTACTTTTTGCGGCCTACCCAAATGTTCTTTCTTTGGTATTGTTCGTCAAGTCGTTGAGCTCCTTAGTAGTCCTGAGTTGAGCTATACGAATACTGACAAATGCTTGAACAGACTGGACAGGTCCACTCAGAACTGTGTGGTTCTTTCTTCAAAAGACCATCTCAGACACAATCTGCATGGTTCTCATATGTTTTGACCATTACATGTTTGCTGTATGGACTTTAAAAGAGACTTTGACCCCTGAGTTTGTTTCGGTGTTTTTTCTTAGGGTAGTCAGCTAGGAAACACCGGCCTCATCTAGTTTAAACTGACAAAAAAAAAATTGGCGTGTAAAAGTGTTTTTGAGAACCTATTTGCAAAATAAAATATCATCATTTATCATTTTTTATCTCATGGTTTACTTAAAGAAATTAATTTCGTACATGCGTATATTAACTCGAGTTGTAGAAAAAAAGTACTTTATTTTTTAATTTTATGTTTGCAAATCGATAGTTTTTACTTAACCTAGACCTAACTAAGACTATGTAATACAAAGCAAAAAAAAAGGCTTTATGGCTACGCAAATAAGTATTTTTTGCAAACCGTACTTTTCTCTCAAAATTTGACAGATCGAGGTTATTAGCTTTCCTATTCTTATTTGGATCGCATAGTATCTTGGCTAAGCTCTCTACCATATGACGTTTGAGCGTGAAAAAGTAACAAACACAAAAAAATTGTGATTAATTTTGAGTAAAGCTCAAATTCTACGTCTATTTATTTTGTGGCGAACATTTTTCTATGTTTTTCTATGCACGAGTACAATATTTGAAGTGTTTTTCAGTTAAACAAATAACACTTTGTTGATTTTATAAAAGATTTATATAGTTCTTTGTTTTTAGTAAAAGCAATTGCTATTACAATAAATCAAGATGTGGACAGGTCCACAGAAGAAAGCTACACTCCATCTGTTTAGGTATTTAACTAAACATAAACAATGTTGATAAATGTCTATTTATTGTAAAAAAAATCGTATAAAAGACATACCTACAAAGATTATTTCAATTTAGTTATTTGTCTTACAACGGTTTATGTAAATAACTAATAATAATTGTAATACTCCTGGACACGGCTCGTATTGTTAGGAGGTTCCTTTCTCTGGAGCTCTTACCGCCGGTAGCTTGGACCCTGTTCCCGATACCGGTGGGACACTATTTTTTATATTTTTTAAATGTTTTTTTTAATGTGTTTTTTTTTTAAGAAATATTTAAAAATACAATTAATATGTAAAATGATTTAATAAAGAGATTGTAATAATTGTAATTGTGTATTATTGCGCATTACTTTGTGTAATTTATTTCATCACCACTGCTCTCAAAACGGTGAAGGAAAACATCGTGAGAAAACCGGCATGTCCTAGAACCAAAAATTCGAAGACATGTGACATCCACCAACCCGCACTGGGCCCGCGTGGTGGATTACGGCCCATTCCCTCTCTTAGAGAGGAGGCCTGTGTCCCAGCAGTGGGAACATTAAAAGGCTGATGATGACGATGATGATGATGAATTGTAACCATTTTTAGATATATTTTTTTTTTAGATAAAGGACATGTGAAGATTGTTTACTTTTAGTTAAATACCTAAACAAATGGAGTGTAGAGCGTGTGGTACACAGTCACTTCCTGCTGCGAAGAAGTAGGTCTCTCTCGAGCTGGCTTCCTGGTTTCGATGCCTGCGTCGAGCAAAAAATGCGTGATATTTTTCACTATGAATTACTCTATAGTTTTTCTATTAGGAATTACTCCCGTGCTTTGGAAAGCACGTGGCGCCTGCTCCCCTAGTCAAGTTACAATCGTTTCGCTTAGCGTGAACTCTTGGAGATGGCCACGCCCCCAATTCCTTTGTTCTGACGTCATCTCAACGCTCAGTCACGTGGTAAGAATAAAGGAATTGGGGGCGTGGCCAACTCCAAGCGTTCACGTTAAACGAAACGATTGTAAGTTGGCTAGGGGGCAGGTCTCTCTCCGGTCGTGTCAGATTGCCGTGCCGTCGCACTAGGAGAGTTTAAGAACATATAGTACACCAACCTATGATAGAAAAGAGAGTCAGTGATAACACGACGAGTGACAGAACTGAATGGAAGAAAAAAATGTTTTACGCCAACACCAAATAACATACATATTAAAAAAAAATATCGAAAAAAAGATGAAGAAAAAAAATGACAAATGAGTATATATAGTAGGATGTTTGAAAGTGGCGCCAGTGACTGAAAATTGAAAGGAAATATTTTATTTTGTATGGTCATGTGATGAGGAGGGATGAAACGCATGTTACTATAAGAGTGCTTAGTTTACACGTAGATTGTTGGGCTTGGTGATTGAAACGGACTCGATAATTATAATATGACCAATTTATGTTTAATAAAAAAATATAATATAATAGTGACGCGGAAAATACAAGCACGCGTGACGGTCGTCGTCGTCCGAATAATGGCGGCCGCAGTGTTGCCAGACGACTGTCATGAATTCCCCCCAAACCTTTCCCAAAATCCCCCCAAAATTGAAGTTTTGGTGAAAAAATCCTCCACAAATATCTTTTTTTAAATACGAATTTCACAAAAAGGTGCAAAATTATAACTTTAATTTCGGAAGTCGGTGTTTCAATAGTTTAGTTTGGTCTCTTTGATATTAAACACCGACTTCCAAAATTAAAGTTATTTTGCACTTTTTTTTTAAACAATTTATTTCACATTTTTTAGTTGGAGTACCTCTCAACCAAACCTAATTAGATACCTTCCGTTCCGTGCCTTCCACCATTCGGTTCCCTTATCAAATCATCATGACAATTCTAAAAACAGAACTTCCTTTTTTGAAGTCTGTTAGAATACCAAAACCTTCTCCAAATGTGGGTCGAGGGGGCGCGATATGCTAACTTTGGAGATACTCGGATATCATCGTGCGCAGGATTGCTTTTTTTTATTATGTTTTTGCCAAAAAAATCAAACATGAAAAATTATGGAGAAAAAATTGTTCATAAAAACCCTCTAATTCCCTCCAATCCCAAATTTTTACCTCCACGTATCCCCCAAAAATACTGTCCCTCAAATTTTCCCTCCATAACCATAAAAAACCTCCAGTTTTGGGGGGAATCCCCCCAACCTGGCATCACTGGGCGGCCGTCCCCGCGCTTGCGCGGTTTGGCTCTCCTCACATAGACCGTCTGTCGCGGCCCCCGGTACACACATGCGCGTGTAACATAGATGGATGGAGAGGAAGAGGGAGGCCGAAGAATAGATGAATGAATTGTGTGAGGAGTGATATGAAAGAAAAGGGAGTTAGTGATAGTGTTAAGAGTGACAGGACAGAGTGGAAGAAAAAACGTGTTGTGCCACCAAGTAATATGGGATAAGGCAGGAAGAAGAAGATATCGAAACTGAAAAACTATGAATACAGCGGCCTTTGAACTTTAGTTGATTTTGAAACAAAAACCAGCAATTCTGCTTATAATTATTTAATTACAAATCAAAAACGTCATATTAGTAGGTATCTACCTTGACAAGATGTATCCGGAAAACGGCAAAAAATTGTAAATGTACAATGTAGATAATTATATGATTTACGTCGGTCAGTAAAAACAGTAAGCATTGAACCCACGGATATCTATGATTGAACCCGAGTCGTCGACGGCGTGTAATTTTAAAGGCGCACCTCAAATAGATGCCAGCAAACCATAGGGGCTTAGCAGGGCTGACGCCAATGATAGAACACGAAGAGCAAATAAAGGACACAGGTCTGGTTTTAGTCAGTAAAGTCTGATACGCTACCGCTCCACCCTAGAGCGAGGAAACTCATTGGATGCCATCCCAACTAAAAAAAAACTGGACAAGTGTGAGTCGGACTCGCACACTGAGGATTCCGTACAATATACCGTATAGATATATGTAGTTCAATTCCCGAATCGAGTTTCGAAGATTTTTCCGAATCAAAAAAAGTATTTTTTAGCTACTCAGTTTCAGATTTATTCGGACTATGTTTGTTATATAAGACCTTGCTTCATGCCAAATTTCAGGGTTCTAGGTTGAAGGGAAGTAGAGTACCTACTTCCCTTCAACCTAGAACCCTGAAATTAATAATTAATTAATGAATTTTGATTCCCTTGAGAGAGTCGAAATATACGTTTTTACGACATAAATGGCCGTAAGTATCTTTTTTTTTCGTAACTTAAAAGTTTGAATTTTTTTTCACAATTTCAAGGGAGCGTGCACCTAAGTAAATGGTTTTAATTTCAACTCGGTACCTCCACGCGTTTTCAAGATAAAGGGTCTTGACAGACAGACAGACAGACGGCCAACAAAGTGATCGTAAATGGGTTCCATTTTTTTCCTTTTGAAATACGGAACCCTAAAAAATTTATCATAAGCTAAAAGTATCATAATTTGGTTTTTTTTTGTTGATAGTTTAATAATGTATTTTTTAGTGTACTAGCAATTTAAAATCAACTCATTAACCTGTTAAAAAACGCTCTCGCGTTTATTCCGCCAGGATCGCACATCCACGACCAAATACTCTATCGCATCAGCTCTTCTGTCACCTATGGGGATTGACCGACCACCGTAGGCGCGGGCTTGCGAACGGTGTGCAATGGGTAGCACGCTGTGCGATCGTCCGGTAACCGACCGGACCGAGCCCAAGTCGTTGACGGTGCGTACTGTTCCCGGGCGCCTCAAGGAGCTGTCAGTGAACCGTAGAGGCCCAGCCTGCTAGCTGCAGGCAGGCAGGGTCTTAGCCTGTTGGGGTCAATGGCCGTTTTCTGAGAGGAAGGCTCAGCCCCGGCATGATAGGCAACGAAGGAACAAGGTAGGTTTTTAATCAGTAAGAGTCTGATACTACTTCCAGCTCCGCCCAAGGGCGGGATTTGTCATTGGACGATTTTACCTACCATAAAAAAAAAAACCTATGGGGATTGAAGAGCTGAACGAGATAGAGTACCCAGTATCGCTCTTATCTCAAAACCGCAGCTGTGTCGTTTGCCTCAGGCATGTCTATTGTAATTAGTACCTCATTGTTTTACAAAATACCAGCAAGATGATGTCGTAGTATTTGTCTTCGGACATAATAGGAATTCATCAATAGGTGTTATGAAACAATCATTGAACGGAGATAAGGGTGGTGACTTGGTGAGATTGCATTCAGGCAAAGAGATTAAAGAGATACTTAGAGAGCGGACATCACAAGAAATGCGTTAGAAAAACTGTCATCCTATGTCAGCTAGCTTTCAATAGTAAACATGCGAATTAAATTTGTAATTAATATGCTTTTACGCTATTTTCTAGAGCTATTCGCGAAAATTATTGAATTCTAATTAATTACAGAGTAAATACGAAAAATATTTACGAAAATAAACTGAAGTTAGGTTCAATCGTCTACACTAGACTGAGCGACTTACTACTCCTAGGTAACAACTATCGGATCACTTTTTTGTTCGCTATGTCCTGTCTATTGGTAGACGGTAGTATATATTTAAGTCTTTGCATTCAGGTGTCTACACAGCGTTACCGGCACAAACCCGGTGCCGGTGGGTTTGTGCCGGCGGCTTTAGAAGTTGTGAGCCGGACCATTTTCCCGGTGTCATGACTGTCGCAGCACACTGAGTTCACAATTAGAGATTGGCAGATGTTCAGAGAGTGTTGTCGTTTCGTCCCATTCCATAATGTTTTAGTCAGTATTCCTTAAAAGCAAACGGGCAATTGTAAAGCGGCTTTGGATGTGCCGCCGGGTAGATCGCGCGGACGCAAGCCGCCGGCAAGATCGTTAAAAAAATTAGGCTACCGGCCTTGCCTGCCGGGTTCGTGCCGGCGGGCTTTGGTTTGTAGACACTTTTGTGGGGAGTGTGCATCGGGCACACTTCCAGAAATCACAACTTTGCAACCGAATGAGCTAAGCCTTATCCTGGATGTATGGCCTTAAATTGAGAGTACATGGTTTTTGTTTTTTTGGATTTGATGGCGTTACCAACTTGTGCAGTCTGTGTATTTCACTTGCCTTTCGTTCAAGGAAGAAAAACCACTTCTTCCTTAGTGAAGGGAATTTCTTTTTAAAAAATTCACTGTTTGTTAGCAGGCATCGGCCCCGCTGGGCTTCTACGGTTTTACTGACAAAACCTATTTGATCCGCCAATCGACGACCCGGGCTCAGTCTGAACAGTTACCGCGAACTGCCCATTGCTCGTCATTAGAAAGAAAGAAAGAAAAAGAATTTATTTGGTACAGCATAAGGCATGAACACATCACAAACAAGGGTAACACAAAAAATAATAAATTAACAAAAGCAAAAAAATAAAATAAAAAATAATTGTGTGCCTCATGGCTGCACCAAAATAGGTCCAGTTCAGCATGAATGCCAGACAACTAGTGCCTGACGCTGGTTTTCAACTGACCTGTTGTTGTGACGCAACGGACGTAAAACCGTTTGGAGTGTGTGTATACTATGTACTAAAACTTTGTGTTGTAAATAAATAAATAAATAAAATAATGTAAAACTACAAAATAGGGTTTTAATAATATACGAAAAATGTTAACACTAAATAGGTGTAAGACAGTGTATTTGTCTAGTGTGTGAAAATAAATAAATAAAATACGAAACGTCGAACTTCCACCATTATGTAACAGTACCTAATTAATTCTGCCTACTTTTAACACTAAAAAATGCAAATACCAAGCACGGTACATTATATAATTGAGGTATTGTGTGCTACCATATCCAGCTTTAGTTGTGCATCAATCAGATACTGTCGCAAGCGTCTTTTTTTTTTTATATTTTATAAACTAGCACTTGACTGCAATCCTACCTGATGGTAAGCAGTGATGCAATCGTCTTCTAAATGTACCCATCGTATTGGTCGCTCTGATCGGTGGTGGGATGTTATTCCACACTTTGGAACTAGCATAACGAAAGCTACCCCTAAAAGCAGCTGTACCGCAGGATTGGGTTGAAAGTTGCTGTGAGCATTGCCTCCTTCCACATTCCCGCCGGCTCGTAATCCAACTCAATTTGTTAAATAAGTAGTCCGGTTTTTGGTATTTAACTACACCGAACAAGAGACAAGCTAGGTGCAGTTTACGTCTAGATTTCATTTTCAGCGTAAAGTGCCTGTTTAAGTATGGCGTTACATGGGTTCTGCAAGGAATGTTGTAACAAAATCGAGCACAAGCATTTTGTACCCTTTGGATGAGCCGATCTGTACGAGCTAACAGGCGCGGACCATATACCGTGTCTGCGTAGTTCAACCTGGAAAGGACAAGGGTTTCTACTAGCTGCTCACGTAACGCTTCGGACAAGTACGGTCTCATCTTGTATAGAACCTTCAGGCGATAGAAACAATTCCTAACTGAGTCTGCTACGTGTTTCTCAAAACGCAGGTCTTTATCTATAACAAGTCCCAAATTCTTCGCCTCATACACTCGCTCGATTTGCTCGCCCATCAGCTTCAGGTCAAATGACCCAGGTAACCTCGCAAGCTGCTGCCTTGAGCCAAACACCAAATATTTTGTTTTTGTAGGGTTCAATGACAAAGAGTTCTCCTCAGACCAAGTGGCAATTCTTTGGAGGTCATCGTTAAGAGCTTTAATGGCATCATCGTACTCGTGTGGTCGGAAAGATATATAAATCATTACGCTCATAACTACGGTACCTTAGACTACCTGAGAGTACCTGAGACTCTTGACACCCGAGGCGTCACGTTGTGGCAGCTAGAGCGTGAGGAAGTACCATCAAAGACGCTTTCACCTGACTACCGCTAAGTTCATTTTTGATTGCACTCGAAACGAGAACTTCAAAGAGTTTGATTTGGCTTTGTGATGCAGGATTGAAGCGAAATTGTTTTTAAATGATCAGGTAGAAATGACCGCGATGGTACGTATGCGGTCGCCGCAATCGCTAGAATTACTGCTTCACAGAAATAGGATACTGCACCGCAATGCCTCTCGCTCCGGACCATGGCCTGAACCAGATCCGGCGTGAAAGAGAGAGTGGAAGAATTACTTCGAATTTTGGTTCTAGGGCATACCAAAGTAATTTTTCTTTAAAGTTTTGAGAGCAGTGTCAATGAAGTAAAATACGGCAAGGAAAGCCATCTTATTGGCTTTGGATCCGGTGGAGAGGAGTGCCAAGAGGTTAATTGGCGATCCAGATTTGGTCAAGACCAATCTACAAGGCCTGGAGCACAGGCGTTGGGTAGGTAGCTAGCCTTTCGTTATTTCATTGGAACAATTTTAGAGAATGTGCGCGGAAATTATAGACTTGATTCCGCCATCGCCTTTCCGTTAAAAGTAAAATAGGTGTAAAAACGTAAGGCCCGATTTTGGTTCTAGTTCCGAAGGAGGAGACTGCATTTTTTGACACCTTTACGTTTCAGACTAATTTAAAGCGCTTCGCGTACACGAAGGACTTTTTTTTTATATTGAAATCGGTTATATATTTTTGGAAAAAGTTTTTAATTGTATGACATTTAATTGCATGGCTTTTTAATTTTGTTTATTTAGAATTGTTAATTTATTATTTACAAATTGTGTAAATAATAAGTTTACAAAAAGTTTTTTATTTCACACTTTTTAGTTGTAGTATGCCTCAGGCAAACTTAAATAGATACCTTCCGCCATTCGGTTCCATTATCACCATCAGCTCATCATGACAATCCTAATACATAATACCAAACACGGCTAGGATACACTAATTTATTACAGAATTCCGATTTCACGTACATTCCGGCTTCATCATCAGATCAGTTCTATGTATCCACTCCCCTTCTTCCCTTAGTCTGTTACCGACTACATGTATAAACAAAGCAATTTTACTTGTTACGACAGTTCTGTATCATCAGATCAAAAATAAATTTTTATGGGACCAATTCGAAAGTATAATCTTTCAATCAAAACAAAAATTTCGAAATCGGTCCACAATTGACCGAGATATCGGTGAAAATTATTTTACCTCCTTTTCAAAGTCGCTTAATTAAAAAAAAAGCGCCTGGCTAGGTATGAACCTTCAACTACGACCGTTTATGGAGATTGAGTGCTCATGCCTTCTCTGTGTGAGAAGAAATCTTTGCCCAGATACAAGTTCCAGGCTAGAAATTACAATAGAAGCCATAGGAACAGCTGGAGTGATTTCAGTTAGCTACCAATCACGGTTCTCTTGTAATTCGTACGAAATCGCCACTTATTCGAATCTAATTTGATTAAATTCAACAAGCAATGGTATTGGAACAACGCCAACTATTCCATTTTACTATAAATTGCATTACATGCACTGGGATCTGGTAGGTAGGTTCTGATTCGTCATCTGTGACTCTTCAAGAGTTCACTTCCTGTTTCCTGTTATAGAATAGTACATTTTGATACAAATGAAGAAACTTTATAAATACGACCGAAGCGGAATTCACCCGAGCCGCAGGTGAGGGTGATATGGAGCCGAATGCTGCAGTGAGCCACGTGTATCAAACAATGTTTGATACACCTTGCAAGCCACACCTTGCAAGTCACAAGGCCATTTGATCAAACTTCTCATTTTATAACTAAGCAACGGGAAAATGAGATAGCTTCTAATAAACTAACACGTCTTTTTTACAACGCTAAAACTAAATATTCTTAGTCCAAGAACGAGCGAAGTGAGCACTTCAGAATTGTAGGGCACTCCAACACGGACAGGTTAGGTAAGGAGGGAGCGACACGGAGCGGAACTCTCGTCTTAGCCTGCGTAGTTGTTTTTTTTTGACATCGTAATGTCAGAAAATTATAAACTTGATTTTCCGGAGTTTCCGGAAAAAAGAATCTTGTGGAATGGTGTTCAGGCTCGTCTACTGAGCAAGCCCTTGAAGTACAAATCAAAGCCTACAATGCTCTGCTGCGCGTCCAGTATAACAACGCGTTCAGGGGTCTGTTGGGGCTTCCATGGCGATGCAGTGCCCCCGGCATGTTCGTCGACCACAACACGGATGGCTTCCAGGCGGTGCTTCGGAAAAGAACGGCCTCCCTGTGGTGTCGGATAAAAAGTAGCACCAACACGGGCGTGGTGTCCGACAGAGTGGACAGCCAGATCCTGAGGCAGTGGTCGCTCATGCATGTCCAAAATAATAGTTATTTTAAATTTTACTAACATAGTTATAAGTTTATATCTACTAACTTAATATGGACTTTGTATTAATCAAAGTGCTTCGTCTGAAATAAATATTTCAATTCAATTCAAACAATAATTGATTTTTTTTATTCATCCTGTATAAAAAAAATCAATTATTGTTTGTTAGTCTCGCTAAAACTCGAGAACGATTGGACCGATTTTAATAATAAAGTAAATAGCTAGCTTAGGGCAGGTTCAGGTCGTCTACGGCGCGCACCGTTCCCGCGCGCCTCAAGGAGTTGTCAGCAAACTGTAGGGGTCCAGCAGGGCCGAAGCCTACTGGGGCCAAAGGTTATGCGAGAGTGTCACCACGGGCCCCGGGACTAAGGCAAGGAACGGAAAGGTAGGTTTTTAGTCAGTAAAAGTCTGACACTATTTCCCGCCCCACCCAAGGGCGGGATTTGTCATTGGATGATTTTACCTACCAAAAAAAAAGCTTAGGGCAGGTAGGTAGCGAAAGGTAGGTAGGGAGGTAGGTAGAATGGCATGGCAAGTTTCTTTTAGGTTTCTTGGGCTTTACTTCGCTCCAGGTTCGTCTCGCCTAGTTTGCATGGGGAGCTGTGTAAAATTTTTGTTCCCGATAACTATTGCCGGGCAAGACGGCATAAACTATTTGTGGTGCCACGTTGTCGTACGGTAGCCCGAAGTATGTCACCCATTCCGCGAATGTTAATCGCACTCAACGATCTCCTGGAATCCAGTCCTGGACTAGATCTGTTCGCTGATGAATGGAAGGAGATAGTGACTAAAGTCTGGTGATTTGCGAGAAGACTGAGTGAGAGGTTTAGTTATACATTTGTGTAAAATTTTTTGAATGTGTTTTTGGCATTAGCATTTTCGTCGTTCTAATTGAATAAATAAATAAAATAAATAAATGGCTAGGCAAAGTAGGGTAGGTAAAAAGCTAGAATCATCATAATCATCATCATCATTTCAGCCGAAGGACGTCCACTGTTGGTGATAGGCTTCCCCCAAGTGCCGCCACAACGAACGATCCTGTGCGTCCCGCATTCACCGCATTCGTGCATTCCCGCGACTTTCACTAGGTCATCGGTCCACCTTGTGGGAGGCCTTCCAACACTACGTTTTCCGGTACGCGGTCGCCACTATTCCATTCTATTCTTTATGTGAATCTCTCTCTTCTATTTATCATGTCAGTGTTCGCATGGCTACACGGACAAATTGCTGGAGCAATAATTTCCTTACATTAGCGCTTCTGCCAACAGATTCTACGCTGAAGGCCATTATGCTCGATGTTATATTTAATCGACCAGTTGCACTTGATCTCTAGTCACTGATAAAGGCTGTTAACGGACGCGTAGCTTCATAGACGCGTATTCGTGACTATACGCTTGGTGTACGCCTGCGTGAAGCTTACATGGAAAACTATGAAACTCGTCTCTATCTATAGGAAACTGTGAAGTTGCAGCGTGGTGCCGTCGTATCGGGTCTATTAAGCTGCGTATCTGTGGACAGTGGGCTATAGATGTATATTTTAGCTTCACGCAGGCGTACACCAAGTGTATAATGACAATCATGCGTCTAAGTTACACGTCCGTGGACAGTCGGCTCATGCCAGCCAATAAAGGTAGAAGATCTGTTCCTCGTCAGTGTTCACTACGGCCGGCCAATAAAGGCAAGCCGAAGATGAAGAACAAGAATTCTTATCGATAATGTCCATCACGTCGCCTCGAAACTGCCTTGCGGATTGTACCTCCCTTATTCTGGCCCCTCACCCTAGGCATGTTACGGCAAAGTCAAAGTCTACCGGCACTTACCTAGAGTTTATTTTAGCGTGCAAGCCCCACCACGACGTCAATGTAGAGATACGGCGATGGGGGAAAATCTTGTTATTTCTAGCATCTGCCAGCGGCATCGCCCGTCTAAAAGTCGGTTTCTCCATACAAACTACCAACCCCCGTTTACCCCCTTAGGGGTGGAGTTTCGTAAAATCCGTTCTTAGCGGATGTCTACACCCTATATGGAACCTAACTACTAAATTTTAAGTTTATAGGTGTTTCTGAGATTTCGTGATTAATCAGTGAGTGGTATTTCGCTTTTATATATATATACACCGTTAAATTTTGGTCATTTTAATCCCGTGGAGGGTCGATTCGGCACATGAAACACTATTCATTTGTAAAGATAAAATTAAAAAATAAAGTACTTTTTTTAACTCTAATTAATTTACGCAAGTACGAAATTGATTTCTTTGCCTTTAACGTCAGCTGGGTGACTTTAATGAACTGTAGCTAGTTAGTACGCAACGACTGACAACTACCTACAAGGTCATTGACTCGTTTACTTAAAGAAATTAATTTCGTACATGCGTATTTAATTCGAGTTTTAGAAAAAAAATACTTTTATTTTTTTATTTTACCTTTACAAATCGATAGTGTTTCATGTATCGGATCAACCCTACACGGGATTAAAACAATCGGTGTATATAGATTACGGTTACTCGGTCTCATATGAAAGCGGCATGTGTCCCACACGATTTTAGGCTGATTATGCTGCGCTATAACCTTATTTTCTACCCCTACGACTCCCAAAGGCCACATTAACAAACCTAGCTATCCCCTAACCCGGGAAAACCAGTATGAAAACGCAAACTTCAGTAGAAATCGAATATTAAAACCAGGGTTCAAGTAAAGCTGGTTTATTAAACTAATTAGTCACGCAAGTCGGTTGAAGCAAAGCATACGTGAGAACTGATGTGCCTCGGACATCTATTGTGTTCGGTTTGCACGTTGTTATATGGTTTGAGGAAAGTAGAGGAATTTATACACCATTATATTGTTTAGACCATAGATATCCGGTTTAGACCTTGCTCTCAGTGGCGGATTAGCTATATAGCAAAAGTAGCAAATGCTACGGGCCTCGCATATTCGGGGGCCCCGCGCCTTCAGAGCCCCGCGCAACCTGATCGTTACAAAAAATTTGTTAAAATATTTTAGGGGTATGCGGAACAGAGATTAAATTGCCACATACCTCCGTTGAAAAGGGAGGATCCTCCGACCAGACAGGTGTTATATCTGGTGGGCTACTGCCCGGTAGATGATTTCGCGTTTGTTCTATATGTTCCAATCGCGCCGCGAATCTTACTTGCGCGATGCAGGATTAGTTAATTTGTGACGACATAGATGTCGCTACAGTATCTACATTATATTAAATCTAAATACAGCTTATTACACATAAAATATTTTATTTAATCTATCTTGATAAAAAAAGGTCTACCTAGGGGGCGCCCTTATCGAATTGCTACCCCGCATTGGCTTAATCTGCCATTGCTTGCTCTAGCAGACCTCGGTTCCGGGATCGTTGTATGTAATAAAAACAATTCAGGGCGAGGAGATATTGATATATTGATCACCTAATAACACTTCAACGACCACAAGCAGACTGCCGAAACAACAAACTATTTTCTTCGTATCAAATATTCAAATCTATTCTGGAACTGCCATCCTTCAAAACATCAACATTATGCTGAACTAAACCCATTGTAAATAGGTTTAGTTCAGCATAATGCCGGGCCACTACGTAGCTGTCGCCTGACGCTAGTTTTCAACTGAACCCTTGAGTATACGGATGAAGATGAAAATCAGTTTAAAAAAAATCCGATAAGAAGCACTTGTTATCTTGGTACTAACCTTAAAGTCCTCTTAATACAAACACACAATGATTTAAAAACCATCTATTTGAAACCATTACAAAGCTGTATTCACTGACAGATCTATTTTAGTTAACACAAGACATACGGAGAGCATAAACTTTAGAATTGATTTATTGTTTGTTTTAACATGTCTTTGAAGAAGATTGATTTGTATGACAGTGTATACACGGCCTTATAGTCTGGGATCCATCGTAGACGCGGCCTTGCGGACGGTGAGCACTGGGTAGCTCGCCGTCCAACCGTCATGTGACCATATGGACCAAGCTGCAAAATTTTCAAAATATATTTTTTTTCAACTATCACACAACATCGTTTAGTCCCAAGCTAAGCAGAGCATGTGTTATGAGTACTAGACAACTGATAAACATATTATAATTATATATTTCTAAATAAATACATATTGCAGATAAATATTACACCCAGACACAGAACATATGATGGGTGGGAATCGAAACCACCACCCCCCGGCACAGCAGTCAGGGTTACTAACCACTAGACCAACATGCCTGTCAGTTACAAGTGGCCAGTGCCTTATAAATAAAAACCGCAAAACTTTCTAAATGGCCTGTTATCTACTTTAATACGGGGTCACTTTGACCTCGTACCGCACTTAATGTTTCATAATTGTGTTTTTTATTTAATTTAATTGATGTAATGAAGCTGTGATATTATTTCTTCTTGTGTTGTTAAAGTTTTATAGTTGTGATTTTTATTTAATTTAATATTAGAGGAAAATATTAAAAAAAAAGATACGTGCTATTTTTATTTAATATTGGCAACCCTAACGCTTGCATTCATCACAATAATTTATAGCTTCGTCCATATTCAATTTACGGTGCATTAAAGTAACAGTGGTTTCAACTAATTTGGCTACTGTTTGTCCGCACTGATTTAATTTAATTGAATATCATAATGTTTGTTTTTTTTTTTAACTTTACTTGAAATTTTTTTCAGAACATTATTAATTATTTTTCTATTATTTAATCTTTCTTTGTAAAACATTCAGACACAATGTAAAAATTGTTATTGAATAAATTAAATTAAATGACTTAGCAAAAAACTTTTAGTTTCCTAAACATTACGGGGTCTAATGAGCCCCTTACGTCCATAATGATAGATAGAACGCCCTGTTCCGCAGGAATGAATGAAAAATAATGAGTGCTATGGGGTTTGTTTTAATAGATATAATTTAAAGCATTTTTCTCCTATATGTTATTTGTCCAAATGTGAAGAATTTGCAGATTTATCGAGACTACGTGTTCTTCTCTATATTTGGAAACAATTATAATAATGGTACGGAACCCTTGTGAATTGGAAAGAATTTGAAGTTGTTATGACAAATTCTACTATATCCTGAAATAGTCTCAACTTTTGCCATTTACATATGATAATTTCTGATATTCAAGCCATGGTCCGGGGCAAGGAGGAATAGCAGGCGGTCGCCTTCTTCTTCGAAGCAGTAATGCTAGCGAAGGAGGCGGCTACACGCGTGAGGGAACAGACGTTCTCACCCCCCAACCACCGGGACCACGACCCTTATTTCCAGCCACCGTAAGCGTGGGTGTCCGCAAGATGACAAGCAATAGGTAGCTCGTTGTCCATCTGTCTGGACCAGAAACCGGAAATGTCAAACTGCACGCTGTCGACGATTTGGCTTCGGTCCGGATGGTTACCGGACGGCCGACGGCAACTCTTTGTCCGGCCAATGCAATGCAAAACCTCGCGCAATGGCTTATCGTTCACAAGCCCACGCGAAAAAGATAATACTCATTTCACAATTTAAAAACTGGCTATTAGAAAAATACTCGTCCTGTACCTCTACCATGAGTTTTAAGCAATAGTATTCGAAATTTTGCAGCGCCTCTAGCGGTCACTTGCAAAATTTGCCATACAAAATATTTACGGCGTCGATATCGAGTAGCGACGAATACTATTGCTTAAAACTCATGGTAGAGGTACTGGTTCTAGCTTGTTCTACTGCTTTTTTTTCTTTACACCAACAGTGTTACTTTACAATAGTATATTTTGATACAAATGCAGAAAGTTTGTCATTGCGACCGAAGCGGAATTCGCACGAGTCGTAGGTGAGTCGCCACGCGTTTAGCCTGGCACGATAAATGTAATAAAATTATAGCGCACTTTTCTGCACTAGTGCAGAAAACAGTCTACTGCGTGCCTATACGCGTAGGGACCTAATGACATCATCAGTGGACGGCATTGCCGTGGCCGAATACTGGGCTAGGCAAGGAATTTAACTAATTTTACCATCGACACGCTAAGAAGAAGAAGAAGCAGTGGGAAAAGAGCGCGGGCTCGCGGACGGCGGGCAATGGGTAGCTCGCTGTCCGTCCGTCCGGTGACAGACCGGTCCGAGCTCAAGTCGTTTACGGCGCGCACTGTTCCCGCGCGCCTCAAGGATTTGTCAGCAAACTGTAGGGGCCCAACAGGGCCGAAGCCTACTGGGGCCAAAGGTTATGTGAGAATGTCACCCCGGGCGCTGTTACAAACGCAATGAATGGAGCAGGGTAAGTTTTTAGTCAGTAAGAGTCTAACACTATCTCCCGCCCCACCCAAGGGCGGGATTTGTCATTGGATGATTTTAACTACCTTAAAAAAAAAGTGAGAAAAGAGCGGGCTTTCGCGTAAGTGTGTTGAAAAACATGTTTTGGCACTTGACTGACGATGCCGATCTGAGGAAGCGCATGTTAGTAAACATTTCTGATGTTTTCTACAGTTTTAAGATTTGGCCAGATGCCAAAACATACTTTCGTAAAACTATGAAGAATTCTAACATATCATGCGGTCATGCCTCTATTTCCGAGATGGTAAACGAAGGAGACACCCTGGACGTCGGGAGTCACAGAGCGTTTCTCGGAAACCGTAAACGTGGGCTTGCGGACGGTGAGCAATGGGTATACTATGCATAAACAGCCTTATGATGTTCCCATTGCTGGGACTGAGGCCTCCTCTGTACATAGAACAGGGGACGGGCAATAATCCACCATGCGGGACCAGGTTGAGTTGGTGAATATCACATGTCTTCGATGATGTGAGGAATGATGAGGAGGTGGGTGAGCATGAGGTGGTTCTAAGACCATCATCATCATCATCATCATTTCAGCCAAAAGACGTCCACTGTTGGACATAGGCCTCCCCCAAGCGTCGCCACTATGGCCGGTCCTGTGCGTCTCGCATCCATCGGACTCCAGCGACCCTGACCAGGTCATCGGTCCACCTTGTGGGAGGCCTTCCAACGCTGCGTCTTCCGGTACGCGGCCGCCTCTCCAGTTCTAAGACCATTGATATATTATATAAGGTTCTGCGGTAACATTTCAATTAGAAAACCTGGACTCGAAACTCACACATCTACACCGGACAATACCACACACACACACACCGGACAATCACTGATAGACAAGGACAGAAATAAAAGCCGACGTGGTTGTACGAGCGAAAACAAAAAAAAAAATTGCGTGCAGTAGGTACGGACGACGGATCTTGGCGCGTCTGAAGTTAGGCTCTGCGAACTTTAGCGCTTGTGCACTCGTAGAAAATAAATGGTTTGAAAAAAATAAATGCCAATAACAGTTGTTATTGCTATTTATTTTTTAAACCATTTATTTTGCGCGCTATAACGGTTCAGTTTTGGTCGCCAAATTTGGCTTCGTACTTATAGAGCAAATTGACAAAATGGTTCAATACTTCTAACTAGGCGTGCGGTTCCTCAGGGAACCTACCAGATGGTCAATTCGATCAATTTTTTGCTGCGATTATAGCATATCGATTCGACTTAACTATGATAATCGTGTAGTGCAATGTTTGAGTCATTTTCCTTGTAGTGTTGTTTTTTTTAGGGTTCCGTAGAAGGAAAAAAACGGAGCCCTTAGAGTAGTTTCGCACTACGCCTGATCCGACTAAAACCCGCTCTAATCCTACCGCTTTTAGGCAATTGACAGTTTTCCGCACTAGTGCAGAAAAGTGCTCGAGCTCGCCCCGCCACAATTTTATTGTAATGTAATAGTTCTTTGGCTACTACGGGCCATACTTTCACGGGTTCGGATTCCACCGTAGGCTTGCGGACGACGGGCAATGGGTAGCTCGCTGTCCGTCCGTCCGGTAACAGACCGATCCGAGCCCAAGTCGTCTACGGCGCGCACTGTTCCCGCGCGCCTCAAGGAGGTGTCAGCAAACTGTAGGGGCCCAGTTTTTAGTCAGTAAGAGTCTGACACTATCTCCCGCCCCACCCAAGGGCGGGATTTGTCATTTGATGATTTTACGGACGTAGTGCGAAAACGCTCTTGTAGGACCCTTCCCACGCTGCTTCTTCCGGTACGTAGTTGCAGAACCTTTTGGCCCCAACGGCCATCAGTTCTGTGAGCAATGCGCCCTGCCCACTACCACTTAAGTTGGTCGATTCTTCGGGCTGACTGTCAAAGAACTACAAATGATAGTCATGCCTTCTGAGGCACAGAGAAGAGAGTGTTAAAATCGTTGACACATCTATAGATTCACCTCAGAAAGTTTTGCTTATCCTTGAAACTTGGCTATTATTATTTTAGTCACGACCTCCTCAAATCAAGTGATAGAGCCAGGGGCGTAGGCTTTTAGAAAACCGCATGGGTTCCCATGCTCGTTTGATGACTCGAAAAAGTGGCGAAGTGTGTGAAGAAAAATGCACACTGATCGACCGACAAATAAATAAATGTCCAACTTACATACTGCGTACTTAATTACTAATTTTAATTGACAAAAATATAATTAGATTTGTGTTGGTGCGGGAATCGAACTTGCGACCCTTTCGTCTCAACCGGCGCTCTAAACCACAGCGCCAAATGGGTCGTCGGGTAATAGAAATCCCTGAAAGGAGATTACTTATTTGTCTATTCGCAGGGGTGCTCGGCACCCACTATTTGTTTTTCATGTGTGCTCGAGCCCTCGAGCATCTACGGAGTCGGCGCCCCTGGAAAGAGCAATCCAAGTTTAAAAAACAGACGTCATTTCACGTCAATCTTGTAATTACAAATACATACTTACCAACAAAAGTTCGTGAAAATACTATTTTCATTTCAAAAGAGTGATAATTTTTTAAACTAGTGCTTGACTACGATCCCACCTGATGTTAAGCGGTGATGTAATCGTTAATGGTGAAGAGCTGTAGTATATTAAGAATAAGAGCCTTGAAGACACCTGAATTATAATCGGACGGGAAGACCGCATCAGGCAAATTGTTCCAGGACTTCGAAGTACGCGTTGTAAACGACGAAGCGTCAAGGAATATAGTCATCTAAGTTAAAAAGACGTTATTTCACGTGATTCTATTAATTATAAATACATACAGAACTTCGTGAAGATACTATTACTACGTAGGTACAAAATAGTGGTAATTTTTTATTCAGTGCACGTTTAGTTACCGCATGATATTATGGTGCTTTTAATTGTTGTGATTGACAATTTTCCTTTAAGTTCTACTCCAAAAAAAATAATAATAGTACAAATATACATAAAAACCATATGCTCAGGTACGCGGTCCCTTGAAGCTGTGAAAAAAAAACAATTAAAAAAGATATTGCCGTTAGTGTCGCAAAAAACGAACATTTCGACACTCAAGGGAATCAAAATTCATAGGGTACTTTCCGTCGACCTAGAACCCTGAAATTTGGCATGAAGCAAGGCGTTATAGCACAAGTAAAGAAGTAAATCTGAAAACTGTAAATTTGTTGTTACGTCCCAAAAAAAAACTTTTTTCGTTTCAGAAAAATCGTCGAGACTCAATTTTTTTTTTATTATTGATAGGTTCGCGCTTGACCGCTATCTCACCTGATGGAAAGTGACGATACGGTCGACGATGGAACGCGCTTACCTAGAAGAAACCTATTCACTCTTGACTTAAAGATTCCCGGGTTTTAGCCATCAGGAAACACAGACTCCGGCAGGGAATTGCACTCCTTAGCTGTACGCATAATGAAAGTGTTCCTATAACGCTTTGTGCGTATAGGTGGGATGTCCACCATGTACCGGTGGCGCAACGCCGTACGTCTGGTAGTCCGATGATGGAACGGGCTAGGCGGAATTAGGCTATGCAATTCCGACGCACACTCACCGAAATGTAACCGGTAGAAAACCGACAGGCTAGCAACTCGGCGAATCAATTCGAGAATGGAACTATTTATTAGTCTAAAGCAGTGGTGGCCGAGTGGTAACGGCCCCGACTTACGATTAGTAGGTCGCGGGTTCAAGCCCGGCCAGGCGCATTTGTGTAATTTATTTCATCACCACTGTTCTCAAAACGGTGAAGGAAAACATCGTGAGGAAACCGGCATGTCCTAGAACCAAAAATTCGAAGACATGTGACATCCAACAACCCGCACTGGGCCCGCGTGGTGGATTACGGCCCATTCCCTCTCTTAGAGAGGAGGCCTGTGTCCCAGCTGTGGGAACATTAAAAGGCTGATGATGATGATGGTGATGATTAGTCTGTACGGAACCCTCTGTGTGAGTGCCCAATTTTTTAGTCTAACAGTAGGGTCGAGTATGTCGGAAGAAGATGGTAAAATACTACAGCACAATACAACACCAAAGCCTCGTGTAATATGCATAAGAAATAGATAATTATGGTAATTTCTCCTTCAAATTACTTGGTTTACAAGTTAATTCTACATTAAAACATTTGTATATAAGTTCAAAGTACATAGTTCAAACCATGTTACTTCAAGGTTATTTGAAAAGTTAATAATATCAATTAGGCGTGGCTAAGTGAATTGGATAGCTCGTGTACTACTACTAGAGAAGCGCCGAGTAGTGGTTTGGTTTCATGGAATGACCGGATACCGAATAACATTCGGTAAAGTTCTGAATGAAAACTGAAACTTCGTCTTGGAGGGATATGAAATGACACACTACCGAGTACCGGATTACGTAACTTCCCGTTTATTCACTTCATAATATAGTTACAATGTTTCCCGATAGGTGCGCTGCTCAATTCCACAAAAAAACACCATTAGACCTAGGTAAACAGCGGTAACGAAACCAGAGCGCGATCTAACTCGATCCCAACGCCATCTAGGGAGACAAGCGGTACTAAATTTCACAAATGCATTATTTTAAGGGATCGCGCTATGATATCGCTCCCTGCTCCGACAAGTTCTTACCAAACCGAATATAAAAAGAAGAAAGAAAGAAAAGGGATTTATTCGATACAGCATAAGGCACAAACACAATAATTAGGTAACAAAAAAAAAAAAAAAACAAAAAAATAACAAAAAACGAAAAATTGTTGTGTGCCTCATGGCTGCACCAAAATAGGTCCAGTTCAGCATGAATGCCAGACAACTAGTGCCTGACGCTGGTTTTCGACTGACCTGTTGTTGTGACGCAACGGACGTAAAACCGTTTTGGAGTGTGTATGTATATACGGCCAGATAATTCATTTCCTCTTCGGTTCCCCGTTCCATATTTTTGCTACACGAACAACGTTTGTTTTCGGAGTCAGGAAATGTCTATGAAGAGAAAAGATTATATATATATATACTAGCTTTTGCCCGCGGCTTCGCTCCCGCTCTACCCTACTCTACCCTACTCTACCCTACTCTACCCTACTCTACCCTACTCCACCCTACTCTACCCTACTCTACCCTACTCTACCCTACTCTACCCTACTCTACCCTACTCTACCCTACTCTACCCTACTCTACCCTACTCTACCCTACTCTACCCTACTCTACCCTACTCTACCCTACTCTACCCTACTCTACCCTACTTTTCTTTGCTATAAACCTCACGGAGCCCGAGATCTTTCCAACGAATGCAAAACCGTGGAAATCGGTTCGTGCGTTCTGGAGTTATAGCGTCAGGAAGGAAAACCCGACTTATTTTTATACAGTAGAATTATTTATTTTCGGTGGGAAAATTATCCAATGACGTCTCCGCGCCCATGGGCAAGGCGGGAGATAGTGTCAGACTTTTACTGACTAAAAACCTGCTCCCGTTCCTGGTATTTCTTTCATACCAGGGCAGAACCTTCCTTTCAGAAATCGATCCTTGGCCCCAGTAGGCTGTGATCCTGCTGGGCCCATACGGTTTGCTGACAATTTCTTCAGGTGCGCGTGGAAAACTACGCGCCGTCGACAATTCGGGCTCGGTCCGGACGACTACCGGATGATCGAACGGCGAGCTACCCACTGCTCGCCACAACCCCGGGATCGGAATCAAAGCATAATAATCTATCGCTCTTTATTATAAATATTAAATTTTAATTAAAAATATTCGTGATTTACCTATTTTCAAAATTAGTGCCATGGTTGAGAAAACAACCTAATTCATTCATTATTATTAATGGTTACTATGTAAACCGTTCCTATTACAATATGGGATTTCTTTAATTTATTCTTCCCTAAAGGCTGATTTACAACCGATCCATCAAACCGAACACATTCGGCATTTCAACCGAATGATTCGGCCTAATATGAATCCCTCAAAAGTTTGCCGAATACGCCGAATACCGAGTATAAAACGAATATTCGGCGCATCTCTACAACTTACTAGATTGTGTTTGAGGAAATTAGAAGGCGGTCGTATAAGTAAAATGCTGGTGTGTGCAGCAGTCAAATTATAATGTGTATCAATCTAGCAGGATCACTCAAGCTGGACAGAAAAAACTATACTATGATTTTTTATTAGACGAAGTAAAGTGACAGCAGTGGACAATGCCCAACTGTCAAATAACAATGCCCAACTGTCAAACAACCATTGTTATAGCTGTCACTTTACTTCGTCTAATAAAAAATCATAGTATAGTGGCAATGCCTTGTTTTTTATTTTCTTTATTTATTTTGGGGTTTTTATCTGACCAGATATGCCAACCCCATCGTACCCTTTAACATTATTAATACCTTAACTAAAATAATTAAGATATTATGTATATACTCTTAACAATAATAATGATGGAAGTCACAATTGAAGGGCCGCTACCAAATGACATAATTTCCTGGCATCATCCGCAGCTGTCGAGACAAAATTTACTGTATTAGTCCCACATCAAGTCTATTCAGATTTAATTCTGAGTCTGTCCCGATGTATGCTTAGATCTTTAAAACTGCGTAACGGATTTTGATGCGGTTTTTTTAATAGATAGAGTGATTATATGTATAATACATGCATAATATATAATATGCTAAAAATGACAAGTTGAAGAGCGGAGTCATCTAATACAAGCAATTCCTTGCTTAAAAGGTGATCTCCAATAATATGTATCAAAATGCCTAAAATTGTAATTGAAATAAACATTTTTTTTTTAATATATTTATTATCACCGTTGCACCCGTGCGAAGCTAGGGCGGGTCGCTAGTCTAGACTATAAAATATAAGTCAAATTTTGCCATTTGCTTACTTTTATAATTTTTAAATTATTGATAATACGAAATTATTTCCGATATTAAAATCTACAACTTTTCTTACTCTACAAGTCTTCTCATACTAGTATGAGAATGTTGGGCTGTGAAAAAGATGAAAGAAAAAAGATTGCACGTAGCGGAGATGAGAATCTTGAGATGGATGTGTGGTGTGACGAGAATGGATAAAGTGAGTAATTAATATAATATTAGAGGAAATTTGAAAGTGGCGCCAGTGCCTGAAAAGTTGAAAGAGAATTGTTTGTCTTGATATGGTCATGTGAAGAGGAGAGATGAAGCATGTCTAGAAGAGTTTTAAGTATACATACGGATGGATGGAGAGGAAGAGGGAGGCCAAAGAAAAGATGGATGGATTGTGTGAGGAGTGATATGAAAGAATAGGGAGTTAGTGATAGCATGACGGGTGAAAGGACGGAATGAGAGAAAAAATCATTTTGTACAGACCCCAACTAACACAGGAAAATGGCAGGAAGAATAAAATTGCCAGTAACATACTAAAATTAGTCTATACTCCATCTGTTCATGTGCTTAACTAAACGTATAGTCTTGTTAAGTCTTTTTATTTAAAATAAATCGTATAAAAGACATACAAAGATTATTTAAATTTAGTTAACTACCTAACATTGGTTTAGGTAAATGACTAATTGTAAACATTTTAAGATAATTTTTTAGACAATTTTTAAGATTGTTTACAGTTAGTTAAGTACCTAAACAAATGTAGTGCCTTTATTTGGACAATATAAATCCTACCAAAAACATTCTGTAAAAAACTAGCCAAGTCTCGATGGAGCGGCTTGTTTATCTCTAAAAAGTAATGAAATCTAGACAAAGTCGTGTCAAGTCTAGGGTTCCTTCACAGATATAGATAGACATAGATAACGCAAGCATCACGATCTGTATGAAAACCAAGCGTGCCATTTTTTGACTACCTATTATGACGTCACAAGCACTATTTAGTGAAGACGCCGCCGCGTACGGCGTCCTCCTCGCTCCACCCCCACACCAACAGCACAATTAACCATTTTTATATTTTTAACTGCACCCGACTAGCGCTGTACTCCGATGCAGACTGAGCGCGAAAGTGACCACTTACGATTTTTGTACGTAAGCTATGCACGCGAAGTAGTTGCTCTTGCGTTTTCTAGGTATATCTATATCTGTGGGTTCCTTAATGCGATTTCTTTATTATTACAGTTAATTTTGTGTGACTTGGTCTTATCCAGAGGTTCTCAAATAGGGGCCTGAAAATGCCGCGAAATGGTTCCAGTAAAGGATGGTACGGCAGTGTTTGCTTCGCGCTCGACTTGGCGGGGGCACTACGGTGCCCCCCGATAACTTTCATTGCGCTATTAACATTGACAAATAGACGAATTGTTTAATTATATCAAGCAATGGATTAGAAATGTCATTCAAAATCCTTCAAGCTTGGTAGGGGTCATTCATGTACGTGAACATAATATCTAACTATTGTCCACTTTAGGTATAAAAACGGGTTATTACCGGTCGAAAATTGGGCAAATAATTGTACCTATGAGTAATTTTTTTGCCTACATTATTGTCGTATTCATCATTAAATAAATTTTGCCTAATATAGCTATACTTAGGGGTCATTCATTTATTACGTAAGACGTATTTTACTTGTTTTTGACCCCCTCTCTCTGCTTAATAAAAAAAATAAGAATAGGCCGACACGTCCCCCTCCCTTTTTAATGTTACGTAAGAAATTAAGGATCTAAATGCATAAAGCAAAAGTAACAATTTTTAGGATTGTTTACATGGAATATTTAATAATAATATTTCCGCAACTATCACACAACACCGTCTAGTCCCAAGCTAAGCAGAGCTTGTGTTATGGGTACCAGACAGCTGATATACATACTTATATATTTCTAAATATATACATATTATAGATAAATAACACCCAAACACAGAACGAATGATCGTGCTCATCACACAAACATTTGTCCTGGGTGGGAATCGAACCCACGACCTCCGGCATGGCAGTCAGGGCCACTAACCACTAGACCAACAGGCCAGTCATGTGTGTCATTTAACCAAACAAGTACAGATGACTTTTTGCTTCATAGCGGATTTTCACTTGTGTAGAAGTGAAATATCAGGTCTCTTTAGTGGTATGAAGTGAGACGAGCGGTTGGGGACTGCAATCATTGTATTAGTCATTGGCTAGTCAATGTGTATGATGCGCAAAGCGTTCCCCGCTCTTTCACCGAGCGCTCAAGATTCGTGCCGGTATCTATAATGTCTAGTTCAGTACCTCTACCATGAGTTTTAAGCAATAGTATTCGTCGCTACTCGATATCGACGCCGTAAATATTATGTATGGCAAATTTTTGTTCTGCAAGTGACCGCTAGAGGCGCTGCAAAATACGGCGTCGATATCGAGTAGCGACGAATACTATTGCTTAAAACTCATGGTAGAGGTACAGAAGCGTGGAGACGCAATTTGGGTGGCGCAGGTACTTTACCAAACTAATTGTTTAGGTTACCTATACGCATCTATTTCAAATCTTAACTTTGAGTATTTTTGTGTCCCAAGTAATATGGGACAAGGGCAGGAAGAAGAAGAGGAGAATATCTTTACAGGAAAGCCTAATACGACGGTACAGCCAATATAATTTATGACTAAACCTACTTAATTTAATTACCATAGCATATAGTCCCTCGCATGACTAACTGACGTAACTGACATTTTTGACAAAACTGAGTTATATACATGAAAAAAAAAACATTTCACTCAAAAAGATTCCACTGATCGTTGCATCTCTATCTATTACCGTTACCACGGGCCCCAGGACAAAGGCAAGGAACGGAAAGGTAGGTTTTTAGTCAGTAAAAGTCTGACACTATTTCCCGCCCCACCCAAGGGCGGGATTTGTCATTGGATGATTTTACTTACCCAAAAAAAAAAAAACTATTACCGTTGTAAAGATAAAGCTACGAGAACCATTGATGTATCTTCTTGTATGAAAAAAAAAATTGAATAATTGACGTAAATATCTTACGACAAAATTTCAGTTGAAAATTATAACGACTTGATGTCGTTAATTAGTGGTAATATACCAACAATTAGATTGTCCGAATATATTAAGTTTTAAATATCACTTTCCCATTAAGTTTGTTTCATTATTGTTGATTCTAGTTTGGTTGTAATATTTTTTTACAAAGCAATAACATATTTCAGTTTTATTTTTGTTTAAGTTATCAGAACTAATATTGAAGTTTATTTTTTTTATTTCAGGAAGTTGATGAAAATAATTTAATAATAAGTTATTGCCATTTAAAAGGCTGATTGTACCATTTCGTTAACTTTAATTTAAAATAAGTTTTAAGTACCTATGTGATTGTATTATGATTATGAATAACTTTTTTTAGGTTGAAATCATTAATCAGTCATACTTTATTTACCTCCCATAACATTACACATGGTGTTTGTTATGGGAGGTAAATAATCAATTCAATTCATTTTTTAATTTTGTGAATATAGGGTATAATGATCTCGGTATACACCGTTAAATTTTGGTCATTTTAATCCCGTGGAGGGTCGATTCAGTACAAGAAACACTCGATTTATAAAGATAAAATTAAAAAATAAAGTATTTTTTTTCTAAAACTCGAATTAATATATACGCATGAACGAAATTAATTTCTTTATGTAAACGAGTCAATGACCTTGTAGGGAGTTGTCGGTCGTTGCGTACTAACTACCTACAGTTCATTGACCTCGATCAGATGAAATTAATTTCGTACATGTGTAAATTAATTCGAGTTTTAGAAAAAAGTGCTTTATTTTTCATATTTATCTTTACAAATCGATAGGATTTCATGTACCAAATCAACCCTCCGCGGGATTAAAACGACCACAATTTAACGGTGTATATCTTTATAATCTTCAACTTCAACTCTTCATTAATGGCCTTTGTGGAAGAGACACCACAATTTTGCCAATAACACGTACGAACTATTAATAATAGCACTTCATTAGACCAGCTAAAATAAACATAGATAACTTCATATGTCAAAGTGTTATGACAGATTGCCTAGTAATGGCCTTTATACTAGTTAATTATAACATTAGGGAGATTATAAGGTAGCGTTGTGTTTCGTCTAGAGTGCCATTCAAAAGAGTTGCCGACGATAGTTCAATATTTTTTCACTGGGCCTCTTCAGAAGGCTAAAAGTCACCCAAAGGGCAATGGAAAGGGCTATGCTCGGAGTTTCCTTGCGTGATCGAATCAGGAAGATATCCGCAGAAGAACGAATGTTGCCGACATAGCACGAAGAATCGCCAAACTAAAGTGGCTATGGACAGGGCACATTGCTCACAGTACAGATGGCCGTTGGGGCCGAAAGGTTTTGGAGTGGCGGCCGCGTATAAGAAGTCACAGCGTTGGAAGGCCTCCTACAAGGTGGACCGATGACCTGTTTTTTTTTTATGGTTGGTAAAATCATCCAATGACAAATCCCGCCCTTGGGCGGAGCGGGAAATAGTGTCAGACTCTTACTGACTAAAAACCTACCCCGTTCCTTCGTTACCTATCGTGCCGGGGCCGAGCCTTCCTTTCAGAAACTGACCCATGACCCCAGCAGGCTTCGACCCTGCCTGCAGCTAGCAAGCTGGGCCTCTATGGTTTGCTGCCACTGATAGCTCCTTGAGGCGCGCGGGAACAGTACGCGCCGTCGACGACTTGGGCTCGGTCCGGTCGGTTACCGGACGATCGGACAGCGTGCTACCCATTGTACGCCGTCCGCAAGCCCGCGCCTACCAATGACCTGGTAAAGGCTGCGGGAATCCGATGGATGCGAGACGCACAGGACCGATCATTGTGGCGACATTTGGGGGAGGCCTATGTCCAGCCGTGGACATCTTTCGACTGAAATTGATGATGATGATGATTCTTTTCACTGATGATTCTGTCACACACTGTTCAGTCAATCAGTGACTTTTTTATCTAAACAGTTACATAATTTAGCAGTTTCCGAATCGTCAGTGAAAAAAATATTGAAAATAAAATGGTGAGCAACTTATACAAAAGTCTATATAAGTATGAGTTCTGACGACGATTTTTTAACCGATTAAAGGAAGGAAAATTAAAGATTGATAGCTTTTTCCATCGATATATATGTACTACGCTTTTTCTAATTATGTTTTATTTTTTCTGAAGTGGAAAAATCATCCAATTACGAGTATTTAATAATATAATATTCCACAACTATCACACAACGCCGTCTAGTCCCAAGCTAAGCAGAGCTTTTGTTATGGGTACTAGACAACTGATAAACATACTTATATATTTATAAATACATACATAACATAGATAAACTACACTCGGACACAGAACAAATGATCGTGCTCATCACACAAACATTTGTCCTGGGTGGGAATCGAATGCACGACCTCCGGCATAGCAGTCAGAGCCACTAACCACTAGGCCAACAGGCCTGTCTTGATTATAATGACTTTTTCTGCTTTAGCATGCAGCGGGAAGGCGTCAGACTTTTACTGAATAAAATCACACTTATACCCTTCATTACTCTTTGTTGTCTAGGACCACGGGTTTTATTTTCGGAAATTCTTGTGGCCCTAGCGGGGATGGGCCCCACTGGGCCCCTACGATTTTGCTGAAATCTTTTTGAGGGGCGCGTACAACACTACTTACGTACAGAAGTAATCTGCTTGAACATAATATCGGACATAAATGGGCGCCACGGCTAACTCGAAAATAAATGAAGCAATTTTTGGCTATTTTGGCGCGAATATCCAGTAATAACGCAATGAATATTGACCTCTAAGTAGTCACCGTAGGCGCGGGCTTGCGGACGGCGTGCAATGGGTAGCACGCTGTCCGATTGTCCGGTAATCGACCGGACCGAGCCCAAGTCGTCGACGGCGCGTTCTGTTCCCGCGCGCCTCAAGGAAGCCTGCTGGGTCAAGGACCGTTTTCTGAGAGGAAGGCTCAGCCCCGGCACTATAGGCAATGAAGGAACGAGGTAGGTTTTTAGTCAGTAAGAGTCTGACACTACTTCCCGCTCCACCCAAGGGCGGGATTTGTCATTGGATGATTTTACCTACCATAAAAAAAACCTCTAAGTAGTCCAAAGTCTGTAGTTTATCTGCGTAGACAAGAAGGTATCTTAAATTGGCAGCCACTGGAAAAGCTGTTGCCAACTTAAGAACCAAACCTCAAAAGAACCTCTGTTAAGAACTGCCATATTGAATTTCATAACATCTTGATTTTATACAATAAAAAAAACCTTGAATATTGAACATTTTAATATCATCAGCGCCATGTACCTAAGAGTATTTTGTAATAAACACGGCCTAAGACTAAGATGCAAGTAAAAATCTATGCACGAAGGAATTTTTCTACTATCAAATCCGTACAGCCTTCAAATAAAACAAAACACACAGTGCCTGTGTTGTCATATTTGTTGTATTTTTAAAATAACACTATAGCCTATTATTTTTAATGTATGCGAAACCTGAATATAATTTATAGTTTGTCCAGAATCAGTAACTGAATCGATTCCAATCATTTTTACACCATGTTATATTTTTTCCTAAAAATATTTAAAAAAGTTCAAAAGTTCACCACCGACACTATGTACAACACAGGTCACGGCATGTCATAGCGGGCATTAGGCGCCAGTGCACAGCTACTGGATACTGGAACCAAACGACCACTCAGTCGCCCAGGTGGCGCGGTGACCAAGTATTTATGTCGCCAACCAGGTACCATAACTGGCTTATAACTTCGTGATTTTTCGTAATAAAATTTTGTTAAGTACATAGACTCTTTACATAAAAATACTACTCGTAGATATGTGTATCAGTTTCGCATATACTAAAAATAAGGTTGTATATAGTAAACCAGTGTGGAACCCAATATTTTTTCCACTGCTGGGACACAGGCCTCGTCTCTGTCAGAGAGAGTGGGGCATTACACACCACGTGGCCCCACTGTGGGTCAGTCGATGTCACACGTCTTTGTATGATTAATTGTAGAGCAAACCGTTTTCGACACACGTGTTTTTCTTCATCATTTTTAGAATAGTTAATAGCTTCGAAGCATGGAATAATTAGCTTTATGCGTGTACATTTATTTTATTATTTAGTTCAATTAGTCACGCACGCTCAGCTACGACAGTTTTATTATTGATTGACTCGCGTCTGACCACTATCTCACCTCATGGTAAGCGATGATGTGACCGACGATGGAGCACGCATCCCTAGAAGTAACCTATTCACTTGTGACTTTAACACGTTCAGGACCTCTACCATGAGTTTTAAGCAATAGTATTAGTCGCTACTCGATATCGACGCCGTAAATATTTTGTATGGCAAATTTTGGTTCTGCAAGTGGCCGCTAGAGGCGCTGCAAAATTTGCCATACAAAATATTTACGGCGTCGATATCGAGTAGCGACGAATACTATTGCTTAAAACTCATGGTAGAGGTACAGATCGGCGTGTACCACCGGTGGAGCACGGAGTATTTGCTGATACGACGGGGTGTACCACCAGTGGCCACGTCACACTATACTTTCACTTTCAAATACCTTATATTGCGATTGCTTGCTTATTAGAAAGAGAGAGAAAACATAATTCCTGTCTAATCCTGTCCGTGCTTACCGGTGGCGCACCCCGCTCGGCAAGACTTGGTTCTTGGGCCGGTGATGTACCACCGGTGGCTATATGAAGTTTTGCGCCGTTGGATACCAAGTACCTACTCCTGAGGTGCCGTTGTACTCAGCTATTAGGAAACACAGACTCCGGGATTTCCACTCCTTAGCTATACGCACAATAAATATGTATGTGCAACAAAATTACATCGTCTGTGACACTTTCAACTATCTAGCTGTCACGGTTCATGAGATACAGCCTGGTGACGGACGGACAGTGGATTCTTTGTAAAATAGAGTTTTACCCTTTGGAACCCTAAAAAGGTACTAATTATTTTTATTTTTTTTTATGGTAGGTAAAATCATGCAATGACAAATCCCGCCCTTGGGTGGGGCGGGAAATAGTGTCAGACTCTTACTGACTAAAAACCTACCCTTCCATTCATTGCCTTTGTCCCAGGGCCCGTGGTGACATTCTCACATAACCTTTGGCCCCAGTAGGCTTAGGCCCTGCTGGGCCCCTACAGTTTGCTGACAACTCCTTGAGGCGCGCGGGAACAGTGCGCACCGTAGACGACTTGAGCTCGGACCGGTCTGTTACCGGACGGACGGACAGTGAGCTACCCATTGCCCACCTTCCGCGAGCCCGCGCCTATGGTGGCCGGAAATCGGGATCGGAATCCCGGCGGCGGCGGCGCCGTGTGCGCCTTTACCTAATGCGGTCGGCCTCCTCCTTTGCTTCGCAAAAGGAGGCGACCGCCTGCCACTCCTCCTCGCTCCGGAGCATGGCTTGAACCAAGCCCCGGCGCGAGAGATCACCGTAGCAGTACTAATTATGGCAACACCTTTTAATCAGTAAAATTTTATTTTATTTATTAAGTTATAACTAACACTTAATATACACAATTATTATATTAACAAAGATTATATTTTTTTTAAAAGGTCTGAATGTTTCTCGATAATTATTTGAGCTGCTTCCACAAATTTCAGCAGGTTTTGCCCAAATAAATCCTCCGACAGCGTTTTATTATTAATTATACGTATGGTTCGAGACAAAGGGGCAAACTTTAGGAGGTTAATCCTAGCAGACAAAAATCTGACACTCCTTCTCGCTCCACTAAAAGAAAAGGAAGTTATTTTATGATCTTCCACGTAAAAAGAAGGAGCCCTATAATGTTAGTCTCCAAACTCCATTCGCACTAAGATTAGACATGTAAACAAATATTTTTTGCTGTCCGTTCAACCGATTTTGACTTTTATTGCGTTGGCGGCATGATACATGGCGGCTGCAGAGAATAGTTGGTATTGTAACTACTTTTTTGCTTTTAATGTCGTCCTTATGTCAACGGAATATAAAGCAAAATCGGGTGAACGAACAGTAAAAAAGGTTTGTATAAATGTTTAATTTTATTATTGCGAATCTAATTAATCACGAAATCTGAGAAACCATAACACCTACAAACTTAAAATTTGGCAGGTAGGTTCCTTAGGGTGTAGAAATCCGCTAAGAACGAATTTTAAACTCGTGGTTATTAAGCCATTGGTTGACTTATCGGTATAATGATCGCTGAGTCCACACCCCACATGTCGACAACCTCGCGAGCCAAGTCAATATGTTATGTTATTACTATTATAGTTTGTTTATTTTTATTGTTGAGTTAAGCTCGCCTTTGTGCATAAATCGCTGTGTAATATGTTAAGCTTTTGTGTATAATAAAGAATTAAGGGGGTCCACCCTAAGGGCGGGTGCAATGTATCACCATTGTACCCGTGCGAAGCTAGGGCGGGATATTAGTTAGAAAGTGTGTTTATATTTATTACTAACAATAGTGTTTAAGTCTCATGTTTACTAACCATTGGACCATGATGTCCGAAAAATAAATATTTGAATTTGAATATAACATAATTCACTGGGATTTACTGAAAAGGAAACTCGAGGTCCTAGATCGCAAAGGGCAACTGTAGAACACAGGTGTGATTCTAGTCAGTGAAAGTCCGACGCGATCTCTCGCTCCACCTAAGAAAAATCAAATGAAAAATTGAAAGAAACCGGTAATTGTACGATTTCCAAACTTAAAAAAAAAAATTACATAATTTTTCGGGGAGAAAAACTATTGTACATAAAAAAGAATAGGACAGAATAGAATAAACTTTATTGAACACCAAAATAGTAACAAAAAACTTTTAAACATACTTAAATCTATGGGTACAATGGCGGTCTTATCGCTTACAGCGATATCTACCAGACAACCTACAAAAGAACTACATCACATATATTTATTACAATCAGTTTGTATATACTAAGTTATTCGTCTATATAGACATAAATAAACTAACAACACTTCTCACAAACATCACGATTCCAAAAACAATTTTCTATTTTTCTACGAAGCCAGTTCAGCATTGAAAATACAAGAATATTCATAACGTGTAGTCTGTTTATATGTCTGTCTATATTCCACGACCTTAAACAACACTTGGATTTAAAAATACACACGTACGAGTAGGAGTATACGTGGAAATCTGCCGATCAGTGTGACCAGATCTGTTACTGTATTAAGGTAGAACTACACTGCTAACACGTGTGCCACACACGCGGATCTGGGCGCGTCGGTCTCCATACATTTTATATGGAAACTAGACTAGAGCTACACTGCACGACGCGATGGCGTTCTATACAAATCAGGCGTGTTACACGTGTGTGTCGGTCTAATGTAGTTCTAGCTTTACTGTCACGTAGTAAGTATATCCAGGGCAGGTGTTTTAGAGAGTAGTATTTGGAGTTAAAAAGACTATTATTTAAGATTAGGAAATCGATGACTTCTCTCGGTCTAGGGCGAAGAAAGGGGGCGTGTAAGACGTTTTTTAGCGGTCCCTTCTTTACATTGCTTTCCAGGACAACAGATTTCCTTTTCAGAAGTCAGCTCATGGCCCCAGTGAGGCTTCCAGCTGGACTCTTTTTTTTTAAGTGGGAAAACCTTTTTCACTGACATCTCCCGCCCTTGGGTAGAGCAGGAGGGCGTGTTAGACTTTTAATGTAATCAATTCAGGAATTAAACTATTTACATAGGCAGATAAGTTTGTACAGTACCCTCGGTGCGCCATTCTAACTTCACAGACAGATGGACAGACCGACAGATGAACAAACTGATAGACGGATAGACGGACAACAAAGTGATCCTTTAAAAAAACGCAGAAAGATTAGAACTAGGTAGAACTACATTTGGCACACGTGGGCCACGTACGCCGATCTGAGCGCTTGTAGAGCTACATTAGATCTACGCCACGCAACACACCGCTACGTACAAATCAGTGGTGCTATTCTCTAAGAAAACGCAACGCTGCCTCAACGACGAACACCCAAATAGGATACATTGGATTGTCAACCTAATATACATTTATATTGGATTGTTCCCCAAAATTTACAGTTTTCTCCATCAATGTTACAGGCACCCCTCTAAATTACTTTATAAGGAAAAGCTTTTGGAATCAGCCGTCGGTTGTCAACAGGGTGACCCTCTTGGGCCAGTCATTTTCAGTTTAGCAATAAATCCAATCATTAGGCAGCTAAATTCTAAATTTAATGTTTGGTATTTGGATGACGGCACCCTAGGAGGTGATGTAGAGACAGTCTTAAAAGATTTAACTTTTTTGAAAAACAAATTTAGTTCTATTGGTTTACAGCTTAACCTCTCAAAATGCGAAATTTACCTTCCCCAAACGACTGACAGACAGACGACTTTAGCAAAATTTAACACAATAGCACCAAATATCCAAATCACTGAAAGAAATTCTCTTCACCTCCTGGGCTCCCCAATTTTCGATGAATCCTTTCCAAAATTCATTGAGCAGAAAATACAAAATTTTAATGACGTCTCGGAAAGACTTTTCAAAATTAATATGCATTCGGCTTTTACACTCATTTTGGGCCAAAATTTACATATAGCCTTCGTTCCTCCCATCTGTGGAAACACCCACAACTTTTGGAAAAAGTCGATCAAATTATTAGGAACACATTATCCTCAATCTTAAATGTGGCCTTGGACGACCGAGCGTGGCAGCAAGCCACGCTTCCCATCCGGCTGGGTGGCCTCGGCGTCCGCAAAATTTCTAGTATAAGTTTACCAGCTTTCCTCTCCTCGGTGCACAGGACTGATACATTAACCAGGAATATTTTATCTTCCTCACCGGTTGATGTTGAGGTACCGTGTTTGTCCGATGCGTTGAATGCTTGGAAAATGGCTTGTCCCAACACGGATTTGCCCGACAACCTGTCCTCGCAAAGACGGTGGGACGTGCCACTCTGCAGTACAATACGTAATAATCTAATTAACACGTCTTCAAGTACTGCTGAGCGTGCGCGTCTGCTGGCTGTGGGGGAATGGGAGTCGAGTTTATGGCTTCAGGCACTCCCGTCATCTACCATAGGCACTATGATGGATGACGCTTCGTTTCGGCTAGCAACTTGTTTACGCTTAGGCGCACCCTGTGTTGCTCCACATCGGTGCCACTGCGGCGAAGCCGTCGACAGTCTCGGACACCATGGCCTGTCCTGCTGCAGGAGTGCAGGCCGCATAGCACGGCATGCTAGCATCAACGATATTATACGTCGAGCTCTTGTCACCGCCGGTGTACCTGCCGTATTAGAACCTAATGGCTTGGTACGTGACGATGGAAAGAGACCAGATGGTATGACGTTGGTGCCGTGGAAGGTGGGTAGGCCTTTGGTGTGGGACGCAACCTGTGTCGACACCCTTGCGCCATCACATATTCCAAGTTCGGCAGGTTGTGCCGGCGCTGCCGCTGCGGCTGCTGAGACCCTTAAACGGCGCGACCTTATTGGTAATTACAGTTTTGAGCCGTTTGGGGTTGAAACGCTTGGGTCATGGGGTCCGAGTGCGCGTCTCCTTTTTAAGGAAATTTCACGCCGTCTGATCGACACTTTGCGTGACCAGAGGGCTGGCTCGTTCTTCGCCCAAAGAATTAGCATTGCCATTCAACGTGGCAATGCTGCCAGTCTTCTGGGTACATTTTTGGATGACAGCGATGTGGAGGAGTACTTCGACGCCTGAGTGTACTGTGTTTTTGTATTATATGTACATAGGTAGGTTTTAGTACGATTGAAGTGTATGTGTGTAATATCAAAAAAACATTTTTTACTATATGCATGCGAGTATAAAAGTATTATAATATATTTATACCTAGGTACAACAAAAAAAAATTGTTAATTCAATGTATCCTATTTAGATGTTCGTCGTTGCGGCAGCGCTGCGTTTTCTTAGAGAATAGCACCACAGGCGTGGTACACGTGTGTGTCCGTTGAATGTAGTTTTCGCTATATTCATATGGCTATCGAATCCGGCGTATTTCGAGAGCTTAATCTGGTCACACCGCTGCCCTCCCCTCGGGGGGTAAAGTAAATAGACAGGACACCCGCCGTATCACACGCTCGTCAGCGTGAATTATTGAAACTTATCGATTGGTGATGGTAACCTTACCGGACGCTAAACATTTAGTATTCTTACAGACAATGAATGAAGATGCGACGATTCTGATTGATAAGTATTTATTTTTATGCCTATTATACTTATACAAAATAAGTTTCTTAGAATATTCGAAACCCGCAACACGTGTGTAGTATTTTTATGTAAAGAATCTATGAAAGAAATTTCATATCTGTACCATGAAAAATCAATAGGTAAATGAAAAATAATTTTACACCATGTTATATTTTTTCCTAAAAATATTCAAAAAAGTTCAAAGATTGACATCATCGAGACTAAGTACAACTAAAGTCACGGCAGGTCATAGTGGGCATTAGGAGCCAGCGCACAGCTGAGTGCGGGAGCAAAACCACCCTTCAGTGGCCCGGATGGCCCGGTGACCATGTGTTTGTGTGGACAATCAGGTGACATAACAAGCTTATAACTTTGTATTTGTGGTTAGAGTTATGAAATTTTGTACTTAGATTCTTTGCATAAAATATTAGACACGTGTTTTGGGTTTCGCATTTACTAAAAATACAACATGCACGCGTGATCAAGGAGCTGTCAGCAAACCGTAGAAGCCCAGCCTGCTAGCTGCAGGTAGGCAGGGTCGAAGTCTGCTGGGGTCATGGGTCAGCTTCCGAAAGGAATACCCGGCCCCGGCACGATAGGCAACGAAGGAACGGGGTAGGTTTGACACTACTTCCCGCTCCACCCAAGGGCGGGATTTGTCATTGGATGATTTTACCTACCATAAAAAAAAAACATGCACGCGTGACATTTTAATACGTCATGGTTAGACCCCAATTATTCTTTATGGTTCGTATGTTAACTACCCAAAAATGTACCTTCTACTCATCTTCCTTAATCTATGGCAGCAGTTATCTATGAATGACATAAATTGATTGGTTGTATGATTCCTACATTTTTAATGGAAAAGTTGCTGAAATGGTATTTTACTGAACAATTTAGATTTTCATAATTAATGAATTGTACGAGTATTAGAGTCATAAATATGTTGTTTAGGATAGCAACAACGGCTTTTTACAAGTTTTTATTTAGTTTCACCTGTCCTGATGTTTATCTGTAATCATCATCATCACCATCAGCCTTTAATGTTCCCACTGCTGGGACTCAGGCCGTAATCCACCACGCGGACCCAGTGCGGGTTGGTGGATGTCACATGTCTTCGAATTTTTGGTTCTAGGACATGCCGGTTTCCGCACGATGTTTTCCTTCACCGTTTTGTGAGCAGTGGTGATGAAATAAATTACACAAAGTAATACGCCTGGCCAGATTTGAACCCGCGATCTACAATTCGTAAGTCGGGGCCATTACCACTCGGCCACCGCTGCTCTGTAATCAAATCTTGTAAATTAAATTTGATCCACTTCCCGGTTACTGATTGAGCTGAAATTTTGCATGCATGTGTAAATCAGATGACAATGCAAGATTATTATGACGTTCAGTTGATCTGATGCTGGAGCCGGAAGGTGGCCATAGGAACTCGGTAATTAAACGACACAACCCTATCGAGTTTGGATTCGTGTGATTCATCTTGACGAGTATTTTGGCCCTAGATTGTAACCAGAGTCTGATGATGGAACTGGAAGATGGCCATAGAAACTCAGTAATAAGCACAATAAGATAACCCTATCGTGTTTGAACTTTTTGGAATAATCTTAATGAGTATTAATTATATAGGGTGACTGGTATTAGTGAACGATACTTAAACACGTGATTATAGTCATGGTAACAAATAACTTTTAATATGGGACAACTGGTCAAAATGTACTGAACTTGGCTGGTTTTTTTTCGCGATTTCAGGTTTTGTCCTATATTAAAAGTTGATCATGTCTACAATCACGTGTTTAAGTATCGTTCACTAATTACCAGTCATCCTATGTAGGTTTATACCGCGTTATAAAAGCTTGTTATGAAAAACTATTTTCATTGAAAACTTGTTTATTTTTTAGTTAGTTTGACATTATGACCTATAAGTAGTGATGTGTTTACCCGTGGATCTGTTAATCTGTCTGTGGCATTATAGCTCCTAAATGTATGAACTGAATTTGATTTAGTTGTTATTTTATTACAAGCTTTCATTTAACTTGTTTTGTTATGTTTTATACTAGAAATTATTATGATTTTGAATTTTCTGACTAATTAATTTCGTAAATGCGTAAAAATTAGAATTTAAAAATAAAGTACTTTATTTTTTTATTTTACTTTACAAATGGATATTGTTTCATGTACCAAATCAACCCTCCACGGGATTGAAACGATCAAAGTTTAACGGTTGATTTTTCCAGCTTATAATAATAATATGTACATATTATTATTTTTAGTTGGTTGATTTTTTTTTTTGGTTGTTTGGTTGGTTGTTTTTTGGTTGGTTTATTGTTTTTTTTAGTCGGTTGGTTTTTTGTTGTTTGGTTTTTTTGTTGTTTGTTTTTTTGTTGTTTTTTGTACAAACGGGTAAAAAAAGAACTCATAAGCATATAAAATACTTACTAATATCTACATTTTGCCAATGAAGTAAGCTGCACACAGTCTTAAACACTCTTTTTCTTTTCTTTTTACAGGGTCCAAACCATGGATGATGGCCAATTCGAGGTAGTACCGATAAGTAAGACATCATCCCACCTAGACTACCGAGCTCCCAGACGCTTGGACCACCTCGATACAATTGGACAGAACCTCGAATTGTTGGGCAAGAAAGTTGGCCGAAGACTTGAGAACAAAGTTGGGCCCAATACGTTGGCTACAATAAGTTTTGAGAGTGAGAGACTAAAAACTAGCCATAGTGAAACTTCTTCAAGGAGGAACAGTGATGATGCTGGCAGAGCTTCAGGACTTAGAGGTATTTATGGAATTTTTCGTTGAAATATCGAATCTATAAACTGGGCTAAATTTTGACCGTTTTTATTCCATGGAGGGTCGATCTGATACATTCAAAACTATCGATTTGTGAAGACGCGAGTCAATAACATACTACAGCACTCGCACAATACAAAATAAAAATTCAAAATGTATTTTGCTGTAAGATAAAAGATAGAAAACAAAATTATTTTTCATAGATAAAAAATCTTCAGAAAAGTCACGACTTCCATGGAAAGTCATTAAATCATATATTAATGAGCCTGTGCTGGGTCTAATTAATAGTTAATAGATAAATAATCAGAACGTTGGAGCGTCGCCTAAACCCATTTTTATCGAAAAATGTTCAATCCCGCAAACCTGTGGGATACCGCATGAGTAATCCCACATTTCTGATCCTGCAAAAAAGTGCGGGACCCCGCGCTTGCGGGATTTGATTCCCTAGTTCTCACCGTACTGGGTTTACGGCTAATTCCTACGCTGTCTCTACCATAAAACTCTGAAATGTGATTCCCATTGATTTTAAAAAACCTGAAAGTAAATTTTCCTTCAAGCGTAGAATTCGGAATACTACTTGAAGTGCTCTCAACCTCAGACTTTCAGTTTACGTCATAATTGTTATAAATCAATGATTTGATATTAATTTATCATAGTATCTTCTTCTTCCTGCCCTTGTCCCATATTACTTGGGGTCGGCGCAACACGTTTTTTTCTTCCACTCTAACCTGTCAGCCGTCACACTATCACTAACTTCCTTTTCTTTTATATCATTCCTCACACAATCCATCCATCTCTTCTTCGGCCTCCCTCTTCTTCTCCATCCATCTACTTGTAAACTCAGAACTCTTTTAGTAACATGTGTTTCATCCCTCCTCTTCACATGACCATACCAAGACAAACGATTTCCTTTCAACTTTTCAGTCACTGGCGCCACTTTCAAACTTCCTCTAATATACTCATTTCTTACTTTATCCATTTTCGTCACACCACACATTCATCTCAACATTCTCATCTCCGCTACATGCAGTCTTTTTTCATCCATCTTTTTCACAGCCCAACATTCTGATCCATACAATATGACAGGTCTTATCACGGACTTGTAAATTTTACCCTTCAACTTGAGTGGCATCCGTGGGTCACAAGTTGTTGCTGTGACCTGTCGCCATTTCATCCATCCGGCGTTGATCCGATGTGTTACGTCTCGGTCTACCTCACCATCTCCTTGAACGAGCGACCCGAGGTACCGAAAGTCGGAGCAGATTGGTGTGGGCGTTCCGCCACTTTCAAACTTCCTCTAATATACTCATTTCTTACTTTATCCATTTTCGTCACACCACACATTCATCTCAACATTCTCATCTCCGCTACATGCAGTCTTTTTTCATCCATCTTTTTCACAGCCCAACATTCTGATCCATACAATATGACAGGTCTTATCACGGACTTGTAAATTTTACCCTTCAACTTGAGTGGCATCCGTGGGTCACAAGTTGTTGCTGTGACCTGTCGCCATTTCATCCATCCGGCGTTGATCCGATGTGTTACGTCTCGGTCTACCTCACCATCTCCTTGAACGAGCGACCCGAGGTACCGAAAGTCGGAGCAGATTGGTGTGGGCGTTCCGGCGAGAGCTATGGGCACAGGACCGGAAAGACCGCCGAAATCGCAGAACAAGTACTCCGTTTTGGTTCTACTTATTTTCAGGCCAACACTCTCCAGTCTTCGGCCTCCCTCTTCTTCTCCATCCATCTACTTGTAAACTCAGAACTCTTTTAGTAACATGTGTTTCATCCCTCCTCTTCACATGACCATACCAAGACAAACGATTTCCTTTCAACTTTTCAGTCACTGGCGCCACTTTCAAACTTCCTCTAATATACTCATTTCTTACTTTATCCATTTTCGTCACACCACACATTTATCTCAACATTCTCATCTCCGCTACATGCAGTCTTTTTTCATCCATCTTTTTCACAGCCCAACATTCTGATCCATACAATATGACAGGTCTTATCACGGACTTGTAAATTTTACCCTTCAACTTGAGTGGCATCCGTGGGTCACAAGTTGTTGCTGTGACCTGTCGCCATTTCATCCATCCGGCGTTGATCCGATGTGTTACGTCTCGGTCTACCTCACCATCTCCTTGAACGAGCGACCCGAGGTACCGAAAGTCGGAGCAGATTGGTGTGGGCGTTCCGGCGAGAGCTATGGGCACAGGACCGGAAAGACCGCCGAAATCGCAGAACAAGTACTCCGTTTTGGTTCTACTTATTTTCAGGCCAACACTCTCCAGTCTGTGCCACCACACCTCCAATCTATTCATTAGTTAATAATATTAGCTTATTACTATATATGTATTTTAGTATTATAAGCAACTTTATTTAACAATACTCTAAGTATTCTTTCTGAATTAAGTATATCTGTTATTTATTTACTGTGCAGGATTACCACAGTGCTGTCTTTTTTAACCCAAAGTTTGACTGGTAGAAAATGGTCTGTGGCATTAGGTTATATGAACTTTAATTAAACAAGTTTTCAATGAAAAATAAGTATGTTTTTCATAGCAAATTTGTATAGTGCGGTGTATCTATATAATAATACTCATCAAGACCGTTCCAAAACGCTCAAACATGAGAAGATGCTTATCTTATTGTGCTTATTACTGAGTTTCTATGGCCATCTTCCAGCTCCATCATCAGACCCTGGTTACCATCTTGCATCAAAGTACTCGTCAAGACGAATCATACGAGCCCAAACTCGATGGGGTTGTATCGTTTAACTACCGAGTTCCTATGGCCACCTTCCGGTTCAATCATCAGATCAGCTACATATCATAATCATTTTGCATTGTACACATGGAAACCATAGAAGTTGATCTTTAAAAAGATTTGATCACAGTCAAACATCGGGACAGATGAAACCAAAAACTTGTAATAATGCTTAACATCTCTCTCATTTCCAGATGGCACTAGTTCCGAACCACCTACAGCGAACGTGACGAACTACAACGCGTGGAGCGAGCTGAACAGCTCCACCTCAACAACTAGAACAGAACTCAGTCTTTCTGACGGGGGAGAGGACCAGGTATGGGACCGTAAACTAACGCTTTTCTCAGGCCGTTTTTACGGAGATGCGGCGCGTTGGACGTTTCGTCGTACATTGCAGCAGTGGGCCGCTTCATCGCTCGCGCAAATACAAACATATGACAATGTACGACGGACCGCACAACGCACCGCATCTCCGTAATCGAACACTTAGGCCTTATCAGTGTAGCTCGTCGTCCGATAAAGGACTAGCCGAGCCTGGTACTTTACTGGTCGACTGGTCGATTGGTCTAGTGGTTAGTAGCCGTGACTGCTATGTCAGAGGTCGTGGGTTCAATTCCCACCCAAGACAAATGTTTGTGTGATGTTCACGATCATTTGTTCTGAATCTGGGTGTAATTTTTTTATAATATGTATGTATTTAGAAATATATGAGTATGTCTATCAGTTGTCTAGTACTCATAGCACAAGCTCTGCTTAGCTTGGGACTAGATGGCGTTCTGTGATAGTTGTGGAATATTATTATTATTAAACATTTACTTATCTTAAGACCCTGAGGGTCCTGGACCTTTGGAAGGTGTACGAGGGGCCAATGATAACTCTCAGAGGCCCTCCAGACAACTTTCAAAGAACGTAATACCAACCAACGATTATTCCTGTACCCGCTATGCTAGTGCACTCAAGAATAACCCCCGGTTTGTGAAAAACTATTATGACGTGTGCACAACAAAGACAATAGGGCTATGGCTTCTAAAGTCTTAGGTGGACTGGTTACCAGGAACTATGATAAGACTATGACTCCTGGCTGTACAATGTTATTATAATCCATCGATAAAAAGGCACAGGGTAACTTGCACACTCAATAAATGGTCATCCAAAAATGGCCGCTAGCACAAAGAGACTTAGCAACAAGAGCGCAACATATCCTGAGGCGCTTGAGAAGTAAAGAAGTATACCACGGCTATCAGGACAATCCCGGAAGTACGGTCAAGACCAGCTTTTTACTGGATTATACATTCTTCTCCTGAGTACTTTTGCTCTTGCGAATCTCCACTCAAGCCAGCCAATAAAGGCAATAGAGAGGTGGGAGCTCTGTTCCTCGTTAGTATTCACTACGGCTGGCCAATAAAGGCAAGCCGGAGATGAAGAACCAGAATTCTCCCAGGAGATCGGGTCCGAGGGGTCGCTAATGCCCAACAGTTCGCTACAAAGTTGCCTTGCGGATTGTATCTCTCTTAGTCTGGCCTTTCACCCTAGGCTTGTTATGGCAAAACAAATGCTACCGATACAGACCTAGGGTTTATTGGAGCGCGCAAGCCCCACCACGACGTCAACGTATAGATACGGCGATAGGAATATTATTATTATTAAAGGCGCTCGTAAACTTTTACTTTTATATTAAAAGTGTGATCTTCACCAGACATCAAAACACCGCCGTCGCAGCCACGAGTCGGCGCTACCGGGGACACCAATGCATCAGAAGACGCCATGGAAATCGGCTGATAGTCTCGCGCCGGAGTCAGCCTTTGGGACATCCCTGGCTGACATCATGGAGAGTCCAGCTAATAAGGTAAGCCTTGGACATTCAATTTTGATAAGGATAGCATCTTCATTCCAATATAAGTTAACATATTAAATGGTTGAAGAGAAGTGGTGGCCAATTGATAACGGCCTCGACTTACGAGTTGTAGGTCGCAGGTTTAAACCCAGCCTGGCATATTACTTTGTGTAATTTATTTCATTAATACTGCTCTCAAAACGGTGAAGAAAATCATCGTGAGGAAATTGGCATGTTCTAGAACCAAACATTCGAAGACATGTGGCATCCACCAACCCGCCCTGGGTCCGCGTGGTAGATTACGGCCCATTCCCTCTCCGGAGAGTGGAGGCCTGAGTCCCGGCAGTGGGAACATTATCAGGCTGATACTATGCTTAGATGGATGATGTTGGGACTTCTTCGTTTATCAGTGCCTCTGAGATGTTCACGCAATAGGGCTGAAACAGGCTTGCCCGCCATCACGGATCTTAGTTTTAGTAACACGAAAATTTAGTCGTTAATTTGTCGCCAAATATCAGAATTTGTCGATCACTGTTTCAAAAGTTATAAGGGTTTATAAGTGACCGATGCAGAGAGTCTTCACGACTTGCCCACATTTGTGAACTCGTAAGTTAGAACTACACCACGCACACGTGTGCCACACTCGCCGATCTGGGCGCGTCGGTCTCCATACATTTTATATGGCAACTAGACTAGTAGAGCTACACTTGATCCATGCCACGCGACGGCAGACGTCGTTTCTACGTTCAAATCAGGCGTGTTACACGTGTGCGTCGGTCTAATGTAGTTCTTGGTTTAAAACTTTTGAACCAGTCACCGACAAATTTTGATACTTGGCGCGGCGACTGATTTTGATTAATTAATGATTAAATCTGGGAAAAAATAAAGTTTCGCTAAGGGCCCAGTTTTTGAGATTCAAATGTGGGCAAGCTGAGAAGACTCTTCCTGGATCGGCTACCTATAAACACTTATAACTTTTGACCGACTAATTCCCATATTTGGCGATAAAGCGTCTAACATCCGTAATGGTCAGGAAGCCAGTGTCAACCATGCATTTTGCGCAAGTTCGTACTAATGGCTTTCATGCCGTTGTTCGGAAAAATTAGGTGGCTTTAATTGAAGGTGCGGAGGAGTCTTATTAGCGTCCTGAAAACCATAGTTGAAGATGTGCGTGCGCCTGTGTTGAGGTATTTCATTCATCTGGTGATTAATTAAGGATAAGGAGGTATCTCTAGGTATATTGGTTATTTGGACGTGGAAGATTGTCTCAGGACTGGAGACTCTAAGGGGCAGTTTTTACTGTTTTATAGCCCTGAGGAAGTGTAATTTAGCAATAGTATTGTCCTTGTGTGACTTTATTTTTATTACTAGCAATAGCTTTTAACTCTTATGTATGGACCTGTCGGACCAATATGACGAGTGGTTTCTGAAAGTAGTAACCGAATTCGTTTCTTTTCCAAAGGACAGGAAAAATCTTCATTTATAAACATGCATTTAGTAGCCATCACACACTAGGCTAAATTATTATTTTTTCTTTATATTTTTTATTCTTACTTTCATGCTTTCAGAGTGAGCCTTTCGCTATCTACGATGAGAAAAAGGTACCTATTATGCATGTTTAGTTTGGGACATGTTCTGAACCAAAGTCGATCTAGTACCGATGTATTCTGGCTCCGATAAAAAAAAAATTTACAAAACCCTGTACAGTACGGCCGACGGATCTTGGCGCGTCTGAAGTTAGGCTCTGCGAACTTTAGCGCTTGTGCACTCGTAAAAAAATAAATGGTTTGAAAAAATAAATGCCAATAGCACTTGTTATTGCTGTTAACAACTGTTATTGGCATTTTTTTTTATATAAATCATTTATTTGGCGCTCTTAATTTGAGCTTTAAAGTTCGCAGAACCTAACTTCAGACGCGCCAAGATCCGTCGGCCGTACTGTATCTCTGTGTAGAGCATAGTAGAGTCTGTCTAAAAAGTCAAACGGCTTGGGTAATTATTAGGGTAAAATGAAATCTGATGTAGTCAACACTGGTTGAATAATCAAGGTTGACTAAAAGGTCTTGATCATTGTTTACTGATAGAAACTTATAAAACATATCAAGTATAAGTATTTTTAAATGATTTAATATATGTAGGGAATTTTTTAACAATAAAAAAATGCTAAAGATTTTCATTTAGAATATATTTCGGCCTCTTTTATGATATTCTTTATTACAAAAGTAGGATAAATAACATTAAAGTATCAAACTGTTTTGTACCAGCTATAGCCATTTGAGTGACAACTAAAATTCGTGTTGCCAGCAACAGGTTTATTATTTCGTTAAAAATTCCCAAGTCGTTTGACTTTTTAGACAGACTAGAGCATAGTGTATTTTGATATACACATCGACTATATAGCCCCTAGACGCTATATAGTCGATGTGTATAAAATAGTATTGAAGGAACCATTTTTCTCGCTTGTTTGCAATTATCCATTTATTTTAATATCAGAAGCTTCCGGGAAACTAAAATCAATAACCGGTTAACAATAAAATTTCAACTTTACTGTAGTAAGTTTAAAATGATCGTATAAATAGTAAATAGGTATTTTGCTGTATCGATAACAGAGGCGGTCATAAGAATTGGTACATCACTACACACATCAGATCTATTAGTCAGATGTGTTGACAGACATGTATCGCTGTTATTACACGTCTAGTGGCTGTAAGGTCGTTGGACATACATAAGTGCAGAATTCACTACGTGTATCGTCGCGTATACCACGTGTATATTTTCCGTATAGCACAGTGAACTAAAATAATTGAGATTTCACATACATTTTTTTTTTAAATATTGGAAAACGGCAAAAAATTTACTTACAAAAAAAAAGCCAAAACGATCTCTGTTTGGGCAATATATATAATTGCTTTGACTTACTATAATTATTATTTACGACGTAAATGTAAAAATATTAAGTGAATTGAGTGTGTGATGGGCGAAAAATGCCTCTTATTTTAAACCCCTACTTTAATTAAATAGTTTGATCTGATTTATTATTTTATATTTTCATTCTAAGTAAATCTCTCTATTTCTTTTTTATCGGAGCACAGAAATCTTTGTGTATACGTCCTAATATTTTTTTAATGTTCATACATCATTGTCAAACATACAAAATATATTTTATGTAACTTTTTCTTATTACCATGTGAATGTCTTTTTTTTGCGTAGATGCCTGCATTGTACATAAAATGTTTTGGCAATTTATTTAATGTGCGTTCTCTGAATATTTTAGGCATTCTGCAGACAGAGCAACTTTGATTTGTGACAAGAAGCAACTCGAAATATGTTGTGCAATAACTTTAATTTTTTATATAATTTTGAGAGATGAAATCGCTGAGACCAGTACAGATAAAGGTGGCGATATATAATATAATATCAATATAATATAATATTAGTTACACTATTATATACAATATAATATAATATCATATTAGTTATTCGATAACTGTTAGTTACACTTTGTCACAAAATCCATTGCAAATTACCGCTTCTTGTATTTGTCACAATTAGTACTTTGACTTTGTACTAATTGTGACAAGTTGCTGGTTTCCGCAACCGACGACCACAACACGTCGATCGACTCTCTCCCTCTTCGTCTCCTACAGTGCCTTACGCTAGAGTCATTCATATGATTTAACATTACATGTTTGCTGTATGGACTTTTAAAAGAGATTTTGTCCCCTAAGTTTGTTTCGGTGTTTCTTCTCAGGGTAGTAGACAGTAGCTCGCGTTAATAAAATTTCACTTAGCTAAGAGTCTATTATCCTTTTGTTGCAACAGTCAACTAACTTCAAAAGTTGATAGTTGCGTCAAATATAGTTGCTCTGTCTGTGGAGCGCCTTAGTATTTTATTTAGTAGTAGTTTGTGTCATATGTGTAAATATATTACTTGTATTAGCTACTACCTTACTGACTCTATTTTTACGACGACATTTTAGCTATTTTCATTATTTATGTAGGTAGGTCGTATATAGGGTGACTGGTAATTAGTGACCGATACTTAAACACGTGATTGTAATCATGATAACAATCAACTTTTACTATGGGACCAAACCTGAAATCGTGTAAAAAATATGGCTGGTCAGTACATTTATGTTCGCCTAACTGGACAAATATATAGAAAACTTGCATATCGCTGTATCTATTCTTAATTCTTTATTGTACACAAAACTTAATATATTAGACAATTGATGTACAAAGGCGAGCAAAACTCAACAATGAGTTTTCAGCCAGCAAATCTTAGAGTGACAGCGAGAGATCACAATCGAGTGTAGGATCTAGTGTACAATATAATCCAACATAAATAAGTCATATATAGGGTCGAACACAAATATGAATATAATAGTAAAAGTTGTTTGTTATCATGACTATAATCACGTGTTTAAGTATCGTTCACTAATTACCAGTTACCCTATAACAAAACACACATATATATACACCCAGGGCCGGATTTACCTAAGGGCTACTTGGGCTGCAGCCCAGGGCCCCGAGGTTACAAGGGGCCCCCAGACCCCGCTAAAAACAGTAGGCTTTTCATGCACTAAGACTTTTTCTGATTCTTATTACTTTATTGTGTATGATAGCTATGTAAATAAAATATATAGTCCTTTTCCCGACTGGAAGTTCTCAGTAGCAGCCCAGAGTCATGGTTCCAGTTTATGACAATAGACTCGCTCTGTATTACGTGCGACTTAACCATAACTAGGGTAGTGGCAATGTCCATTTTACAAAGCACCTGTGCTCAAACCTTTATAGATTACAGGCACAATGTCAGATGTAGTTTTGTGATTCATTGCCTTTCTGGATCTAAACTAGTTGAATCGTTTCTCTGTGACCCTTAAGCTTCATTGACTCGAAGCTTTCTTGTAGTAGCCATGTTGTGGGCTTGTCCTAAATACAAGAAGTGGTTTCTGGAGTAACAATGGCGACAATTAAACCTTGGGCTTCTGTTGTCCATCGGCAGATTGCAGGCTACTATCACTTTCTTTGAACAGGTCTTCGCCAGACACCTTCACGTTCACCTGCTTAACATAATTTCTAGGTTACTGAACTCAAGTTAGACACAAAATGCACGGGTAACGGTAAAGCTTAAAAAATTATCTTTAATATTATAAATCCCCTTGAATTAAATAAAAATGGGAAGTCTGCAAAGTCTTTACAGCACGTCTGAAACTAATTGTATATCTACTATCCAGTATCTTCATTCTACAACACCAAAGCTAAATGCAAAACTTAGAAATGACGCACAAATAGTGCGAATTCAAAAAAAAAAAAAAATACCTATGACAATAACATTTTAGTTTTAAATCTTTTACTGTTGGTATACCCACGGAACTTTCATGTTTTTTTTTCTGAGTAAGTAATAGATACTTTACTTACTTAAAATTATATCCAGATTTTTTTAAAGATAAAAAAGTTTTCTCATTTAACAATTGGGCTTTACATTTTTTTTGTATTATTTACCTGGTAATTAATTTATTCAGGCTAATTCACGATCTTCTACACCAATAAACTAAAAACGAAAGTTATTAAGATTATGGTGATCGATAATTTGAATTTAAAAAATGGTTGTCAGTAAAGTCGGTTTACGGACGATATTTTTACGTGATAACGTCATAAGAAAACATTGATGAAAAATTGCATACTTCTATGAATTGAGTTAAGGGGGGAAATACGTGTAAAAAAGATGTTTTCATGCTGATTTTCATTAATTTTTTTAAGGTATAAAAAATGAATATTATTTATTGAAAGTATTAGGCTATTTTATACATATATTCATGAGTTTTTTTTCATATTTTACAAAAATATAACTTAAAAAGTAGCGGAGATATCAGCTGATACACATCGTAGGTTATCATCCGACTTAGCAGTCGGTGTACACAATGGAAGCCACAATTTTTATCCGAAATCAATGGCACACACACACACACACACACACACACACACACATACACACATACATACATACATACATACATACAAACATACAGACATTTTTGGGAAAGGTTCTAAAACGTGTTTTGGTGATTGAGAAACGTAAAAATATCATTTCCGATTTCGATTTTCGGGGTGATTCCAATAACTTCCTTACAAGGAAGTTAATAAGGAAGTTAATTAAAAAAAGAATTACCATAAGGTTGGCAATAATGTCAACTCTGGAATCAATCAACCAATGTATGTGCGCGTCTATGGAACGGAACGGGGATTTCCCTGCCCTGTCGTTTGTTTTTGGTCGGTATATTTTTATCTACTCTTACGAAGGACTTTCCGCTGCGCTGCTTAACGTACGTCTGACGTGATTTTGTTTTTTTCCGCGCTTCTGTTCTCGTCATCAAAATGACAAACTGACTGTGTTAATTGTTAGAACTGTGTTCAATGAGTGAGTTTACTAATAAGTGATAATTTAAAAGTTATATCTAAATAAGTGAAATTTATTTATGTTATTGAAATACATAATTAGTATAAGATTTCCTGCTTTTATTTGGTAAGTAAAAATAATTATAAATCGTGTCTTTCTTTTTTATGGTATTTTTAGGGTTCTGTACAAAAAAAAATAAAAAACGAATATAGGATCACTCGTACGCCCGTCTGTCTGTCACAGCCAATTTACTCCGAAACTACTGGACCAAATTAGGTGAAATTTGGTAGGATGGTGTAATCCTATGACCAAAAACACAGATGTGCAAAGTATTTTTTTTAATAAGAGTCATTTTCGGGGGACAATTAGTTAATTCGCATTTGGCCGGTTTATTTTAATACTAAATGAAATTTTTAACTACTGCACTCATTACAAAGTATTCACGTATTCAAATGTAACGATTATCTCGTTCACTGTTTATTTATCAGAAAACTATCAAGTTCATTGTTTATTTTCAGGAAAAAATCAAAGTCTTAATTTACATAATGTCTGGTCGAAAGTATAAAAGTGGAGCTGAGAAACGCAAATTACAGCTAGATCGTGAAGAGGAAAGAAAAAAATGTGCAAAAATTGGGACTTTTTTTAAATCAATACATAAAAACGAGGATGAAATCGCTAAAAATTCATCAACAAGCAATAAGGAAGGGATCGTATCTGAAGAGAATCTATTTGAAGGGAGTAGCAAATTGCAACACCAAGAAAAGAAGACAAGTGTTGAAAATGTGCAAAGTCTTGACTACCAGCAACCCTCTGATCAAACGGAAAAGGATATTGGTGTTCAGCGACAGAATGGTAACACTGAGACGGAAAGAAATTTAGAGAATATTAATTTCGAGTTTGAGAAATATGTTGACGTGGGCTTGTGGCCAGAATTGCTAAATAATGATTTTATTAATGACATCCTCTCACATGAAATGACTGACTTTCAAAATAAAGATCCGAAAAATATATATTCAGCTTCTATAAAGAAATACAAGGAACAAAACAGAGCATTTTCAAATAGCCATTTCACAAAAAAAATGAAAAATGGTCAATCACTGGAAAGATCTTGGCTAACATATTCAACCAGTGTTGGTGCTGTTTTTTGTTTGTCTTGCAAACTTTTTTCTAAAACCTCTTCTCAATACACGACCGGATTTTCTGATTGGAAACACATAGGAACTTGTTTAGAAACTCACGAAAATTCTAATGAACATAAGAAATCAATGTTAGTGTGGTTAACACGAAAAGAAAATAAGTCTGTTTTAGACAAGCAGCTTCAGGAGCAATTAAGAAAAGAAACAGAAAATTATCACAATGTCCTAAAACGGGTAACTGCAGTGGTAAAATTTTTGAGTATAAGGGGCTTAGCATTTAGAGGTTCCGAGGAAGTATTTGGTTCTCCACATAATGGTAATTTTATGGGGGCTCTGGAGCTATTGGCAGAGTTCGATCCATTCATTCGTGAACACATTGAACAACGGGAGCTGCGACCAAAACCGATAATATCGTACTTATCAAAAACAGTATATGAAGAAATAATTGAGATTATGGGCCGACAGCTAATTAAACAAATTATAACTCAAATAAAAAACGACGACACAAAGTATTATTCAACTGTGATGGATTCTACACCAGATCTGTCTCACAATGATCAACTTGCTATTGTATTACGATACTGTTTTCGGGGAAAAGTATATGAAAGATGTGTAGCCTTCATTAAAATTAGTAGTCATACTGCCTTATATTTATTTAATATTCTACAAGACTTTATAGAAACAAATGGATTACTACTGAGTAATTGTAGGGGGCAATCTTATGACAACGCTGCCAATATGGCGGGTCACTACAATGGTGTACAAGCACTACTAAAACAAAAAAATAACACCGCAGATTATGTGCCATGTGCTGCGCATTCCCTTAACCTAGTTGGTGTAGAATCTGTTAAGGTTGCAACCGAAATTGTAAATTTTTTTGGAGTAGTGCAACAAATATACGTTTTCTTTTCTGCTTCGACCCTTAGGTGGGAACTGTTGAATCGTGAAATAAAATTAAAATTCACGTTAAAAAGTTTAAGCCAGACCAGATGGTCTTGCCACTATGATGCTGTCAAAGCCTTAAAAAATAATTATGATGACATTATGAAAATTTTCAAAAGTTTCAGCGAAAATGAGGTTGAGAAAGTTGATTTCCGGAAAGAGGCTCAAAATTTATTCAATAAAATGGCAAAACTCGAGACTGCAATTTTGATTATCTTTTGGGAAGAAGTTTTGGAGAGATTTCATTTAGTTAATAAAAAAATACAGAGCCCTGGTTTAGACATTTGTGAAGGCAACAAGTTAATTGTGTCATTAAAAGATTTTGTGAACAACATACGACACCAATCAGATCAGAAGCTAAAGGAATACGAAGAGAAAGCTAAAAAATTAAGTACAAGTGTGGGAATAGACTACAATGACATAAACAAGAGAAGCATTACTCAAAAATTTTCAGATAAGTCTACAGGTGAATTCTCAGTATACGGCGCAGAAAGATTTAAAAGGGACACGTTAAACGTTGCGTTGGATAAGCTGATTATGGATTTAAATAAAAGGAGCCAAGTCTATGAGACATACAGCAAAAAATTCAAATTTTTAATGGATTTGCAAGACAAAAATATCGAAAACATAGATTTGGAAAGTGCACGTCATATTATTGATTACTATCCAGATGACGTAGACGAGCATTTATCGAATGAGTGCATTCAATTAAAAACGTACTTACTCCAATCTAAGCCAGAGTCTTACACCTCTTGCAGTGACATTTTTATGCTCATGTATGAAAATAAACTTATTGACGTGTTTCCTAACTGCTATACCATTTTAAAGATTTTTTTAACTTTGCCAATCACTAGCTGTGAAGCAGAACGCTCCTTCTCCAAGATGTCCTATGTAGAAAATAAATATAGGACAACAATGTCGAACCATCGACTAAATAATTTATCACTTCTTTCCATAAATTGTGATCTAACAAAAGACTTGCAATATGATGACCAAATAAAAGAATTTGCAGCACAAAAATGCAGAAAGGTTGATTTATAAATTATAATTTATATAACATAACTGTCACACACATAACTTGTTAATTTCATTTACTAATTCATAATAAATAAATAAAATTATTTTATTGTTTTTTTTATATTCTTATATATACTCGTATGTATATCACTATTTCGGTTTCTCTCTCACCCAAAGGTTGCCTGGAAGAGATTGCTACCACAGCAATAAGGTCGCCTTTTGTACAACAAATACTTGCGTAGATTTAAGTAATATTTATGTTTTTTTGTGCAATAAAGAATATATAATAATAATATATCATTAAAGAAACAGTTTTTTGACATGGCTATTAGTTGAGTACTTAGATAGGCCTCTAAGTAGTTTCAGCCCAGGGCCCCACAAATTCACGATCCGCCCCTGTATACACCGTTAAATTTTGGTCGTTTTAATTCCGCAGAGGGTCGATCCAGTATATGAAACACTATCGATTTGTAAAGATAAAATTAAAAAATAAAGTACTTCTTTTCTAAAACTCGAATTAATATACGCATGTACGAAATTAATTTATTTAAGTAAACGAGTCAATGACCTTGTAGGTAGCTGTCGGTCGTTACGTACTAACTACCTACAGTTCATTGACCATGGCCTCGCTCAGCTGACGTTTACCTACAGAAATTGATTTCGTACACGCGTAAATTAATTCGAGTTTAAAAATTTTTTACTTATTTTTCATTTTTATCTTTACAAATCGATAGTGTTTCATGTACCGAATCGACCCTCCGCGGGGTTAAAACGACCAAAATTTAACGGTGTATACAGCGATATGCGAGTTATCTTAGATTCCATACAAAAATGCTTTTTTTTGTATGAAATCTCAGAAAACTCGCATTAGTTTGTAATATGAAAGGCAATTTCATTGATAAACGACAATTACATAGGTAAATACATAATTATTTATTTATTATTATGTAGTCCGAACCCTAGTTTTTATTAAACGACCTCTAATTCCGATAGTGACCCAAAACCAAAAGAATTTGGATCGCGTGCTTCAGAATTGAGAACAGCGTAAGGCTATATACTCACTATCGAATAACGTACCTACAATTATTACATTATTGATAATGTACTGTATTTTATTTTTATTAAAGCTGACTTACTAAAGGGTATCGCGTTGTTACTATACTATGATTTTTTATTAGATGAAGTAAAGTGACAGCAGTGGACAATGCCCAACTGTCAAATAACAATGCCCAACTGTCAAACAACCATTGTGATGCTGTCACTTTACTTCATCTACCCACCCAGGACAAATGTTTGTGTGATGAGCACGATAATTTATTCTGTGTCTGGGTGTAATTTATCTATAATATTTATGTATTTAGAAATATATAAGTATGTTTATCAGAGGTCTAGTACTCATAACACAAGCTCTGCTTAGCTTGGGAATAGATGACGTTGTGTGATAGTTGTGGAATAGTATATTCTCTGCCAGTAACAAAAATTGGCAAAAAAAAAACACGTTTGTTTTACGGGAATCCCACTAAACTATTTATTGTATTCTACTTTAAGTATTTATTGTTATATTGGCAACATAAATACATCATATTTTATGAATTTCAACTGTCTAACTATCACAGTTCATGAGATACAGCCTGATGACATACGGACAGACAGAAAGACGTACGTTTGGGTAAAGAACCCTAAAAAATGTTGTCTTACACTAGGAATTACTTCTTCTATCATATAAACATGTAAACTCACATCTGGTCTGGTCTGGGTGCCCTGGAACGCAAAAGGCAAATTAAGACTACTGCCCCCCTAGCCAAGTTACAATCGTTTCGTTTTGCGTTAACGCTTGGCGTTGGCCACGCCCCTAATCCGATTGTTCGAACAAAGGAGTTGGGGGCGTGGCTTACTACAAGCGTTGACGCAAAACGAAACGATTGTAACTTGGCTAGGGGGGCTGTTTACGGACGCGTAGCTTGATAGACGCGTATTCGTCAACACAAAACAAAAAAATTACAGTTTCCAGATTTAGGAAACTGTAAATTTGTGGTTCCGTCACATTTTTTTTTTCTTTTCGGTAAAATTATTATTATAATACGGTATAAGTTTTTTCTATTAAGAAAAATATAGACATTATTGTATAGAAAGCAGGTTAGTTTGCACGGAAGCCTCACTGTGCGAGTCCGACTTACACTTGCCCAGTTTTTTGTGAAGAATGTGGTTCAGTGTAAAGTTAGCTTTACCGTCCTCGTGGTCATTCCTTGCTTGAATGACCAACTTACATTCAGAAGTTTTAATTCAGTGGTATAAGGTACACGTTGAAAAGGAGCTCATTTTCGGGTAACGGATACGTCGAACACTTAAATCGGAGAGAGAAGTTAATGTCAAAGATGATTAATTCAAATAATAATTTAATAACTTCAGTGGAATTAAAACAGATTAATGAAATCAAAGTGGGAGCTGTGAGGAATGGACCGTTTTGGGTGGTATGTCTACTTATTCTATCTTAACTTATTTATGGTCCTGTACCTCTACCATGAGTTTTAAGCAATAGTATTCGTCGCTACTCGATATCGACGCCGTAAATATTTTGTATGGCAAATTTTGGTTCTGCAAGTGACCGCTAGAGGCGCTGCAAAATTTGCCATACAAAATATTTACGGCGTCGATATCGAGTAGCGACGAAAACTATTGCTTAAAACTCATGGTAGAGGTACTGTTGAGCCTCTACGATTTGCTGACATCTTTTTGAGGTGCATGTGTAAGATTAAGAACCGCTGCGGTTGCGGGCCCACAGCTTAGCGTAGAATGCAGTTATACTACTATAAAATTGAAAGCACATTTCACGACGCGTTTTACGTCCGCAGTGTGCGCGCTTTATTGCGGGTCCCGCAACACTGGCGGGCAACTAGAAGAAACGCACGGTCCGCTGTCACCCACAACGGGGTTACGCGCGCACGCTCTGCGATTTGCGGCTGCAGTAGCCGGCAAGGTGTACCGATCACTATCCTGAATCAGTGGTTGCACCTAGATCTTTTTAGGCCTTTTTTAATCTTCTGTGAAATAAATGTCCAAGGCGATCTGGAGCTCAACTGATAAAAAATCGCCCGCGAACTTTGCGGGAGAAAAACTCAATTGCAACGGCTGCGTAACCGCACAAATATCCGGTGTCGTGAGTTAAGAAAGGCACTGTTGCCGACTCGGGCTCGGACCTTAACGGACGGCTGGAAGGCGAGCTACCATTGCTCGTCGTTTGCAAATTCACGCCAACGGTGGCTGGGAATCGTCATATGACCTTCGACGCCAGGGGTGTCTCGTATCACGGCGGCTGGGCCGTGCAATTATGTTTCACGCCTAGCAGGCATTGATCCTAGCGAGCCATGTCACTCACGTCATATCTCTTAGAGGCGCGCGTGGAACACAACTGGTCTTTATCGGACAGCGAGCTACACTTTGCTCACCGTCCAGAAGCCCGTTTCCGACATTTCTTCCTCACGCTTTCTGGCACCATTACTCGCAACTGTTAGAAAGAGGTGACTGCTTTCTATACCTTCTTGTTACTTACCATGATCTGAACTAAAGCCGGGCGCGAGAAGTCACTTTATCCGTAAATTACTTCTATGAGAACATTGGAAGCCGAGTGGTAACGGCCCCAACTTACGAGTTGTAGATTACGGGTTCAAACCCAGCCAGGCCCATTACTTTTTGTTATTTATTTCATCACCACTGCTCTCAAAACGGTGAAGGAAAACATTGTGAGGAAACCGGCATGTCTTAGAACCAAAAATTCGAAGACAGGTGACGTTCACCAATCCGCACCGGGCCCGCGTGGTGGATTACGGCCCATTCCCTCTCCTAGAGAGGAGGTCTGAGTCCCAGCAGTGGGAACATTATAAGGCTGATGCTACTTTTATGGTAGGTATACTTTTGTACGGGTAAATGTAATTACTATGGTGTATACGTGTATACCTACATAGGTATATTATAGTCACATCGTGTTTCTACAATATTACCCTAAATTCGTGCGAGCAAAGTAATTAAAAATAAAAGAAAAATATTTGCTCCAAATTAACTTTTAATAACAATAAACACGTAGTACTAAAAAATCTAGGTCAGGACCGTCTATATATGTCATGAGGACATTTCCCAGTCATTCAACTCAGTCTATCACAGTATACACCTGAATACTCGACATATTATGAATACTGTAATATGGAAATATAGTAAGACCAACCATTTTTTTAAAAGAGTAATCATGGAGTTTCTTGCCGGTTCTTCTCCATAGGAAACGACCAATTTGGAACCGTGCACTAGCTTCTGACGTTTTATACCTAAGTGCCCATGTAGGCCTATATGAAATAAAAATATTTAGAATTTGAAAGATTCAAAAGCATTTATTTCAAATAAACCAGGGGTGGCCAACTTAATTCGACCCACGATCTACCGTTTACTCACTAGAAGCTGTAAGATCTACTAATCACAAAATCAATTTAACAATTACATTAGTTCAGTATAATAATGGGTTCAGAGTTCAGGGTGCTGTCGGGGCTGCCTAGATACTGCAATGCATCGGGCATGTTTGCTTTAGCGCGTGTGGATGATTTCCACGCCGTTATGAGGAGGAAGGCTGCCTCGCTAAGCTTGCTAAGCAGATCTAGGGCGAGCTCCAATGGCATTCTTCGGACTTTAGCCGACAAGCATGATGCGCCAGTGATCAATCACTGGTTGCGATTGCTGGTGCGGCAATAGGTTAAGTTTTTATTTTACTAACCCTTTTAGTTAATAAGTTTTGTTTACTAACCATTGGACCCGTGTTGTCTTTGGAATAAAAAATATTGTTATTATTAAAGAAGTGGAGGAACACAAACTACCACGAATAAGTGCGATTTTTTTTCGACTAACAAGAAGTTACGGGGCGCCCAGGTAAGAATGTAGCGGCAGATGTGACATAGTTTTTTGGCCTCAAAGTAAACACGGTTGCCACGATCGACTGAATTAACAGCCGAGATCGACAGGTCAATCGCGGTCGACTGGTTGGTCACACCTGAAATAAAACATTTACAGGCACTTTTGAACAGTCAAGAGGTCGGTCTGTCAGAAAAAAAATGATGCTAATTGCACATTCCAAAGCGTAGATCTCTATGGAAAAGAATGCGCAAGAATCTCTTTGGACACCATGGACATCTAGGCTTCTCCCTGGACATCTAGTTGGATTTTCTTATATCGTGAATTTGTGTAAAACTGTGTGAAATATATGAAACCTGAATGATGTCACTTCGTTTTCCGCCTGGGCGGAACATCGCCGTATCCTCGTGGGGGCAATCGGCGGCAGCGATCTCTCTCGCCGAGCCTTGGTTCAGGCCATGGTCCGGAGTGAGGAGGGATGGCAGGCGGTCGCCTCCTTCTGCGAAGCAGTAATGCTAGCAAAGGAGGAGGCCGACCGCATCAGGCAGAGGCAACGGGGCGCTCGCCCCAGCCGCCGCCGGGATTCCGATCCCGATTTCCGGTCACCGTAGGCGCGGGCTTGCAGACGGCGTGCAATGGGTAGCACGCTGTCCGATCGTCCGGTATTCGACCGGACCGAGCCCAAGTCGTCGACGGCGCGTTCTGTTCCCGCGCGTCAAGGAGCTGTCTGCACACCGAAGAGGCCCACCCTGCTAACTGCAGGCAGGCAGGGTCGAAGCCTACTGGGTTCATGGGTTAACTTCCGAAAGGAATACCCGGCCCCGGCACGATAGGCTACGAAGGAATGGGGTAGGTTTTTAGTCAGTAAGAGTCTGACACTACTTCCCGCTCCGCCCAAGGGCGGGATTTGTCAATGGATGATTTTACCTACCATAAAAAAAAAACACTTCGTTTGATTTCCCACCTGAACTCCTATCACATAGTAGCGAAGGCCAAGGGTTTGTTTCCGAAAGGAAAGCCCGGCCCTGGTATCTAAGGCCACGAAGGAACGGGGTGGGTTTTTAGTCAGTACGAGTTTGACACTATCTCCCGCTCCGCCCAAGGGCGGGAGATGTCATTGGATGATTTTACCAAACACCAAAAAAAAAAAAAAAAAAACTAGCAAATAAAAGACGAAAGCGAATTGTTCCTAGCAATAAAAATAAGAGAGAAAATACGTGTTTTTTAACTAATTATAACTCAAAACAAAACATAAATACTAGCTAATTTATATTAAACAATAACTTTTTACTTCACCTACATTTAACTAAGACTTTGTAATACAAAGCAAAAAAACTCTCTGTGTTACGCAAATAAGTGCTCTTTGCGTACTTTTCACTCAACATTTGACAGATAGAGGTTATTTACTTTCCTATTCGTATAGTCTGACCCCTAAACAGACGGACATATTGACGGAAGGACAGGGGAGGCTTAGAAATAGGTTTCTGTTGTCACTCTTCCAATACGGACCATTGGTGGTCCGTAAAGGAACCCTGGGGTCCTGAACTGCATGGCAAAGGATTGGGTTTTAGCCAGCAAAAGTCTGACGCGCTCTCCCGCTCAACCCTAGAAAGGGAGAAATCATTAGATGAATTCAGACTAAAAAAGCCTATTTAGAAAACATATTTAAATATCTATCCAACTTATACAACATTATTTTTAGTACTGGCTGTGCCCGCAACTTCGTTCGCGTGAACGACGAAACTTATCAATGAAGACTGTGATAGAATTATCGGCGTTACTAAAGAAATTTGAGTATAATACTGTTATGATTCTTAATGTATGTGAAAACAAGTACTTAAATGTTAAAATGTTAAATGATACAATTAAACTCACTTGCAATAATTTTTCAAATTCCTATTTTATGAATGTATTTCACACGTTTAATAATCGAATTGCCTATACATGTAAAAAGCTCAACCTTTTCATAAACTCGTTAGATTATAACTCTAGATACCTGCCTACGTTAAGCAAGAAATATGTTGAGGCTACAACTCCAACTCACGAAAATTCTAGTGAGAACCATAAAATAATACCATACAAGAGAATACACAAAACCCAAAAATCTTATAAAAAACAAAAAACAATCTTAGATTACTTTCATAAAGTAAAATACACTACTCCATCACAAACGCATCCCGCAAGCCTCTCCCTCAATACAACTGATTTAACGTTTTTTCGAGAATAACCGCAATGAAAATCAGGTCACTTTATTACACCAAAACATAGCAGGACTGTTATCTAAATTAGATATATTAAAAATAGCTTTATCAGACTTTACAACTAGACAAAATGACATAGATATAATCTGTATTTGCGAAACATTCTTAAAATGTGGAGAAGAACCTAACGTACATATTAATGGCTATAAGCTAGCTTGTTGTTATTCCAGAGCCAAGCAGAGGAGAGGTGGAGTTTGTATAATGACTAAGGACTACCTAACTTGTCAGAAAATAACTTGGCTTAAAGAAATTGCGTCTGAACTTACCTTTGAGTGCTGTGGTGTGGAATTTCCACAGTATAAATTTATTCTTATATGTATCTATAGAATACCGAATTCGAACCCTCGTATTTTTTTAGAAAAATTAGAAATCATATTAAATAAAACCCGTTCTAAAACTAAAAAAAAAGTTGTGATAGTAGGCGATTTTAACATTAATGTCCTTAAACACTCTAAAATACGTGAAGAGTACCTGAGATTACTCCAAAACTATAACTTTAATATGCATATTAATAAACCGACCAGAGGAGAATCGTGCTTGGACCAAATTATTAGTAATGACCCCACTTCTGTAGGCAAAATCAAACCCACAGGCTTATCAGACCACGACACATGTCAAACATTGTCCCTGACCGTAGATAAAAAAGTATGCCCTTTAGCGCAATGGTATGTCCTAAAACGTGACTATTCGCAGGACCATATATTAAAATTTATTGAATGCATCAATAATCTCTCGTGGGCAGAGGTATATGATCAACCTGACCTAAACAACGCCTTTCAAATATTTCATGACACCCTAACACTGTTCTTCAATCTATGTTTTCCAGTCAAAAAAATTAAAGTTAATAAGAAATTGAAGAGTCATCCTTGGATAACCAAAGGTCTAAAATTAGCTTTCAATACTAAAAGGAAACTCAGGTATTTATACAATTGTAAATCTTCACATCAGTTTTATAAAACTAAGTATCGCACTTATAATAAAATATTGAAAAAAAGTATAAATTTAGCACAGAAACTTAACAATGATCGATTTTTGATGAGATCTAAGAATATTTGTCGAGATTCCTGGAAAATAATTAAAAACCAAGAAAGAAATCAATATAATGCGCAACATATAAACAAAATAAATTTAAACTCTAAAACCATAACCGATCCTGAATTAATATCAAATACCTTTAATGATTACTTCATTGAACTGACAAAAAATCAGAGTAAGAAGAAAATTATAAATTTATCGAAAACTATAGAACCTAATAATGCTAGTATATTCCTAATTCCAGTTACAATTAACGAAATCTACCAAATTATACTGTCTTTAAAAAACACAAAATCGGTAGGTTATGACCACTTACCAACTCAAATTCTAAAAGAAGCCGCACATTTAATAGCACCAGTTCTATGTCATCTCATAAACATGTCGTTATCACAAGGTACTTTTCCAGATCAACTAAAAATATCAGTTGTAAAACCTATTTACAAAAAAGGTGATAAGACGGAACCTAATAATTACAGACCTATTGCCCTTATACCTACACTTGCCAAAATTATTGAAAAAGTCATGTTCAAACGGTTAACAACTTTCCTTAATAAATTCAATGTGCTAAAATCCGAACAACATGGTTTTCAGAAAGGCAAGTCTACTACACTAGCTGCTTTCAAACTAATAAAAAAAGTTTCAGAAAATATTGACAAAAGTATTAACACCTGCGCAGTGTTCTTTGATATGAGCAAAGCGTTTGATTTTGTCGATCATGACATCTTGCTCCAAAAAGCTTATGCATACGGTATTCGCGGTATAGCATATAAGTGGTTACAAAGTTACCTCAGTAATAGGCAACAATATGTAGAAATTACCAATATTAACAAGGACATAGAATTCATTTATAAATCAAAATTAACATATAACACAGTCGGAGTCCCGCAAGGTAGTATACTTGGCCCACTTCTATTCCTACTCTACATCAACGATTTGCCTAACGCGATAAATCATCACTGTACTCTTTTTGCAGATGATATATCGCTAGTTATTTCACAAAAATCTAATACCACTTTTGACAGTTATAACAACGAAGTTACCGAAGCTGTTCGAAACATTATACAATGGCTAGAGTATAATAATTTAAAAGTTAATATTGATAAAACCAGAATTATACAATTTTACAATAGAAAACAATATAATTACAAATTACTTGTCTCATACGATGACAATAACATAGCTCAATCCGATAGTATAATTTTCCTTGGGATATCACTAGATAGTCAGATCTCATGGAAATTACACATAGATAAAATCTGTAACAAAATAAACAGATATGTTTATGCTTTATGGCGTCTTACACGAATCTCCAGCCAAAAAACAGCTCTGCAAGCCTATCATGGATATGTAGCATCCAACATAAGGTATGGTATTATATTATGGGGCGGTTCAGTAGAATTTAGTAGAGTATTCCTAGCTCAAAAGCAGTGCATTCGAGCACTATGTAACGTAGATTCATTAACTTCATGCAAACCATTGTTTAAAAAACTAAACTTACTAACAGCACCTTCAATGTATATATTTGAGTCTTGTATTTTCGTTAAAACACATCAGTATCTATACAAATCCTTTGGTGATTATTGTAATTTTAATACCCGTTATCCCAATAGCTTTCCCCTGCCTAATATAAAAACTGATCTATATCGAAGGAACTGTTACCCTATGTCCATTAAATTATTTAACAAATTACCGAGTGACCTGAAAGACTTACCCATTACACTATTCCGAAAAAAATTGTACACCTGGCTAGTCAATAAATGTTTTTATACGACCGAGGAATACCTTAGTTATAAGAATAGAAAATTTATGTAACACCTTACTATGTTCCTATTAGTGCAATAATCAATATGTAATACAATATAATTAAATGTTAAGAATATATAGGCACCTATGTACTTAACCAGTTCATTTAATTATTAATTTAAGTTTCGTATACCAGAAATGGTGAATATGTCGATCTTTCCTGTTATATTATATATAACAATTTTTTACCACCTGTAACTACACATATTATGCGAATAAAATATTTGATTGATTGATTGATTGATTGAGTTTTTTTGTGTAAAGTGCTATTTGTGTAGAACGTTATCTATCGAGCATACTTACCGGTATTAATACTTCTGTCTCGGCGCGGGCCTTTTGTGGCTAATTACAATAGAAACGGGGGACGTAACCTGCGACAAACTTATTATTTGCGGTTGGTACAGTAATCGGGCTTAGGGATCGAACCGCAAAATTAAGTTTGTTTTTTATTGTTTATACTTTTCCGGGATAAAAAGTACCCAGTGTGGTGCCCAGGATATTAAAGAATAATTATAGTTTCATCGTAATCCAACCGGTAGTTTTTGCGTGATGCCTGAACAAACAGACAGACAGACAGACAAAAATTTTTTTAATCACATTTTTGGGTTCGGTGTCGGTCTAGTAACACCCCCTGCCATTAATTTTTTTTGATATTTTCAATGTACAGAATTTTTACTTCTACAGATTTATAATAAGTATAGATAAGCGAAACCTAAATATTATATTTTGTTTAGAACCAGTAATTGAATCGATTCCAATATTTTATACACCGTGTTAATTTTTTTCCTTTTGTGCCCTTTTTTATATTTTAAAAAGGGCACAAGGTGGACATCACCGAAACTAAGTACAACACAGATACGGCAGGTTATAGAAGGCATGAGACGCCAGCATACAGCTGAATACGGGAGAAAAACAATCCTTCAGTGGCCCAGATGGCCCGGTGACCATGTGTTTTTGTGGACAACCATGTAACACAACAAGATTATAACTTTGTGATTTTTCATGATACATTTGAAATTTTGTAGACAGATTCTGTACATAAAAATACTATACCCGTGTTTCGGGTTTCGTATATACTAAAATTAAAGTTATTTATAACTGTAAACAGATACTGCTGCGGTCTTCCCGTCCGATTATAATTTAGGTATCTTCAAGGCTAGAGTGAATAGGCTCCTAATAAACTAGTGCGCCTCAACACCAACGATTACATCACTGCTTATCATCAGGTGAGATCGCAGTCAAGCACTAGTTCATACCAATAAAAAGAAAACATAACAACCCATGACTTTATTATGGAGAAGTTTTTGGTTGGCCTGTAGTCGGTTTTTGACTTCTTGAAGACGTTGGCTCTTCCCCTGACATTGATGACGGTGATGGGGGCTGCGATGTCGGTGATGGGGACTGCGATGTCGGTGATGGGGACTGCGATGTCGGTGATGGGGCCTGCGATGTCGGAGATGGCTCTGAACTTGCCGAACTGGGCGCAGGCGTAGACATCGTTATTCGTGGCATTGATTCCAAATACGTCAAAGATTGGTCGAGAAGCAGTATATCTCGACGAGGCAGTTCTTGTTGATCAGGAGGGGTCCGAGCAATAAGTATCACTACTATATCAGATATTAATAAAGCTATCAATATTATCTGCACTAATCCATTAACTAAAAAACTAATGTCTTTCTCTGAATGTGGACTTGAAAACACTATAACACATATTGATATCTCCAGTACCGTGCAAGACAATAGCGCGTACATTTCCAAGAATATTGATGTGTCGTAACCCTGTACACCACCAATAAATGTGGAACCTATCATTATGTATATCGTAAATATAGCCGTCGGTGCGATGAGGTTTCGCGTAATGCCGTGAGGGGTGTCCAATAAACGGGTCCTTTCGTTAAATAAGTCTATAGTATTGATGAGCAAAATCATAAATTGAATCTTGTTCGACAACGGGTCGGTCATTTGCAAGATACTGCCTTCTTTCTGTTTGATTCCCAAGACACGACAACTTTAGACTTCGTCACACACATCTTCGGTTTTCTATTGAAAGTATTTTTTACTGTGCATTTTATTTTGCGTCTAATAAACAAAACTTTAGCTCACGAGTAATAAATTAATAGATTTTTATTCATTAAAGATGTATTATTTACTGAAATATATCAGGTTCAAAGAGTATAGTAAATATGATCAGGTTTCACCCAGTGCTTATATTATTATTATATGACAAGTCAATTTTTGACATATTTTTGATATATGTGTTACCGGTAATCTGTATAATTCAGGTATTCTATACAATATCGAATGCGCAGCCGGTAATGTGTATAAAAGACGAGAGCAGGCAAGGAGGTGATGTAATCTTAGGGCACCCCGACACGGACAGGTTAGGTTAGGGTTTTTTTACGGTAGGTAAAATCATCCAATGATAAATCCCGCCCTTGGCCGGAGCGGGAAGTAGCGTCAGACTCTTACTGACTAAAAACCTACCCTGTTCCTTCGTTGCCTATCGTGCCGGGGCCGGGTATTCTTTTCGAAAGCTGACCCATGACCCCAGCAAGCTTCGACCCTGCCTGCCTGCAGCTAGCAGACTGTGCCTCAACGGTTTGCTGACAGCTCCTTGAGGCGTGCGGGAACAGAACGCGACGCCGACGACTTGGGCTCGGTCCGGTCGGTTACCGGACGATCGGACAGCGTGCTACCCATTGCACGTCGTCCGCAAGCCCGCGCCTACGGTGGCCGGAAATCGGGATTGGAATCCCGGCGGCGGCTGGGGCGAGCGCCCCGTTGCCTCTGCCTGATGCGGTCCTCCTTTACTAGCATTACTGCTTCGCTGAAGGAGGCGACCGCCTGCCATCCCTCCTCACTCCGGATCATGGCCTGAACCATGGCCCGGACGTGTTGTTACTTAAGTATTTTTTGTATTTACGTTAATCGTAATAAAAATAAACACTATACTGCGCTCCTAAACGCAAATCGTTAAATGCGCCACATTACATCTACAATTCTAGTGGATTCTATGAATTCCTACTCAGCCCTCTTCCTCTCTCCTAATTTTGCTGTGCCCGACATTGTCCATATTGGTTTTTGACATTTTCCATACCATAAAATAAATAAATATTGAGTATGGTTTCAAAGACCCCAACTTAAATGGGACTGAGTAGGACATGTCTGCCGCATGTCTAATGAGCTATGGGCACATAAAACACAGGATAGATGCCTACACACAGCGACGAGGGGCCGCAGTAGACCACAAAGGAGATGGGACTAAAACCATAGACCATAGTCAACAGCTCCAAAAGGATAATATACTCGGGTGGGGAGAATACACAATACTTCCATGAATGTCTACTTGGGTCAAATGGTCTCATTCCAGGCAAGGCAAGAGAAAGAAATAACGTGACGTGATTATCTAAATGCTAACCTCTGGTTTGCCAGTTTCTACTACCAATAAAAACTTCTTACAAACATAGCAATATAACCATAACCTTGTAAATAATACTTCTTTTGAGTAAGATCTATTTGGAGCATGTTACCGGCAATCTATATAACCCGGTATTCTATACAATATCTGGGCAATCTATAGAATACGGCATAAAGTAAGACTTTTATTTTCAGGTGGTGATAAAAAATTACCCTAACCTAACCTTATTTTAGCCTAAGGGGTTTGTTTCGATGGCCGTCTAAGAATGTCCTGTAGACATGCGCAAAACAGTGCGTTTTAAAGTGATGTAACATGACATTACATTTAGTACCAAGTAATGTTGCATTACACCATGACTCCAAACATGACGCGTAATGAAGCGCCATACTAGATAATTATAAATGCTCACGTTGACTAGTGTGCCTCACCATCAACGAAACGAAACTACAATTCAAATTCCTGCATTGCGATAAAAACATGATCAACTATTGGCCAGTTGCCCCGACCAGATACAACACCTATCTTTTCGAAGGATCCTTCCTTTTCTATGGAGGTTAGAGGAACTTAACACTGTTCCACATACATCCAAAAGTCCATTCCAAGGTTGGACTCCACGAGCTCGTTGATCACAGTTAGTATATGCGCGGTATAGGGGAGGTGGATCGAGTAGAAATGCGACAATTTGATACAAGTGGAAAAAAAAACAAGTGGTGGTCGCAATTACAATTTTATTAATTGTAATTGCGACCCAAGCTGCATTCACTAGAGCCGCAGGCGAGGGGATTATGGAGCCAAGGGCTGCAGTGACGTTTGTCAAAACGACGTTTCTAATACACACAGTTGCGTCATTCCGTGTAAATAAACTGTTTTTCTTTCTTTCTACATAAGAAGACAAATAAAGGGAGGTTGACACTTGACACGTGACCCGCGAGCCTGATACCATAAATGTAATAAAATTGTAGCAGGGACAAGTTCGCGCACTTTTCCGCACTAGTGCGAAAAACAGTCATTTTTCGTGCCTAAAAGCAGTGGGGATAAGAATGGGTTTTGAGTTGAAAACTATTAAATACTTTTCTCTTTATTTTTCCCATTTCTACGCCTTGAAACGAAATGTAAATGCTCGCTTATGTCTTTGTCGTTTATTTCCAGGTGCATCTACGAGACGACATCAAATCAATTCGTTCTGACAGTAGTGAAGATAAGAAATTACGAGGATGGCGGTTCGTCAGGAACGTGACGTCGGCAGCTGGAGTCTTCTCGGCGAAACCCAAAGATATATCCACCCCCTTACCCGGCACACCACAACCCAGCTTTCAGGTAGGTAGTTCTGAGGTTTTGCTTCATTGGGTTTTTGGTAAAGAAAGGAATTGTACTTACGTTTATGGTCCGTACATACACGGGTAAATTTTGATCGTTTTAATCACGTGGAGGGTCGATCCGGTACATTGAAACACTATCGATTTGTAAAGATAAAATTTAAAAATAAAGTCCTTTTTTTCTAAAACTAGAATTTAAATAGTAGGGTCGAGGCCTAGTCTGGGACTCTGGGGAAGTATGATGATGCATACCAGGGCCCTAGAACCAAGGCAGGGAAGGAACAGGGTAGGTTTTTAGTCAGTAAGAGTCTGACACTATTTGCCGCTCCGCCCAAGGGCATCTGTCATTGGATGATTTTACCTACCATAATAAAAAAAACTAAAAAACCCGACTGCTTTTCTGAGTATTCATGAATTTATCTTGTATTTAAAATATTATATAGCTAAGTGCAATCGGGTACAACGACTTTGTTTTAGAGCTTTTTCATGAATACTCAGAAAAGCAGTCGGGTTTTTTTTCGCTTTTTAAATTACCGTTTTTTATTTTTTATGTTTTTAGTTTTATTTTATTACTATATCACTTTCACAGTAATTACGAATCTAACGACACCTTGCAAACTAAAATCCATCGAGCCGTTCAGGCGGCAGCGCGTGCCAAACATTTGAATTTGGCGCCAAAAATCCGCCATCTTTTTTTTTTATTTTGATATACCCAGTGTCACTCTCACAGTAAATACGAATGTAACGACACCTCTCAAGCTAAAATCCATCGAGCCGTTTAGGCTGCAGAGCGTGCCAAACAATTATACATACATACATACATACATACATACTTTCGAAAAACATAACCCTCCTTCTGGCGCAGTCGGGTAAAAAGAGAGACCAGTAATTAAATTTTGTTTGTTTTTCAGTCCAAACCAGACAGTAAAAGTTCAGATTATGGCAATGGAGACAAGAAACCATCGCTGCCCTTCTATCCAAATGAGAAGGACGAAGATGTGGGGGAAACAAGTACCGACGTACGTATGTATTCATTACCATTCATGACAAACTCCATGCGCAGCAAGATTAACCATTTAAACAAACCTTTTTTAGGGTTACGTAGCTCAAAATTTTTGTGCAAAATTCTTGCACTGACTGGACAGGTCCACTCAAATCTGTGTGGTTCTTTCTTCAAAAGACCATCTCAGACACTAATCTGCATGTTTCTCATATTATTTGACCATTACATGTTAACTGTATGGACTTTAAAAGAGACTTTGACCCCTGAGTTTGTTTCGGTGCTTCTTCTCAGGGTAGTCAGTTAGGAAACACCGGCCTCATCTAGTTTAAACTGACGAAAAAAAAAAGATTGACGTGTAAAAGTGTTTTTTTAAAACCTATTTACAAAATAAAAATCATTTATCATTTATCAATAAGAAAAAATGGAAACCTATATAGGATCACTTTGTTTTTCGTTTGTCTGTCAAGACCCTTTATCTCGGAAACGCGTTGTGGTATCGAGTTGAAATTAAAACCATGTACTCCTATGGTCCCTTGAGGCTGTGAAAAAAACAAACTTCTAAATTAACGGTAAAAAAAGATATGGCCGTAGGGAATCGAAATTATTATTAGAGTACTTCCCGTTGACTTAGAACCCCAAGATTTAGGTAGCATGAATCAAGGTCATCATCATCATCAGCCTTTCAATGTTCCCACTGCTGGGACTCAGGCCTCCTCTCTAGGAGAGGTAATGAAATCCACCACGCGGGCCCAGTGCGGATTGGTGGATGTCATGTTTTCGAATTTTTTGGTTCTAAGCAGCGTTGCCAGATTTTTTATTTTGGCAAGTCGGGATTTCAAAACTTTTTAGTGAAAAAATCGGGATTTTTTCGTCGAAAGCGGGACATAGTAAAAAAACGTATATTATCGTAAGTTTTTAAATATTATTTTTTGTCTAAATTTTAATTTACGTGTTACATTATATAGCAAAAGTAACCATAGAAAATTTATTTGAATAAAAATATGATAAGTGTTTTAAATCAGATTTACTTTATCGGCGGGCGGCCAGTTCATATTGTCTTTGCCACCAGGCCGTGCCTCCTCAGCGCGCTGCATGTACGGTCAAGCTATCCTCGAAAAGCGGGACTAAGCGTGTCCCGCGCGGGACATGTAATTTTGATTCAAAAATCGGGACGTCCCGCCAAAATCGGGACGTCTGGCAACGCTGGTTCTAAGACATGCCGGTTTCCTCACGATGTTTTCCTTCATCGTTTTGAGAGCAGTAGTGAAGATATAAATTACACAAAGTATTGCGCATTGCTGAGTTTGAACCCGCGACCTACAACACGTAAGTCGGGGCCGTTACCACTCGACCACCACTGCTCCTAGCAAGTTCAAAGCAAGGTCATACAGCACATAATTATATAGGAAAAAATCTGAAAACTGTAATTTAGTAGTTAAGTCACAAAGAAATAGATTTTTCGATTCAGAAAAATCTTCGAGATTTGATTCAGGAAATTAACTGATTTTATAGGTAAGTAAACGAAACCTTTAGTGTGCATTTCCTTGTTGTAAAATCGTATAGACCATTAGAGAAGGTATATTGTTTATAAAGAGGATTCACTCACACACGACCTATTCGCGATATTCTTTTGATTTACATTCTGTCATTCTTCGATTGAAATCAAATGCCCAAATGTCTTTAAAACTTTGCATTGAGGCAATATTTATTTATAATTTTATTTTAACTAAAAATAGTGTTACTCCATCATAGATATCAAAAGTTTTCCTCTTTGTATTAATTTCTTTGTATTCAAAGTTTTAATAATGAATTCAAGACGTCTACGAAATGTAATTTCACCAGTAAAAATAAAAAATTTGAGATACATGACTAAAACAGAAAAAATGATGGTGATTAATGCTTACAAGTATATATATAGAAGGTGGCCTGAAGGTGATTATTGGACTTCAGACGAGTGTACAGTTATAACGGCAGATTTATTAGGAATCACACCTGAAGCAGTCATGAGGGTTATGAAATCACACAAAGCTAGTCGCATACGTTTCAGCGACGATGGACGAAAGTCAAAATTTATACGGAAATTGGATGAATTTAGTACTTTTGACTCATTAAAGCGGATCATACGGAATCTAGTGAAAAAACAGTATGAGTCGGCACCGAAACATGTGAGACTTTTTTGATTAAATAAATTCTTCTTCTGCTCATTGAATCGATGGCAAACTAGCTTTTTTTTATTATTATTGATAGGTTCGCGCTTGACCGCTATCTCACCTGATGGAAAGCGACGATACGGTCGACGATGGAGTGCGCTTACCTAGAAGAAACCTATTCACTCTTGACTTAAAGATTCCCGGGTTGTAGCCATCAGGAAACACAGACTCCGGCAGGGAATTCCACTCCTTAGCTGTACGCATAATAAAAGTGTTCCCAAAACGCTTTGTGCGTATAGGTGGGATGTCCACCATGTACTGGTGGCGCAACGCCGTCTGGTAGTCCGATGATGGAACGGGCTAGGCGGAATTAGGCTATGCAATTCCGACGCACACTCCCCGAAATGTAACCGGTAGAAAACAGACAGGCTAGCTAAACTGTTTGGGCCCACTAGGTGGCTACGTTAACTGCAGCATCGGTGGCACTCATTAAATCCTCCATAGTGCAGGTGTATGGGCACTTACAGCACTCCAACATGTGGTCCATGTTTAGAACAGGAGCACCGGACTCACATTGAGTATCCAACGGGTCTTTAAAACCCCATTTCGCCAAGTTGTATTACTTAAAATAAAATGTGGAAAATATTTTAAACGCGTCGCTTTCGTCGTTAAAAAGGACGCCATATTATAATCCTTGAATCATCATGGCGATCGACCTTCAATGCGCAGTAACAGATTTGGGCTGCGCCTAATCATAGCAACGAGTTTAACTTATTTGCCGCGAACTCACTTTTTGAGCGACAAATGCGACGCGACCCAACACGACGCGATTCAATTCGATAAATGTCCTAAATGATTTTGGTCACTACTTCTCGAATCATGGAGAAGTACAGCTTAAAGGTTTATTTTTAAAGTAGACTTTAAAAACATGTAACTAACACAAAGGAAACAAATATAATTTTTTTACTAAGAATCCATCATTTATATCCAAAATTCAGAAACAATGGTGGTGTTGTGATATCGCGTCTGGTCGCCTACAAAACTAGAACGCGTTCCGTCAGTTTGTCTTTGATCGCTTTTGTCGCGTACGCAGCGCCGCGTCGCGTCATAAAAACAAGAACTCTTTCATCGTTTTGTCGTTGATCGCGTCCGTTGAGTTCACAGCGCCGCGTCGCGTCATATTCGTCGCTCACGTCTACGGTCTTCGCCTGAGAGATAATCAAAAATCATCCCAACTAAAATAGAATAACTTTATTGTACTCCAATATAGTAACATAATTTTACACAAAGTTTATGGATGCAATGCCAGTGTTATCGCTGACAGAGATATCTGGATGGACTATAAGAATTTGAACTACAAAAGAGGGCTTTAAGGTCATAGCTCATTAGAGCCACCCGGTATCCACTCAGCATCGCATCGCACCTGCTGCTAATATTCTTTATATTGAACTTTTATGCACTCACTACATCAACTCCGTAACGTCAACGGATTGCCTCGGTCGTGAGCCCTCCACGCGCGGACGGCGGGTGGACCACCCAGTGACAACTTGCTGGGGGGTGGGTGCTGGGTGGTTTTAATGAGTCTGCAAAGTCCGGCGTCCTCTTGGGAAGTAATGAATTAATCAAACAAAATATTACATTTAATTATGCTAGATTTGTACATCTGCTGTGTAAAGGCCTCCCCAAATTCTTCCAGGTATCCTTTTCTCGAATCTTGGACCAGCCGTTACAGTAGACGTTCAAGTCGGCTCACCAAGGGCTTTACCATGACATTAAAATGTCAAGCGTGCAAGCGCGAAAAGGCATGGAGCTATAAATCCATCCCTTGAAGATTTGGCCGGTGACAGTACGAAAATCTGTGTATTTAATTCCGGCCAGCTGCGCCCGGATAGAGCCCCACTGACCTTTACTGATTTGATTTGTACGGAAAGCCAAGTCGCGTGGCGTGGATCTTATGTAGCTCTACAAGTCTAGTTGCCATATTTTATTTTATTTTAACAAAACTTCATGCAACACAAAAGCACAAAGGCGGACTTAATGCCTTAGGCATTCTCTAACAGTCAACCAAGGGTAGTGAAGAGAAAACATGGCAGGTGCATAAAAAAAGTATAATAAGAAAACAAGGGTACAAATGTATATAAATAAAATAAACTTACATGTATAATTCATATAATACAACCTACATAAGTCTCAATGAATAATATTCATAAACAGCAAAGTTACGAGCGTTTGTTTATATCCCAAAATCTCACTCAATTTGTGGAAACATTGTACAGGTTATTGTTTATGAATGAAAGAATGTCAATAAAAATGAAAAAACACTGCGCTTAGTATTTTCTAGTAGTATTTGTTATGAATGATGATTAAATTATGAATTTACCAATAATGACAAATTTTCGTGGACAATTTTGGGATTTCGTTTTTTGTACTTTTGACTACACAAATATGATCAGTAACGGGTACTGATTGAGCCCCATTTTTTTGTGTACTAATTAAAAAATAGGGGTGTATAAATATATTAAAAAAATAAGTAAATGAAAGGAGTTTTTTGATGACTCCACTATTTGTGTAGAAAACTAATGTCGCAACTTCCGCTTAAATGCATACTGACTAGTCATATAAAATGTATGGAGACCGACGCGCCTAGATCGGCGTACGTGGCCCACGTGTGCGCAGTGTAGTTCTACCTTTATTCAGTACCAGTATCACCAATCTATTGTTCCAGGGTTTGGAGCCAGAATCCCTGTTATTCAGAGACGGAAGAAGAAGGATAGATATGGTATTAGCTTACCAAGAGGAGGACTATGGTGTCATGACTGAAACTGAAGCAAGGAAGCGAGAACAGAGAAGGGTATTTCAGGTAAGCATTCGTGGACCAGGTTAGGATGGAACCCCCTGGAGACTTAAGACGAGTAGCGGGCAGCTCGCCCAAGTCGTCGACGGCGCGTAGCGTTTTCCACGCGCGCCTCAAGGAGATGTCAGCAAACTGTAGGGGCCCAGCAGGGTCGAAGCCCACTGGGGACATGGGTAATGTGACTGGAACAAAGGCAAAGAAGGAACAGGAGTAGGTTTTTTAGTCAGTAAAAGTCTGACACTATCCCCTGCTCCGCCCAAAGGTGGGAGATATCATTGAAAATTTTCCCACCGTAAAAAAAAAGATGACTAGCGGCTACTATCGAGGTGGGCTTGCAGACGGCGTGACATGTCTAGCTCGCCGTCTAGCTGTCGACTAAGACCGGATCATTGTCGGTCACATGACCAAACAAACCGGTTGATACCAACGCACTGACTAGCGGTCAGCCGCTGCGGTTGTCTTGGAGCTGCGGCGGACCGCATCGATATTGAATGTAATTGCGCACTGCAAACGCTTCTCGCACTCTTTGTTACCGGCCAGCCAATCGCTAGACATTGTATGCAGGGCACGTGTGTCATGAATTTGGATACAGAAAACTTTAGATCCACGTTAATTTAAATAAATAACTAAAAAACCTTAGCATTTCTAGAAGCACAGACGACGAAATGCGGCGGACCGCAACAGAATCACGACGATACGTTCAGCCGGAATGCGGCGTGCCGTTGCGTACCTATACTGCAGCCAACCGCATCGGCACGCCACGTCACGGCCAGCTGTTAGTGCGTTCTGAGTCTTACTCTCTTTTCTTTCACATCCCTCCTCACACAATCCATCCATCTTTTCTTTGGCCTCACACTATCTCCATCCATCCACATCGACTGAAATGTTGATAATTACATTTGCAGGAAAACTTAGTAAAGGAAGGACTAGAATTAGAGCTGGAGAACAAAATCTTGTCTTTTGACGAGAAGACGTGGTTCCTCAAGATCCACTTACCGTGGAAGACGGAGATGAGACTTGCAGAAGTCATTGGCATGAAGCTTCCTACACGGCGGTTTATTGCTGTAACGGTAAGTGTTTAGAATAACATGGAATGGAATATATTTTATATTGTTTGTCAAGTCGTTGAGCTCCTTAGTAGTTCTATGTTTGAGCTACATGAATACTGACAAATTCTTGCTCTGACTGGACAGGTCCACTCACATCTGTGTGGTTCTTTCTTCAAAAGACCATCTCAGACACTAATCTGCATGAACATTTTTAAACTTGGACTTGCCTCCTTTTTACTGCGAGGGCTTCTATTATTGATTTATATTTTTTTCAGAACGATGAAAATAAAAAGAAAAAAAAGCATAGATGGTACTTAAAATGTCGGAAATGGATGGCGCAGCTGTACGAGTACGAGCACTCCCTTATCAAGACCGAACCTTCCTTCTACGGCGCAGCAGAACAGAAAGAAGCTCATGAGGTGTTAGTAACATTCAGTAACAGAGTGAGCGCACGCTACGAAATTTAGACTTGACCTGTGGGTCTAAAAAGTTCACATTTAGCAATTCATTTCCTGAATTCCTGTCATACTTACGATCTTTTAGCAATTCTGCTAATATTCGTAAAATTTTACGAATGTGATTTAGACCCGTCTGTCAAAAAAACTGTCAAATAGATGAATTGCATTGCAGAATCATACCCAATATGAATATTGTTTACGTATAACAATATGAACTGCCAATTTATGACCATTTTGCGATTTTTGACATGATTCATATTATTATCCGAATGCAGATCTGCTAAAGTGGCCTTTTTAGCCCCCCTGGACGACATCTATTCGCCATCATCATTATTCATTCATTGTTATTCATTTATTTATTCATCACTAGCTGATCTGGCAAACTTCGTATCGCCTAATTGTCGGATATTTTTTTTCGTGATTTTTTTCCTATTTTCGCACTATTTAAACCTTCCCTGAACTATCACGAATATTTCAAGACTAAAATTAGTCAAATCGGTTCAGCCGTTCTCGAGTTTTAGCGAGACTAACGAACAGCTATTCATTTTTACATATAAGATTATTCATTCATTGAATGACGTAGTATTCGCTGATGAATTGCCATTCATCAGCGAATAGATGTTGTCCAGGACTGGATTTTAGGAGAGCGTTGAGTGTCGCGCAATTTTACGGCAACGTGGCACTACAATAGTAGGTATATTTTGATACAAGTGCAGAAAGTTTGTCATTGCGACCGTGGCGGAATTCGCACGAGCCGTAGGCGAGTATGTTATGGAGATGAGGGCTGTAGTGACTTTGCACGTGTATCAAACGGCGTTTTTCAATACACTTACGCCTCCTGGGTTTCGACCCGCACCCAGCCTGATACGATAAATATAGTAAAATTATGGCGGGGGCGAGCACAAACACTTTTCTCTACTAGTGCGGAAAACAGTCAATTGCGTGCCTAAAAGCGGTGGGATAAGATTGGATTTTCGAGTAAGTGTATCGAAAATAGTTTATGCCGTCTTGCCCGGCAATAGTAATCAGGAATAAAAAAAAATCACAGTTAATATGCAATTGAATGCATACTAGGCGAGTTGATGATCCCGTGTATCTTAGGGTGCTGCGGCCGCGAATGACGTGCGGCTGTAGCGCGGCTGTGGCGCGGTAGTCGCACGTTTTTATTTGTATGTAATTACAAAGTAGCAAAGCGGCAGCGCTGCAACCGCGCTGCAACGCCCCCAATTCCTTTGTTCTGACCACGTGACAGCGTTAAGATGACGTCGAACAAAGGAATTGAGGTCGTAGCCAACACCAAACGTTCACGCTAAACGAAACGATTGTAACTTGGCTAGGGGGCCGTATCTTGCAGGCTTTATGAAACAAACAAATGCACGCTATTTCTAATAACTTCGCTTTTGACATTTTGTAATAACTGGTCTATGTTCACTTACAGGTTTTTAGTAAAAGACCGCGCCACGCAGTACTCACCCGCACAGAGGAGCTTACTAGTCATGCAGATATTATTAAGAGCTAAATATGAAAATAATGAAACGAAGGTAAGTTGCGTCTCGCTGAATATCGGTTATAACGACCCAAATGTCCTTTCCTTGTGTTAGACGACTACTTCAACATTACTGACTTTATCCACACTAATCACTTTTTATTGCCCTGACTTGCCCGTTCTAACGTTGACAACCGACTTTCCCGTTGTGCGTAGCACAAGCAATCAATATAGTGAGGACCTGATAAAGGTTCAAGTCAGTGTATATATAAAGACAACCAGAAAAATTCTTAATGTCACATAAGGTTCAAGAATTATTTAATGCACCACTTTAAATGTAAAATCTTTAATTGACAAAACAAATAGATCGTAAGTATACCAAAACTAACGCCTTCAAGACGACAGTTGCCATGGTCCGGAGCGAGGAAGAGTGGCAGGCGGCCGCCTCCTGCTGCAAAGCAGTAAAAGGGCTGCCACCGAGAAAGAACGGACACCGTCAAGCCCCAATCGCTGCTGAAGGACCCGAGTGTCAGGAGTTGCAGGGCGATTTCCAGGGATTTGGGGATAGGGGCGGATTCAGAGTTTACCGCGTGATTAAAACAAAAACAACAGCCTGGACCCGGACCAGATAAAACACCCACGTGGTCGGAGGAACCTCCCTTTTCAGCGGAGGTTTGCGAAACTACTCACAGTTCACAAATCTCTAAAAAAATGTAGTGACTGAGTTAAAAGCACTCCGTGTCAAAGGAAAATAAGTTGAACCATTTGCTGTCGTTGCGCGCAGCCGCCCACTTCAATTGAGATCCGAACCTCGGTTACTGCATATTCAAGATCGACCGCAATGATGGTTCAACTCGTGTGTCGAGGATTATAACCGATTTTCGGGTCTCAGTCGAGGTGGGAGGCTGTGCGTAGCTGTGGCGGATGGTTCAACTTACTTGCCCTAGTTGGGACCTTTTCAGAAACAATTGTGTTTGAATTTTCAGATGGGAATCCGTCGGCTTCTGAACGACAAAACATATACAGCGTGTTACCCTTTACATGAAGGGAGGTACGATAAGGATATGACAGATGGAAAAATGACTGACAGAAGAGTAAGTACCTTACGTTTTTGAGTGGCAGGCGGTCGCCTCCTTTTGCGAAGCAGTAATGCTAGCAAAGGAGGAGGCCGACCGCATCAGGCAACGGCGCACACGCCGCTGCCGCCGCCGGGATTCCGATCCCGATTTCCGGCCACCGTAGCCGCGGGCTCGCGGACGGTGGGCAATGGGTAGCTCGCTGTCCGTCCGTCCGGTAACAGACCGGTCCGAGCTCAGGTCGTCTACGGCGCGCACTGTTCCCGCGCGCCTCAAGGAGTTGTCAGCAAACTGTAGGGGTCCAGCAGGGCCGCCTACTGGGGCCAAAGGTTATGTGAGAATGTCACCACGGGCCCCGGGACAAAGGCAAGGAATGGAAAGGTAGGTTTTTAGTCAGTAAAAATCTGACACTATTTCCCGCCCCACCCAAGGGCGGGATTTGTCATTGGATGATTTTACCTACGTTAAAAAAAAAAAACACCCTTTACTTAGATCAGTAATAACCGCCCGATTATAATTAGGTGTCTTCAAGGCTAGAGTGAATAGCCTCTTAATAAACTAGTGCGCCTCACCATCAACGATTGCATCACTGCTTACCATCAGGTTTTTTTTTATCCTAGGTAAAATCATTCAATGACAAATCCCGCCCTTGGGTGGGGCGGGAACACACAGGTCTTTTATTTTCAGTATTTTTTTTGTGTTCTTTTATTTATTGTTTTTTTTTTATGTGTAAAAACTATTTTTTGTATTGTTATTGTATACATATTTTTTTTTTGTCCTGTGCGAGTCTCAAATAAATGTTTTTCTTTCTTTCTTTCCTTTTTTATTATACCCTGCCCTGTTTAAAGGACACTGACTGACTGACGTAGCAACACACAACCGAAACATCTGGGACTAGCAACGTTAAATTTGTCACATGCTTTTCTTTTTTAAATAACAGCAAAAATTCAAAAGCCTTTGGAGCGAGCAAGCCCCATCACGATGTCAACGATATATGGTGATGGGGACATTTAATATAATAATATAATTTAATTCATTATTTCCCAAGAGGACGCGCCGATCTGCACACCTATTGTCTTTCTATTGTGTCTCTAATTACGGTATTCAACAGGTTAATATTCCACAACTACCACACAACGTCGTCTAGTCCCAAGCTAAGCAGAGCTTGTGTTACGGGTACCAGACAACTGATAAACATACTTCTATATTTCTAAATACATACATATTATAGATAAATTACACCCAGACATAGAACAAATGATTGTGCTCATCATACTAACATTTGTCCTGGGTGGTAATCGACACAATAGCAGTCAGGACCACTTACCACTAGACCAACAGGGTAGTCATTATTGTTATTATTGTATTAATTTATTTCTTTTATCAGCTCCTATACCTCGAGTGGGCCCGTCCCTGCAAATGGTTCAAGAAGCAGCCCCTCTGGCTGATCCGAAGGTACTTCGGTGACAAAATAGGCCTGTACTTCTGCTGGCTCGGGTTCTACACCAAGATGCTGTATGCCCCAGCCATTGTGGGGACCCTCTGCTTTCTATATGGATTGGCGAGTATGGACTCTGCGGATAATATTCCTAGGTAAGTTTATGAAGACCAGAAATTGAATTTAGCTTTCACCTTGAGCACTAATGGGCACGCCATAATCATGGCAGTAAGTCCCCTCGTTGAGGACTGGTTGGAGAGGCGTCACGGTGTTCTCACCTTTCTTACTGGGCAAGGAAAGTTCAAGAGGTCCCCGCATTGGATTCAGACGGAAGAAACTCCTGGGTGTCACCATTATGTCGACAGCCCAGAGGACACGGTGGAACATACGGTGAAGCTTGGGCGGAGCACCACCGTGTGGCTCGTGGAGGTAATCAGCGACAGCGATCTCTCTCGGCCCTAGGTTTAGCCTATGAAGCGAGAAGGAATGGCAGGCGGTCTTCTTCTCCTGAATGCTAGCGAAGGAGGCGGCTGCACGCATGAGCGAACGTACGCCTCCATGACCCAGTCGCCGAGGCTCTTAAGTGACTTGATTAGCAATTAAACCAGTCGTTAATATTCTTTCTCTTGTCCTCAGCAAAGAGATCTGTGACACCAAAGGGCCTGGCAATATTACGCTCTGTCCTCTCTGTGACAAAGCTTGTAAATACCAGTCGCTATCAGAGTCCTGTGTCTTTGCCAAGCTCACTTATCTCTTCGACAACCCGGCGACAGTTTTCTTCGCGATTTTCATGTCTTTTTGGGGTAAGTTAGGATATACACCGTGTCACCGACATCGAGAAATAAAACCATGGATCCAGTACATGGTTCTGGAACCTCTAGTATTTTTTTTTTGTGGGTGAAAATTATCGAGTGACATCCCCGCACTTGGGCGGAGCGGGAGCTAGTGTCAGACTTACTGACTAAAAAAACCTACCCCGTTCCTTTTTGGCTATCATACCAGGACTGAGCCTTCCTTTCAGACGCCGACCCTTGGCCCCAGTAGGCTTCGACCCTTGTACAGTGAGAGTCCCTAAGGGGGGTCCCTAAGTGAGTTTCTGTAAGGTTGGGATTTTTGGTCGGCTTTTATCTAATAAAAAAAAAAAAAAAAAACAGTATGAAATCGTTATTCTAATCAACCCCGATGGCATTTTTAATTTTAAAAGTAATTAATTATATATTTTCACAAAAAATGTTAGAATAACGATTTTAAACAGTTTTAAAATTTAAAAATTAAAGTTTTTTTTTTAACTATTTGGAAAAACGATGACAAATTCCACCACGCCCACGGGGTGATCCAAAATTATGTACTGGATCCATGCTATTCGTTTGTACGTCGATATTGGTGACACGGTGTATTTGCTATTGAATTTTGAATCTACACAGCATTTCATTTAGATATGTGAAAAATTTACGTCAACAAATTATTTTATTTATTGACTAATCAGCAACCACATTTCACTTTCAGCAACCACATTCCTGGCGTTATGGAAACGCAAACAGTCGGTATTGAGGTGGGAATGGGACATGGGAGCTGCTTGGACCGATTTTCAGGTTAGTTGAATTTTTCTAACGTTCAAGTAATTTTTTGTACCACAGAATATAGTTCGAATCAAATTGTGGCGCGGTACACGAGGGGAGTGACTGCATAATTAAAAATTGGTGCCGATTAAACAGATTTCTTTTTATGTACTAAAAATAACGTTGTATATTTATGCATAGATATAGAGAACTGAACTAACGCATTAGAAGGCTTATAGGCACCCAAAGGGAAATGAAAAGAGCTTTGACGTGTAAAAGTGTTTGTAAAACCTATTTACAAAATAAATATCATTTATCATTTATGCTCTGAGTTTCCTTATCCAATCACATCAGAAATGAAAATGTCCGCAGGAGGGCCAAGGTGACTTATATAGCCCGAGAAATCGCCAAACTTAGTTGCAGTGGGTAAGGCACATTGCTCGCAGAAAGGATGGTCGAAAGGTTCTGGAATGGCGCCGACCGTAGGCTCAGCGTTGGAAGGCCTTCCAGAAGGTGGGCCGATGACCTGGTAAGGGTTGAAGGAATCTGATGGATAGAGACGTAGACGTCTTTCGGCTGAAATCATGATGATAAATAGAAGCATTATGAGCCATAGAGTTGATGACTTATGAGGTAGAAGCGAATCGGTTGTAACCAGACTAGGTGGAGGGACTATCTGCGCAGGGGTAACCTTCGAGGTGTCGTGGGGAAACCTTCAAAAGGCGTCCAGACTTTGAGGATAAGTCTGGGGAGTGTAGGATTTTTACCTCGCTAAAACCACCCGGTGATCACCATCGGCACATAGAAGGGAAACTGTTACCTCTCAAAAGACCATTTCGGAACCTCCTCTGTGCAACGCCTGTTACGGCACATCCCTGAAGAAACTGTCTAACGGTCTCCCCTAAGCCTCATCCCCTAAGCATCCCTCCGTAGGGGCTAAGTAGCCGATCATTTTGGTGGCACGTGGGGGAGACTTGGGGGAGATGAAACTCCTCTAAATTACTCAATATATTTTCAAACAGGACGAGGAGCCCAGACCAGAATTTGAGGCATCAGTAAAGACATTCCGGACAAACCCTGTAACCAGAGAGAAGGAACCATACCTGCCTACCTGGCAGAAGACTGCCAAGTATGTGGTCAGTGGATCAGCAGTACTGTTTATGGTAAGCTATAAGTCAATTTGCCTAGCCTTGTTTACCGCAATCGCGATTAAGAAGCGATGCGGCGCAGATCTTTCAAACATTTGACAGGCCTGTTGGTCTAGTGGTTAGTGGGCCTGACTGCTATGCCGGAGGTCATGGGTCCGATTTCCGTCCAAGACAATGTTTGTGTGATGATCACGATTATTTGTTGTGTCTGGGTGTAATTTGTCTATAATAGGTATGTATTTAGAAATATATAACGTGTTTTTTTTATATTCCATAACTTTAGGTTATGAATGAGACTATCAAAGAATCAATTAGCATATGAATTATTATTCAATTATCTTTCTTTTTGTTTTCATTTTCCATACAAAATAATACGATAAATTCACGGTTATTAATGTAAAGTATCCTTAGGTGAAGTATGACGACATAAATATTATGTCAGGTCATTTGTTTGACTTCATCATGACGACGAAATTTGGCAACGTCGCAAAAGTAAAGATTTGTCACACGAGTGACAATTTTTGACCTAAATTAATTATGATGATATCTTCGAAACCATGCATTTTTGAACTACATATTCTAGGACTTTAACACCCATATTTATGTAAAAGTAATTACTTATTGCTAAATAATTTCTTTTTAAGTCATTTATTAAGGTTAGAAAACATCATAACTATAGAATACAAATTGTTACTTAAATAGTTACTTTTACTCAAGTAATTAGTTTTACTTGTTTATAAATACGGGTGTTAGTATTATTTTTCCTTATAGAATATAAACGTCGAACCCGTTTAAAAGAAAATTGTATAAAACTTTCAGGCGGCTTTGATTTATCACTCTAACAATAACATTGTTTGGGCAGGGGCCATAGTTGCTAATAACCAGTCCACTTAAGACTCCAAAAACCATAGCCCTATTGTCTTTGTTTTCCATGTGTCACAATAGTTTTCACCAACCGGCGGTTGTCCTTGGATGCACTGGCATTGCGCGTACAGGGACAATCGTCGGTTGGCATCACGTTCCATTAAAAGTATCTAAAGGGCCTCTGCGAGTTGCCTTCGGCTCCTCGTACGCCTTCCAAAGGTCCGGGACCTCAGGGTCCTGAGATATACAAATACATAAAAATTAATTATGGGATAAAAAATGACATAGCATTTTATTATTGTTGTATTTTTATTATTTTGAACTGGATTGATTGACAGAGGACTGGAACAATTTGCCTGCTGCAGTCTTCCCGTCCGATTATAATTTAGGTGTCTTCAGGCTAGAGTGAATATGCTCTTAATAAACTAGTGCGCCTCACCATTAAAAGCATCACTGCTTACCATCAGGTGGTATTCAAGCACTAATATATTTATATCAATAAAAAATAACTGTTTTTAACTAAAATTTTTTTCTCACCTAGATCTCCGTAGTACTGGGTGCTGTCCTGGGCACCATCATCTACAGGATATCAATGGTATCTGTCATCTACAGCGGCACCGGCTTCTATATACAGGACCACGTCAAGCTCTTCACTACCATGTCTGCTGCCACCATCAACTTGATCATGATCATGGTTTTAACCAGGGTAAGTACTGGTAGCGGGTCAAGATGCCGACATCCTCACGCTCCAGCTGCTACACACAGGAGACACCCCGGGTATCTGGAGTCACAGGGCGATCGTCGGGCACCTTAGGCGCAGGCTTGCGGACGACGAGCAATGGGTAGATCGCCATCAGTGGTGCATTTCATGTACTGAATCGACCCTCCGCGGGATTAAAACGACTAAAATTTAACGGAGTATAGTTCCAGATCATCACCACCTTCCTGCCCTTGCCCCGTAATAATTGGGGTTGGCGCAACACATTTTCTTCTTCCATTCTATCCTGTCTGTGTGTAAAACGGTGAAGGAAAACATCGTGAGGAAACGTCTATGACCAAAAATTCGAGGACATGTGACACGCCAACGCGCCTTGGGCCCGCGTGGTGGATTACGGCCCATTCCCTCTCCTAGAGAGGAGGTCTGAGTCCCAACAGCAGGATCATTATAAGGCTGATGCTATGCTATGCTATTCTATCCTGTCAGCCGTCACACTATTATTCATCCCCTATTCATTTTTTATGGCCTCCCTCTTCCCCTCCACCCATCCACATGTATACTCTTTTAGTAATATGCGTTTCATCCCTCCTCTTCACATGACCATACCAAGACAAACGATACCCTTTCAGATTTTCAGTCACTGGCGCCACTTTCAAACTTCATAATGTAATGTTTTGTTCCAGATCTACGCTGAAATAGCTGTGTACCTGACTAACATGGAGAACCCTCGGACACAGACGGAGTATGAAGATTCTTACACTTTCAAGATATTCTTCTTCGAGTTCCTCAACTTCTATTCTTCTCTTATCTACATTGCTTTCTTTAAGGTAAAGTTTATCTTTAGTTAATAATAAGAAAAAAGTGAAACATGTGATTTTTTATGAGAATAGTGTGCCCTTTAAATTGTTTTTAATAATAATAAACTAGTGGTTGACTCCGATCCCACCTGATGGTAAGCAGCGATGCAATAGTTGATGATGAAGCGCACTAGTTTATTAAGAGCCTATTCACTCTAGCCTTGGAGACACCTAAATTATAATCGGATGGAAAGACCGCAGCAGGCAAATTGTTCGCGTCGATGTACGCGGTATAAACGACGAGGCGAAATGCTTAGTCCGGACCGTAGTACACAGCACAGTAACTGCTGGTTCGAAATGATTTCTTTTTCTATATGTTGGATAGCTCATTTTTCGAGAAAGGCTATGCTTGCACTCTACGGTATATGTTGTCCAATGTCTTCTATTAAGGAGACCAACACAGGGTTCAGAATGTAACATTCTATTACGGGGGTCCTATGAAATAAAAGCTGTGTTTGGTGGGATGAAAACGTAATGTGTGAATTGAAATTACGCTTATCTATACTTAAAATAAATCTGTAGAAGTAAAAATTCTGTACATAGAAAATATCAAAAAAATAAATGGCAGGGGGTGTTACTAGACCGACAAAAATGTGATTAAAAAAATTTTTGTCTGTCTGTCTGTCTGTTTGTTCAGGCATCACGCAAAAACTACCGGTTCGATTACGATGAAACTTGGTATAATTATTCTTTAATATCCTGGGCACCACACTGGGTACTTTTTATCCCGGAAAAGTATATACATTCAAAAACAAACTTAATTTTGCGGTTCGATCCCTAGACCCGATTACTGTATCAACCGCAAATAATAAGTTTTTCGTAGGTTACGTCACCCGTTTCTATTGTAAGTAGCCACAAAGGGCCCGCACCGGGATAGAAGTATTAATACCGGTATGCTCGATATATAACGTTCTACACAAATAGCACTTTACACAAAAAACTCATTGATAAATTTCGTCGTCCACGCGAACGAAGTCGCGGGCACAGCTAGTACCAAATAATTTGATTATAAACATCACACAGTAACCAAAGATGCGTGTAAAACCACTTAAAGTTGCTGTTGAATGAATACCTCGTGTTCACGTTATAATATTGAATACGCCAAACTTAAACACTAAACTAATATTTTTAGTACCTCTTGTCTCGATAGATGGCGTTTATCGATTTAAATTCAAGCTATGGTTTCGTTACCGAGGATAGTATAAGGCACCTCGGCAATAATTAATATATGTCTACGTTCTGAGTACGTGGTGTGGTTTTATTGCTATAAACAAACTCCCGACTCGTCGACAAAACAGGGCGGAAGGATCTTCGATGATCACCTCGTATGTCAACATTTTTTATTTTTATGTAGGGATAGAAAACTTTTTATGTCATTTCTCTGGCATAATATAGTTAAGTACGCCATCGGTTAATAACATAAAAAGGTCATTTTTATCATTCAAAACATGAGGCAAAAGCACATAAAAGTATTTTAAACTTTGATAAAATTAAGCGCTTTTTTTGTTCCTTTGAAGTTTATATTTTTGGACATACGAGGTTCATTCTACAGCGACGTTAAATTAAATCAAAACAGCGAAATATAGGTGGCTCGCGTTTAGCGCGTATACATCGGTCGCGGCGATCACGCACATTCGGTGTCACGACAGCGCCGGCTCTTATCTCTGTCCTTGTCTATCAGTGACTACCGTTAGTTTAAATGTGAGTTTCGAGACCAGGTTTTCGGATTGCGATGTTAGCGCGTAACGTATCTGCCCGTTTAATTTTGGTCGTTTTAATCCCGCGGAGGGTCGATTCGGTACATGAGATACTATCGATTTGTAAAGAGAAAATTAAAAGATAAAGTACTTTTTTTTTAAACTCGAATTAAAGTACGCATGTACGAAATTAATTTCTCTATGTAAACGTCAGCTGAGCGAGACCAATGAACTGTAAGTAGTTAGTACGCAACGACCAACAACTACCTACGAGGTCATGACTCGTTTGCTTAGAGAAATTAATTTCGTATATGCGTAAACTGATTCGAATTTTTGAAAAAAAAATTTTTTCTTTACAAGTCGATAGTATTTCATGTACCGAATTGACCCTACGCGGGATTAAAACGACTAAAATTTAACGGTGTATATCAATGAGTATAGCTTTCATCACTAAAATTCTTTTCCCCAGGGCCGTTTCTACGACTACCCAGGTGATGATCAAGCCAGGAAGTCGGAGTTCCTCAAGTTAAAAGGCGACATCTGCGACCCAGCAGGCTGTCTCTCAGAGCTGTGCATACAGCTGGCCATTGTAATGATTGGCAAACAGTTCTTCAGTAACTTCGTCGAGCTGGCTGGCCCGTAAGTACGTCTGTGTTTGTGCTTGTCTGGCGTTTTCTTCTTCTTTTTATGTTGATAGGTTCGCGCTTTCCTAGAAGTAAGAAGAAGTAACTTTGCCATTGGCTATAGTCCGGAGTGAGGAGGGAAGGCAGGCGGTCGCTGCCTTCTGCGAAGCAGTAATGCTAGCAAAGGAGGTGGCCGATCGCATCAGAAAACGGCGCTCACGCCCCAGCTGCCGCCGTAATTCTGATTCCGATTTCTGGCCACCGTAGGCGGGGCCGGCGGCCGGCGAGCAATAAGTAGCTCGCTGTGCGTCCATCCAGTAACAGTCCGGACCGAACCCAAGTCGTCGACGGCGCCCAGTGTTCCCGCGCTCCTCAAGGAATTGTCAGCAAACTGTAGGTGCCCAGTAGGTTCGAAGCCTACTCTGGGGCCTTGGGCAAGTATGAAAATGCATACCAGGGCCCTGGAACCAAGGCAATGAAGCAATGGGGTAGGTTTTTAGTCAGTAAGAGTCTGACACTATCTCCCGCTCTGCTCAAGGGCGGGAGATGTCATTGAATTATTTTACCATACCAAAAAACTCTTGACTTAAAGATTCCCGAATTTTAAGCATCAGGAAACAGACTCCGGTAGAGAATTTCATTCCTTAGCTGTACGCACAATGAATGTACTCCCAAAAAACAGCGTAAATGTGGGATGTCCACCATGTACTTACTGGTGGCGAATCGCCGTACGCCTGGTGGTCCAATGTTGGAACGGGTGCGGGCGGAATTAGGCTATGCAATTCCGACGCACACTCCTCGAAATACAACTGCTAGAAAACCGACAGGTTAGGAAATCGGCGTCGATGCTCAAGACTTTGGACTTTCTTTTGCTCTAGGGTTTTTCTTAAGTTAGGAAATAGAAAGAAGAAAGACCACACCATACCTGTATCCTTCAGTCGATCTTTGCGTTCTAGACCAAATGCCACTGATGCCGCTGTAAACGTGGCAACCTACTGGGCCCAAAAACTTTGAGGGAAAAGAAAACCATCGATACGATAAGAAGAAGAAGAAGAAGACCTGGGGTTGTTAAGGCCTCCGCAAAATGCAAAAAAAAACGAAACATTTCAATTTCGAAGGCCAGGGGCGTAGGTGGACTAGTTTGGGCGTGGGCAAAGGCGCATCAGCGAGGCCTTTTTCTTTCATAAATTCCGAAACAGACAGCCATTATCGCACCCCAGCGTCAGCGTTTTTCACCATCAAGTGAAAAAATGGTCAAAAGTGAGCTTATCTATTATAAAGAAAACCTCGTTCGTTAGAAGCGAGGGTTTTGCGCGAGTTCCCTTTGAGTACGAAGCCGTGGGTGGGGGCCAGCGTTGCCAGACGTCCCGATTTTGGCGGGACATCCTGATTTTTCAAAATTAAATGTCCCGCGCGGGACAGGCTCAATCCTACTTTTCAGTGATAAATCGACCGTGCGGGCTGAAGAAGCACAGTCGGGTGGCACAGACATGTGGACTGGCCGCCCCCCGATTAAGAGTAAATCTGATTCAAAATATGATATTTAAAAAAATATTTTTTGCTATCTGTTGTATTGTGTACACGTAATTTAAAAGATTTTTTTTTGTTTTTAATTCAGACAATAAGATAAATATTTTCTTATTATATTATTTTTTTTACTATGTCCCGCTTTAGACGAAAGAATCTTGTTTTTTTTTCACTAAACAATGGTTACAAAACCCGGCAAAAAAAACTGGCAACGCTGGTTGGGGCCCATATCACCCACGCCCAGCTACGCTACTGTCGAAGGCTGCCCTGAAACGTCCACTTTAAGGCGAACAGGTATTAACTTCAGATAATTTTAAAGCGGTTCATACTTATGTTAATCTTCAAGGTTAATACTGAATTGGTGGCGGCACCGGTCACACCGGGCGAAGACCAAGGACCCCACCCGACCCCACATGGCATGGGAACAAGACTACCACATGCGAGACCCTGGAAGACTGGCACTCTTCGACGAGTACCTTGAAATGAGTGAGTATTGCTGTGAGGCAAGTAGCGACATCTGTATCGCCACGTACGAACTAAAGTCGGACTTGTGGCCCGCGTGGTGGATTACGGCCCATTCCCTCTCCTAGAGAGGAGGCCTGAGTCCCAGCAGTGGGAACATTATAAGGCTGATGCTATGCTATGCTATTGTTTAGTAATAATTTATGTATTTTTGTTTTAGTTCTTCAGTACGGTTTTATAACGCTGTTCGTGGCGGCGTTCCCTCTGGCTCCTCTCTTCGCGCTGCTTAACAATATCGCTGAGATTCGTCTGGACGCATTCAAGATGGTCACGCAAGCTCGCAGGCCGTTGGCTGAAAGAGTAGAGGATATTGGCGCTTGGTACGTTGACTTTAAGTTCTCTTTTAGCTTGCATATGACACTAACTATGCAACTATGGATATTCAAATCAAGTTCTTATGGATGAGTACGTCACGCTGCGCTCCACGTTTACAGTCTGGCTCAGGCATTGATATACAGTACGGCCGACGGATCTTGGCGCGTCTGAAGTTAGGCTCTGCGAACTTTAGCGCTTGTGCACTCGTAAAAAAATAAATGGTGTGAAAAAATAAATGCCAATAGCAATTGTTATTGCTGTTAACAATTTTTATTGGCATTTATTTTTATAAATAATTTATTTGGCGCGCTTATTTTGAGCGCTAAAGTTTGCAGAGCCTAACTTCAGACGCGCCAAGATCCGTTGACCGTACTGTACATGAGTCGAGTCTACATCGAGTGCAATGACTTGTAGGTTGTTAGTACGCAACAACCGACATCTACCTACAGGTTATTGGACTTGCTCTGCTGTTGTTTCCCTATAGAAATTAATTTAGTACGTGAATATATATTAATTCGAGTTTTAAAAAAAGTACTTTGTATTTTAATTTTATCTTTACTAATCGATAGTGTTGCATGTACCGGATCGACCCTCCACGGGATTAAAACGATCAAAATTTAGCCGTGCATTATAAGGGAAGACCGCTAACATCGCAATCAGAAAACCTGGACTCGAAACTCACACATTTATGACCAGTGTCATCACAGTCGCAAACCTATAGTCACTGATAGACAAGAACAGAGATAAGAGCCGGCGCTATCGTGCGTGCAAAGTAGCGATAGCCGCCAAATGTGTGTAATAGTCGCGACCGATATGAAATCGTGCCATATAGGCACAATTTCAGTGGTCCACGCTCTAGAGACGAATCACCTATCTTCCTGGGCCCAGCTCAGAAATACCCTCATTTTTAACTTGTTTGTTCTAGGTACGGCATTCTCAAGGGAATCACATACGCTGCTGTCGTGTCGAATGTAAGTATTTTCTTCAAATCTTTAGTACTCACGTCGAGAGGGAGGGGGAGAGGGAGTTTAGAGGTATGCGGGACAGAGAGTAAAGTCCCGCAAGCCTCCTTTGAAAAGGAAGGATCCTCCGGTGAGACGGGTGTTATTTATTTATTTATTTATCAAAGCTTTATGCACTAGTGTACAAAGGCGGATTTAATGCTGTAAGGCATTTTCTACCAGTCGACCTTAGGGTGATGCAGAGATATAACATAATAGGTGCAACTTAACGGTAAACAAAAAAAAACAAATAGAAAACTAATACAATACCTAATTAATATAAATACATACTTATATAGGGTGACTGGATAATTAGTGAACGATACTTAAACACGTGATTGTAGTCATGATAACAAACAACTTTTACTATGGGACCAAACCTGAAATCGCGAATAAAATTAGCCAAAATCAGTAAATTTTGACCAGTTAGGCGAACACAAATGTACTGACCAGCAGATTTATTTCGCGATTTCAGGTTTGGTCCCATAGTAAAAGTTGTTTGTTATCATGACTACAATCACGTATTTAAGTATCGTTCATTAATTACCAGTCACCCTATATACGCATAAAGAAAGAAAGAAAGAAAGAAAGGTCTGAACCCATCATCATCATCATCATCATCAGCCTTTTAATGTTCCCACTGCTGGGACACAGGCCTCCTCTCTAAGAGAGGGAATGGGCCGTAATCCACCACGTGGGCCCAGTGCGGGTTGGTGAATGTCACATGTCTTCGAATTTTTGGTTCTAGGACATGCCGGTTTCCTCACGATGTTTTCCTTCACCGTTTTGTGAGCAGTGGTGATGAAATAAATTACACAAAGTAATGCGCCTGGCTGGGTCTGAACCCACGACCCTACAGTTAAAATGATCTTAAGAACAGTATTTTTTCCAGGCCTTTGTGATAGCCTACACGAGCGACTTCATACCTCGCATGGTTTACAAGTACGTGTACTCTCCTGACAACACTCTGACTGGATACATCGACCACTCTTTATCATGTAAGTACCTATTTATCTACATTATATAAAAAAAAAAACTGACTTAAACGTAAAAAAAGCACTAAAAAGTGCAAAATAACTTTAATTTCGGAAGTCGGTGTTTCTATAACACTGTCTCGATTTTATTTGTGGTGCCACAACTTAGCTGAACTGAAATAGTGTGCAATAATCCCAAACACGGTTAGGTTACATTGACTCATTATAGAGTACCGGTACCTACCTTCCAGCGTCATCATCAGATCCGTTCTATATATTCCCAAACAAAGCAATTTTACTTATTACGACAGTTCTGCTGTGATCCTATGAGGAGTTCCGAATCTTCGAAGTCTATAATCAGATCAAAACAATATTTCTATGGGACCAACTCGGAAGAATAAATTTTCAATCAAGAAAATAATTTTCATAACCGGTCCACAATTGACCGAGAAATCGGTGAACATAGAAAAAAAAATACAAACAGCCGAACATAGAACCTCCTTTTTGAAGTCGGTTAAAAAAAGAAAAACTGACTGACTGACTGACTGACATATCAACACACAGACGAAACTACTGGGACTGGGAACGTCAAATTTAGCAAAAAGTTTCCTTTAATAAAGTCGCGAGCACTGAGAGAGAATTTTCCAAAATTCAGCCCCTAAGGGGATGAAACAGGGGTCCAATGTATGTATGGAGAAACCAACATTCATGCAGATGAAGCCGCTGGCAGAAGCTAGTTTATCTATACAAAAAAACACAGACTTATGAATTCAAAACTGCATAAACTCCATTCTCAGTAAGATTAAACATTTAAACAAACTTTTTCTACTGTCCGTTCAACCGATTTTGACTTTTATTGCGTTGGGAGCAAGATAAATGCCAGCTGCAGTAAATAGTTGGTATTGTAACCACTTTTTTGCTTTTAAGTCCATCTTTATATCTACGGACTATAAGTCAAAATCGGTTGAACAGATAGTAAAAAAAAGGTTTGTTTAAATGTTTAATTTTATTGAGGTTGGAGTGTATCTTATCTATTTTATTGAGTGCATTAAAACTCGATGAATACTCAATAATTTATTGCATTCCATGTTATGTTAATAAGTGGTATTAAATATTGCAAGATCAATCCCTGTTGGGCACTACAAAGTGAACACGCCTTTCCACCGAGTCCAAAGCTGCCAGGTGGTATTTAGAAGCACCAAGTCCTAAGTGGCTGCAGTACCCACACACGATCGAACCTGTGCCTTGTCTAGCATTAAAAGTTGTCCTGGTGTGATACTGACAAAGCCGGACATTTGCAAGTGCCGGACATTTGCAAGAACGCAATTTCCTAGCACCTACTTTGGCATTGGACTCAATGAACCGCCCAAACTTAAGGTCTGAGGAAATTTGGAAATTTCTACTCCCAAGAGCTGAAGGCGGTTGGTGCTCTCCAGGCATACCTACACTCTAAAAAGAAGGAATGGAGGATGGTCAAAAGGCGGCCCATGATATTAAATTATTTTATTTTTTTTGTATTTTGTTGGTCAGCGTCAAGTTGTATGTTGATGTTATTGATGGCCTATTTCATGAAAAAGTCAATTATTTTTACAGGGTTTAACACATCAGACTATAAGCAAGCTTGGGGTATCAACGACAACGAAGTAGACCCCCCAGTGTGCGCGTATCGGGGGTACAGGAACCCCCCCGACCACCCGGACCCCTATGGTCTGTCCCCCCACTACTGGCATGTGTTCGCCGCTAGACTAGCCTTTGTTGTCGTTTTTGAGGTAAGCGCCATCTATTGAATGTATTGTTTATGAACAAAGTTATAAATGCAATATGTGCCATCTAGCGGCAGCTCACGGTATCAGTGTGCATCTATTGCTGAAAAATAATCCCGCAATCCAATCCACATTGCCGCACTTGACTTGCGTTTGATTTGTGACGTGGCGATTTAGTAAATTTTGATACAAATGGATAAAGTTTTTTCAATGCGACCGAGGCGAAATTACTGGAATGATTTCCACGTTTGTCAAACGACGTTTTTCAATACACTTACAAAGAAATAAATAAACTTGGGTTGACCAGCGACTCGTAGGGGCTGAGCGACCAGCCTGACGTATCAGGCTATGTACGTATACGTATGTATCGTAATACATACAATAAATTATGACGGGAGTGATTTCACGCACTTTTCAACACTAGTGCGGAAAACAGTAAATTTCTTATCTATAAGCGGTAGGGATAAGAGCGAATTTTCGAGCAAGTGTACCCTCTCTCTTCTCTTTCACCCACAGCACGTCGTCTTCGGCCTGACTGGTCTGATGACGCTGTTCATACAGGACGTGCCAAGCGAGCTAAAGACTCAAATACAGCGTGAAACTCTACTCGCCAAGGAAGCGAAATTCGAACATGGGCGTAGAAGACTGTCTACTGAGTATCGGCAGTTGATCTCACAGAAGAGTGAAGCTGCGCCTGGTGAGTGAAACAATAACACATTTTGATACAAGTGGAGAAAATTTGTCACTGCGACCGAGGCGGAATTCGTCTGAGCAGCAAACGCCTGATACGAAATTAATTTAAAATCACCAAAAAACTTTAGTCACATTCGACAACAAACGTATTTAACAAACAAATATGGCAGCGCGGGGCAAATGACGTTCAACCAATAAACGCGCGAGACGCGTTGCGTTCTATGTCATTTCACAATTCAACAGTTTCTCTTCGATAGATTATAATCTATTGAAAAATATTGCGTTAAATTGTAAACAGTATATTACGGCTCACAATCTATCGATATTATATTTTGACGGTATTTACCATTTTCTGGACTGGACTCCGACTGACTGACTGGGACTGGTTTCCGAAATAAATGAATTATTATTATTATTATTATTTTACGGTGACATATCTACACAATGATATGAATAATTATATTATTTGTACATTTTCAATTTCAGAAAAACCACAGGGCGCCGCTTGGCTGCGTCGCACGTCCCGCGCGTCCGACAGCCTCGACGCCCACGTGGCCGTCTCTCAACGCCCCACATCTCCCCGGATATCACACTGACAGTTATAGCGTCGTGGAAGCTCACAGAGCATAGAGACACAGAGCCAGCAACGGCTAGAGATGACATTGACAGAGCATGACATAGAAACTGCACAAGTCAGTGAATGTCAGCCTTTACTCGCACAAATTGATGGCCCGTCACAATAGGGATGTTCAATGTCCTCCCCCAGTACTGCACTAAACCGAGGTCCGTACCCCACAAGGGGTGCTCGTAGCATGTAGTCTCTTAGTTTTTAATTAAGTTTTAAGATTTTATAAGCCTTGGCTAGAGGTTTTCATTTGTCAAGGCCGCCACAGGTAGGGCTGCCAACAGCTGTAAGGCTAAGACAACAGCTGTAAGGCTAAGACAACAGCTGTAACACTAAGGCAACAGCTGTAAGGCTAAGGCAAAAGCTGTATGGCTAAGGCAACAGCTGTAAGGCTAAGGCAACAGCTGTAAGGCTAAGGCAATAACTGTACGGCAAAGACAACAACTGTAAGGCTAAAGCAACCGCTGTAAGGCTAAGGCTGCCAACAGCTGCTCCTATATCTATAGCGCGCGGTTGTTGCAGAGCAGTCCGTCTGTTGGCAGCCTTAGTCGAGGTATCCAAAGGACTACCCCAAGAGGCCACTCAAAAAACACATAGGAATATTTTCTGGATAAAAAAGTAATAATTCTATTTTATTATTTTGTCAGTCAGATTGACTACATACGAACTCAAAATTTGACAGCCATAAACTTGTATGGCCTCGATTTACAGCAATGGCGTTTCTGGTCGCTGCTAGTGTGTCTCGTGCTCTGTGTTGGTTTTAGTTAGATTATAAGTAGGAAATAGATGGTAGCTTTTAAAATTTAATAGTGGTTGGATTTTGATCGAAGAATTTAGATTATCCGTCGAAACTTCACAGCTATGCTTTAGTCGCATCTAAAACTTTTCAGAATTTATTTTATTATATTTTTATATGAATTTAGTTATCTCAAGATCCTGAAGTCCTAGACCTTTGGCGTACGAGGAGCCGGAAGCAACTCGCAGAGACCCATAAAACACTTTTAATACTCGCTATGCTAGTGCACCCAAAGACAACCCCCGGTTGGGTAAAATCTATTGAGACATTTATGGAAATCAAAGACAATAGGGCTACGGTTTTTGAAGACTTAATATGACTGGTTACCAAGAACTATGTCTTAAAAATTGAATCTTATATATTGATAAAAAGGCAGGGGTTGACTTGCACACTCAATAAATAGGCCCCCGAAAACGGCCGCTAGCACGAAGTGACGTAGCAACAAGAGGGCAACATATCCTGAGGTGCTTGAGGAGTTGAACAGGAACCTCCAGAACAATCCAAATTTGGTGAGGACCTGCATCAAGTGGAAGATAAGAATACCATGGTACCTCTTAAGCCACTTCTTGAAAGAATGATCAGAGAGGCACGACACACCGTTGAGACTCGAAAATGTATTTTTTTCATTACCCATGTCTGTGAAGTTTCGTCATGTAATTTATTTATTATAAAATGTGGGAAAGGTATAATCGATAAGAAGAAGGAATTAATGACAAGACAACCGCATTCAAAGTTGTTTCATGTTCCTCTCTCTACTTTTCGTTCGATTTTGACAGTTGGTAGACTAACAAATGTGTTGTTGTAAATTTTTTTTGTCTTTGGATTATGTAAAGTTAATCCGAACAAGTTTTCTAAGTAATGATTTAGGATTTGAATGATGGGCTGGGGCATGGTTCTAAACATTCTAAATAACAACTGAAGGAGTACAGATTTCTTTTTCCGGTGGATAAAATGTGGCGAGGCGGGATATAGTGTCAGACTTTTACTGACTAAAAAATCTACCCCGTTCCTGCGTTACCTTGGTTCCAGGGCCCTGGTATGCATTTTCACACTTTACCGAGGCCCCGGAGTAAGCGTTGACCCTGCTCGGGCCTGTATAGTTTGATGATAACTTTTTGAGGCGCACGGGAACAGTGCGCGCCATCGACGACTCTGGCTCGGTCCGGAAAGTTACCGGACGGACGGACAGCGAGCTACACATTCGCCGTCCGCAAGCCTGCGCTTACAGTGGCCGGAAATCGGGATTAGAATTGACGCTCGGGTGAAGGAGTATGGGTAAAATCATCAAATACCTGACTCCTCCAACTCTGGTGGGAGCGAAAGCCCAGCCTAGCAAAATTCGATTAGTTCCTAGGAGATAGATCGAGAAGTCGCATTTAAACGAACTATGATCTGATATTAACTAATAGTAATATATTATGTCGTTTATTAAAAAGTGTAAGTAGGTATAGAAGAGTTTTATAACTTTTTGTGTCGAGGACCGAACCATATAGATTGTACTGTAATGGCATAAAGAATATGCATGCAGTATTTATTTACAAAATTAATTCGTTTTATCTCTTGTAAATTAATATGAAAGAATTTTTTAAATATCAATTTACATCCAACGAAGTTATAAAGCTTCAAAGCTGCTGATAAGAAAGTGAAGACCGACGTGGACTTCGACGTCAAACTACTCTCGCTAAGCGAGAGTAGTTTTCTATGGAGTACGTAGTTCTTTTACGCCATCTTCTGTGGAAGCCGGCCGTACGGGTGTCGTGGCCTTTGACTTTAGCAAGCTTCAAAAGCTTCATAATTTCTTTGTTGATGAAGATATTTTAATTTTTGTAATTTTTTTTTTGTCTTTGAATTTAGCATATATTTAAAATTACCAATTATTGAATGGCCTTGGCACCGAAAGTTTTAAAATATTTCTGAGGGTCCAAAATATGATTAGTATGACTTTTTACAGTACCGCACCCCAATCATATAATCATTGACTATTTTAATAACAAACCGAAGATTTTTTTTAAATATACTTTAAAAAAAAAATCTTGAAAATTTTTGATAAATTTAATATATTCTTCAAGATTTTTCAGAAATTTTTAAATCGTTTAAGAATTTTTTGAAAATCTACAAATTTCTTGGAAATTTGTAAAAAAAATTTCAACAATTTTAATAATTTAAAATTTTCTTCAAGATTTTTAAAAGTATACCTACTTTTATTTCTGCTTGAGTTAAAATGGTACTTGACAGCGGCAACTTACACAACTCAATGTATGTATTATAATGTTGTTGTATGGTCAAAGGCATTATTACCAATGATAGTGTGTGACGCATTTATACCGCAGATATGACTTTTAATGTAGCAAAGTTTTTCAACAAAACTTCTTATACTATAAAAATATCATGGAAAACTTATTATTACTTTGTAATGTCGTACTAGCCAGGATAAAATCTTAGATAGTTAATTTATTTATTTGTTAAAATAATCATATAATATTATAAGCAATCCAAAATAAATGCTTATTTTTTCTAATATGCTGTAACTTTTACAATGTAACGGGTACAAGTACTTAATACATTTTATATTGTTTTTTTTATTTAATTATAATAATAGTAAATCAAAATTTGGCAATCATGATTTAACAAAGGTATTTGATCATATATTATGATATAACTTTATTTTACACCAAAATAGGAACAATGTATGGGCACAATGGCGGCCTTATCGCTGGTAGCGATAGGTATCTACCAGGCAACCCTAGGACAGACTATATGAACTTAAACTAAAAATCATATCCTATATGTAACACACATACATGTCGTAGGCATCATTTTTGTGTTGATTTTGTCAAAAATCTCTCAGCTGAAATAATTTCAACTGAGTTATTGAATTATTATAATAAAAAAGATTCTATGATTACTGGATAAAGCATTTATTTTGAATTGAATCGTAGTTTTAAGGAGAAAACAAATTATTGTTAAATCTTGGTGTATATTTAGATGGCACGACAAGAGATAAGCTATCAAACGGGCTTAAACCCAATTGTTGGTCCAAAACTCATCTCTAATGGCCGAAATTGCATCGCCTGCACGGTCTTATACAAAAGTGCACCATTGCGGGGCCCCGTGCCCCTTTTTTGCTCCATCGACACGACTACATGCACACCGTTAAAGTTGAACTGGCGACACATCGCAGGTAATAATCCAATTTCCGTGACGGGGATCGTCACACATGCAAAGTCACGCGACGGGTACCCGTCGCTGGTGTCCGCTTTACGCAGTTTCGGTTCTAATAGATGGGGTATTAACCGGGCTTAAACCCAGTAATGGGTTCAAGGTAAAGCTGCTGGAAGGAACGTGGCCATGTTCTAGGTCTTTGAAATTGTGAATTGATGAAATTGTCGTTTTATGATGATATCTTCAGAGTGAATTTGAAATATAAGTTCAAATAAACTGTACATTTAAGGGATGTTATTCCCATTTTTAAATCAGTTATTCATTTGTTTCTTTGGATTTTAGTTTTACTGTAAAGCCGGGTACAGACTGCCATAACGTAATATGCAAGGTAAGATTAAAAGAGTATTTCATAAGTGTAGCGCGCGCGCACGAGCTGAGCATGTAACTACTCACATTTTATCAGCTGAAATGCTATTTTCGCGCGCGTAGTGTGCACGGTTTAAAAATTCTGTTACATTGCATGTTACATTGCAAAAATGTGGACGGCAAAAACATTAATTGCATGTTACATTGCAGCTGTCTGTACCCAGCTTCAAATCAATGTATTTAAAAAAATAAACTTCAAAACATGGACTTTTTCATATCATGAATTTCTTAAAATGCAGTGGCGTAGCTAAGCCCACAGGGGCCCTGTATCAAATGTCCCACAGGGGCCCCGCATAAAAAATGGTGCTTTTTTACAAACGATTGGCTTACCCTACGAAACGGTTGTGGATAACATGTTGCGAAGTTTTGCCTACGTGGGGCCCCTGTAGCGCGGGGGCATTATTGATACGGCTGATACGGCGGTAGCTACGCCCCTGATAAAATAATTATTTCAATTGTTAAAAATGACCCAATAAAACCTGAATGTGTATTTCTGTCACTATTGTCGTATATACGTAATATATAAAGTGTCAAATAATATAGCCAAGTATTATTATATTTGTCAAAACCGAAGAAATTCTTCAGTTCATGGTAAACATTTTGAAATGTTTTAAATTTTGTTTCCAAAAAAAAACGATATGTCACTAATACTTTGATCACATGTACTGCGCAAACTGGCAAGACAGTGTTCTTGACCGAACGCTCGGTACGTATAAACATAACGCCAAGTGCTTGGCCGAGCGCTTATCTCTACAACTCGCTTACATCACTGTCTCGGCCGAGCAACATTTTACTGTCCCGTCCTTTTACTCAATACGTGTGATTAAGACATTCTACTAAAGTACTAACTATTTTATTGGTGAAAGTACCTACTCTAAAACAAAACTATTTTAAAACCGGTAGTTTTTGAGAACATCATTAGAAACAAAAATACAAATCTTTCCTCTTTCAAATATTAGTATTGATATAGATTGTCACTTATGAGTATATTGTCGTTTATAAAAATACATAAATAACTAATTAACGTCGTTTATTAGATTTAAAATACCTGGTATCCAGAAGGTCAATAAATAAAAATAAATTGTTGTGGTATTTAGGTATTTTTAACGTTAATTTCATTTGGAAAACCGGTTTTACTTTTCCCTTTCAGAAAATATGTGTTACATTGTTGAAATACGAAACACTTTTAAGTAAGTATCCAATTTGTGAAATATTATCATAGGTACAAAAAACAAACTTTACTTGTTATCATTGTGAATAAAAAATTAAAGCTGGTTTTAAAATAATGTCAATAACACTATTTTAAACTAAAATCTATTTTAATACGTATTTATGTACTGATAGGACCTGTTTTTTTTTAATATAAGTACAGAGCACCACGAGCCTTTTGGCGTTCGAATGACATTTCCTAGGGGGCGCTAGTAAACATTGTGAAATGACGGTTTTCTGAAGTTACGTCCACTAGGTGGCAGCATTGAGGCATCGGATCTTAGCACTTGCCAAAACGCATAAGTAAATTATTAGGTTTTCTTACATTTATATTAACAAAATTGACATAAATATTAATTTTACTCATGCAAATGTAAGAAAATCTAATCCAAGTCTCATAATAAAGACATAAATATTATATTTAAAGAAAGAAAGAATAAAGAATATTTACGTCATTCATTTGTTACGAACGGACTAAAGGATTTATCGCCTATGGCCGGATTTCTGAATTGAGTTTTTTTTTTGTCAACAACGTCTAAAAACCTATACTAAATTCAAACAATAATAGCTTTTCAGATGAAAAAAGAATGTTGAGAAATTCTCAATTACTACAAATACTCAATACAGAAATTACGGTTTAGTGGTGCCAATCGTTACCGTGAGTTTTCATGAAAACCGTCGTTGTCTATGGAAATTGTTTTTTAAAACAAGATGGCGGCATTCGTTTCGATTTCTGTTGCGCGCCAAAATATCCTTGTAATCATTAATGAAGAGATAAAATGATCTTTAATTCTTAGAAGCCAGTGGCCTTATTATGACGTGTTAAAATGTCAGTCGTGCAAGCGAGAAAAAGGAATGTAACTATACATCCTATGTAGCTCCATCCCTGTTTAAGTCGTCTAATAGAGCAGGGCCTCAGATCAATCAATCGTATGACAAATCATATAATCAAGTAGCTTTTGTTTATTTGTTGTTTCGAATATCAACATCATAGACGTAATTATGAAGAAGAATTAAAATAAATGACGATCACAAAACGTGCGAGTAGGATGGGAGCATTATAAAATAAAGAATGGTTTTCTGCATCTCACTCTCGCGTTTCATGACCGCGACTTCTACGAACGTTGATGCATACCACGTTCACTTTGGTACTGCCTTCTTTATCTAGTTACCTGTAGTTATTGTAATTAAAATGTGTTACATTCTCGGTAGATTTCCATATCGAATATTTATAATATGTACATAAAACCCCGGGAATGCATATTGCCAGTAACTCGTACACGCTACGATTTTTTTCGTCTGCTCTGGGTTAACTGAAAGGAAGTGACTTTTGTTGACTAAAATCCACCTGTGGGTTTCCCTTGCTAGCTCCACCTATTGCAAGAAGTGTCGGTTAATGATTTCAAAATAAAAATAATAAATTGTGCAAGTTGCTTACACATGTATTCCTGCTATAAAGGAATCATATGACATTTTGGACATGAATACAATACGCTAACCTATCGTTATTTTTTTTTTGTAACACTCACTCGGATTAGTGTTTGTCCATAGAGTACGGAAGTATTTCAGCGGTCACCATTAGAAGTGGCATCATTGAAACTTTTCATAGACACAGAAAATAACCTGTGCAGATAGATAGACACTATTTATTGTACACCGTAAAAAATAAAATACAGTAGGAGCTTAAAATTAATGTGTAGCTATGAGCGGTCTTATCACTAAAAGAGATTTTTTACTGACAAAGGTAGCTTAGTCGATTATGGGAATAGAGTGCTGGCCAAATCCTTATAAACTTCTAAGAATTTGGTGGATCGCATAATTCGACTCATCATATAACCAAAATCCTGGTTTTCTTTGCCAAAGAATAATTTTTGCCATTCATTGTAGGAAAGCTGTCACCGTTTTTCACTTTTGCGATCGACAACTATGTGAGAGATTTTTTTTAATAGCCTGTGAATATTCTCGTCTCTTTTTTACTCGCTTGTACATAACTTTTCTTGTATATAGCTGTAAAATGTCATAATATGACTGGACGGCCAATAGTTCTTTTATAAATTTATTAAAATTTCGACAAGATAAACCCTCCATTTTTTTTTTTAAATGGCACATTTTAGCTCTTCTCTCTATTGTAGATTTATATTAATTGTTTTAATTAGAATTGTTGTGTAAATATAAATACATTTTGTCACCGCAAATATAATTTTTGTTTACCATACCTTTGATACTGGGCTGCAAATTGAAAAAAAAAAACTTTTCAAAATTTCAATTTTGATGTATTATTATACTTCCGAAGCCACATATCAGTACTAGAGACTTACGATGACGTTTTAAAATGTCAAGTGTGCGAGCGAGAAAGAGGAACGGAGCTATACACCCTGTGTAGCTCCATCCCTTTTACACTTTAGCAACAAGCTCGTGATACGGCCTCTATTGTATATAAAAGCTGCCAATACGGGCGACTCCGTACTCTATGCGCTTACCTCAAGCTCAGATCGAAATGCGATACAATATAGAACTTTATGCCTTATATTGTAAGATATATATTTCAATGAAAGAATTCGAATAAACCACGCGGAGTTTAAGTTTGTATCGAGAATTGACTTATTCTGTTTATCCACTCTATGGTGGATACCCGAACACGTGTGTCCATCTGTCCACCCTGAACGGGGTGGATAGATGGGTAGGGGACAGATTTTAATACGAGAGCGATTCTTTGCGTCTGTAGGCTGACTGTAGCTCTTTAGATAATTTATCGTGTATGTCCCCAAAAATAAATGTGATATTAGTTAATTTCACTGTACAGTAAGAAAAGAATATCTAAATATAAGTTTTATTGTTATCTTTCTGTGGTCAAATACTCAATTTTCTTTATTGAATTATAATTGTTTCTAAATATTACTTTTTGGTTTTATTTTTTATATCGTTCCTGCTCCTAACTGTTCTACTATACTCCATCTGTTTAGGTACTTAAGTAAACGTAAACAATCTTGCTGTATTTAAAAAAATATCGTATAGAAGATATACAAATATTATTTAAATTTAGTTAATTACTAATAGGTACTTTAGGTAAACAGCTAATTGTAAACATTTTTGGATGACATTTTTAGTTTTTTTTTAGATAAACGACGTGAAGATTGTTTACATTTAGTTAAGTACCTAAACAGATGGAGAGAATATAGAACTATGAAAGATGCGGTTACGGGTACAACAACAGCAGGAGTCATCGTTATTCAACGATTTGGTGCATCTACATAAAATAAAACTCGTTCATCATGTTTTTTTTTGTTCTTATGCACTAGGAATTTCGGTGGTGAAGGCAAACATTTTAATCTGACTTATACAAAAATACCCAGGCCTATTCTGTTTTAGGACTCGACGCACTGCAGCAGCTTTTCACTCAGCTGAGTTATTTATTTTAACAAATAGTTACTGCTGACATTCCTTTACATAGTTTACATCAATACTTAGTTATTCTACTCAGCAACAGATGGCGTTACTTTACACACTTGTAACAAAATGTTTAAAGTGATAAAAATGTTCTAATCAGTTTTAACATTTTGTAACTGAATTATGAAATTAAATAGTTACTTTAATAAATGATCACTACAAACATTTGATTAGATTCATACTTAGTTATTCTACTCAGCAACAGATGGCGCTGCTTTATTCATATGAACAATTATTTTAACTGAAAGCTCCCGAGCAGTTCCATAAAACAATGACTTTCTGAAGCTTACTTCTCGATAACGGCTTGGTCAATAGATTTGAAAAACATACCTGTTTATTATAAATTCATGTACAACATTATCAACATAAATAAGATTTTTCGTAAGATTAATTCTTACGCCAAAAAAAAAATTAGGACATGATATTTTTTGCTTGTTATCCCTACTCTTTTCAAACAGCTTTGATCTTTAGAATTATGTTAAAAATGCTGGTAATAAGTATTCTTCAGAATATACATAGCATATTATTGTAAATAAACCAATCAATATTTCGCAAAGGAAAGTGGTTTTAAAGGTCAGCTTTATGTGGGTATTAGAAAATATATGCATGTCATTTGTGATGTGACATCGTTTACTTTAATACCAGATCATGATAGGCTCTCAGAAAAAGCAGAGCCTGACAAAAACATTCAACTATGTAATTATATTAATTACTCAAGCCCCAAGTTTATTTTTCTATTGTGTCTCTAATTACGGTATTCAAAAGATTAAGACCCAATCCGTTCACGCCTAATCTTGTACTGTGAGGTAAATAAAAAAAAAATCACATGGAATCACATTTCGCTCGTAAGTAGGTACATGAAAACTTATTTTTTTTATTTTACTTCTAATTTCGCTTATTGTTTCGGTCGCCATTTTGCAAAACGAGATAGATGGAACTCACGCCATTCATAATCGTAAACATTCGGCGGTTAACGCGCGACAGCGCCGGCTCTTATCTCTGTCCTTGTCTATCACTGAATGTACGTTTGCGACTGTGGTGACACTGATCATAGATGTGTGAGTTTCGAGTCCAGGTTTTCTTCAGGATTGCAATGTTAGCGCGTGCCGTATCTTCCCTTATATCAATGGCCTAACAATACCAAGCAACCGCGACCGACATACCGCGGCAACTATGGACACATAGACAGGTAATGTTTCTTTAATAAATTACATCATGCAATCGGGAGCAGTGGTGGCCGAGTGGTAATGGCCCCGACTTACGAGTTATAGGTCGCGGGTTCAAACCCAGCCAAGCGCATTACTTTGTGTAATTTATTTCATCATCACCACTGCTCTCAAAACAGTGAAGGAAAACATCGTGAGGAAACCGGCATGTCCTAGAACCAAAAATTCGAAGACATGTGACATCCACCAACCCGCACTGGACCCGCGTGGTGGATCGCGACCCATTCCTTCTCCCAGACAGGAGGCCTGTGTCCCAGCAGTGGGAACATTAAAAAAACGCTGATGATGATGATGAATCGGGTATCGAATGATATCGTACTTGAGGGTGTAGTCGAGCAACGAGGAGGCCCGAATCCCAGCATTGAGAACATTAACTGAATTTATATAGATACCAGCATCTGCCAGCGGCTGCGCCCACGCGGGTTTGGAAATTTGTATGGAGAAAGTCGGTTTCTCCATACAAATTTCCAACTCCTGTTTTACCCCCTTAGGGATTGAGATTCGAAAAATCCGTTCTTAGCAGATGTCTACACCCTATAAGGAACCTACCTGCCAAATTTTATGTTTGTAGATGTTATAGTTTCTGAGATTTCGTGATTAATCAATGAGTGGTATTTTGCTCTTATGTATATAGATACTTGAATAAAAAATAAATAAGGTTGATTACTTACGTTATAATCTTGGGCACGCAATCTCCTTAACCTCAACGTAGTCTTTTTTGGATGTTGTTGGTCATGACTTTAATATTTGCGTATTTGTTTTTTTTTTGTACTTATAGCTTCTCTTTATAGGTAATGTGAATGTGAGAACACCGTAAACTCCGCGAAATAATGGACGGTCTACATTGTCCTCTCATATCTATAAATATTGTAATATGGAAATATTGTAGAAACAATCTTTTTTTTTTAAAGAGTAACCATTGAAGTTTCATGCCGGTTCTTCTCTATAGGAAACGACCAATTGGAACCACGGTTCAAGCTAGCGCACGCGCTAGCTTCTGTTTTTTTATAAATACCCATGTAGGCAAGGCCATGAATATCTATGCCCCCCCCCCCCCTAGAGGCTTGCTGTACAGCTTCAGAGCCTAGTTCAGGCACCAGTCTCCCACAATGTAATGTCCATCCTATATGTTACCGTAGATATAAGGCTAGCAATTAGGAGTTATATTGTGGAGAAAACCCCTCCTTGATCATCGGCTGTCGACGCCCTTGCATGTAACTATGATGTAGGCCTATATGAAATAAATGATTTTGAGTTTGAGTTTAGTTCAACTTGGTAACATGCCTTGTGCAAGTCCCCGAGTATACTAGTCAAATCAGCCGCAGTTAAAACATAAACGCAATTATAAATTATCCGCATTTTAAGTAAGACAGACAGTAATTACAATTTGTCGTATCGCGGGGCTCGGCTGAGGTCGTGCTTATCATAACTTATCAATTCAACGCTATGTTTAATCTGCTGGCGAACAAACTGTGGCAATTACTTCTTAGAAATATATATTTTTTTAATGAATCACGGCTTCCGACTAAGTTTTAACACGCGCTAGCTTAATGAGCGGAGTACGGCGAATATCCACCCCTTTTTTTGGTGATATGTTAAATCATCCAATGACATCTCCCGCCCTTGGGCGGAGCGGGAGATAGTGTCAGACTTTTACTGACTAAAAACCCATCCCGTTCCTTCTTAGCCCTTTGTACCGGGGCCGAACATTCTTTTCAGAAATCAGTTCATGCACCCAGTAGGCTTCGGCCCTACTGGGCACCTACGGTTTACTGAGAACTACTTAAGACGCGCGGCCCGCGGTGGCCGGAATTCGGGATCGGAATCCCCGGTGGCTAGAGCGTGAGGGCCATTGCCTCACGCGTGCGGCCTCCTCCATTAATAGCATTACTGCTTCGCAGAAGAAGGCGACCGTCTGCCATCCCTTCTCGCTCCGGAACATGGCCCGTACCAAGGCTCGGTCTAAGCGTTTCGCCTCGTCGTTTATACCGTGTACATCGAAGGACTAGAACAGTTTGCCTGCTGCGGTCTTCCCATCCGATTATAATTTGGGTGTCTTCAAGGCTATTTTTTTTTTTTTTTTTTTATGGTAGGTAAAATCATCCAATGACAAATCCCGCCCTTGGGCGGAGCGGGAAGTAGTGTCAGACTCTTACTGACTAAAAACCTACCCCGTTCCTTCGTTGCCTATAGTGCCGGGGCTGAGCCTTCCTCTCAGAAAACGGCCCTTGACCCCAGCAGGCTTCGACCCTGCCTGCCTGCAGTTAGCAGGCTGGGCCTCTACGGTTTGCTGACAACTCCTTGAGGCGCGCGGGAACAGAACGCGCCGTCGACGACTTGGGCTCGGTCCGGTCTGTTACCGGACGATCGGACAGCGTGCTACCCATTGCACGCCGTTCGCAAGCCCGCGCCTACGGTGGCCGGAAATCGGGATCGGAATCCCGGCGGCGGCTGGGGCGAGCGCCCCGTTGCCTCTGCCTGATGCGGTCGGCCTCCTCCTTTGCTAGCATTACTGCTTCGCAGAAGGAGGCGACCGCCTGCCATCCCTCCTCACTACGGACCATGGCCTGAACCAAGGCCCGGCGAGAGAGATCGCTGCCGCCGATCGCCCCCACGAGGACACGGCGATGCTCCGCCCAGGCGGGGCACACCTCTACAGTGGTCTTCAAGGCTATAGTGAATAGGCTCTTAATAAACTAGTGCGAATCACCATCAACGGATTGCATCGTGGCTTACCATAACGTGAGATTGCAGTCAAGCACTAGTTATTATCAATTAAAAAAAAAACCGGGCAAGTGCGAGTCGGGGTCGCACACTGGGTGTTCCGTATAAACTTACCTATTACATAAACAACAGTTAAATTCTCGAATATTTTTCCGAATAGCAAAAAAGGTTTTTCTTTGTGACGTAACTACAAATTTTCAGTTTTCTGAAATTACTGCCTACTTTGCTAGCATTACTGACACCCAAGACATGGCTGATTTTTGTATGAAGTGATTTTCTGTGATTGACACGAAAATATTGGTAATATTTTCGCGTCAATCACAGAATTTCGGTTCCACGCGCGCCTCAAGGAAATATCAGCAAATCGTAGGGGCCCAGCAGGGTCGAAGCCTACTGGGACCATGAGGAATGTGAAAATGAAACCCGGGGCCCTGGCACGAAGGCAAACAAGGGACAGGAGTGGGTTTTAAGTTATTACAAGTCTGACACTATCTTCCGTTCCGCCCAAGGACAGGAGCTGTCATTGAATGTATTTCCCATCAAAAAAAAAAATGTCTTTGAATTTTTAGTTCTAGGACATGCCTGTTTCCTCACGATGTTTTCCTTCAACGTTTTAAGAGCAGTGGTGATGAAATAAATTACACAGAGTAACGACCTTAAAACGCGTGTACCCGGGTATTGCCATTGATACAACTGGACAAATAGAGTAGGACTATCTTATCTACATTGGGCCGCAAAAAATAACGGGTCGCTCGCTCGCTCGCTTGGGGCCATTGAAGTATTACGTAAGCGCTACAGAGGGTGGGGGGCTTTGCTTTGTTTATTTTTGATGACATGGGGGATGGGGTGTCTGGATGGTGATTACGTCAGCAGTTTTTTTTTAAAGAGAACAATCTCGATTTTCCTAAATCACATGAAAATGAGTAGACAGACACATATCACTGAGCAATGTTTATGTAAGCATTTGGAGGAGGGTTACATCTTTGCTTACTTTTGCTGACGAGGGGGAGTGGAAATATTTGCGAAAAATCTGCTTACGTAATACTTGAACGGCCCCCAAGTACTAATATTATAAAAGTGCTCCGTCCGGGCTCCAACCGCGGGGGCAACCGCGCCCCGCGCACCTTTTGCTACGTAATAATACATTTCTCCATCGACACGACTACATGCACACTGTTAAAGTTGAACTAGCAAGACTTCGCAGATAATAATCAGGTTTCCGCAACGGGGACCGCCGCACACGACACACGCGCATAGTCACGCGACGGGTGCCCGCTTAACGCAGCGTTGGCCTTAAGGGTTCTGATTTTTTCCTCCTGAGGACAGGAACCCTAAAAAAACTCGTCTTCCTTCAGTTGCCCCTTGCGTCCCAGACCCGCTATGACTCTTTCGAACAATCTCTTAGCCCTTGAAAAATCCTCATTCAAAAATGGCCTTGGTTAATACAAACGGTACTTTTGAATACACCATCAAAAACACGTGATTTCAAATCTAGTTAAATGCCTACGACAAAAAAAAAACATCTATTAACACTTTTTACATTAACCGAATGCAGGGGCGTTACCAGCGTATCAGCCGCGTCAATAAAACAGCGCCCCGGGCTACTGCAGGGTGTGCATAAATTCATAACATGTTCTCCACAACCTTAGCATCACCTTCCCACTGCTGGGACTCAGGCCTCCTCTCTAGGAGAGGGAATGGGCCGTAATTCACCACGCGGGCCCAATGCGTGTTGGTGGATATCACATGTCTTCTAATTTTAGGTTTACTTACGATGTTTTCCTTCACTGTTTTCAGAGCAGTGGTGATGAAATAAATTACACAAAGTAATGTGCCAGGCTGAGTTTGAACCCACGACCTATAACACGTAAGTCGGGGCCGTTACCATTCGGCCAGCACTGCTCTCAACCACCTACAGAACCTTAAATTCTAATATTTATCAATAAGACGCCAGTACTGAATGAAAAATCACTATGTGTTAGGATGTTTCAATAGTTTACAGATCACTCCAGCTGTTCTAGCATGTCAGCAAAACCGTAGGGGCCCAGGAGGGTCAAAGCCTACTGGATCCAAGGGTTGTCTTCCCTATACCCCTGTGGCAACTATCCGGGTTTTACCCTATCCAATCCCGACTCTGTTGCGCTGCCTTACCTGCCTATATTGTACAAAAAAAGAAACCTCAAAAAGGCACCTCTGGAATTACCTACGCCACTATCCTTATGTGTCGAGGAGTGGCAGGCGGTCGCCTCCTTCTGCGAAGCAGTAATGCTAGCAAAGGAGGAGGCCGACCGCATCAGGCAACGGCGTACACGCCGCCGCCGCCGCCGGGATTCTGATCCCGATTTCCGGCCACCGTAGGCGCGGGCTCACGGACGGCGGGCAATGGGTAGCTCGCTGTCCATCCGTCCGGTAACAGACCGGTCAGAGCTCAAGTCGTTTACGGGGCGCAGTGTTCCCGCGCGCCTCAAGGAGTTGTCAGCAAACTGTAGGGGCCCAACAGGGCCGAAGCCTACTGGGGTCAAAGGGTATGTGAAAATGGCACCCGGGGCCCTGGGACCAAGGCAAAGAATGGAACGGGGTAGGTTCTGACACTACTTCCCACTCCACCCAAGGGCGGGATTTGTCATTGGATGATTTCACATACCATAAAAAAAAACTATCCTTATGTCAAACTTCTTATTCTTGTTGACCTTAGAAACGATTTTTTATTTTAATAAATAATAACTGCTCAATTCATCATAGTTTGTTGCATAAATGAAATAAATGTTGTGAAACAATTGAACAACAGAAGAAAAAACATGTGACTATCACAAAAACTTTATAATTAGTAACGTTTTTTTAAGGTTCCCTATTCAAAGGGTAAAAACGGTAAGCTATTAGATACTGCAATCGGCGGCAGCGATCTCTCTCGCCGGGCCTTGGTTCAGGCCATAGATATCCGAGGTTCAGGCCATGGTCCGGAGTGCGGAGGGATGGCAGGCGGTCGCCTCCTTCTGCGAAGCAGTAATAGCTAGCAAAGGAGGAGGCTGACCGCATCAGACAGAGGCAAAGGGGCGCCGCCCCAGCCGCCGCCGGGATCCCGATCCCGATTTCCGGCCACCGTAGGCGCGGGCTTGGCACGCTGTCCGATCGTCCGGTAACCGACCGGACCGAGCCCAAGTCGTCGACGGCGCGTTCTGTTCCCGCGCGCCTCAAGGAGCTGTCAGCACACCGAAGAGGCCCAGCCCATGGGTTAATTTCCGAAAGGAATGCCCGGCCTCGGCACGATAGGCTACGAAGGAACGGGGTAGGTTTTTAGTCAGTAAGAGTCTGACACTACATCCCGCTCCGCCCAAGGGCGAGATTTGTCATTGGATGATTTTACCTACCATAAAAAAAAAGCTATTAGATACTAAGACACCACAGTCCGTCTGTCACCAGGCTGTATCTCATGAACTAGCTAGACAAATAGCTAGACAGTTGAAATCACAAATGATGTATTTCTGTTGCCACTATATAATAAACATTTAAGGAGGCTCCCATACAACAATTGCAGTTTTTTTGCTCGATATTAACAACGTCAACAGGTACCTAGATGGTACGGAACCCTGCGTGCGGTTCGCACTTGGCCGGTTTTTTAATTAGTTATGTGACGTCTACAAACCGGGAATCTTTAAGTTAAAAGTGAATAGGTTACTTCTAGGTAAGCGCACTCAATCGTCGACCGTATCTTCTCTTTCCACCAGGTGAGATAGCGGTCAAGTGCTAACCTATCAGTAATAAAAAAAACTTTAAAGATATTTACGAAAAAAGGAGTGGAATTTGGCTTTCCATTAACCTGGGGGCTTACTCTCGAGTTTAATTCCGATTGATCGACATTGGAATTGTGACGTCAGGTACTCTTGAATTCAATGCTAGAGTCAAATTGCGTGACCTTTTTGGGAAACTAAGTAAAATGGGGGTTGGGCTTGGCGTGTGGTCACACAATTTTAAACCAATTTGGCGCTAGCATCGAATTCAAGATTACCTAAAGTCACAATTCCAATGTCGACCGATCGGAATTAAACTCGAGAGTAAGCCCCCTGTACTGTACCCGCATAGTGTATTTGGAAATTATTCTATTATTTTTGTTCAACAACTTATCCCAAACAACGCAACGAAATCTTTCTAAAAACAACATCAAATCAAAATAGATTATTAGCCTCATAAACACCTGCGTCGGAATGGCCCGAGTGTTTACATGCCCTATTCACCAGGATCGTGTGTTAGAGACTGGGTACTCCATCTCGTTTAGCTCTTTAATCCCCATAGGTGACAGAAGAGCTGACGAGATGGAGTACTTACCTAGTCGTATTTGATAGTATTTGGTCGTGGATGTGCGACCCTGGCGGAATAAACGCGAGACTGTTTGTCAGATATATCCGACGTCGGCTTTAAGGTGCTCCTAATCCTGACTAGGTGTCTATGTTCAACGACGGTAGTCATCATTTCAGCCTAAACAAGTCCACCAGGACATAGGCCTCCCCCAAGTGTCACCACAATGAACGGTCCTGTGCGTCTCGCATCCATCGGATTCCCGCAACCTTTACCAGGTCATCGGTCCACCTTATAGGCCTTCCAACGCTGCGTCTCCCGGCACGCGACCGCCACTCCAGAACCTTTCGGCCCCAACGATCATTCATTATTTATTTATTTAATAGTTCTTGCACATTATGTACAGAGGCGGACTTAATGCCTAAGAGATTTTCTACCAGTCAACCTTTGGGTGATGCAGAGAAAATAGAGGCAGGTGCAGTAAAAGAGAGAAAAGAAAAGTGAGATTAATGAATTATAAATAAAACGCAACAATATAATAGAGACCACCATCTGTTCTTGCGAGCAATGTGCCCTGCCCATTGTCACTTTAGTTTGGCGATTCTTCGTACTATGTCGGTAAACATCGGTTCTCTTACGGATATCTTCATTTCTGATACGATCACGCAAGGAAACTCCGAGCATAGCCCTTTCCATTGCCCTTTGGGTGACCTTAAGCCTTCTGATGAAGCCCACTGTGAGTGACCACGTTTCTAAGCGACCAAGAAGTATCCTTCAATTCTCACCCTGCCTTTTGGGCACACTTCCAGTCGATAGCGAAGCGGAGTTTTTTGACGCCATATTTTAGTTAGATATAACACTAAAACATAAATTTATACACTAAAGGCTGCTCGCCTTTAGTGTATATATTTATATTTTTGTGTTATGTAAATATATAGTAAGATAATATTATTATTATATAATATAATTTTCAAACTAATTAATTAATATCTATATTTAGAATGTCTTTTTTTTTCGTCTTTATTTTATTGACATTGTTCTCACATAATAGCAGCGACAAAAAACATGTAACAGAGATATTTTTTATACATAAAATGATTGAAAAGAGTGGTCATGGAGTTTCTTGCACATTCTTCTCCATAGAGATCTACGCTTTGGAATGTGCAATTAGCATCCTTTTTTTTACCGACAGACTGACACCTTGACCTTTCAAAAGTGCCTGTAAATGGTTTATTTGAAATAAATTTTAATTCAAGGAAGTTCAATTCTTAGAAATTCTTTTAATAAAGCTACATTCTTTATAGCGTAAATCAAAGGTAAAGACAAACTTTAGATGCGTAAAAAAAAAACATAACAATAGGTAGATCGGTCACATATTATCAGAGATGTTACATAAAACATCTAGAATGATCTATAATTGCTCTATAATTATTCTAAGCCTGGCTAAAATCGTCCCGTCACGTCCGCCAATTAAAATTTTCCATCATTACAAATTGGTTACTATGCCTACTGTGTGTTTAGAAATACTACAGTATTATACTTGTTTCCTAAGTCTATTTAAAATTCTATCTATTTAGCCTTAATATAGCAATAAAATATTGTGCGTAAAACAACAAATAACTATATGTTATTCTTTGTTTTGTACAAAAAAAAAACAACAAAACATCTTTTTTTCACATGTGGGTTTTTAATCAAATCAAAAGTCGTCAACAGCGCGTATTGTTCCACGCGCGCTTCAAGGACTTGTCAGCATACCGTAGGGGCCCAGCAGGGTCGAAGCCTACTGCAGCTATGGAGAATGTGAAATGAAACCCGCGACCCTGGGATGAAGGCAAAGAAGTAACAGGAGTGCGTTTTCTGACACTATCTCACGCTCCGTCCAAGGGCACAAGATGTCATTGGATGATTTTCTTACCGAAAAAAAAAATAGAAAAGAAAGAAAGGCGGAAAGGCGTGAAGAGGCTAATTGGTGTTTTTTTTTTTATGGTAGGTAAAATCATACAATGACAAGTCCCGCCCTTGGGTGGAGCGGGAAGTAGTGTCAGACCCTTACTGACTAAAAACCTACCCCGTTCCTTCGTTGCCTATCATGCCGGGGCTGAGCTTTCCTCTCAGAAAACGGCCCTTAACCCCAGCAGGCTTCGACCCTGCCTGCCTGCAGCTAGCAGGCTGGGCCTCTACGGTTTGCTGACAGCTCAGGCGCGCGGGAACAGAATGCGCCGTCGACGACTTGGGCTCGGTCCGGTATGTTACCGGAGGCTAATTGGTGATCCAGATTTCGTTAACTCCAATCTACAAAGCCTCGAGCTAAAGCGTAGGGTAACCAGCCTTTCAGTAGATATGTTACAGGATGCATTTTAGAGAGTGTGCGCGGGAATCACATGACATTACAAGCTTATACACCGTTAAATATTGGTCGTTTTAATCCCGCGGAGGGTCAATTCGGTACAAAAACGTCAAACATCAGCTGAGCGAGGCCAATGAACTGTAGGTAGTTAGTACGCAACGACCGACAACTACCTACAGGTCATTGAACTCGCTCAGCTGATGTTTACTTAAATAAATGAATTTCTTATATGCGTATATTAATTCGATTTTTTGAAAAAAAGTTCTTTATTTTTTAATTTTTTCTTTACAAATCGATAAGGTCATGTACCGAATCGACCTTCCGCGGGATTAAAACGACAAAAATTTAACGGTGTATATAAAAATATGAAACTGAGTCGACCAGACAGGTGTTATGTCTGATGGGCAACTGCCCGATAGTTGATTTCAGGCTGTCATTAAGTATATTCAAATCGCGTGGAGAACTTTGATTACGCAATGCAGGACTTCGTATTTCTTGTAGTTCTTACGTGGCGCCATAGATGTCAGTCACTATATCACTCCCCTTCGGAGATCGGAGATCTATGGTTCTTGATGCTTCATTATGGGTGCCACAGGCCAGTGGAGGTTGGTTCCAGTGGGTCGGAACCGGAATCCACATAGTTCTCGGCGAGCCGGAACTGTCTACGGTGATGCCCCAGTGAGTCGGGGTGTAGCTATAAGTATTCCGTTTTAGCCTGTCTGGTCTAAGGTATGGAACTATGAAGTAATTGTGAGAACACTGTAGACTCCGCAAAATCTTAGATTACTTCCTATCATGACTAACTTTTTTTACGATTATTTTTGTTGTGCTCTCGGGTACAATATTGACCGGTCTATATTGTCGTTGCATAATTTATTTAAGAATACTGTAATATGGCAATATTGTAATATAAACCATTTTATAAATAAAAGAGTAAACACAGAGTTTCTTGCCAGTTCTTCTCCATAGGAAACGACCAATTTGGAACCGTGCACTATAGCTTTTGACGTTTTATAAGTGCCTATGTAGGCCTATGTAAAATAATAAATATTTTGATTTGATTTGATTTGAACCCCAAAAAAGAAATCAAAAAGCCCAGATCTCATCGGACAAAGCGACGGAGATACATCCAGAGGTTTGTTCCACTCCTCTTCGCAGACAGGCACAATGTAATCGTTCAATGAATGACAAGCCGACCGGCAGTGATAAGATAAAGTAAATCGGAAGTAGAGCCCTCCGGTTAGTGTCAGGGCTCGTCGTTTGTAAACAAAAAACAAGCAATGTTGTAATTAAGTACGCGGCAAATAAGTTTTTTACACTACCTGCTCGATAATGCCCTTTTATATGTCATACAACTATCATTAAAGCAAGTTATTATCTCCCTAGGGAGATAGTCTAGTATGGGCAATCCCTACGGAATAACGAGATTTGAATTTGGAACGTCAAATACCAAAGACATAGAATTAAAATGTACGTGCATCAAACTTGGCATCAAATCAGTTTATTTGAAAATCGAACTGGCCATAAACAAAACTTTTTTTTGTTTTTCGAAAAATATTTTTCAATACACTTACTCAGAAAGTGGCTCTTATTGCACTACACTTAGGTACCTATATAATGGCACCTGTTACCAAACTGTGACATTTTGATTACCATTACGCACTAGTGCTGTAATGTAGCTATAAACTTTTTGTTCAACCTCTTTCTTTGCGATTCAAATTTTGAATACGAAAAAAATAAAAAATAAATGTTGTCTATGGCCGTCATTTTAAGACGCGCGCTTTTTTTCGAGTGAAGTTCATGTATTAATTAAACAAAATTAAATAATACAAAAACATTATAAAACATCCATATTATATTGTAAACATCCATATTGTATTGTCACTACGAATGACATTAACGTAAATAAAACTACGACTAGGCAATATGATCAAAAGACCATATATAGCCATAGTCTACCGCGTGTTTATGTAAACAGATTTATTTTTTTACCGCCATGTTAGGAAAAAATTTACTATTTTTACCGTTGTAATATTAGTTAGCTAAATTATTGAAAAACGTCGTATGATACACGTGAGTAATGAGTGGATACCGTTCTTGGCTCTCTTAAGACCCTCGCCAAGGCTCGGGTCTTAATACCGCCTCGACGATAACCTCCTACATTACACACTTTTATTGTATCATAATGTACTATAAAAAAGCAGGAAAGTAGGTGCAAAGTGGCAAACTGCAGTATCTAACATACAATTCCTTAAGTGTTATATACGCGAAGATTCGCAGGAAATGACAATTGAAAGTAGTGCACCGTGTCAGAACGTCTTATTGACTAATTGGTCCATTGACCCGGTGGCTGTGTTGTTTATAGATCACGCCTGTAACTTACTAAAGGGTAAGGAGTTTATTATCTAGATATTTAGAATGTCAGAATGATTAGAATGTCAGAATGATGTAGATTATTTAGAATGTCCTTTTTTTTCTTCTCTTTTTTTTTATTCACATTAGCATCAGCCTTATAATGCTCCCACTGCTGGGACTCAGGCGTCCTCTTTAGGAGAGGGAATGGGCCGTAATCCAGCACGCGGGCCCAGTGCGGGTTTGTGGATGTCAAACGTCTTCGAATTTTTGGTTTTCCTCCACCGTTTTGAGAGCAGTGGTGATGAAATAAATTACACAAAGTAATGTGCTTGGCTGGGTTTGAATCCGCGATCTACAACTCGTAAGTCCCTTACCACTCGGCCACCACTTCTCTACGCTGGTATTCACATTATTCTCACATAATAGTAGCGACAAGAAACATAACCGACATATTCAAGTAATCCGTAAGATGATTGAAAAGAATGTCCATGGAGTTTCTTGCACATTCTTCTCCATAGAGATCTACGCTTTGGCAATAAGCATTTTTTTTTTTCAGACAGACCGACTTCTTCACCTTTCAAAAGTAAATGGTTTATTTGTAATAAAAAAATCTTTTTTTTTACTTTTGACTTTTGGTAGGCAGAATTCCAATTGCCAAAGGCTGCGAGATCGGCATAAAGAGGCGGCCTTGGAAGGTGGTGGAGGAGCAAGTGAACATAGGGTTTTTTTGAAGAGGGAAATCATCAACTGATTTCTCTCACTGTGGGTGGAGTGAGAGGGCGTGTCAGAATTTTAAAAAGACAAAAGTACCATCTAAATGTAAAAAAAAACTATCATACAAATATACTCCGTTTCGGTGAACCGCACGGGCTGCCGTCACGGCAAGCCGGGCCCCGCGCCCGTTTTGCTACGTAATAATAGATTCAGTTCTCCATCGACTACATGCACACCGTTAAAGTTGAATTATTAGCGACACTAAGCAGACAATAATCCGGTTTCCGCTACGGGAACTGCCGCAAACGAAACATGCGCGTCATAGGTTATGTGAAAGTAAACCCTTAGGCCCTGAAACGAAGGCAAAGAGGGAACAAGAGTGGATTTTTAGTCAGTAAAAGTCTGATACTATCTCCCGCTCCGCCTAAGGGCGGGAGATGTCATTGGATACTTTTCTCACCTAAAAAAAAGCCCTAGTGGGCATCGGTTCTACTTGTTGTTGCCAGCAAAATTGAAGGGCCCCCCTTCAATTTTGCTGGCAACTCTTTGAGACTTTGTGGAATACTACGCTCCGTCGAAAATATGCCTATCAGCTATCTATGCTAAATTATACCAACATTAGCATAGTTTAATGAACAGATTGTTATAATAACTTAAAATTAAACTCATTTGTACTAATTAATATTAATGTCAAAATTAATATTAATTAGTACAAATGAGTTTAGCTTTAAATTAATATTACAATCTATGCGTAAACATGATTTTTTAAATTATAACTGTTTTGGAATTCTCGACGTTATATAGCATAGCATCAGCCTTATAATATTCCCACTACTGGGCTCAGGCCTCCTCTCTAGGAGAGGGAATGTGCCGTAAACCACCAATATAATCACTATATCATGTCAAATTATTATTATACAATGATTAATCGCACTTGCCCGATTTTTTACTTTCACGTTGCCGAATTATGAGCATGAACGACGATGGCGACACTTGGGGGAGGCCTATGTCCAATAGAAGCCGCAGGCTGAAGTTAGTTTATAATAATATGTTTATACGCCTATCATGGCCGGCACGGGGTCAACACAGTCGCGACACTTTTGTTTCAAGTTTATCTAGTTGCCCTAAAAATAATATAAAATCAAAGCGTCATTACGTTTTGTTTTCTTTATTTTCAAGCCATTGACTCCGAATTTCTTTTGTTTGTGTCTTAACAGAAATTGTATGGTGTGAGTCAAATAAGTTGAACCAAAATGGCCGTTGCTATGGCTACGAGCAGCCCCCTCTTCGAGACCCGAAGATATGTGATTTTGAAAAATCGACACTGCTGCTGCATTGCAGGTACTACTGATGTAATCACCAGCTAGACCACCATCCCCCATGTCATCAAGAAAAAAAAATAGATATATAAATCAAAATCAACAATAATAAGCAAAACGAAGGCCCCCCACCCCTCCTCTGTAGTGCTTACGTATTACTTGAATGGTCCCTATGACGCGTATTGTAAACATTGTAATACCATTTGTGAAAGATAAATTGGAGGTGAGAGCAGGGAGAGTAAAAAATAGCCTACGTATACTATTCTCAGACCTACTAAATACACCGTTACATTTGGATCATTTTAATCCCATGGATGGTCGTTTCGGAACATGAAACACTCGATTTCGGAATCGAAACATAAAATACAAAAATAAAGTACTTTTTTAAAACTCGAATTAATTTACGCATGTACGAAATTAACAACCCCATTGATTCGTTAACTTAAGGAAAATTAGCATGAGTATATTTGAGTTTTAGAAAAAAAGTACTTTATTTTCTTATTTTATCTTTACAAATCGATAGTGTTTCGTGTACCGGATTGACCCACCATGGGATTAAAACGATCAAAATTTAAGGGTGTATAATGTAATTTATTTAATCACCACTGCTCTCAAAACGGTGAGAGAAAATATCGTGAGGAAACCGGCATGTCCTAGAACCAAAAATCCGAAGACATGTGACATTCACCAACCCGCACTGGGCCCGCGTGGTGCATTACAGCCCATTCCCTTTCTTAGAGTCCCAGCAGTGGGAACATTAAAAGGCTGAGATGTTAAGAATATGATGATGATGATGACGCCAAAATCATATACACAAAAAACATTCAAAAAAACCGGTCAAACCGTTTCATAAGTAGTGGTTCAATAACAAACACTGTGATAATATTTTTATATACGACGTTAAAATAATAAATTAGTTTTCCTTAAAAGGGGTCACTGTACTTATCACATATTTTAAGCTAGAACTACATTAGAACGACGCACACGTGTGCCACGTCTGATTTGTACGTAGAACGACGTCGAGTGGCGTGGATATAATTTTCTCTACAAGTCTCGAAGCTATAATAGTAGCCATATAAATTGTATGAAGACGCAATGCGCAATGTAGGTAGGACTACACTGCTGCTGTGCCACGCACGCCGATCTGAGCGCATCGGTCTCCATACATTTTATATGTCAACTAGACTTGTAGAACTACATTAGATCTAAGGCCGTGTTTACGGAGACGGGGCGCGTTGGGCGTTTCGTCGTACATTGCAGGAGCGGGCCGCGTCATCGCTCGCGCAAACACAAACATAATATGGCAATTTACGACGGACCGCCCGACGCGCCGCGCAACGCGACGCGTCTCCGTAATCGAGCCCTAATGGTGCGTCCACTCCAGCCGCTTGCAAACTGCTCGCGAGCCATTTCATGTTCGTACGAAGCACGCGCGGCGCAGGGATTTTGTACAAACGCGGCGTAATGTATCCCTGCAAGTCTAGTTGCCCCTCATCGATATATTTCCCTCATAGTCTACTCATAGTCTACTTTGCCACTAGGAGTCTAGTGGCAAAGTAGACGTCCATAAAAAATGTATGGAGACCGACGCGCCTTGATTGGCTTACGTGGCCCACGTGTTAGCAGTGTAGTTCTGCCTAAAAGGTAGAAGTGAGGAGAGGATAAATATTATCCTAACATAGGATACTTTTTATCCCAGGTACCTAAATGTTTTCTAATGATATTTCTCTGCGAAGCCGCAGAACAGAAAGTGGTAAACAATGAAATCTATTAATAAATATGAAACTCTAAAACCACGCACAGTTATGTCACATCAATCATAAGAAAATAAACAGTTCAACGGGATTTTCCGCATTAAGTTATGTACTTTGTCTATGCAGAGGCGTAGCTACTAATTTAGGTCGGGGCGTCAGCGTGGCCTTTTGCTTTCTTATATTCTAAAGTAAAAATAACACTTTTCAAGGCTTATTGCCAAAGTCTGTACACGGGCAGTCTGTGGGTCGATTGTACTAAGAGATCGCTGTATGTCCTGAGCGTCCAATATAATAATGCTTTCAGGATGTTTTTAAGACTACCTCGTTACTGTAGCGCGTCGGAAATGTTCGCGCAAGCCCACACTGACGGTTTCCATGCGATTTTACGCAAAAAAAACTGCGTCGCTACTGAGGAGAGTGAGGGACAGTCGGAACAGCATCCTGAAAACTGTAGCTGAGAGCTTCGGCTCTCTGATTACTCAGAAATTTATGCATAGGTTGATTTTTACTAACACTAGGCAATAAGTATTTTGTATTTTACTAACACTTTATGGATTTTTATGTCTGCAATAAAAAATTATTATTATTATTCGAAAATGAGGACAGCGACTTTTGCAGCCCTGTGTTCAACCACATTGTCGCTTACCATCAGGTGAAATAGTGGTCGAAGGCGAGCCTATCAATTAAGTATAAAAAAAAAAACTTCGTCCTTAAGTGGGTGATCGACGAACGAGCCAATACAGGTTTTAAAGAACGTCAGTTTTACTCGCGGTTCGTTGGTGCTGATCGACTAGCGAGTAAAACAGTTTTGAACGTCGAGCCGAGTAGAAAATGAAGCAAACACGACGAGCCGCGAGCCAGGCGCGTCGTTCGTATTGTAATGATACACCGGCCAGCTTTACCTACAAGCCATAAAACCCCGGTTTTAATTGCCCGTTGATCAGGGCCTTTAAGGGCCAAATTCACCAATAAACTAATCGCGATAATACAAGACAAAACGCAGTTTGAACGCCTAATCGAGATTATAGCTTCATTTTGCATTTCACCGCTGTGAATTGAACCTAGTTTACGCTAAACTCAGTTTCAATTCTTTTGTTGTCACCCATGTTTACGACACGAGTCTTTAAACTAGATTACGCTGAGCTCAGTTTAGTTGAACTAAGTTTTTATATTGAATGATGAAATCAGTCCTAAGAGCCAAATTCACCAATAAACTAATCGCGATTCGTTCAAACAAAACGCAGTTTGAGCGCCTAATCGAGATCATAGCTTCATTTTGCGTTTCACCGCGATGACTTGAACCTAGTTTACGCTTAACTCAGTTTCAATTCTTTTGTTGTCGCCCATGTTTACGACACGGGTCTTTAAACTAGATTACGCTGAGCTCAGTTTAGTTGAACTAAGTTTTTATATAGAATGATGAAATCAGCCCTAAAGAGCCCTCGCCTGAAGGAACGAGGTTTTCTTACTCGCCCACGGCTTAAAGGGGCCTTGTGTAAGGCCCCTTTGGGTGCTGTGGGTGAGAAGCCGCTCGGCCTACGCTTAGCTACGCAACTGAGTCTGAGGTTCATTATTAGCACGGATATAACTAACATGAGAATGTCTAATAATAGATATTATGGCAATAAACTAGCCCCCTCCTCCACAGATATTTTTTTTTTTGAGATGGAAAATCATTCAATGACTTCTCCCGCTCTAGGACGGGGCGAGAGATCGTGTTAGATTAACTGACTAAACCCACCTGGGTCCTTCAGTTGCCTTTTATGTTCTAGGACCACGGGTTTCATTTACAGCAATTCCCCTGGCCCCTTACGGTTTTGCAACATATTCAGGCGCGCGTGGGACACTACACTTACTGGACGGCCAGACGGCGAGCTATTTTTCGTAATATGTACTTCTTTTTTTTATGTACCTGCCATAATTATGTCTCTTCACCACGCTAGGTTGACTGGTAGAGAATGCCTAAGGCATTAAGTCCAATTTTGTACATTTAGTTGCATAAAGATAAAATAAATAAATTGCTCTGAAAAGAGAGATGATGAAAAAAATTACACCTGGCTGGGTTTGAATCCGCAACCTACAACTCGTATTCGGAGACGTTACCACTGGGCTACTACTGTTCCTTAGACAATCCCATTAAAATTGTATTGCATTGCATTGTATCAGCCTTATAATGTTCCCACTGCTGGGACTCAAGCCTCCTCTCTAGAAGAGGGCCGTAATCCACCACGCGGGCCCAGAGCGGATTGGTGGATGTCACATGTCTTCGAATTTTTGGTTCTAGGACATGCCGGTTTCCTCACGATGTTTTCCTTCACCGTTTTTGAGAGCAGTGGTGATGAAATAAATTACACAAAGTAATGCGTCAGGCTAGGTTTGAACCCGCGACCTACAACTCTTATGCGAGTCCGTTACCACTAGGCCACTACCTCTACACAGATAATCTCAATAAAATTTTAATAAATAACTGCGCCTCAATAAAATAAAAAAATGATAATAATCGAATCAATCTTCCACAATTTCAAATAGACAAAAGTTCCATTTAAAAATCTCAACGAAAACCATTCAACTCGAGATAACCTATTTGAATCATTACGAAAAAATAATGTATACAAAAAGATAACCCGAGCATGACCTAAGTATCACTCAGTATTGTGCCAACACGCAACGTGACAACACGTGCGCTCCGTTTAAACAAACCGTTATAAAAACTATGTTCTAAAAAAACCGTTTTAATAATAACGCCGCGAAAATGAGTGCCCCGTACTACGACAAAACGGTTCCATCAGCTCCCATGCTGGCGGACGAGAACGGTGAACCGAAAATGGTGGTTATTACCCCACGTAATGGAGGTGGTAAACTGTTGATACGTGAAGACACTATCCTGGCCAACTTGCATGGGTGTGCAGGGTGTGGAAGGGCCACGTTCGCTTGTGGAGGGGTGAAAAACCAGTGGTCTGTGTTGTGTTGGGGTAAACAGCCAGAGAAGAAGTATTATTGTTGTGAGTAACCTTTCTACTATACCCTTTGCTTGGTGTGCCTGTTGGCCTAGTAATTAGTGGCCCTGACTGCTATGCCGGAGCTCGTGGGTTCGATTCCCACCCAGGACAAATGTTTGTGTGATGAGCACGAACATTTTTTCTGAGTCTGGGTGTAATTTATCGATAGTACCTAAGTTTGTATTTAGAAATATATAAGTATGTTTATCAGTTGTCTAGTACTCATAACACAAGCTCTGCTTAACTTGGGACTAGATGACGTTGTGTGATAGTTGTGGAATATTATTATTATTTTCTTTATTTATTAATACACACATATAAATTATATTTTTAAACATTTCAATACAAAATAAAAAACATTTAAAAATATAAAAAATAGTGTCCCACCGGTATCGGGAACAGGGTCCAAGAACAGGGTCCAAGCTACTGGCGGTCAGGGCTCCAGAGAAAGGAACCTCCTCCTATTATTATACTACGAAAATGTTTTATATTCGTTACGTCACGAAGTTCAGTTGAAAACCAGCGTCATGCACTAGCTGTTTCAAAGAATTCTATTTTCTTTCCATTCTTTTTTATTACTTTCTCATTTATTTACTTTACTGTTCATATACATCATCATCACTTTAGCCGAAATACATCCACGGACATAGGGCTTCCCGAAGTGGGTAACTTTATATATATGTACATATAAAGTAAAATAGAAGAAAAAGGAAACAAAACATATTCTTTCTTTCTTTCAAGGATGGGTTTAGACCCAGAGGGACGATTAATTGTTGATTTCTGTCGTCAAAAATAAAATCTGGTACAAAACGCGGCATACAAGTTAAACCAAAATGGCGATCGAACTTCAATGCTCAGTAACAAAATTTCAGGTCAGCGGTGCAGCGGAAGCCTGCGTGTAACCATAGCAACGACAGCCATTTTTGTTCAACTTATTTGACGCGTGCTATACTCATTTGTGTTTTGTTAAACTGGAAGTCGAACCATACAATCCTAACTGGTCCAGAGAGTGTCTCAGTATTTCAATTCAGGTCAATAATAATACCCTATGAAATCTTTCGCCCATCCCGTTTTTTTATTACAGAATAAAAAAAAAACGACAGCTGAATTTTATGGACTGTCAAAAAGGCATCAGAATGGCTACTAAAATTGTTTATGTCCGTTTCATAGCCCTTTTGTTCTGTAAAGAAATACCCCCGATTTCTGATTTGAAGTTGAGAGTTACTCAAACTCTACTTTAACCTGCAAATCTGTCAAAATTTGGCTTTTATGATAAATATCAAATCATTATAATTAAGAGAACCTAAAATATGACAATTAGGACGAAGACAGAGAACTTCAAGTAGTAGATCCGAATTTTGCGCTTGAAGGAAAATTTACTTTCAGCCTTTTTGATGTCAAGAGGAAGCCCATGCCAGTGTTTTATGGGAGAAACGGCGTAAGAAATAACCATAAAACCAGTACGGTGAGAAGGAATATGGAGAATTATGTTTTTGGAAGCTCAAAGGTCGAGATTATGAGAACTGCCCATTACTTTAAAATATTGTTTTAAATAATCAGGAGCACAAGGATCGTTCATAATAGTGAAGAGCGTGCAGAGAGATCTGAGGGATCTCCAGTGACGGATAGGCAGCCATTTAAGCTGAGAACGGAAGGAAGAAATGTGATCATATTTACGAAGGCCAAATATGAAACGAAAACAGTTGTTGAGCAGTCGATTCAATTTGTTTTGATCATATATAGATGAAGATAAATTACACCCAGACACAGAACAAATAATGTGCTCATCACTCAAACATTTGTCCTGGGTGGGAATCTAACCTCTGCATAGCAGTCAGGGCCACTAACCTCTGGACCAATTGGCCAGTCAATTGTCAAAATGCTAATGTCATAGAATGTCAAACATGTCTAAAAATAAGTATTCTAACCAATTTTCGGGTCCCAATCGAAGTGTTTCAACTTGTTTGCCGCGTACTATAGTATTTGAAATCTATATGTATAATATTAGCGACCCGCCCCAGCTTCGCACGGGTGCAATGGTGATATTAAATATATTATGCATGTATTATACATATAAACCCTATAAATCTTCCTTTTGAATCACTCTATTAAAAAAAACCGCATCAAAAACCGTGGCGTAGTTTTAAAGATCTAAGCATACATAGGGACAGACAGCGGGAAGCGACTTTGTTTTATACTATGTAGTGATAATGATATAAAGGGGAAATACCACTCACTGATTAATCACGAAATCTCAGAAACTATAACACCTACATACTTAAAATTTGGCAGGTAGGTTCCTTATAGGGTGTAGACATCTGCTAAGAACTGATTAGACGAAACTCAACCCCTAAAGGGTTAAAATGGTAGTTGGAATTTTGTATGGAGGAATTCGCGCGGGCGATGCCGCTTGCGGATGCTAGTCAATTGTATTTTGAGTAGTTGTTTATGTGTCATTATTATACTGTACATATTAAGATCTTTGTGTTTATAATTTAATAGATAAGTAATGTTTTCTCGGTACTACATTAGAAACATGTTCATTTAGAGATAATTATCAAATGGAAATAGGAAACCTAAGTATCTTGAATTCAAATTCTATTTGTTAAATAATCATCATGTCGAGTTAAACTAGCGTTTTTAGGATTCCGCGCCTCAAAAGGAAAACACGGAACCCTTATAGGTTCGTATTTTTGTAAGTCTGTCTGTCTGTCTGTCAAGACCCTTTATTTTGGGAACGCGTGAAGGTATCGGGTTGAAATTTAAACCATTATATACACCCCTTTTTTTTAATTAGTGCACAAAAAAGTGGGGCTCAATCAGTACCCGTTACTGATCATATTTGTGTAGTCAAAAGCACAAAAAACTAAATTACAAAATTGTCCACGAAAATTTCTCATTATTGGTAAATTCATAATTGAATCATTATTCATAACAACTACTACTAGAAAATACTAAGCGCAGTGTTTTTCCATTTTTATTGACACTCTTTCATTCATAAACAATAATCTGTACAATGTTTCCATAAATTGAGTGAGATTTTGGGATATAAACAAACGCTCATAACTTTGCTGTTTATGAATATTATGCACTGAGACTTTACTTAAATACTCGTAATAACAAGACCTTTTCTAATAATCCATTTAAGTATTTGCCATAATTAAAAAATAGTGGTGTATATACTCAGGTCTGCGGTCCCTGCTGAAGCTGTGAAAAAATCAAACTTCCTCAAAAAACTTCCTTCAAATCAAATTCCTTCTCACCGTTGTGGATTTATGGCTAATTCTTACACTCTCTCTACCATTAAACTCTAGAATGTGACATCAAAAAAGCTGAAAGTAAATTTTCCTTCAAGCGTAAAATTCGAAATACCGAAGTCCTCTCAACTTTAATTCTGTCTTCGTCATAATTGTCATATTTTAAGTTCTCTTAATCGTAATGATTTTATATTATCATAGTATTGTCGAACCCTGGATACTAAGGGCTCGACTACCGGGATCAATTATCTATAAAATTAAACTTCTTGAAGGTTTTCACGATGATATATTTTAAAAATACTTCTTCACGCTTTGAACGACTACATGGAACTGGATCAAACAACAAAACAATCTACTCTTACAAATATTCAAACTAATTCTAGAATACTAACAGTCTTCGAACCCTTATACAGCCAGTATGCTAACTTATGAGGATACGCATGAGTTTGCATATAATCTTATGCAAACTCATTACGCAGACGTAACAGTATCTATTAGTTTATAATATTAGCATATATATGTACGTATTTTATTATTATAAAGAACTTAATTTATTTTACATTATATTTGAAATATATGTTATTTATTTATTATGCAAACCTACCAGTGTTTTCTTTTTTAACCCAAAGGTTGACTGGTAGAAATTTTTTTAACAGTTTTTTTTTTGTTTTCGTACAATGTTTCCTCGCCAAACTTTACAGTTTGATGGCGAATGCCTTGTTGCATTAAGTTAGCCTATGTACCACTACTGTACATGAAGTTTAAATAAATAATTAAACTTCTAAGTCAACGGAAAAATAAGATACGGCCATTTAAATACCAAAAATTTATATTTCGCGCTCTCATGGGAATCAAAATTCATAGGATACTTCACGTGGACCTAGAACTCTGAAATTGGCCATGAAGTAAATTCTTTCACCAGCAAAAAGCTACTTTATCACTGAGTAACATAGGCCTATAGCTTTTTTTTTGCGGACGAAATCGCTGGCAAAAGCAATATAATTTTCCACATCATTCCGGGGTTTTTACAGAAGGTATATTTCAATGTTTCTCCACGAACTTTAGTTAAATATACTACCTGTACCTACCGATATCCAATGATTGTACTTCGACTTATTATCTAGACTGATATTGTCTCAAAATAATGTGACAAATTGTCAAGCACATGAACATAGGCAATGATTAATTAGCTCTTTACAAATCATTCATTCAATCAACACGATTTACGCACACGTTAAAAATATGACACATCTATTTTTTTTACGATCATTTTCGTTGCTGTTAGTTAGCAAGGCCTAGTATGAGGTATGAGGCGGAGGGCGAGGGGGGCACGTGCCCCCTGACGGTATTTTTGTGTGCTGTGGAGATTCCATCACAGTATATATGATTAGAATAGAATAGAATAGAATAGAATTACTTTTATTCGAGACAGACACAGCACAACGGTTACAAACATGAAATAATAATAATAGTAAAAAAACACACAAATGTACAGAGTACGCTGAGCGTGCCCGCACCGAAAGTGTGACCACCTCAGCATTTGCTGGGCGTCAGACACCCAGCGCTGGTTTTCAGTTGGCACCCCGCAGTGACGCACGGACGAGGGTAAATAAATAAATAAATACACAAATAACTATTTAATAAATAACAACATAAGATTATAAAAGAGGGGAGATTAAGAGGGGTTCCCCACTCGCCTCTCTTCAAGGACGACCATGGTTTAAAAGCTTGTTGCCTCATCTAAAGCAATCCAACGTTTGATGGAGTGGCAACACGAAAAAAGAGAGATATCGCCGGAAAACTCTGTTGACATTTGGTAGTTCCGTGATTTACTTATTTGAATATTTCACAAAAATTGTTTCAGAAAATCCCCCTTACACTTAAAAGTTATTGAGAACATTTGTGGTCATTTAGAATCTCGATTAAACGTGCAAGAGTTCTATAGACGTACTTTTTTATATTTTTAATATATGAGTACGTAATGGAAGGCCAAAGTCTACGTAAAATAGCAGATTTACAGAGGAATTTGCTGGATTAGTTTTATACCAGTTTATGTTTTGATTTCTATAGAAGCCTAGATAACGTCTTGTCCAATCTGTGTATAAAAATATCTAGATAAAGATGTGTAATAACATCATAATCACGTGAGAGTGGTTGTATGAAAATGTATCTCGGCTTGGCCACTCTTAATTTCAATCTACAAAGCCTTGAGCACAGACGTAGGGTAGCCAGCCTTTCAGTATAATATCGGATGCATTTTGGAGAGTGTGCGCGGGATTTCATGACTTGGTTCTGCCATCTCATTTCTACCATCGGCCAACTAACATCGAAGGATTGGAATAATTTGCCTCAGTGGTCTTCCCGTCTGATTATAATTTAGATTCTCCAAGGCTAGAGTGAATAGAATTCTCATAAACTAGTGCGCCTCACCATCAACGATTCCGTCACTGCTTACCATCAGGTGGTATCGTAGTTAAGCACAAGTATATATTATTTTATATAGGTATGTTTATCAGCTATCTAGTACTCATAGCACAAGCTTTGCTTAGTTTGAGACTAGATGGCGCTGTGTAATATGTAGTAGTAGATTTTTTTTTAAGTACCCATCGGCCCAGCGATTTTGCTGACTCTTAAAAAAAACTGAGAGACTCGATAGCATTTATTAATATTCATTATAGGGACGTCTTTTGTTAGAAACAAACGTTGTAATGTTGACATAGGATGACACTTGACAAGTCAAATGCGGAAGTGAGATTACAGTTCGAATAGAGAGGCTTGTAAAAAAAATATAAGTGCATACAAACAAATGAAAACGATGATATTAATAAATTAATAAAATTAAAATGAGATGAGAGCAGTGGTAGCCGAGTGGTAATGGCTCCGACTTACGAGTTGTAGGCCACGGGTTCAAACCCAGTCAGGCGCATTACTTTGTGTAATTTATTTCACTACCACTGCTCTCAAAACGGAGAAGGAGGTCACATGTCCTAGAACCAAAAATTCGATGACATGAATGTGACATTCACCAACCCGCACTGGGCCCGCGTGGTGGATTACGGCCCATTCCCTCTTTTAGAGAGGAGGCCTGTGTCCCAGCAGAGGGAACATTAAAAGGCTGATGATGATGATGAAAATAAAAATAAAAAAGTCTTTTTTCCATTAACAAAATAAATCTAAATCTAAGTCTTATTTATACTATTTTAAAGCTAACTATGTAAGTACTATCAAAGACATTGCTGCCTGATCACCATTAAGTTCATTTTTGCTTGCACTCGAAACAAAAACTCGAAAGGGTTTAGTTTGGTGCCGCGCGGTGGTGGATTCAAGAGAACTTTTTTTAAGTGATCAGGCAGAAATGATCGTGATGGTACATATAAAACGAAAACACTCAAAAACACTCATGTCAAAGTACTCCTACATATCACTGTCATCCAGAAAGACCGGACGGCGGGCAATGGGTAGCTCGCTGTCCGTCCGTTCGGTAACAGACCGGTCCGAGCTCAAGTCGTTTACGGCGCGCACTGTTCCCGCGCGCCTCAAGGAGTTCTCAGCAAACTGGGTAGGTAACTAGGGGCCCAGCAGGGCCGAAGCCTACTGGGGCAAAGGCTATGTGAAAATGTCACCCGGGGCCCTGGGACAAAGGCAATGAATGGAACAGGGTAGGTTTTTAGTCAGTAAGAGTCTGACACTATTTCCCGCCCCATCCAAGGGCGGGATTTGTCATTGGATGATTTTACCTACCATAAAAAAAAACCAGAAAGACGTTTTTCTTCTTATTCTCTCCGAATCGATGGTTTTCGTTTCCCTCAAAGTTTTTGGACTCTGTAGACGTTTTGAATGGAACGTGATACCAACCGGTGATTATATTATTATTAATCATAAAATACTCGTAATTTGCGTTATTATTACTTCTATTATGCGTTCCAGATTGGAATAGGAAAGTCAATAACCTCGATCAGTCAAATCTTGAGTGAAAAGTACGGTTTGCAAAAAAACTTATTTGCGGTTCAATATAGGATTTCTTTTTCTTTGTAATAATATATCTTAGTTGAATCTAGTTAAAGTATTATTTTTCTTATTTTACTATTTACTATTTTCTTTCCTATTTTCAAAGGTCGTCTGTAAGAGATCGCTTTTAGTGATAAGACCGCCCATTGTGACACCCTATTAATTTTAAGTTCTTTATGTAATTTTATTTTTGGTGTACAATAAATAATACATCTATCTATCTATCTATCATTGTTAGGAACAATGCGCCTTCTTCTTTCATTTGCCAATAATCAGACACTTCACACAGTGACACAGAGATGAGCAAAATTGAAGAACTGGATTCTGATAAAACTTTTTTCGTTCACGATTCGTAAATATATATATTTTTTTAATTTCTTGTTTTGCTCACCGTACCCGATATCTTCAATTTGACAGTTCGACGTGACGTCACAACATGGCTATTGATCCTATTCCCATTGGACCGCATTATAAATGTCTACACCGTTAAATTTTAGTTGTTTTAATACCGTGGAGGGTCGATTTGGTACATGAAACACTGTCGATTTGTGAAGAGAAAAAAAAAATAGAGTACTTTTTTTAAACTCGAATTAATTTACGCTAGTCTTTAAGTAAACGAGTAAATGACCTTGTAGGGAGTTGTCGGTCGTTGCGTACTAGCTACCAACAGTTCATTGGCCTCGATCAGCTGACGTTTACTTAAAGAAATCAATTTCGTACATGCGTAAATTAATTCGAGTTTAAAAAAAGAGTACTTTATTTTTCATTTTTATCTTTACAAATCGATAGTGTTTCATGTACCAAATCGACCCTCCGCGGGATTAAAACGGCCAAAATTTAACGGTGTATATTATATCTAATTAAGAGTGATAGTTTCAATTTTAGTGCAGTTTCAATTTAGTAATAAAGTAGTAGTCAAAAGTAATGTACAATTAAATTCTCTAACTGCTATTTAATAAGCGTAATCATAACGGTCACTAAGATATACAAACAAAGAGGAAATAGGTTAGTGTGGAAGTAGATATATTGTAATAGTGTGCGACTAGTTATTTACGTGTTGATCTCTAACCCCGGGCACGTGGCGAAATGATGTCAACGCACTCGTACGTATGTTGTATGTTTTTTTTAGGATTCCGTAGCTCAAAAGGAAAAAAACAGAAGCCTTAGTCTCACTTTGTGTTCTGTCTGTCAGTTTGTCGGTCAATCCAGACCCTATATCTCGAGAATGCGTGGAGGCATCGAGTTAAAATTAAAATCTTATACTCTGGTCTGCGGTTCCTTGAAGCTGTGGAAAAATCAAACTGAAAAAAAACAGATACAGCTGCTTACGTCGAAAAAAAAAACCGTATATTTCGACCAAAGACATTAAATTATATACTACCAATAGACAGGACATAGTGAACAAAATCGTAATCCAAGACTTGTTACCTAGGTAGTAAGTCGCTCAGTCTAGTGTGGATGACTGGGCCTAACTTCAGTTTATTTTCGTAAATATTTTTCGTATTTACTCTGTAATTAATTACAATTCAATTATTTTCGGAAATAATTTTATAAAAAATAGCATAAAAACATATAAAATACAAATTTAATTCGCATGTTTGAAAGTGGCGCCAGTGACTGAAAAATTGAAAGGAAATCGTTTGTCTTGGTATGGTCATGTGAAGAGGAGGGATGAAACACATGTTACTAAAAGAGTTCTGAGTTTACAAGTAGATGGATGGAGAGGAAGAGGGAGGCCGAAGAAGAGATGGATGGATTGTGTGAGGAGTGATATGAAAGAAAAGGAAGTTAGTGATAGTGTGACGGCTGACAGGATAGAGTGGAAGAAAAAATCGTGTTGCGCCGACCACAAGTAATATGGGACAAGGGCAGGAAGAAGAAGAAGAGAATTCGCATGTTTACTATTGAAAGCTAGATGATATAGGATGACAGACATAGGATGACAGTTTTTCTAAGACATTTATTCTGATGTCCGCTCTATAGTATCTCTTTGAATTCAACACTCTCAAGAGAATCAAAATTCATAGGATACTTCCCGTTGACCTAGAACCCTGAAATTTGGCATAAAGCAACGTCTCATAGCACAAGTATAGGGAAATATCTAAAAACTATAAATCTGTAGTAACGTCACAAAAAAAAACTTTTTTTTTTTTGATTCAGAAAAATCTTCGAGACTACATTCGTGAATTGAAATATTTACATAGTTAAGCTTGTACGGAAACGTGATGTGGTCTACGATGGAGCACACTGGCCCTATCGGCCGCCTATTCTGCGGGCAATGAGCCTTACCCAATACTACTTAAGATTGGCGGTTCTTCGAGCTGTATAGGTAAGATCCAAGCCCGGTTTGAACCGCGCCTCAAAGAGTGATCAGCAAAATTGATGCAAATCAGGTCCGACGGCTGCTAGAGCTACGGATTATTCGAAGAAGTTACTGCAGCCCTCGCAAAACGTGCTACTGAAGGAGCACTGTGAGTTTAAGTGAGCCTTATGAAGCGGTTTTTAACCGCACCCGCCGCGATAGAGGAAACAGCTGCTTTATTACTAAATTTACGAGATCGCAGTTTTGTTTGGTAAAGCAGCCCTCGCGGTTTCGATTATTGACCGCAAAGCTGGCGGGTGATTATCGCAAGACATGCGGTTGCAAGGCGGCCCGCGCGATGCAGCGGGAGCCACGAACGTGTCGCGAAATGTACTTTAATTTTTTACATTTATATCTATCTGCATTCTACAGAAGCTGCGGGCCCGCAACCGCGGCGGCCGCAGGTGAAAAACGCTTCGTGAGTTCTTAGCCAAAAAGACTGACACTCCCTCTCTTACCACTTAAAGCGGAAGAAATTATTTGATGATATCCCACGTAAGCAAAAAACCGGCCAAGTGCGATTCGGGCTCGCGCACGAAAGGTACTATTGACTAGGTAAACAAAAGAACAATAACAAAATAGGCAAAAAATGGCGATTTTTGTTTAGGAGCCCATATTTATTTTCTTTAAATTTTATTATTTATTAGTAAAGTAAAAATACAACTGAGTATTGTGTGAATATTTCAAGTGCCTACCTGTTGTCATTATTGATATCATGCAAAAACGGGGAAAAAATCGCGTTTGTTGTATGGGAGGCCCCCTTAAATATTTATTTTATTTTGTTTTTAGTATTTGTTGTTATAGCAGCAACAAAAATACATAATTTGTGAAAATTTAAACTAATAATAATAATTTATTAATTTCTCGCCACAACATTACAAAATACAGAGATAATAACAAATATACATGCTTTTATCAGTAAATATTGTGGGAGACTGGTGCCTAAACTAGGCACAAAGTCTGTATTTCAGGACACCAGGATCTCCACCATTTACATTGGCGTAAAAACTTATTATTAGAAATGTACTCGTACACTGATCTCATAAAAACTGTCTAACTATCGCGGTTCTTGAGATAAAGCCTGGTGACAGACAGACGGACAGACAGACGAAGTTAGTAATAGGGTTCCGTTTTTACCCTTTGGATACAGAACCCTAAAAAGAAGGCCTGCAAGGCAGTTACTGTTTTCCAGCGTCGTATTCTTCCTACTAAGCAAAACAATTACGACAACAGTCTATGGTTGCATAGCAAAATCGGTGTTAAGTTTACAGATCATATTTCAAAAGTTTATTGCGCATCATAACATTCATAATTATAAAGCAGACGTTTCTTTAAAAATGATCCGTTGATCTAGTATTGACAAACGCTTTTTTATGATTCCGTGCCTTAAAAGGAAGATACGGAACTCTTATTTATTTATTTTACTTTAAAAAAAACGTCTATCCGTCAATTACATTAGTTAAAGATATAAACACAAAAACTCACACTAAAAAATTTTGTGTTTCGGAAAATTCTTCAAGACTTTGGGAATTGAATTATTTACATTTACATAGGTACCTTTGCACGGAACCCTCAGTGCACGGGTCTCACTCACACATGCCCTGTTTTTTTTTTACTATTATGATACAGGAGACTCAAAAGACAAAGTGTACAACCAAGCTTCTGACATATTAAACACAGAAATAGAATTTCAGCCAAAATAATGGCCTATTGTTACTTGACAGATCGCCATGTCGCAGAATACACATAAAAAAAATACTGATCAATAATATGAGTATTTTTTTTCATCACCTGATGGTAAACGATAATGTAGCCAGTGATGGAGCACACTTGCTTTGAAGTAACCTATTCACTCTTAACATAAAGACCCCTTGGTTGTAGGTCTCAGGAAACATATATATGGGAAACACAGACCCCGGCAGGGAATTTTATTATGAATGAAGTAGGAAAACATCAAATAACTTCTTTTGCTCAAATAACTACAAAATACAGAAGTGTTATCAATAGTACATTTAAAGTGCAGAAAGTTTTTCATTTCGAGTTGTCATTGCGACCGGGCCGAATTCGCACGAGCCGTCAAACGACGTTTTTCAATACAGTTACAATTCGTGGGGGTTAACCCGCGCTTCCTGGGGGTCGACACGCACCTAATGCGATAAAGCTTATCGGATAAACAATTTAATTATTATAAAAGTGTACGCTCTTTTCCGCACTAGTGCTGAAAACAGTTTATTTCGTGCCTAAAGTCAGTGGGATAAGAGCGGGTTTTCGAGTAAGTGTATTGAAAAGTAAATATTCATGGCAGACCTAATTTAAAGAAAAGGCAGATTGTAAAAAAAAAACATAATTTCAAAGTGTATAAATAATAAAAAAGGACAATAAAAAAAAAACAAACAAAAAATGTCAACAATATAGTGCGTCAATCCCAAAGTCTATTTGTATTCAAGATTTTTTAGTAAAAAATGACGTCTGGTAAAGTTTTTTGCTATACGATTTGAATTTCATATCGCTTACTTCTTAAGTATGGCATCTAAATAAGCTCGTTTGCAGGTAGCACGCGATCCTAGTATAATATTAATGGATATCACTGTATTTTAAACATGTTTATATTTTTATGGGCATACAAAATATTCTGTTAAACACAACGTGGCGCCGAAAATATGACAGTAAATTAAAATACTCGTAGTACTAGTCCATAGGAATATTCAAAACAAAATTCTAAATTTAAAATTAAGAATAAAGTTATTTATAGCACAAAATCGTAAACAAAAAGAACACCATTTATAAATATCGGTACAATAACGATGTTTTTTCTCTCAGTTGGCAAAAATTTTTTTTTAGTAATCATGAATTTCTGAGACATCATGTAAAAAAAGCTGAAAATAAAAGATAATGTACTGTTATTATGCTATTATGTCTTGTGTCTAAACTAGTCATGCATGTCCTAGAACCAAAAATTCGAAGACATGTGACATCCACCAACCCGCACTGGGCTCGCGTGGTGGATTACGACCCATTCCCACTCCTAGAGAGGAGGCCTGAGCCCCAGCAGTGGGAACATTATAAGGCTGATGATACTATGCTATTATATTATTATTGATAATCTGCTGCGGTGCCTGTAGTTATAAAGTGGGTAGACTTTGAATCTCAGACCGCGTCAATTTTACGATTTTTTTTCATTTAATTGTTCACTACGCGTTTACATTTTAGACCGTTTATTTTCCTATTATGTATAGACTATAGACCCATTAGACTAGGTAAACAATAGATAAGTACATGTTCTTAAAATAATATTGCACAACGTCTAAGGCGACACTCACGAAGCGTTTTTCACCCGCACCCGCCGCGGTGGAGGAAATGGCTGTTTTGTTTCTAAACTCACGAGACCGCAGTTATATGACGGTTACGCAGCCGTCACGATTGCGATTTTCGCCTGCGAATCTGGCGGATGATTACCGAAAGACATGCAGTTGTAAGACGTCCTGCCGATGTAACGGGAGCCGCGAACAACTGCGCACATGGCGGGCGTAAAACATGTCGTGAAATATGCTTTAATTTTTAAACGGCTAAACTTTGATCGTTTTAATCCCATGGAGGGTCGATTCGGTACATGAAACACTGTGTATTTGTAAATATGAAATTAAAAAATAAAGTACTTTTTTTAACTCGAGTTAATTTACGCATGTAAGAAATTATTATTTTTAAGTAAACGTCAACTGAGCGAGTCCAATAACCTGTAGGTAGTTAATACGCAACGACCGACAACTACCTAAAAGGTCATTGACTTGTTTACTTAAAGATATTAATTTCGTTCATGCGCATATTAATTCGTGTTTAAAAAAAAGTACTTTATTTTTTTATTTTATCTTTACAAATCGATAGTGTTTTATGTGCCGATCGACCCTCCACAGGATTGAAACGATCAAAATTTAGCCGTGTATATCTGCATTGTACAGAAGCTGCGGGCCCGCAACCGCGGCGGCCGCGGGTGAAAGCCGCATCATGAGTTCTTAGCCTTAATTGGTCCTCTAATTTTCAAGATTATCTTAAACACACAGATATACAAACGAATTCTCATGGTCACAGTGGACACAAACTAGTTTCTGCTCGCATGAAAAGTGATTAAATATCCCAAGGCAATATACTGCCGAAGAATCGCTAAACTTAAGTGGTAGTGGACAGGGTTCATTGCTCACAGAACAGATGGACGTTGGAATTGAAAAGTTCTTAAGTTGCGAACGCGTACCGAAAAACGCAGGGTTGGAACACCTCCTACAAGGTGGACCGATGACCTGGTAAGGGTTGCGGGAATCCGATGAATGATGGGTCGACTGGCCTGTTGGTCTAGTGGTTAGTAGCCTTGACTGCTAAGCCGGAGGTCGTGGGTTCGATTCCCACCCAGGACAAATGTTTGTGTGATGAGCACGATCATTTGTTCTGTGTCTGGGTGTAATTTATCTATAATATGTATGTATTTAGCAATATACACCACTATTTTTTAATTACGCCAAATACTTAAAGGGCTTATTAGAAAAGGTGTTGTTATTATTTAAGTAAAGTCTCAATGCATAATATTCATAAACAGCAAAGTTATGAGCGTTTGTTTGTATCCCAAAATCTCACTCAATTTCTGGAAACATTGTATAGGTTATTGTTTATGAATGAAAGAATGTCAATAAAAATGGAAAAACGCTGCGCTTAGTATTTTCTAGTAGTAATTGTTATGAATAATGATTCAATTATGAATTTACCAATTATGTCAAATTTTCGTGGACAATTTTGGAATTTCGTTTTTTGTACTTTTGACTACACAAATATGATCAGTAACGGGTATTGATTGAGCCCCATTTTTTTGTGCACTAATTAAAAAATAGGGGTGTATAAGTATGTTTATCAGTTGTCTAGTACCAATAACACAAGCTCTGCTTAGCTTGGGACTAGACGACGTTGTGTGTTAGTTGTGGAATATTATTATTATTATATTATTATGTGGGACGCACAGGACCGTCCATTGTGATGACACTTGGGGAGGCCTATTCCAACAGTGGACATCTTTTGGCTGAAATGATGATAATGTTGACTGTACTGCCAGGATAAAAATATGCATCCCCACCTTCCGCCAAGCAAAGATGATGATCTTCACTTGATGATGAAAAACCGTGTACGGTGATGACCGGACACGGTTTTCGCGGGAGGTTCCTGTTTCGTATAGTTTATGAAAAAATCTAGTTTATGAAAAACACAGTTTCGCAAAAACACTAAGGGCTGATTTCATCATTCAATATAAAACTTAGTTCAACTAAATTGAGCTCAGGGTAATCTAGTTTAAAGAACCGTGTCGTAACATGGGCGACAACAAAAGAATTGAAACTGAGTTTAGCGTAAACTTCATCATTCATCGCGGTGAAACGCAAAATGAAGCTATAATCTCGATTTTTTCGCTCAAACTGCGTTTTGTTTGAACGAATCGCGATTACTTTATTGGTGAATTTGGTTCTTAATTAGTGTAAAAAGAAACGGCTAGATCATGTAGGTACCTACCTACTGCGTGTATTGGCAACAACCTTGGTGTTTTTAAGCTCATATATATTGATATAGTTTTTTTTTTTTAAAGTATATAAAGTAAAATAAATGCATGCAACAATACATACAATCAGGCATAAAACTAGACAATTGCACAATCACTGGCGTTTTCTACAGAATATAAAAACATTAGATTATAGATGAGTTCGTGATAAAGAACATCTCAAGGCTTTTTGAACTTTTTAGGGCTGATTTCATCATTCAATATAAAAACTTAGTTCAACTAAACTGAGCTCAGCGTAATCTAGTTTAAAGACTCGTGTCGTAAACATGGGCGACAACAAAAGAAATGGAACTGAGTTTAGCGTAAACTAAGTTCATGTCATAGCGGTGAAACGCAAAATGAAGCTATAATCTCGATTAGTAGCTCAAACTGCGTTTTGTTTGAACGAATCGCGATTAGTTTATTAGTGAATTTGGCTCTTAATTAGTGTAAAAAGAAACGGCTAGATCATGTAGGTACCTACTGCGTGTATTGGCAACAACCTTGGTGTTTTTTAAGCTCATATATCGATATAGATTTTTATATATAAAGTAAAATAAATGCATGCAACAATACATACAATCAGGCATAAAAACTAGACAATTGCACAATCAATGGCTTTTTCTTCAGAATATAAAAACATCTCAAGGCTTTTTAAACTTTTTAGTGTCCAATCAATGAATTTATAATAGAAGCGACAAGAAATATGTAACCAATTGTAACTCGTATTTAAAGAATATCCATAAAGTTTCTTGCACGTTCTTCTCCATAGAGATCACGCTTTGAAACGCGCAATTTAGCTTCACTTTTTTTTTGATCAAATGGTCTCTTTGAAATAAACGTTTCTGATTTGAGTGCTGCACTAGACATTTCCACGTGTATCAAACGACGTTTTTCAATAAACTTACGAAGAAATAAATAAACGAAGGTTGACCAGCGACTCGTGGGAGCTGCGCGGTTCCCAGCCTAATTGTGTCGGGGAGATTCGCGCACTTTTCCGCACTAATACGGAAAACAGTAAATTGCGCGTCTAAAAGCGGTAGAGATAGTAGCAGATTTTCGAATAAGTGTACTGAAAAAGTATTTGCCGTAGATACCTACCTAACGATATGTTTGTGTTACCGGCAATCTGTATAATTCAGGTATTCTATACAATGATACAGGTATATATAAGAATGCGCAGCCGTTAATGTTTATAAAAGACGAGAGCAGGGAAGGAGGTGATGTATAGAATTTTATTTATTTATTTATTAATCCTTTATGCACACAAACAGTACAGAGGCGGACTTAATGCCTTAAGGCATTTTCTACCAGTCAACCTTTGGGTGACGCAGAGACAAATTGTGGTAGGTGCAAAATTTAAGGGCACCCCGATACGGACAGGTTAGATTAGAGTTTTATCACCACCTGAAAATAAAGGTACTTACTTTAAACCATATTCTATTCATTGTCTAGGTATTATATAGAATATCGGACTATATAAATTGCCGGTAACATAATTATGTACCAAACGTGCCACAATCATAATTTTTAGGGTTCCGTAGCCAAATGGCAAAGAACCCTTATGGATTCGTCATGTCTGTCTGTCTGTCCGTCCGTATGTCACACGCCACTTTTTTCCGAAACTATAAAACCTATACTGTTGAAACTTGGTAGGTGTATTCTGTGAACCACATGAAGATTTTCACACAAAAATAGAAAAAAAAACCAATAAATTTTGGGGGTTCGCCATACTTAAAATTGAAACTCAATATTTTTAATATACGAGTAGGGTATTTATGAATAGATATTCAAAAATGATATTGAGGTTTCTAATATAATTTTTTTCTAAACTAAATAGTTTGTGCGAACACTTCCAAAGTGGTAAAATGTGTCCCCCCTCCCCTGTAACTTCTAAAATAAGAGAATGATAAAACTGAAAAAAAATATACAATGTAAATTACCATGCAAACTTCCACCGAAAATTGTTTTGAACGAGATCTAGTAAGTAGCTTTTTTTCCATACTTCATAAATATTTCGTTTGGAAACGGAACCCTCAGTGCTCGAGTCCGACTCGAACTTGCCCGGTTTTATTTTTAAACCAACCGGAACATGCAATCGATACAAATGCATTGTATACTGTATACACAGTATTATGACCTATAACGCATTGTTTTATTATCGTATTTACTATAAAATTACGATCAATGTCGGTTGCAAATGCATAAAAGTCTTTGGAATGCGCTCCCTCAGAACATCAGGACGGTTTCCAGTCGGTTCACTTTTAATGTGAAGGCACGTGAACACATTCGCAGGAAGTTGGCGTAATCATCACAGCGTTGATTTGTTGGATTCGTTTTTCATTATATCTTTGTTAATTTGTATGTATGTATTTAAGTATATGACGGCGCCAGGAATGGCTGAGCGATATAGCCGTCATCATCTTGGTTCAGTGATACTGGGTTTAATACCGAACGGATTTTAAATAACTACGCACTTGATTTTCAATTAATTATAATGTCTCTTTCACAGTTCACAAGTAGTGTTCTAAATAGAAACACAGGTAGCAATGCTAAGTAATAACGAATGTATGGGCAACCGACAGTTTCGTATCAGAGAGGTGTTACAACCGCGCCCGCGCAGACCTTAATGCCTTGCGCTCCCGGGGTCCCATCCCTCCAATGCCGACTCTGACCACTTGACGCCATAATAAGTGACATCACGGCGTCACCCTACTCGCTTACTACTTACTACTACAGTAAAAACAACATAAACACTTAGTAACTAGAATTCGTTTTCCACGACATATATATTTGTTATTGTATTTTTCTTATCTAGTTTACCTTATGTTGCACCTACTATGTTATGTTTCTGCACCACCCTAAGGTCGACTGGTAGAAAATGTCTAATGGCATGAATTCCGCCTTTGTAGATAGTTTTTTGCTAGTGCAAAAAGATTAAATAAATAAATAAAAGTAAGCATAATAATCAGCCTTATAATGTTCCCACTGCTGGGACTCAGGCGTTCCCTCTAGAAGAGGAAATGGGCCGTAAATCAAATGTCTTTGATATTTTGGTTCTATTTCCCGGTTTCGTAACGATGTTTTTTTTTTTCAATTTGCCTGCTGCAGTGTTCCCGTCCGATTATATTTTAAGGTGTCTTCAAGGCAGGGGCGTAGCTACCGTCGTATCTGACGTACCATTTAGGCCGGGCCCCCACGTGGGCAAAAATTCGCAACATGTAAACCACAAACGTCTCGTAGGGTAAACCAAGCATTTGTAAATAGCACAATTTTTTAATACGGGGCCCCTGTGGGATTTTTGATACGGGGACTAGCTACGCCACTGATTCAAGGCTAGAGTGAATTAGGTTTTTAATAAACTAGCGCGCCCCACCATCAACGATTACATCACTGCTTACCATCAGGTGGGATCGCAGTCAAGAACTAGTTTACGAATGTATCAGTTAAAAATATTATTTTTTTTATTTCATTATGTATGTATTTTTTTGTGTTCCCAATTATAGTCTTTTGATTTTTATCGCAATATTTATTAGTTTATAATTTGAGTATAATTATATAATGTACTAGCTTCTGTCAATGGCTTCGTCTGCGTAAAAGGGGCTGTTCAAGTATTACGTAAGCAGATATTTTGCCAATTTCAACTCCCCCCTCCCCCCACATGCTTACGTGAGCATTGCTCAGTGATATGTGTCTGTCTACTTATTTTCATGTGATTTTGGAACATCGAGATTGTTCTCTTAAAAAAAAAACTGCTGACGTAATCACCATCCAGACGCCCCACCCCCATGTCATCAAAAATAAGCAAAGCAAAGACCCCCCACCCTCTGTAGTGCTTACGTAATACTTGAATGGCCCCAAAGTCGATTTACCCCCTTAGGGGTGAAATTTCGTAAAATCCGTTCTTAGCCGATGTCTACACCCTATAAGGAACCTACCTGCCAAATTTAAGTTTGTAGGTGTTATAGTTTCTGATATTTCGTGATTAATCAGTGAGTGATATTTCGCTTTAAATTATATATAGATTCTATTATTATATATAACTTATAAGTATCTAATTTCAATGACACTTCATCCTATTTTTATATATTTCGTATTAATTTATTGTGCACACCTACCACAGTGTTGTCTTTTTAACTCAAAGGTTGACTGGTAGAGAATGCCTTGTTGCATTAAGTCCGCCTATGTACCACTATTGTACATGAAGGTTAAATAAATATATAAACGTATTTATAAACTCACATACACAAAACACTAGTGAACAACTACTGTTAACCAAAATATTTGTTCAGTGTGGTAATCGAACCCACGGCACGCAGCGCCGCAGCCAATCTTTCAACCACTGAGCCAACGGCGGCCACTAACTGATGTAAACAGTCAATCTTGTTGTTTATTTCGAACTGGGCCGATTTCTGTGGCTATCAACATTATATTCTGCGAAAAATATTCTTTTAATGAAATGTGTCAAATGACAAACACGGCATACAGTAAACAATGCCGATAAGATGTATCGTTTTTAGTAACCTCATTAGAAATCTATCAGGGGTTTTTTAAGAGTGGTTTTCAAGATCGACCGCCATGATGGTTTTTTTTATGGTAGGTAAAATCATCCAATGACAAATCCCGCCCTTGAGCGGAGCGGGAAGTAGTGTCAGACTCTTACTGACTAAAAACCTACCCCGTTCCTTCGTAGCCTATCGTGCCGGGGCCGGGTATTCCTATCGAAAGTTAACCCATGACCCCAGTAGGCTTCGACCCGGCCTGCCTGCAGTTAGCAGGCTGGGCCTCTACGGTGTGCTGCATCCCGCGCGCCTCAAGGAGCTGTCAGCAAACCGTAGAGGCCCAGCCTGCTAACTGGCAGGCAGGGTCGAAGCCTGCTGGGGTCAAGGGCCGTTTTCTGAGAGGAAGGCTCAGCCCCGGCACTATAGGCAACAAAAGAACGGGGTAGGCTTTTAGTCAGTAAGAGTCTGACACTACTTCCCGCTCCGCCCAAGGGCGGGATTTGTCATTGGATGATTTTACCTACCATAAAAAAAAATCGCTAGTAATCCTTTTACGAGATTTTTATTTATTTAGTCGTAGTTAGAGTTATTTTTTGTATCAAAAGATCTATTTTTGTCCTCAAAAAAAATCTTCGTATGCTAATGTTATCCTAAAGCATGCCTAAAAATTTATATTAGTGATTTTTTGTTAGGTGTTTATGTACCAAAAAAATTGGCGCGTGCTTGACCTTAATTTCAATATAAAACTCGTTACACGAGTTAACAGGAATTAATTCATACACCGTTAAATTTTAGTCGTTTTAATCCCGCGGAGGTTCGATTCGGTACATGAAATACTATCGATTTGTAAAGATAAAATTACTCGTAAAATAATTCGAGTTTGAAAAAAAAAAGTGCTTTATTTTACATTTTTATCTTTACAAATCGATAAGGTTTCATGTACCGAATCGACCCTCCGCGGGATTAAAAAGACTAAAATTTAACGGTATACTAGCGACCCGCCCCAGCTTCGCACGGGTGCAATGGTGATATTAAATATATTACGTATGTATTATACATATAAACCTATCTCTTGAATCACTCTATCTATTAAAAAAACCGCATCAAAATCCGTTGCATAGTTTTAAAGATCTAAGCATACATAGGGACAGACAGCGGGAAGCGACTTTGTTTTATAAAGGGTATTTCAAGAAGGACGGGTCGATGTTGAAATTAAACAAAACAAGCTGTATGTGAGATATTAAAGAAATTATTTTTTATTTGAAAGGCCCATTTATGCCATTATTTATGAAATATGACATCGTTTAAATGTCCACCACAGCTTCGAACGGTGGCACGGATCCGAGAGGTCCAATTTACAATTACTCTACTGCATAGATCTGGCTGAATCTGAGCGATGGCCTGCGTTATGTTGACTTTTAGGGCATCGGTTGATTGCGGATTATTGGCATAGACCTGCGACTTGTGAAAACCCCACAAGAAAAATTCTAGCAGGGTCAAATCGCACGATCTTGGTGCCCAATTCACGTCACCTGTGTGAGAGATAACCCTACCCTCGAACCGCAGAATGTCCATTATATCGCTTGCTGTGTGGCACGTAGCGCCGTCTTGTTGGAACCACATGTTGTCCACGTCCATATCGTTCAATTCAGGCCAAAAAAAAATTGTTAATCATTGATCTGTAGCACTCGCCGTTGTCAGTAATGGCCTCGCCATCATCGTTTTCGAAGAAATACGGACCAATGACATATTTCATAAATAATGGCATAAATGGGCCTTTCAAATAAAAAAATAATTTCTTTAATATCTCACATACAGCTTGTTTTATTTAATTTCAACATCGACCCGTCCTTGTTGAAAGACCCTTTACTATGTAGTGGTATAGTAAGATAGATAAGTATCTACCAATCAATGTAAAACTACAGTGCTACAATTGTATTGTATTAAATAAATAAAAATGATAAATGCTTGTACCAACGTCTATTTACTATACGCGCATAATAAAATTAACCGTGTCAAGTCATCATTAATTATAATTATGATATTTTTTTTGTTTATCTATATGTATAAATAAAAGCAGTCACTGCTATTCCTTTGATTGCCTATGTTTATTTACTGACGTGTGACGTAAGCGAATACAATTTGATTCATCATCATCATCATCATCTTCAGCCTTTTAATGTTCCCACTGCTGGGACACAGGCCTCCTCTCTAAGAGAGGGAATGGGCCGTAATCCACCACGCGGGCCCAGTGCGGGTTGGTGAATGTCACATGTCTTCGAATTTTTGCTTCTAGGACATGCCGGTTCCTCACGATGTTTTCCTTCACCGTTTTAGAGCAGTGGTGATGAAATAAATTACACAAAGTAATGCGCCTGGCTAGGTTTGAACCCGCGACCTACAACTCGTAAGTCGGGGCCGTTACCACTCGGCCACCACTGCACCTCAATTCTCAATTTGATGCGTATTGTCAAAAATGGCGTTTTGGCGGCTTATTTGAATAATACAACTTTATATGCTATTTTTTATGTTGATATTTACAAGAGTTGAAACAATACACTTTTTCTGAACTCTATAAACAATACTTAATAGTATGAAATCGATTCCTAAAATCAGTGAAATAGCCTATTCTCAACAAAATAACAGTTTAGAAAACCAATGAACTGTAAAAGAAAAAAAAAATTGGCATAGACAATACTCAGAGTAAAAATAGTCTTTATTCTAAAAATATAATTTGACGTGGGTAATTGACGCAAGTAAATGCTTTTAACAGCTACCTAGTAAAATTAAAAATAAATTGTGTGACTATGGTTTTTGATTTCAAGAATTTTGGCAGGAGTTTTTCAAGGGAAGTTCAGTGGCCATTTCAATTATTTATAAATTGATTCCTAAGGTATTTTAAAGAATATTGATTTGTAAAGATAAAATAAAAAATAAAGTCCTTTTTTTTCTAAAACTCGAATTAATATACGCATGTACAAAATTAATTTCTTGAAGTAAACGAGTCAATGATCTTGTAGATAGTTGTCGGTCGTTGCGTACCAACTACTTACAGGTCATTGAACTCGCCCAGCTGACGTTTACTTAGAGAAATTAATTTCGTACATGCGTAAATTAATTCTACTTTAAAAAAAAAGTACTTTATTTTTTAATTTTATCTTTACAAATCGATAGTGTTTCATGTACCAAAGCAACCCTCCACGGGATTAATCTGTCCTAGCTCAGAGGACACCGGTGTCCTCTCACATGCACGCCACTATAGGCCTTAATTCCGATGTTTAGAGTCTACTTTTGTATGAACAAGTTGGGTAGTTGTGGATCGAAGTGTTAAAACGATAAAAATTTAACGGTGCATATTTACAAAGACGTAATGAGACAAATTAACTAATGTGAGTGAGAGTCACGTCCTTGGATACTGGGCCGAGTCCAACTATAATCACCATAGATATCCGGAGATATGCCTTCATTGCAAAATAATAAGAAATCCTTGCGCAACCGCTTATCTCCCACCAAAATAACTACAACATTCACAAATAGTGTATTTCGATATCCGTGATAATCACAGACTATACAGTAATGAGCTTTAGATACTTGTAAGTCAGACTGCAAGCAATACGGCCGCCAAAAAAAAATTAGGAAACGGCATTTCGACGACAGATCTTGAAAAATTGCATTTTTTTTATGGTAGGTAAAATCATCCAATGACAAATCCCACCCTTGGGGGGACCGGGAAATAGTGTCAGACTCTTACTGACTAAAAACCTACCCTGTTCCTTCCCTGCCTTGGTTCCAGGGCCCTGGTCCAGGCCTCGACCCTACTGGGCCCCGACAGTTTGCTGACAACTGCTTGAGGCGCGCGGGAACAGTGCGCGCAGTAAACGCCTTGGGCTCGGTCCGGTCTGTTACCGGACAAACAGACAGCGAGCTACCCATTGCCCGCCGTCCGCAAGCCCGTGCCTATGGTGGCCGGAAATTATGAAAAATTGCATGGATATTCCCAAAACAACTACCCTAAAACTTTCTCTAATAACGATTGCATCTCTGCTTATACCAGGGGCGTAGCCACTGCCGTATTTGCCGTATCAATTATACGGGGCGCCCGCGCTACAGGGGCCCCCACGTGGGCAAAAATTCGTAACATGTAAACCACAAACGTCTCGCACGATAAACCAAGCATTTGTAAAAAAACCTTTTTTTATACGGGGCCCGCCCTGTGGGACTTTTGATACGGGGCCCCTGTGGGAGTAGCTACGCCACTGCGTAACAACATGGCAATCAATCCTATTCTCATTTGAAAGTCATTTTAATGAGTGTTATATAGGACCTACTTGTAAGTACTGGGCCAGACTGCAAACGATACGGCCACCATAGAAAACGGTATTTTAACGAAAGATTTTGAAAAATTACTTTCATTCAAATCGATTGTAAAAATCAGTCAAATAACCTAATACCGCTTTATTCCAAAACGCGATCTAAAATAGTTCCGGGACTATTGCTAGTTTTAATTGGCATTAAACCTAATAATAGTCCCAGAAATACATTTAGATAGCCTTTAATAGGGAATATGCACGTGACCCCAAATTGAATAAAATATTTTTATTCGTATTCTTTACTACTAAAAAAACATACCTACACAACTATTTTTCATTTTTTTCATAATTTAATAGTAAAATTTAATCATCAAAAAGTAGCCTTTTTGTAATTCCCTCGCAAATTTACAAAACGCAACGCTATTGGCAGACAAAGTTGTGACGACATCTTACACTCTGACGTCGTCTGTCAACAAATTGTTTAGATGGTTTCTGCTGAATAATTATATTGTTTCATGGTTTTTGCATATTATTCTGAGTTAAAAGTATTAAATCTTTATGAAGAAAGATTTAGCACAATTACTGAAGCCGGTTTTGTCAAAGCGCAATCAGACAATCTGCCTAGAATAGACGTGTTCATGATGTCCACGTATTTTGCAACTAATTTAGATTTTACATCTGCTGAACTCAGAGGAGTAAAAGCTGCGAGGTAAATAAGTAACTATATCACTTAATACATGATTATTTTCATAGTTTTGTAAATATAACAAACATAACCTAAAATATGCAGCTATTTTTATTGTTTTTGTCAGATCTGAACGAGAATCATATGGAGATTCAGCCATTGAATACGTGCAAGTAAAACGTATGTTTTCGTCAAAGTATGTAAACAAAACAAGTACACTAAGTAAAAATGATTCTTAGAGGTACCTACTTTTTTAATCTCTTTACTTACGTTAAAATGATCTTCACAACAGTATAAACGGCTCAAAGATGATATATTGTTTCTTCTCATTGCCCTACACCACTTTTTCCTCATATCTTCATCTTTCGGCATAAGGAAATATATTTTTTCAGATGCCGTTTTGTTGTTATTTTCGCACATGGGTACGACACAATATTTATAGTAATCTTTTCTGTGCTTTTCCATGGTAATCGATTGATTTAATCAGTCACTTTTTTAACTTTAAGAGCGAAACGCTTTGTTGTTAATAACAAACTCGTGTAATCTGACGTCACAGAATAAGCGCGCCAAAATGGCCACGTTTCAATCGCGCGAAAATGATAATGATTTTAATATTTTTTTTCTAGCTCAATGGATTATATTTTGAATGTGTTATATTTATTTTTGGTAATGTAATAACTAGTAGTAACGTTTAAAAAAATAAAAAAAGTGCATGCATATTCCCTATTGGGATTAAACCTAGTAATAGTTCCGGAACTATTTTAGATCGCGTTTTGGAATAAGGCGGGTTGAGTTCTTCGCGTCATTTGAACATGTACGAAAGCCCGGAATCATCTCTCGGGCATAATCCCAGATCAGAAAAAATATCCGTCTGGTCGGAGGATCCTCCCTCTTCAACGGAAGGTTTTCTGGGACTTTCCACTCCGTTCTGAACATATCCAAAAGCATAATGTTATTTACTAAGTAATTAGTTGCCAAACCAGTCAAAACTGAAGACGTAGGTCACGAAAAAAACCGAACAAATAGGTATAAACAACATCGTATGATCGCTACTTTTATCAGACTAAGGTCATTTTTTATGTAATAAAAATTTATTATTTTTAAACTGTAATCGATATATGTTTTTTAGTGCTCGATTACGGAGACGCGGCGCGTTCCGCGGCGCGTCGGGCGGTCCGTCGTACAGTACGTCCAACGGATCTTGGCGCGTCTGAAGTTAGGCTCTGCGAACTTTAGCGCTTGTGCACTAGTAAAAAAATAAATGGTTAGAAAAAATAAATGCCAATAGCAGTTGTTATTGGTGTTAACAACTGCTATTGGCATTTATTTTTATAAATAATTTATTTTGAGCGCTAAAGTTCGCAGAGCCTAACTTCAGACGCGCCAAGATCCATCGGCCGGACTGTACATTGCCATATTTTTGTGTTTGCGCGAGCGATGATGCGGCCCGCTGCTGCAATGTACGACGAAACGCCCAACGCCCCGCGTCTCCGTAAACACGGCCTGAGGGTTTCAACTTTTGTAAAAATTTCGTTGCGAAGTACCCGCCCACATTAAAAAAAAAAACACGTCAAAAAAGGGTCGATATACACTTAGTTTAAATCAAAGATAGGCACCTTTTTTAACAATGTGTTCTTTTTAAATTTTTTTTGTTTATTTGGTTCCATTGTTGTTTTCCTCCGTTTGTTTTCATTATTTATTAGTTTGATGTTTATGTGCATATGTTTCTACATTTTGTTTTTACTGTGTCTATGTGTGCCAAATGAAATATTTACCTTTCTCTTTTTGCTGAGTTTTTTTTAGATTTCATTATGATTTGGTGTGTGTTTTATGTTATAATAAACATGTTTTTATTTATCTAAAAGACATTTATTTTGTTTGTTTGTTACAGTATTGCTGCTAATATCCACAACGTTCGTGCTCAGCATGATCGGGACGATATTTTTTTGTTTCACGAATACTATCAACGACGCCATATTGTCTGTAAGTATTTAGTAATTACTGTATCATCTGTAGGGGCCCACCAGGGCCGAAGCCTACTGGGGCCAGTGGTAATATGAAAATGTCACCCCAGGCCCTGGGACGAAGGCAATGAATGGAACAGGGTAGGTTTTTAGTCTGTAAGAGTTTGACACTATTTCCCGCCCCACCGAAGGGTGGCATTTGTCTTTGAAAGATTTTACCTACCATAAAAAAAAATTGTATCATTCAATATTACTAATTATATATGCATGTCAATAGCAATTTCCGAAATATATATATTTTTAGGAACCTAAACAATAAAGCCAGTACATTAGGGTACAAAATGCTAAATGTCGCTAAGTATCAAGTTTTTTCATCTAACTACCTAAGAGATATTGAAACGGAACTCTAGTGTTAATTGTGATTTGAATAAAGTTGATCGAAACCATTTGTTTCTAATTAAGTTCTCTGCTAGTAATCATCATCATCAGCCTTTTAATGTTCCCACTGCTGGGACACAGGCCTCCTTTTTAAGAGAGGGAATGGGCCGTAATCCACCACGCAGCCCAGTGCGGGTTGGTGATTGTCACGTCTTCGATTTTTTGCTTCTAGGACATGCCGGTTTCCTCACGATGTTTTCCTTCACCGTTTTGAAAGCAGTCGTGATGAAATAAATTCCACAAAGTAATGCGCCTGGTCAGTAATGCACTAGGCCACCACTTCTCTAAACTCTCTGCTAGTATACCGTCATTTAATCACTCATTTTTGTAACAATATGATATTGAGATTCTTCATCATTTCCCACACAAAGACCACATTTCTTCTTCTGCCTTCGTCTTGCTAAATTGTATTTATTTGTCCTCCAGAGCATGGTGATCCGCAACAACTCCTTAGCTTACACAATTTGGAAGCGGCCGGATGTGCAGCCTCTCATGAAGGTCCACCTCTTCAACTACACCAACTGGGAGCGGGTGAGGGATGGACTGGAGCGGAAACTGCATGTCGAGGAAGTTGGGCCTTATGTCTACTCGTAAGTATTTTGTTTATAAATAAATGATTATTATTATTATTTATATAAACTAGTGCTTGACTGCGATCCTGATGGTAAGCAGTGATGCAATCGTTGATGGTGAGGCGCACTAGTTTATTAAGAGCCTATTCACTCTAGCCTTGAAGACACCCAAACTATAATCGGACGGGAAGACCGAAGCAGGCAAACTATTCCAGTCCTTCGATTTATGCGGTATAAACGACGGCGCAAAACGGTTAGTCTGGACCGTAGAAGTTTCAACAACGAAAGGGTGGATATTCGCCACACGTCGGTTTGTCCGATGGTAGAACGGAAATGGCGGAATCAAGTCATGCAATTCCCGCGTACACTCTCCAATATGCATCCTGTAAAAAACCGAAAGGCTGGCTACTCTACGCCTGTGCTCAAGACTTTTTGATTTACCGCCTTATTATCCGGTTATAAAGTCGATAATCGAAAAACATTTTCTTGCTCGGGGACGTCGAATGGCTTTTTTAAGGGTCCTGTCGATTATTCTTCCACAAACGAAATATAGCAATAACATCATTGTTTGACGGTATAATTTCAAAACTAAAAATGTTCTTGATTTGCTTTGTAATTATCTAGTCTGATATTTTATTGAACAGTAAATTATACAATTCAGTTAATAATATACAACCTTATTTTTAGTGTATGCGAAACCCGAAACACAAGTCTAGTATTTTTATTCGTGCGGAACCGACGCCCGGGTGCCACCACTGCGTGGACTGCCCGGAGGACACGGTGGAGCACACGGTCGAAGTGTGCCCCGCTTGGGCAGAGCATCGCCGTGTTCTCGTGAGTGCGATCGGCAGCGGCGATCTCTCGCGCCAGGCCCTGGTACGGGCCATGGTCCGAAGCGAGGAGGGATGGCAGGCGGTCGCCTCCTTCTGCGAAGCAGTAATGCTAGCAAAGGAGGAGGCCGCACGCGAGAGGCAACGGCCCACAAGGCCCAGCCGCCGCGGGGATTCCGATTCCGATCCTGATTTCCAGCCAACGTAGACGCGGGCTTGCGGACGGCGAGCTATGGGTAGCTCGCTGTCCGACCGTCCGGTAAACATCCGGACCAAGCCCAGGTCGTCAACGGCGCGCACTGTTCCCGCGCGCCTCAAGGAGTTGTCAGCAAACCGTAGAGACCCAGCCTGCTAGCTGCAGGCAGGCAGGGTCGAAGCCTACTGGGGCCAAGGGTTTGCTTCCGAAAGGAAAGCCCGGCCCTGGTATCTAAGGCCACGAAGGAACGGGGTGGGTTTTTAGTCAGTAAGAGTCTGACACTATCTCCCGCTCCGCCCAAGGGTGGGAGATGTCATTGGATGATTTTACCCACCACCAAAAAAAAAAAAAAAAAAAAAAAAAAGTCTAGTATTTTTATGCAAAATTTCATTAATATATCATAAAAAATCACAAAGATATAAGATTGTACCTGGTTGTCCACACAAACACGTGGTCATCAGGCCATCTGGACCACAGAGTTGTGTTGTACAGGTACTTCTGACCTTTTTTAAATATTTTTGGGAAAAAATCATTGGAATCGATTCAGATAATGATTCAAAACAAACTATATTCAGGTTTCGCATATACTAAAAATAATGTTGTAAATGCACAACCAACAATATTTTCTGTATATACAATATTCTACAGAGCCCGCGCTGGCATAATCCGGCACAGTCACACACCTATACTAAATCATCTAAAAGACTAAAAACATCTGTACCTAACATTACTTGTACAAACCTATTGCGATCACATTCGCAATAGCCTTGAAAAATGCGCCATATCGGGCGAAAGCGATTGCGATATCTAGAGTTCGATGCTTCGCGGGTACACAGTTCAGGACACCATAGTCACTATAATATATTAAGGTGATAGCCATAATGTAGTGATACAGCCATCACCGGTAAGGCAAACCCTGGTACAGGCCATGGTCCGGAGCGAGGAAACATGGTACGCGGTTGTCTCCTTCTGTGAAGCAGTAATGCTAGCGAAGGAGGGTGCTCCCTCACACGTGCAGCCGACATGTGAGGGAACGGCCATTCTCATTGCTTCAGCCACGACGCGAAAGGGTTAGCTCACCACGCGCACCTCAATGAGATGTCAGCGAAACCGCAGGGGCCTAGCAGGGCCTAATGGGGCCATGGGTTGAAACCCGGGGTCCTGGAATGCAAAGAAGGAATATAGTTGTGGGTTTTAGTCAGCAAAAGTCTGATACGTCCTCTCGCGCCGGCCTAGTGCGGGAGATAGATGACTTCCCTCCTAAAAAAGCCGCCATCGGGAAAGGTTTTTCGGTTCATGGCATAGACTAAAATAAAAAAAATAAGTTGTTAACAGCAATAACAACTGCTATTGGCATTTATTTTGTTAAACTATTTCTTTTTTTACGAGTGTACAAGCGCTAAAGTTCGCAGAGCCTAAGTGTTCGATTACGGAGAAGCGGCGCGTTGCGCGGCGCGTCGGTGCTTCGTACATTGCCATATGTTTGTGTTTACGCGAGCGATGACGCGGCCCGCTGCTGCATAACTATAGACTCGCCAAGATCCGTCGGCCGTACTGTGTAATTGAACTCCGATCATTGACAAGTCGTTCTTGAAGAATCTTACCGAAGCTATCAGTGATACTGACTTTGTGTTACTTTGGTCATACAAAGTTGGGAGGTTCTTAATGTCTTATATTGAAAGTCAATTATTATCACTTTTACATTGTTTTAAATAATTAAAATAATCAATAAGTGTAAACAAAATTTTTATCTTCAAATAATTATGAGTTTTTTTAGACTCAGGCCTTCTCTATACACCGTTAAATTTTAGTCGTTTTAATCCTGTACGCCTGTGGAGGATCGATTCAGTACATGAAACACTATCGATTTATAAAGATAAAATTAAAAAAATAAAGTACATTTTTTTTTAAACTCTAATTAATATACGCATGTACGAAATTAATTTCTTTAAGTAAACGAATCAATGACCTTGTAGGGAGTTGTCGGTCGTTGCGTACTAACTACCTACAATTTTTTGGCCTCGATCAGCGTTTACTTAAAGATATTAATTTCGTACATGCGTAAATTAATTCGAGTTTTTAAAAAAAGTTCTTTAATTTTTTATTTTCTCTTTACAAATCGACAGTGTTTCATGTACCTAATCGACCCTCCGCGGGATTAAAACGGCCAAAATTTAACGGTGTATAAGAGAGATAGTGGTGCGAGCTAGTCAGACCATGGTCCGGAGAGAAGAGGACTGGCAGGCGGTCGCCTCCTTCTGCGAAGCAGTAATGCTAGCAAAGAAGGAGGCCGCACGCGTGAGGCAACGGCCCTCACACCCCTGCCACCGCCAAGATTCCGATCTCGATTTCGCGGAGATGTCATTGGATGATTTTACCACCTAAAAAAAACAAAGTTTGCAATTTACAAAAGTAAATTATTGCTGGAACACCCTGTATTATAAAACTGCACAGTTTGATTGTTTGAACTCTTTAATCTAAGGGACTACATGATATAATTAAAAAAATGCATATTTTAGTGTGAAAAGGTCGACAAAGCTCAACACCCAGCATTATTTAATTTGACAACAAGATTACCTCAATCAATAATACCTATAAAATATTAATTATTATTGCATTTTAACTTGCTGCCTTGTCTCTGGTTCACAGGTCAATCATTAAAAAAAAACACGGTTATCTATGCCCATATATTGTTATCGGAACGAGGCGATACTATGTGAGCAGAGATTCAACGCGTGATCACTCACACACTATATTGTTTTAATAACTTATTATGTTGTAAACTATATGCCTAACAATTTATTATTGATTCAGTGTTGGGCAATATGTAATCTAAGTACTGATTAATAACTACGACTACATTTTGTAGTCAGTAATCAAAACTACAAACTACTTTAAATAATCGTCAAAAGTAGTTAAACATTTTGATTACTAACTACAAATTGTAGTTGCAATCACGATTACGAGACTACTTTTTATAACTACACATTTAAAAGTCGATTTTTTGATTACTTGACATAATTAATTATCTACGACTTCAACTCCTGTATTTGATTATTCGTGAAAGTAAACATACGTGAATTTTTATACATTCAGATGCAGTTTTTTTTTTAATTCAATTTTAGTGCTAGATTCAGTTGTAACAAAACAATAATTTCATCACTTTTCATGTGTATTTAATTTCAAAATATAAGTTCTTAGTACTCAAATAATCAGTAATCTAATCATAACTACTAGATTACAGCAATCAAATTAACAACTACTTCGTGTAATTTGATTACTCTAGTTAAGTTACATGTAATCATATCCGTTTTCTGAGAGGAAGGCTCAGCCCCGGCACTATAGGCTACGAAGGGACGGGGTAGGATTTTAGTCAGTAAGAGTCTGACACTACTTCCCGCTCCACCCAAGGGCGGGATTTGTCATTGGATGATTTTACCTACCATAAAAAAAAAACTACATGTAATCAAACTACATGTAGTTTTTTTTCAACTACTTTCAATAGTAATTCGTAATCTGATTACAGAATAGTAGTTAACTGCGCCCAACACTATTGATTGAGGCAAATATTTATTAAAATTTGCATAATCCAGTGTCCTATGAATCCAAAATTTAGAATCAAACCACTTATCACAATCATCACTACATAGTATAAAACAAAGTCGCTTCCCGCTGTCTGTTCCTATATATGTATCCTTTATCATCATCATCATCATGAGCCTTTTTAATGTTCCCACTGCTGGGACACAGGCCTCCTCTCTAGGAGATGGATTTAGATCTCTAAAACTACGCAACGGATTTTGATGCGGTTTTTTTTATAGATAGAGTGATTCAAGAGGAAAGTTTTAATATATAGTATTATTATACATATAAACCTTCCTCCAGTAATATAATTCCAATGATTCATACGAGCAGGTGGAGTCAACTCGCAGAGGCCCCTTAGGGCCTGTGCATGCATACCGCGGTTTTTAAACGTGCCGTTGACGCGCGATTGTAGCGATACAATCACAATACGTACGCGAGTTAGACGCGATTTTCTATATGATAAAAGCGCGCCGACGTCCACGCTTCTAAAACGCGCGTCAACAGCGCGTATAAAAAACATGATGTGCAGGGTTGCCAACATTTCTTCGACAAAATATAGTATTTTTCAAACTAAGCTATAAAAAATATAGTACAATTAAAAAAATTAAAAAACACGACTGCCATGTCAAAAGAATAAACTAAATATAAAAAAAACAAGATGTTTCGATGATGATTCAAGATGATTAGAAACGTGAAGAAAATAGTCACTCGTTGATTAAGCACGGAATCTCGGAAACTACTTGATCTACAAAACTGAAATTTTCATCGCAGTCGGGGGACTTAAAAAGTCCCCCGACTGCGATGAAGTCCCCCGACTGCAGTCGGGGGACTTAAAAACTGAAATTTTCATCGCAGTCGGGGGACTTAAAAAGTCCCCCGATATGCGATGCGATGTGCGATGAAAATTTCAGTTACGTAGATCAAGTAGTTTCCGAGATTGCGTGCTTAATCAACGAGTGACTATTTTCTTCACTTTTCTAATCATCTTGAATCATCATCGAAACATCTTGTTTTTTTATATTTAGTTTATTCTTTTGACATGGCAGTCGTGTTTTTTAATTTTTTTTAATTATTTTATTTTATTTTAATCCTTTTAGTGATTTGTCACGAAACTTTAAGACAGTGAGAATGGTTAGTATAGATTAAGTCAGAATAGCAGTAAATGGTATGAAGAATGGTAAGGCCATTGGTTCAGATGGAATGCCAGTTGAAGTGTGGAAGTTACTGCGAGTGGATGAATGGACGTGATTAGCTTTGTTCTTCAATAAGTTTTCGCGGAAAGAAACCATATCTGATGATTAGTGAAACAGTTCATTGTTGCCCATCTTTAAGAACAAGGGCGATGTGCTTGAGTACAACAATTATAGAGGAATAAAGTTAATGTCACATAGTATGAAAGTCAGAGAGAAAGTTATTGAAAGGGGGCTAAGAGAAGGGAGTATAATTTCACAGAACCAATTCGGTTTTATGCCTGATCAGGGTACAACGGATATCATTTTTTCTTTACGCCAGCTATGCCAGACATACAGAGGTGCGCATAAAAACTTGCACATGGTGTTCATTCACCTCGAGAAGGCATACGACCAGGTACCTCGTGAGGTTCTATGGTAGGCCCTTAAAGAGAAAGGTGTGCCAAGGAAGTATGTGCAGTTGATCCGAGCGATGTACCCAAGTCCGGTCTACAGAGGGCAACACTGTCAGCTTCAATGTGGCTGTCCTTACCTCTTCCTGATGATAATGGACGCTCTGACGTCGGATATTCAGGAAGAGGCCCCCTGGTGGATGCTGTTTGGTGACGATATTGTGTTGGTTGCCGAAAGTGGCCTAGAGGTCCAGGTTAGATTGGAGGTGTAGTGGCACAGACTTAAGAGTGTTGACCTGAAATTGAGCAGAATGAAAACGGAGTACTTGTTTTGTAATTTCGGCGGTCTCTCCGGTCCTGTCCGGTCCGGTCAGCGTCTCACTGTCGACGACGGCTAGCGCTGAAAATCAGCGCTGTGGCTCTGTCCTGCACACGAGCTCCAGCATTTCGCTGAGCGCTGGCCGTTTTGTGCGGATGTGACGCATATCTTTTTATGTACTTTATTATTATTTTTTTTTTTTTTTTTTTTTATTATATAGAGTCAGTGTGTGTTTATTTTAAGATATGCGCCATGTTTTGATACAAATAAACTTTTTTTCTTTCTTTTCTTTCTTTCTCCGACTTTCAGTAACTCGGATCGCTTATCCAAGGAGATGACGTGGTAGACCGAGACGTAACACATCGGATCAACTCAGGGTGGATAAAATGGCAACAGGCCACTGGAACAACTTGTGACCCACGGATGCCCCTCAAGTTGAAAGTAAAATCGACAAGTCCGTAATAAGACCTGTCATAATTTATGGATCAGAATGTTGGGCTGTGAAAAAGACAGATGAAAAATGATTGCATGTAGTGGAGATGAAAATGTTGAGATGGATGTGTGGTGTGACAAAAAAGGATTAAGTGAGGAATGAGTATATTAGAGGAAGTTTGAATCGTTTGTCTTGGTATGGTCATGTAAAGAGGAAGGATGAAATACATGTTACTAAAAGGGTTATGAGTATACATATGGATGAATGGAGAGGAAAAGGGAGGCCAAAGAAAACATAGATGGATTGTGTGAAGAGTAATATGAAAGAGAAGGAAGTTAGTGATAGCATGACGGGTGACAGGGCAGAATGGAAGAAGAAAACGTGTAGCGCCGACCACAAATAACATGGGGAAAAGGCAGGAAGAAGAAGACGAGTCATAAATATAACATGTAACACCCGATTTTCTTTGAACCTATATGCCGTTTTGGTGGTTGAAATTTGGGTTTTAATGTCTTTTTGCTACTCAAACAAAGACTTGTAAAGTATATAAATGATTTTTGACTACGGGGGTCATCATAGCCAAAATTCATCCTACCACTTCTGGTAAAGAAAAAAAAATTTTTTTTTACTCGACAGTTTTAATAGTGTAACATATATATATATATTTGAAATCCACTCGTCAAATCCTAGACGACGATCACATGCAATAAGAGAATAAAAATTAAAAAAAAATTGGGTGGGTGTTCATTTATTTATCTTACCCGCCACATTGTATTTCCATAATTTTTCAATAGCCTATGTTACTCGGGATGATGCAAGGATTCTAACGATACCTCATACGTGTAAATCGGTTCAGTCATTTAGAAGTTACGGTGGAATATAGAAACTCACATACATACATACATGAACCCTAAAAACATAACACTCCTTTTTTGGGGCAGTCGTGTAAAAATGGGAAAATAAATATTTGTTTGTTGTGTACACAAACTCAAAATATAGTACAATACTATATATTATAGTACGGTTGGCAACCCTATGTGCACCCTTATACTATGATTTTTTATTAGACGAAGTAAAGTGACAGCTATGACAATGGTTGTTTGACAGTTGGGCAATGTTATTTGACAGTTGGGCATTGTCCACTGCTGTCACTTTACTTCGTCTAATAAAAAATCATAGTATAGACACTTTTTGTGGAACGTGGTACCAACCGTAGATTATCCCTTTACGCGCTATTCTAGATGCTTAAGGTCGACAAACCCGGGGTACATTTTCATACAGCCGCTCTTACGTGTTTATGATATTATTACACGTTTTTCTTCAGATATTTTGGATACACAGATATCTTGTGGATATTTTAAAAATCAAGGGTCAATCTAGGTTTTTTTTAAAAATATAAATTTATGTAAAACTAATCCAGTAAAGACCTCTGAAAATCTGCTGTTGTACGTGAACTTTATCCCTCCATAACGTACTCATATATTAAAAATATAAAAACGCAGTTTCTATTGTAGTCTTGTACGTTTAATCGAGATTCTGATGAAAATTTTTGTCAGGGTTTTAAAAAAAAAACACGTATTTTCTGGAACAAGTTTTGTTAAATTTCGATTTAATCACCGAATGCGAACAGAATTTTCAGGCGATATCTCTCTTTTTTGCGTTGCCTCTTCATCAAACATGCATTGGATTGTGTAAGATGAAGCAATAAGTTTTTAAACCATGCTCGAAGTTGACGATATGCGAGTGAAGAAGGACTATCTTAAGTGCAAAGAGAAAAAAAAAAAAAATAATTAATGGACCCAATTAAAAACCGATAATTTACAATAACAAATCAACAACAACAAAAATGAAGGAATGTTTTCATTCATAAATAAGAGAAAGCATATCGAACAGCGGATGGACAAAGTCTAAACGCGTGGACGTCTGCATACGTAAATGTTTGCAAAATGTAACGTTAAATAGATTAAAATCTATTATGTCATGCATCCATTCGTTATTGCTTCAACTATTGACGGGTTTTCCCTAAATTTTAATGAACCAATGACATCATATCTCGCTGGACTCTCGACCCTGACTTCCAGCCCACGTAAGCATGGGCTTGTGGATGACGAGCAATGGATAGCTCACTGTCAGGCCGTTGAGCCCGAATCGTCGATGGCGCGTAGTGTTTCACACGCGTACGCGCCTCAGAGATGTCAGTGACTCTGCAAAGGGGCCCAGCATTGCCGAAGCCTACTGGGGCCATGGGCTGGCTTCTGAAAGGGAAACCTGTGATCCTGGAACTCAAAAGGCAACTGAAGGAACATAGGTGTGATTTTAGTCAGTAAAAGTCTGAAACCTCAATACAAACCCCTCACCGGAGACTCTATGTGGAGATCGAGAGGTCTATGGTCCTTTACAGTGGTGCTATTCTCTAAGAAAACGCAGCGCTGCCTCAACGACGAACATCCAAATAGGATACATTGAATTAACAATCCAATGTATAGAGAGAATAGCACCACAGGGCGTCGTCACTGCAGAAGTTACCAGCAGCCAAGCTTAACGAGTCCCAGAGGGTCATGGCTATCCGACCGGTGAGCATCCTTGCTGGCCTGCCACCATGGGATTTGGAGGCAACAGTCCTTGCACACAGGTACGACATGCGCAAGGTACGAAATTTCGCTGTCAAGTCGTGGTATAGCGGACAGAGTTCCGGCGGGATCTTATGGCGAAATGCCGACAGTGACTGTTGCAACTCAGCGCTGGGCACGTCACAATCATGGCGAAAGGCTCTCTTTAAAAAGTGGCCGGAGGGGCGCCATGGAGTCCTATCTTCTGCATGACCTGTTAGAATCGGATTATTCCTGTTCCAAATTCAAGCGGAAGAGATACTCAGGTGTCACTATTGTGCAGACTGCCCGGAGAATACGGTATGGTAGAGCTGATCAACAGTATGTTGAGGTGAGCTCCGCGCGTGCGTAAGGGCCGTTACCTCACGCGTGTGGCCTACTTCTTTGCTAGCATTACTGCTTCGCAGAAGGAGGTGACCGCCTGCCCCTCCTCGCGGATCATGGCCTGTACCAAGGCTATGATTAATTACGGCTGCAGTATACCTATAGTTAGTATCGTTACCATTTGTTTTTGCTTTTAATGACATCCTTATACCTACGGAATAGAAGACAACATCGGTTGAACGGACAGTAAATACAAGTTTGTATAGTAGGCACGACAACTTTTGAAACTCTCACACAATTTTCAAAAAGCAACATTAGGACAAAAGGTGGCTTTAAGTCAGTAAAATTCTGACACTCTCTCGCTGCTCCTGGAGAGGAAGGGGTTATTTGATTTAACCTATGCGCCGTAGACACAGTTACGTCATTTCCATCAGCTGATAATATCTAGGTGCTACGTCAAATTTTGTCATCTGCTTACGGAATCACGGTCTAAAGCGAAGTTCAAAGTTGTTACTGATAAATACTGTGTACATAAATACTGGGAATTAAATAATAATGCAACTAAGTTTAATATTATAACTGTATATGTACATAAAACACTAAACTAAGTATTTATATGGTATTGTGGCGTGCACGTGGTGCGAGCACGCTCCCCTCCTCTACCCCCCACCTCCGACCTTTTTACACGCTTTTGACCATATTTCGAACGCGCTTCACACGCGCGTTTTGTATCGCGTTTTACGAGCGTTTGATTCTATAAAAACGCTAAAATCGACATCTACGGCGCAGAAAACGCGCGCGGATGTCGGTTAAGTTAGGATAGAATTGAAACGCCCGAAAGTGTTTTTTTTTTTTAACACACAACGCCGTCTAGTGCCAAGCTAAGCAGAGCTTGTGTTATGGGTACTTTCAATTTTTCAGAACTGTAAAACTGTATTTTTTAGATTTGACGGGCTTTAATATTATAAAGGCATAAGTCTGAAATAAACTTATTATTATTATTATTTTATTATAAGTTAGTATAATAAGCGGAATATAAGTTGAACCAAAATAGCGATCAACTTTGAATGCACAGTAACAGATTTTCGGGTCTCAACCGAGGTTGCGCGAGGCTGCGTGTAACTATAGCAATGGGTCCAACTTATTTACCGGGTACTATATGCGTGGCGTGGCGTGTGTATATTTGTTGCCCCTTCACACAGGAAGGGTGGGGGATGTCATTGTATGATTTTCACCCACCATAAAAAACCCCTTCACACAGGCGTTTGACATCTGAACGAATTTCAATTTAACAGGCCCAGGGAAGTCAGGCCCTAGTGGTCCAGAGTCCAGGGGACACAAGATACTTTTATTCCTAGTAGGTAATATAAATTATTTATCAAATGTATCAAATAAATTATATTATCCTTGGAAAGATATTTGACAATTGACTGTGTGACACACATCGACAATTTTCTCGTACAGCTTTTGATTAAAAGTAAAATAATTGATACAATTTCATTTTGTTAAATAATCCGAATATAGAATTAGTTTAATATATTAAAAAAGAAAATAATATGAATTGAATTAAATACATTGATTATAAAATTGGCATAATTGAAAATTTCATAAAATAAAATAGAATTAAGTAACATGATTTTGATATAATTTGTATTATTCCAATATATTCCAATCGGATAATTTCCTATACTTACGCGGGCGAAGCCGCCATGTTTCTTTGATATACGAAAATAGCCCTAATCTAGCTATGTGACAAATATCGATCATTTTATGAATGGCTATGAAAAGCCTGCACCCACTACGAAAATAAACTAAGGCTGTGGCTTGAGATGTGGTGGGAGCGATCTCAAGAGCGTAAGCGAGCAATACCTCTACCATGAGTTTTAAGCAATAGTATTCGTCGCTACTCGATATCGACGCCGTAAATATTTTGTATGGCAAATTTTGCAGCGCCTCTAGCGGTCACTTGCAGAACAAAAATTTGCCATACAAAATATTTACAGCGTCGATATCGAGTAGCGACGAATACTATTGCTTAAAACTCATGGTAGAGGTACAGAAATGAAACAAAAGAGCTATACGCTGTCTTTTGAATTGGGGAATTATTCCATTTTTAGTATTTTTTGTTATAGCAGCAACAAAAATATATCGCCTGTGAAAATTTCAACTATCTTGCTATCACGGTTCATGAGATACAGCCTGGTGAAAGACAGACAGGCAGCGAAGTGACAGCAATAGGGAGACGTGTTTATGGGTACCCTAAAAACGATGTGTGTAGAAATCGAAGATCGAAATGTACCTAAGTCCAGCTCCACCGTAGGTGCGGGCTTGAAGACGGCGAGCAATGGACAGCTCGCCGTCCGATCGTCCGGTAACCGTCCGGACCGGGCCCAAGTCGTCGACGGCGCGTATCATTCCACGTGCGCCTTAACACTAGAAGGGTCGGGCATCATACTATACCTTCAAAGACCGCAGCGGTCAATTTGACGGTACTAGAAATTCAGTCATATATTGCATTAAAATAAAATAAAAGTAATATCAATTTATTTTTTATTAATAATAAACAATTTTAGCACTTAAACTGAGTAACATTTGTAGCAAGTAATAGTTTTTTTTTAATCTTTTATACATTTTCCACAAACAGCTTTTTTACAGATTGTGCAGTTTTCACACGTTTTTTTTTTACAGTTATGATTTACTTGACATTGCCGCCTCTTATTGTTTGTAGTACATCGTTCACTTGTTTCAGAATTAGTTTCTTGTCTTTGAGTAGTTTTCTTTTTCACATACTCGGCACGTAGATCGCTCACTAGTTGAAGGATAAAATCATGCCGAGAAATTTTTATCCCTGTGACTTTTTGGTATAGAATCCACGAGTTTATAGCTGCTAAATCAAGTATGTTGTAAAAAACGTGAAGAGGCCATCTCCGATTTCTAGCTCTCACAGTGTACTTGCGTGCCATTTGATCGATAATGTCTACACCAAATTTTGTTTCATTATAAAATTCAATTGTCTCAGGTAGTTTTTTTTTATCAGTACCTATTCTCACGTTGGGGTGCAGAGTACTCAAAATAATAACATTTTTTCCTGGTTTTCCTTGATAGACAGTAAGGGTTGTATCGGTCTCAGTTTTCATTATAAAAGTTTCATACCTTGTAGTACGAATACCTCTACAAATCGGCGGTACTTCTCGTCTTGCACGCCGCATTGTTCCAACAATGCTAGTCTTTTCGACCATTAGTTTTTTAGCCAAATTTAGAGACGTGAAAAAGTTGTCAGTGGTAACGTTTCGGCCCTTTTTGAAATAGGGTTTTACCAGTTTCAAAACCACATATTCGGGTAATGAAATATCGTTTGAACGGTTCTCGTCTTTTCCTAAATATGGAAATCCTCCACATAGGTACTTACTTTCGACATCCACAAGCAGCCAAAACTTTATACCAAATTTATCGGGTTTGTTTGCAATATATTGTAAAAACGGACAGCGAGTTTTTGATGGAAATAACTGCTCATCAACTGTCAAATTTTCTCCAGGAATCTAACACATTTGACAATTATCTATAAATTTGTTCCATATATCCGAAATCATTGCAAATTTGTCATTAGCTAAGCGAGCAGAACGCGTGCTTCTCAAATCAAAACGTAAGTATTTCATGATCTCCTTGAATCTATTTTTGCTCAGAGTATTTTTGAAAACGGGTGGTCCCCAATCTTGCGACCACAAAATATCTAAATCTAGGTGGCTCATATTATAGGCTCCACGAGCATAAATCAAAGCAATAAATGCATCTAGTTCGTCTAGGGATAAGTTCCAAGTGTCATCTTGACTTTTGTCATGTGCTTCCTTTTCAGTAAAAATCGTTGTTTACTATTCTTATCGTTGCCTTTATATGCCGTCACATTGACGGTGTGCGGTCTTAGTAGGTATTTGTAAAGGAATCTCATATACGACATATAGTCTATTTTTTTTTTATATAGGTTTAGCCTTACAATAGCAAATTAGGAAAAGTCATAAAATATGAAAAGAAAAAAAAATGTAGTTTGTAAAATAATTAAGAATGAAATCGCCGTGCGGTCAAATTGACCGCCTTGGTCTTTCTAGTGTTAAGGAATTGTCAGCAAACAATAGGAGGCCCAACAGGGTCGAAGCCTACCGGGGCCAAGGTCGTTTTCTGAAAAGAAGATTTGGCCCCGCCCCACCCAAGGGCGGGATGTCACCGAAAAAAAAACCTATGCGCAGCTAATCGCTTCCGCTATCGGTCATGCATGACTGAGACCGTAGCCTGAATATCAATAATATTATGTATTTCGGCTTCCCGCTGGGTAATTTGCCCCCATCAATGGAAGACTTTATGATGGTCATAACCACTTTTTTTTGGGCGACTATTATCAATAAAACAATCAATATATATCGTCATATTATATCAACCTACCGAGCCTTTACATAACTATGTTTTTTTTAGGTGGAAAAATAATCCAATGCCATCTCCCGCCCTTGGATAGAGCGGGAGATAGTGTCAGACTTTTAATGACTAAAAACCAAATCCTCTACCTTCTTTGCCATCGTTCCAGGGCCCCGGGGTAATTTTTTTTATGGTAGGTAAAATCGTCCAATGACATCCCCTGACCTTGGGGGGAGCGGGAGATAGTGTCAGACTCTTACTGACTAAAAACCTACCCCGTTCCTTGATTGCCTTGCTTCCAGGGTACTGGTATGCACTTTCATACCTCCTCAGAGCCCCAGAAACACTTTTACATTACCCGTGGCCCCAGTAGGCTTCGACCCTACTGGGTCAGTACGGTTTGCTAGCTTCTCCTTGAGGCGGCCGTGTCGCGTATTGTTCGATATGCGCCGTCGACGACTTGGGCTCGGTCCGGTCGGTTACCGGACGATCGGACAGCGTGTTACCCATTGCACGCCGTCCGCAAGCCCGCGCCTACGGTGGCCAGAAATCGGGATCGGAATCCCGGCAGCGGCTGGGGCGAGCGCCCCGTGGCCTCTGCCTGATGCGGTCGGCCTCCTCCTTTGCTAGCATTACTGCTTCGCAGAAGGAGGTGAGCACCTGCCATCCCTCCTCACTCCGGACCATGGCCTGAACCAAGGCCCGGCGAGAGAGATCGCTGCCGCCGATCGCCCCCACGAGGACACAGCGATGCTCCGCCCAGGCGGGGCACACCTCTACAGTATGCTCCACCGTGTCCTCCGAGTGTTCCGCACAGTGGCGACACCCGGGCGAATCCTTCACACGAATCCGGAACAGGAACTTAGCGAACTTGCCGTGTTCGGTAAGGACCTGCGTCGTGCGGAAGTTTAGAACGCCGTGAGGTCTTTCCAGCCACTCCTCAAGGATGGGCCTTATCGCCTCAATTGAGGTTCTTTTTTTAAATCTATATATATAAAAGAAAATCGTGTTAGTTACATAATTTATAACTCAAGAACGGCTGTACCGATTTGGCTGAAAATTAAAGGGAAGGTAGCTTAGAACCAGGAGAAGGACGTAGGATAGTTTTTATCCCATTAAATAGAAAAAATATATATAGTAGGTAGAGTAGGGTAGAGTACGGTAGAGTAGGATAGAGCGGGAGTGAAGCCCCGTGGCTTCACTCCAAAAGCTAGTTTTTTAATAAATAAACAGAACGGTCGTTAAAAAAAATGTTTATCAAATTAATATTTAAATTTTTAATAACTTGTTCTACAAGAACGATAACATAATTAGTTAGGAGTTAGGACCAATGACATTTGAACACAGATTTCGTAAGAAAAAATAATATCATAATGTCATTTACCTACGACTCCATTTTCTACTAAATCTATGTCAAAGGGTTATGTCATTGAACTAATCAGCCAATCGCCATTTTGATTTTTTCTTCAATTTTGCGACACGAGTATATACTGACGGTTGAGTTTAGGGTTGCCAACCGTACTCTAAAATAGAGTATCGTACTCTATATTATATAGGGTGACTGGTAATTAGTGAACGATACTTAAACACGTGATTGTAGTCATGATAACAAACAACTTTTACTATGAGGCCAAACCTGAAATCTCGAAAAATATCAGCCACGTTCAGTACATTTTGACCAGTTAAGCGAACATAAATGTACTGAACCTGGCAGTTTTTTTTCGCGATTTCAGGTCTGTTCACATAGTAAAAGTTGTTTGAGTTGTTATCATGACTACGTCACGTCTTTAAATATCATTCTCTAATTACCAGTCACCCTATATAGGTGTACTCTATAATCTATATAAAACTAATATAGTACGCTAAAATACTCTTTTTCACACAATGCTTACTAAGTCGGTTTCTCAATACAAACTTCCAACCCCCGTGTTACCCTCTTAGGGATTGAGTTTCGTAAAATCCGTTTTTAGCAGATGTCTACACTCTATAAGGAACCTACCTGCCAAATTTTAAGTTTGTAGATGTTATAGTTTCTGAGATTTCGTGATTAATCTGTGAGTGGTATTTGATAGAATTTCGCGGATGCTCACCTTATTCGAAGAACCTCCAAGTTTCAGATCTTTACGGTCAGGGGTTTAGGCAATGCATTGATGCGTCAGTCATTCAGAACAAAACATTTTCTATGTATAGAAAAATGGTCTAGAGTTAGAATGCTTAAAGTCGTACAATTGTTTTTTAAATGAAAAAATGTTATGTGCAAAAAGTTCCAAAAACACATTATTAATTTTTTTAAATATATTATACTCTTTTTATAAGTCCGTACTCTTTATTTATACGTACACTTTTGAAAATAGATATACTCTATTTCTTCTAGCAAAAGTTGGCAACCCTAGTTCAACTACGTATCGCGAACTCGATTCCCACACGGAAAAAATATTTGCATGGCCTACAGATAATTAATTGTTCCGGGTCTGGACAGTGCCGTAACTAGTCTTTTATACGCCTGGTGCAAGATTCTATAACTGCGCCCCTAGAAAAAGATACACAAACAAAAAGGATAGATATAAAACTTATGCGGCCCCCCAGGAACTGAACTCTGCCTGGGCACCGCTGGCACCGGGTATTGGCACTGGATCTGAGTGTTTTGTCCATCCTAAGGTTGTCTGGTAGATATCGCTGTCAGCGATAAGACCGCCATTGTACCCATAGATATAAGTCTCTGTGTATTTTTTTTTACTATTTTTGGTGTACAATAAAATACATTAAACCGACGCACACGTGGGCGACGCCTAAAAAAGTCTATCCCCACACATCCGTGCCGGGCCAGTGATGGGGCAACAACGTGTGTCGACAGGTGTCTAAAAAAATATTGTTAAGTACATGCATTTTCTATGAACTCGATCACACACATCCGACGCCGAGCCGTCAATAAAGCGTCAGTGTCAGCGCCGACACCGCAACGTGCCCGAGCCTTCCGATTCCACGCCGTGCCGTGTCCTTGTTAATAATTTTTCCATGCAGTTTGTTGACTTTATTGATGGTTAAAATGAATGAAGAGTTATTAATGGAGACTGTACGCTTATAAATAGCGTTTTGTACTACTTATCTAACCCGAAATATATGGGTTGCAAGTATAAAAATCAATTTGGGGATAAGAGGTTTGCTTACTTTTGCTGGTGAGGTAGAATGGGTTTTTTATGGTAGGTAAAATCATCCAATGACAAATCCCGCCCTTGGCCGGACCGGGAAGTAGTGTCAGACTCTTACTGACTAAAAACCTACCCCGTTCCTTCGTAGCCTATCGTGCCGGGGCCGGGCCTTCCCTTCAGAAGGTGACCCATGACCCAAGCAGGCTTCGACCCTGCCTGCCTGCAGCTAGCAGGCTGGGCCTCTACAGTTTGCTGACAGCTCTTTGAGGCGCGGGAACAGTTCGCGTTGGAATCGGTCCGGTCGGTTACCGGACGATCGGAGAGCGTGCTACCCATTGCACGCCGTCTGCAAGCCCGCGCCTACGGTGGCCGGAAATCGGGATCGGAATCCCGGTTGCGGCTGGGGCGAGCACCCTATTGCCTCTGCCGGGGAATGGGGGTTAATATTTATCAAACATCTGCTTACGTAATACTTGAACGGCCCCTTACTACTAGACTGACAGACCAGCCGAACAGCGGACGCTGATGATTTTTTTTTGTTTCAGACAACAACTGGAAAGGGTCAATATTGAGTTCAACGGTGACAAGCTGAGCTTCCAAGAACGCAACCACTTTCAATTCTTAGCTGACAAGAGCCATGGAGCACATTTTGATCAAGTCAACGTACCGAACCTGCCTCTACTTGTAAGTTTCTTACTTCTTATTCTTTTTCAATACACTTACTCCAAAACGTGCGGTTGTACCACTGCGTTCAAGCACTCAATGGACTGTTTTCCGCACTAATGCGGAAAAGTGCACGTGCTCACCCCGCAACAATTTTTTAATAATAAAATTGTTCATCGTATCAGGCTGGGCGCGCGTCGACTCCCACGAAGCGCGGGACAACCCCCACGAGTATTGAAAAACGTTCTTTGACACACGTGTAAATTTGTCACAGCCCTTGGCTCCATAACACACTCGCCTACGGCTCGTGCGAAATCCGGCTTAATCGCAATGACAAATTTTCTGTACTTGTATTAAAATGTACTATTTCTTAACGTATCGTTATCGATAGTATTGAATTTAACTATACCTCAATTTAACCACAAAACTTGTGCACTGAAATATTCTTTTTGGATTGTTTAAATAAAATATTACGAAAGGGATGGCGGTATCTGTGTTCGCTCACTTTGCTTTGGGGAGTAGGCGGCTCCGAGTAGAGGTGCCTTAATTTGGTGAATTAATTTCTTTAAGTAAACAAGAGCTGAGCGAGTGCAATGACCTGTAGGTAGTTGTCGTTCGTTTCTTACTAGCTCCTACAGGCCATTACACTCGATAAGCTGATGTTTACTCAAAGAAATTAATTTCGCACATGCGTATTTTAATTTGAGTTTTAGAAAAAAAAGTACTTTATTTTTTTCTTTTATCTTCACAAATCGATAGTGTTTCACTTACCGGATCGACCCTCCACGGGATTAAAACTATTAAAATTTAACCGTGTGTAGATGCATTGTAGTACGTAATTTTGAGGTTTCTATTGATAAAATAGATTAAATTGGTTATATTACTGCTATACTTTTTCACACTCGCAGTTTTTCATCACTAAAAGTAGTAAAAAAAAAAGTGATAAACGATTCGAAAAGATGCGCGTTAGTGTTGCAATAGTGTTTGACGCGTACACACCATAAATACGGCAAAGCTACAGAAAAAAAAAATGCAATTTACTAAAGTCCTTAACTTCGTTTGGTTACGGTTGGCAGACATAATTCTTTTTGCTGTTAATTTCTAATCCAGTCCTTTAAGAAATGGCCTAGGTTTCACTATTGGCGTAAAGAAAAAAAAAACATGCCAGCAACGTATGGCAAAAGATTCATTCCCCTTTGCGAAGAATTTTTATTACCCCCCTTATTAGACCGCCCATGTTTACTAGTCACAAGATTACATATAGTTATTAACTAATAATGGACCAGCGATAGTAGTTTTTGCGGTTCAATATAAAAACCTATCTTTTATCTAATCTTTTTGCTATAAAAGTACGAAAATAACCTGATATGAAAGTTGTATTGTTAAAAATAGTATTTTTCGATAGTAAAGTTGCTTCAGGAATATTCGATAATGTCGTGATACGAACTACCATGCCTACCCACGTGCCCTAAGTTACCTGAGCCACCCCCCTTTAATCTGTACAAGATTCGTGCGCAGACGACGCCCGGGTGTCGCCACTGTGCGGAGCGCCCGGAGGACACGGTGGAACACACAATCGAGGTGTGCTCCGCTTGGGAAGAGCATCGCCGTGTCCTCGTAGGGGCGATCCGCGGCGGCGAACTCTCGCGCCGGGGCTTGGTTCAAGCCTTGCTCCGGAGCGAGGAGGAGTGGCAGGTGGTCGCCTCCTTCTGCGAAGCAGTAATGCTAGCAAAGGAGGCCGACCGCATCAGGCAAAGGCGCACACGCCGCCACCGCCGCCGGGATTCCGATCCCGATTTCCGGCCACCGTAGGCGCGGGCTCGTGGACGGCGGGCAATGGTAGCTCGCTGTCTGTCCGTCCGGTAACAGACCGGTCCGAGCACAAGTCGTCTACAGCGCGCACTTTTCCCGCGAGCCTCAAGGAGTTGTCAGCAAACTGTAGGGGCCCAGCAGGGCCGAAGCCTACCGGGGCTAAAGCTTATGTGAAAATGTCACCCGGGGCCCTTGGACGAAGGCAATGAATGGAACAGGGTTGGTTTTTAATCAGTAAGAGTCTGACACTATTTCCCGCCCCACCCAAGGGCGGGACTTGTCATTGGATGATTTTACCTACATTAAAAAAAACCCCTTTAATAGATTTTCAAAGGAGGTGGGCTAAGTAACTTAGGGCACCGTCTGTACATAACACATTTTTAAACTCTCAAGCCCCAAGAGGACACCGGTGTCTGCACACCTATTGTTTTTCTATTGTGTCTCTAATTACGGTATTCAAAGGGAAAAAATAAAGTCCTACTTATTTGAAAGAAAAAGAAAAGTATTTTTCCAATTATTATTTTTTTTAGTACTTATTTTTGTTTTTCTTATACACACTAACAGTTTTTAGGGTTCCACTCCCAAAGGGTAAAACGGACGCAGCTGTCCATCCGTCTCTCTGTCACCAGGTGGTTTCTCAGGAACGGTGATAGCTAGACAGTTGAAATTTTCACAGTTGATGTATTTTTGTTGCCGCTATAACAACCAAGACTTAAATTGTAAAAAATAACCGGGATTGTTTTTGCTGTTTTTACCACGCACTGTACGGAAACCTTTGTGCGCAAGTCCGACTCGCACATGGCCGGTTTTTATTTATTCTATTGCTAGGAGTAGAATTAATTACTGAAGTCTGGGTTTCCGATTTCAAATTCGCTTCCAATCAGGGGCGTAGCTACCGCCGTATCTGGCGTATCAGCGATACGGGGCCCCAGCGCCACAGCGGCCTCGACGGCAATTATTCGCTACAAAGTCAAAGAACTATTTGCAAATAAATATGGTTACAAAGTTCTTACAATGGTTATTATAATAGTAGCTTAACATATTTAATCATAATATAATGACATGTAAATTTTTGTTAAAATTAATAAAGGTAAAATTAATTGATACTTCCTTTTTTTTTTTCGGTAGGTAAAATCATCCAATGACAAATCCCGCCCTTGGGTGGAGCGGGAAGTAGTGTCAGACTCTTACTGACTAAAAACCTACCCCGTTCCTTCGTAGCCTATCGTGCCGGCGCCGGGTATTCCTTTCGAAAGTTAACCCATGACCCCAGTAGGCTTCGACCCTGCCTGCCGCTAGCAGGCTGGGCCTCTTCGGTGTGCTGACAGCTCCTTGAGGCGCGCGGGAATAGAAGGCGACGACTTGGGCTCGGTCCGGTCGGTTGCCGGCCGATCGGACAGCGTCCTTCCCATTGCACGCCGTCGCCTACCCGCGCCTACTGTGGCCGGAAATCTGGATCGGAATCCCTTCGGCGGCTGGGGCGAGCGCCCCGTTGCCTCTGCCTGATGCGGTTGGCCTCCTCCTTTGCTAGCATTACTGCTTCGCAGAAGGAGGCGACCGCCTGCCATCCCTCCTCACTACGGACAATGGCCTGAACCAAGGCCCGGCGAGAGAGATCGCTGCCGCCGATAGCCCCCACGAGGACACGCTGGAGGATGCTCCGCCCAGGCGGGGCACACCTAGTTTTGAACTTACATTTATCATGTTATCCAAAAAACATGTTTTCCGCAACCGTCTCGTAGGGTAAACCAAACATTTGTAATAAAAGTACTTTTTTTATACGGAGCCCCTGTGCCTACGCCACTGGTTAAAATATAACCAATTCTGTTACATCTCTAAAATATAACACCATAATTTATGCTCATGTTCTTTTGTTCTAGGGTGTGATATCCAAGGCTCTCAGTATGAACCTCAATACCCTGGGTCAGTTCACTCTCAGCTCTGCAATACCCTGGGCAAACCACCCTAATGCCTTCGTTAAGCTGCCAGTACACAGGTAAGAAGGATTACCTAGACTTCATAATCATCATCATCATCATCAGCCTTTTGATGTTCCCACTGCTGGGACACAGGCCTCCTCTCTAGGAGAGGGAATGGGCCGTAATGCACCACGTGGGCCCAGTGCGGGTTGGTTTTTCTTTTTATGGTAGGTAAATTACCAAATGACCCTGACTATGCTATGGCGGAGGTCGTGGGTTCGATTCGACCCAGGACAAATGTTTGTGTGATGAGCACGATCATTTGTTCTGTTTCTGGGAGTAATTTATCCATAACTAGCTTTTGCCTGCGGCTTCGCTCCCGCGTTACCCTACTCTACAGTACTTTACCCTACCCTACTCTACCCTACTCTACCCTACTCTACCCTACTCTACCTTATACCAATAAGATTATTTTTTTTACTTAACAGGATAAAAATATTTTATCCTATATCCTTCTCCCGTATCTAAGCTACCTTCTCACCAATTTTCAGCCAAATCGGTTCAGCCGTTCTTGAGTTATAAATAGTGTAACTAACCCGACTTTCTTTTATATATATAGATAAGTATGTATTTAGTAATATTTAAGTATATTGATCAGTTGTCTAGTACTCATAACACAAGCTCTACTTAGCTTGGGACTAGACGGCGTTGTGTGATATTAGTAGAATATATATATATAAAAAAAATAACTAATTAGTACTGTTCATTCCCAGGTTCCTGTGGGGCTATGATGATACCATCATTGACAGCGCGAAGCCGTTGCTGAGCATCGGAGGACAATTGAAGTTCGACAAGTTTGGATTGCTAGTAACAGTAAGTTTTATTCTAGTTGTTGATATTTTAGGACGTAAATTGCAAGATTTCAGATATACACCGTTAAATTTTTGTCGTTTTAATCCCGTGGAGGATCGATTCGATACATTAAACACTATCGATTTATAAAGATAAAATTAAAAAATAAAATACATTTTTCTAAAACTCGATTTAATATACGCGTGTACGAAATTAATTTCTTTAAGTAAACGAGTCAATGACCTTGTAGGGAGTGGTCGGTCGTTGCGTACTAACTACCTACAGTTCATTGGCCTCGATCAGCTGACGTTTACTTAAAGAAATCAAATTCGTACATGCGTAGATTTATTCGAGTTTACAATTCAATAGGGTTTTATCTACCGAATCGACCCTCCGCGGGATTAAAACGACCAAAATTTAACGGTGTATTAATCCAGGTGCGCCGACTCCGTGGGTGCTTGGTGGCTCGAGCACCCATGAGAAAGAAATAGGTGGACAGTGGAAGCCCTAAGTACTTGTTTACGGAGACGCGGCGCGTAAGGCGTCGCGTGCAGCGGCGTTTAGGCCTTTATCGCCTTTTAGGGATGGGCTTTTTTCATTACCCGACGACCTGTTTAGCGCAGTGGAAAGAAAGTGCGGAGAACCGGCGCTCTAAAGCGCCAGTTCTCCGCAAGGGTCGCGGGTTCGATTGCCGCAACAACACAAATCGAATTACAATTTTATCAAACATTATTAGTAACAGTACACATACTGCGTACCGATAAATAAATAAATGTCATACTTACAGTATGTAAGTAACTATAGCGAATGGTTCAACTTATTTGCCGCGTACTATATGTGCTTTTTATGATGTATATACAAAGCATATGATGTATCTCCGAATTGATGTAACGGGGGATCAAAGTTTATATGGAGAAACCTACTCACACTTTGCCAAAACTAATCTGCACCTAATTAAAAAGGACACAACTAAATATTTTTACGAAATTAAGTTAAATACCACAGATATAGATATACCTAGATAACGCAAGAGCAACTACTTCGCGTGCCTAGCTTACGTACAAAAATCGTAAGTGGTCACTTTCGCGCTCAGTCTGCATCGGAGTACAGCTAAAAATGTACACAGTTAAAAATATAAAAATGGTTAATTGTGCTGTTGGTGTGGGGGTGGAGCGAGGGGGACGCCGTACGCGGCGGCGTCTTCACTAAATAGTGCTTGTGACGTCATAATAGGTAGTCAAAAGATGGCACGCTTGGTTTTCATACAGATCGTGATGCTTGCGTTATCTATGTCTATCTATATCTGTGTTAATACATTACAAAAAAAAACAAAAAAAAATGTTAGTTGTGCCCTTTTTACCAACGATGGCAGCCAGTATTACACAATGTCAATAACTATGAAAATTTATATTTTCCAGAAAAACGGCACCGTCTCCGAGCGATTCACTATCAACACCGGCGAGTATAACAAGGATAAGATGAACATAATCGAACAATTTGATGGACGTGACAGCCTGTCGTTCTGGGGCAGTGAGGAATGTAACAGGTAAGTCTGGTGTATGCCTGTTGGCCCCATTATGTAGCACAAACACGGCAAAATTTTGATCGTTTTAATCCCGTGGAGGGTCGATCCGGTACAAGAAACACTATCGATTTGTAAAGATAAAAATAAAAAATAAAGTACTTTTTTTCAAAAACTCGAATTAATATACGCATGTACGAAATTAATTTCTTTAAGAAAACGAGTCAATGACCTTGTAGATAGTTATCGGTCGTTGCGTACCAACTACTTACAGGTCATTGATCACGCCCAGCTGACGTTTAGTTAAAGCTTAGCTTAGCTTATGCTATGAGTACTAGACAACTAATAAACATACACGGTAAAATTTTGGTCGTTTTAATCCCGTGGAGAGTCGATCCGGGACATTGAAACACTATCGATTTATAAAGATAAAATTAAAAAGTAATAACTTAAAAAAAAGTACTTTATATTTAATGTTCAAATAAAAAAAGTCGCATGGAAACGTCCATTGGAGATTATAACACGCAAATTAAAATGACAAAATCATATTTATACATTTTTTTTTTAGATACAGTTTGTGTCTTTGGCTCAGGCGCTTGTTTATCAGCTCAGATAAACTTTGGCCTGATGATACGAGACGCATTACAAAATATTGATAATGTTTCTTAGTCTCATCGTCTCATCTCATTGAGACATCATAGTCAATGACTTTTGGCAGTTGATTCCACGCGCCATTATGAAAAAAATACAAGATGGCGGCCGTAGCATTGAAAATTAAGAACGGAAACTAGAAAATAATACATTACTTAGATATAATTTTGAAAGGTCAGCTAAGTTTTATCTATAAATGATTTTATTTTGCATATACACACACGTACACGGTGTACACGTGGACACAGCATTACGCTGAGCGTTCGGCCGTTTTGCGCAGACGTAGCGCATATACACCGTAAAATCTTGATCGTTTTAATCCCGTGGAGCGTCAATTCAGTACATGAAATATAGATTTGTAAAAAAAAATTAAAGACTTTTTTTTAAACTCGGGTTAATTTACGCATGTACGAAATTAATTACTTTAAGTAAACGTCACTTGGGCGAGTTGTTGGTAGTTAGTACGCAACGACCGACAACTACCTACAAGGTCATTGACTCGTTTACTTAAAGAAATTAATTTCGTACATGCGTAAATTAATCCCAGTTTAAAAAAAAAGTATTTTATTTTTTAGTTTTATCTTTACAAATCTACTCTCAAAACGGTGTAGGGAAAACCATCGTGAGGAAACCGGCATGTCCTAGAACCAAAAATTCGAAGACATGTGACATCTAATAAGTCGCACTGGGCCCGCGTGGTGGATTACGAAAAGAAAAGAAAGAAGTACATATATAATTAATTATACAATGTTACTGTGAAAAAACATATCGAGACAATCAATGCTGTGATTATTCTACCAACTTCTTGCGAATGTGTATTATTATAATTATGTATTCTTATCAATTAAACTATCAGTAATGTTTTATTTTTAAAACTATTATTGTTAATCACATTTCGGAGAAGATCACGTTTTGATTTGAGCAGTAGACATGATTATTTCAATGTCGAATCTTTTTTTTAGCTAATCATTTAATCATGTAGACATGTGGGGCACATTTATTTTTATAAAAAAAAAATGTTGTTATTTAATGTATTTTATGACAGTAAAACTATACACCAGTAGGTACACAAATATTAATATTTAGTTCAAATATAAACCGTTAAATTTTGATCGTTTTAACCCCGTTGTGGATCAATTCGGTAGGTACATGAAACATATCGATTTTTAAAGATTAAAAAATAACGTACATTTTTTTAAAAGTCGATTCAATTTTTGCATGGACGAAATTAAGTTCTTTAAGTAAAGGTCAGCTGGGCGAGTTTAATGACCCTTAGGTACTTAGTACTCAACGACCGACAACTACCTACAAGGTCATTGACTAGTTTACTTAAAGAAATTAATTTCGTACATGCGTATATTAATTAGAGTTTTAGAAAAAGAAACTTTATTTTCTAATTTTATCTTTACAAATCGATACTGTTTCATGTACCAAATCGACCCTCCACGGGATTAAAACGATCACTTAACGGTCTTTAGCTATGAAATTGCCGTTTTTTAAAACTGGTTGCTTTGAAAATTATCTTTGGATGAACTTGGAATTATAAGTTCAAATAAAATTTATATCACAGACACGTTATTCTTTTTTCGAAATTATGTTTTTATTGGTGTCTTTGTGTTTTGTATTTTCTATAATATCGCAGTACTTATAACCATGAACGCTAATTAAAAAAACGTTTTTCCATGTTAAGAGTTCCAACGTAGAAACTATGCATTTCAAAGGGCAATCAATATCAATAACGTATACCTACGAATTTCTAATTTGTGTTATTTGATCCGTGCGGGAAGTTAACCCGCGTATGCAGCACAGCAGCGAATCACTCTACCACTGCGCCATGCGTGCCATCCAATTGAAAAATGCGAGTTTGATTATATGAGTAATTATAATATACTAGCATGCATAATCAGCCTTATAATGTTCCCACAACTGGGACTCAGGCCTCCTCTCTAGGACAGGGAATGGGCGTAATCCACCACGCGAGCGGGTTGGTGGATGTCACATGTCTTCGAATTTTTGATTCTAGGACATGCCGGTTTCCTCACCATGTTTTCCTTCACTGTTTTGAGAGCAGTGGTGATGAAATAAATTACACAAAGGAATGCGTCTGGCTGGGTTCGAACAAGCGGCCTACAACTCGTAAGTCGGGGCCATTACCACTCGGCCACCACTGCTCAATATGAATAAATAATTTTCTTTATTTCAGTATCGAGGCATCTGACGGCTCCATTTTCCCGCCCTCACAACTGGACAAAAACACTACCCTCCATGTCTTCTACCCCAACCTCTGCCGGAGGCTACCCTTCAAGTACGAAAAAACAGTCGAGGTAAATATTATTACTCTTTTTTTAAAGTGGGTAATTATCGAATGTCTTCTCACGCTCCACGGTGGAGCGAGAGGGTCTGTCAGACTTTCACTGACTAAAACCACACGTATGTTCTTTCTTTGATGAGGATTTCATACAGCTGACATGTCAAATGCAGGCAGTGGTCAAATCATACGAAACCCAAGTAGATTGTATCTGACTTTTGAGGAAAGAACCACATGGATTTAAGTGGACCTGTCCAATCAATGCTAACATTTGTCAGTATCTGTGTAGCTCAGCTCAGGACTACTAAGGAGCTCAACGACTTGACGAACAATACCAAAGAAAAGACATTTAGGTACACCGTGTTAAGTACTCAAAACTGCCAGATATTACTCTAATATTACAGAAAAGGAAAAGTTATCCACATAGTCCCCACATTCACAATAACAAATGATGATCTTTTTCCCAGATTGCAGATGGCATAGAACTGTACCGCTACAGAATGCCTCTGGACGTTTTCGATGACCCAGCTCACAACCCCGAGAACCAGTGCTACTGTGAGATTGATACAGCTACCTGTCCTCCTCGAGGGATCATCAATGTCACCGACTGTACTATGGGTAAGTTTGCTAACTGTAATACCGATTATGACTTCTGTAGGAAAGGTTTTTACTTTGTGGTGTTACCTTTAAGCCAAGTGGCGCCATCTGTTATCGAGTAGCGGAACCCATTATTTTTATATGATTATAAAGGTGTACTAAAATGACATTTATCAGGTGGCAGCACTGAGGCATCAGACATTAGATTTTAAAGTCAACGTTTAACGTTAGACGTCAACGTCATGTATACATTTTCAAAGAAAAAGACTTGACGGCTAAGTGGCGCCAACTGGTGGTGTGAATTTTCCTAAATATTTATTATTTAACCGTTCAAAACCGGTACATAACGATAACTTATTTTGATTTTCCATTTTCAGGAGCCCCCGCGCTTGTCTCTTTTCCTCATTTCTACCTGGCTGACCCTAGTCTCCGTGAAGCTATAACTGGATTGAAGCCTGACCCATTAAAGCATGACTCCTACCTTGACTTGCATCCAACACTGGGTATTGCACTGAGCGGGAAATCTAGGTAAGAATCTAGATAGATTTATTTTAGTACTTTATGCTTTTAATCTTACAAGTCGATTTCACGAGATCTATCAAGGAGCAGAAATATCTTAATCACTCTCAAAATTTACTAAGTTTCTTATTTATTTATTTATTATATGCTTTACTGCGCAAACATATGAAAACATATTTAAAACACTTACAATAGGCAGCGTTATCGCATTCCGCGACCTCTGCCAGGCAAACTGGAATTAACAATAATTGTCAGAACATAATATGGGAGTGTTATTATTCTAATCAGCTGTGCTACTAGCTGTTATATTCTAATAGGAGAACCATTAGACTATGCAGTCGTCAGTTTGTTGGTAATTGTTATATTTAATGTCTTTGGTTCGCCCAATGCCGTGCTATAGTTGTCAAATCCAAGTACTCGCGACAAATAGCTAATAAGGTGGGAAATAATTTCTCTGTAATATCTGGAGCAAATAACGACCTTTTTATTATTTGTTTCAGCATCCAAATCAACATTCAAGTGAAGAAAAGCGACCTATTCAGCTCAGTTAAATTCCTTGAACAAGGACTTATTCTACCCGTGGCTTGGATTGAAATGGTGAGAAGAAATAAATTAGCACAATACATACATCATCATCATCAGCAGCCTTTTAATGTTCCCACTGCTGGGACGCAGGCCTCCTCTCTAGGAGAGGGAAAACAAACATACATACATTTTACTTTCAAAACAAATGAAATAACACGAGCTTATACTATTCGACGGTAGATGTCACTAATACAATAAATTCACACTGCAGAATAGACGGCGTTTAGCGACATCTAGCGTTGCGTGGTGACATACTACAGTTACGTGTGCTATCCCTAGATGGCGCTGTGACTTAAATTTTTATTTTAAATCATAGATGGCGTGCATATAAATTTCGTTGTGCATTTATGTTGCTATTCGACGCTAGATGTCGCTTTTAACTTTATTACCGTATATAATCTAAAATTGTTTTTTTTTCAGGGTGTTGAAGAACTTCCGGAAGGCTTGCGGTCCCTCGTTTACCATGGCACCTACTCCACGGCAGCTGCTCAACTAGGCCTGACCGTGATATGTGTAATAGCATTCATTGGGTCCGGAATATGCTTGCTCTGCACTTTCGCTCGAAGAAAACAAAAACCATGCGCTACTTTGAAAGTCAAAATACCTACTGAAACCGAACTCAAAAGTCAAACATCGTGAAACAACAGGTTATTGTAAATTATGTGTTCATAGATATTTTAATTTCAAATTCGAACTAATGAATGCGAAATCCATTTTTACTTGAAGTCTTCTTCACTCCTCCACAGGGGTGAACATTTTGGTGCTTCATTTTGCCCGATTTCTTGTTAAGTACTTGTGTAGCGATGAGTAGTCGTTATAAATATTTTGTATATAAGTACGAACCATTAATTTTTGCCATACTTTCATAGTTACACTAAGGTAAAAGCTAAGGGCCTGAGTGCCTAAATATCTAATACTTTGAATTAGATGTTATGCGAAATACGCATGGATTTTGAAATAATATTTGACTAATGGCGAGTTTTTGAATTGATTATTTTGAGTTTTGAACTTGTTAAACCATACTTATATGCCTTTGACAAGTTTTCAAGGTAGAATTTAAGAAATACCGAACTCCAAATGCGAAATCGGCGGTTAGTTCATCAAAGTCCTATTTCCGCAAATACCATTTGCTTAATTTAATAATGCTCCTATACTCTAAAATAAATAAAATAAAAATGTTTAATTTTAGCGCCATCTAGCGAGACCATCGACCCCTAGTTTTCATCTTAAATATTAAAAAGACATTTAGCTACATTCCAAACTACTAAGAAACATATTAAAACAGTTTCAAAAATCGAACACGAATCAAGGAATATCAAAATCTTGTCTCAAAAATCAATTTGACATGTGAAACTTATTTTAACCATAATGTCTTTTTTTATTATTATTATTTTAGCATAATGGAGTTTAATTTTATGGTTTAGATGTCAAAGACTGGCTGTGTCTTGTTTATTTTATATAATAACATACATTACAATTAAAGTAAGTAACATTCCTTTACTTGCCCACAAAAAAATGCATGTTTTTTTTATTATTTTATTCAACTTGTAAAGTTACAATGACATTGATTATTATTTTAATCAATAACATTTTTAGCTGTCACGGAACAAAAAAGAACCTTGTAATATTATGTGTACAGTCAGGGATATGTGTATAAATCATAATCTGTTGTGGTTAGAATAATGAAACGTAAGACCTACTGTCCACAGATGCGTAGCTTCATAAACGCCTATTCGTCTTTACACGCTTGGTGTACCTACCTCTGCTCACAACTTACATACAAAACTATGAAACTCTGTCGACGAACCGGCAACCTTACCCTTGCGTCGCTGCATGCAGACTTCATGACGCCTGCCGTTCCACATGTCATACGTCTCGTCGGGTCGAACATCTAGCGAGAGCACGTTTTTATTTTTATAAAAATGGCGGCAACATCTTCGCCGTCAGACGGTATTGTCACAAAAATCGTAAGATTAGAAGCATAGATGCTTCGTGGATAGTATTCAGTCGCTAAGTTGCTCAAACTGTCTGGCACATTTAATGCCTAGTTTACACGTTGGCCCAGCCTCGTCCAATCGCCATTGTGGTAATGGGAATTCCCCGATTATACAATAGCCACACAATGGCGATTGGCCGAGGCTGGGCCAACGTGTGAACTAGGCATTAAAGCGTCTATGAAGCAACGCGTCCGTATCACCGTCACACCGGAAAGTAGGTCTAAAGTTGACGGTCAGTCAACTTCATAGTCTATTTTTCTGACTGTAAATCGTTACTTAATGCAATGATTTACTTTTTTATCTTAGGGTAGAAAATGTAAAATATCTATTGTATGGATGATTGTATAAAATGCTTTTTGTAATTTAGTTTTAAGAGGGAATAATTCTGAATGTACAATCTAAAGTAATTTTTTAATGAGTTCTTAGAATGTTAATCAATAGAAAATTAATTTAATATTAGTATTTAAGTATTTGAATCTCCGATTTACACTAAACCATAAAATAATTGTAAATAAAATGCAACATTAATATAAAAGAACTACATTGGGCACACGTGGGCCACGTACGCCGATCTGGGCGCGTCGGTCTCCATACATTTTTTATGGCAACTAGACTTGTAGAGCTACATTAGATCCACGCCCCGCGAAGCGACTCTACGTACAAATCAGGCGTGGCCCACGTGCCCGTCAGCCAAATGTAGTTCTCACTTAAAACTTACGCTACTCCACACTAGATGTCGCTACTGCCTTTTCTACTTACGCATTGGACATTTTAACAAAATACGTTGCTGGAAAAAGGCCACCAATAGAACAAAAGTTAATTAAAATATATTAGTTTTTTTTTATTACTTAGGTACTCCTTGATTCAACATAGAAAACTGGACTGAGCATGAAAATCACTAAATTGACTTATCTACAAAAAGACACAAAGCGAATAAGCGATCAATCATCAATATCATCATTTCAGCCGAATGTCGTCCACTCTTGGACAAATGCTCCCCCAAGTGTCTCCACAATGAACGGTCCTGTGCGTCTCGCATCCATCGGATTCCTGCAACCCTCACTAGCTCATCGGTCCACCTTGTGGGTGGCCTTCCAACGCGTCTTCCGGTACGTGGTCGCCACTTCAGAAGCTTTCGTCCCCATCGACCATGTCATGTTCTGCTAGCTATGTGCCCTGCTTACTGCTACCTAAGTTTGGCGATTCTTCGAGCTATGTCAGTAAACTTCTTTCTCTTGCGGATATCTTCATTTCTGATGTGATCACGCAAGGAAACTCAGAGCATAGCCCTTTCCATTGCCCTTTGGGTGCCTTTAAGCTTACTAATGAGTTAGTTCACATCTCTACATCTACCTATTCATATATTGTACAACATTATTTTTTGTATATGCGAAACCTCATTATAGTTTGTTCAAAATCAGTAACTGAATCGATTCCAATCATTTTTACGCCATGTTATATTTTTTCCCACCACCGACACTAAATACAACACAGGTCACGAAAGGTCACAGCGGGCATTAGGCTCGGTGACCATGTATTCTTGCGGACAACCAGGTAACATAACAAGCTTATAACTTTGTTATTTTTCATGATACAGCTATGAAATTTTGCATATAGATTCTTTACATAAAAATACACGTGGTTCGGGTTTCACATATACTAAAACTATTGTTTTATACTTTAGCTAATAGCTGAAACAGTCAAAACGTTACCATAATCTGTAAACAAATCCACAGGCGAGTGCTAGTATTTTAGTATAAATTATTTTTTAATTGTATAGATAAATAAGACCGGAATTAATTATTTTTAATAATGAATGTTTATAAAATATTATATTGTAAAGAGAAATTATGAAGAAATACAATCTATTTTTAAATAAATATATCCTCTTTTTTATTTTTCATATGAAACATTGAACCCTACTTGGATTAAAATTTTGTATCTTATTCTAGGGCATGGTCTACTCGTCCGCCAAGTTTTATTCAAATCTATTTAGTCGTTAAGGATGAATGCGTAACACATTCACAATCACATCACATATAATGATGAATATGACGATGATGCCATCCAGCCATCTGAGAACTAAAATAGTTATTTTCAAAAATAAAATTGCCCTACACAAAGAATTACTCCTGTATCGTGGGCACGTACAAAAATAGAAGTAAACACAAGACTCCCAGGCCCAAAACACGTATCTGTACGCCATACAACAAATACTTGTATGGCGTACAGATACGTGTTTTGGGCCTTATCGCTGTTTATTATGAACATATTAGAGATTAAAAACATCGTGACCCTAGTCACAGCGCGGAAAGTCTTAATAGCGTGATCTAGAAATCGGCGCTCAATTAACAACGCCATCTATTGTCTAAAAAGTAAACAATATTTCCAACATAAAAAACATATATATAAATATGTTTTAAAAAAAACTTTGAAGCACACCAAGAATGACTCCCGTTGAAGAACATGTAAACTCTCCCGAGACCACGAGACAAAACAAAGACACCTAGACCCGAAACACCTACCATTATAGATAGATAGATAGTTTAGCCTATTATGTCCCACTGCTGGACGAAGGCCTCCTATTACAGATAGGGCATAGAAATATTAAACTCAACTGTACCTTTCTCTAAACCATAAATTGAGATGAGACGTATCCAATTCCGGTATGTTGCAGCGCTATAAGCCACAGCAGCGTCATATCCGCCCCAATCCGGAATCATCGGTAGTGGGGATGCGTTTGCAAGGCGCATGACGACATCTAAAAACCTCATTGGCGTTCGGATTTCCGAACGGTGTAGTCGCGTTTTAAAAGTAGCTCGTTACTTTTAAAAAAGGGTGTCCTACTATTTTTTTTCTAAGGTTAACTAAAGTTATTTGTTGGTGTTCAAAAGTGAAGTGATGTGATTGTGAATGCGTTAGAATAATTTTAATAATATTAGTATGGACAATGCCCCAAGTGCTCGGTCGCAATCTAGTGGTTGGAGTACTAGCAGCGGTTCTGCTTCGACGGCGCGGAAAAGGAGACGTCGCAGGCGAAAGGAGCAGCGCCGCCGTATAAAGCTAAGTCAATTAGAGGATACTTTTGAAGAGGTTGCTACAAAAGTATCCTCCTTGTATAAGATCTTATTGTTAAAAATAATACTCAGTCGTGCATGTCCGACAGAGTCTGTTCTATATTACCCGAGCCGTACTGAAAAGGAATCAAATGCCATAACGGGAAATTGAAATTACGCAAAAATATATCTTTTTTTTTTTGTTTTAAGTGGAGTAACGGTTGTCAAAATACCTTCGACAAAAAAACAAATCATATGGAATCTTATTTCACTCGTAAGTACACATGAAAACTTAAAATTTATGATATTTCTAATATCGCTTATTGTTTTGGTCGCCATTTTGAGAGCCAAACGAGATGGATGGAGCTCACGATGTGTTTCTATTCAGCGGGGCCACTCGAGTTAGAGCGACAAAACTGGTGGTATTGCTTTGCTTGTTCAATGTACTGTTACGTCAGAGTAATGAGTTTGCATGAGATTATATGCAGACTCATGCGTATACTCATAAGTTATCATACTGGTTGAATAGTAGTTCGAAGGATGTTAGTATATTCTAGAATGTATTTGAATATTTGTAAGAATAGAATATTTTATTGTTTTATAGTCACTGCTATGTATTCGTTCGAAGTGAAATGAAGTAATTTGTTTAATATATCGTTGTGAAAAGTCTGCCGTTTTTCTATATATCATCGATCCCGGAAGTCGAGCCTGCAGCAGCCAGGGTTCGACAGTACCTCACGAATTTACTGATAAAATCTAATGTACCTCAACCATTTTGATAGAAATTACGATTAAGCGCCTTGTCTGTCTAGTGGGGCCCTCGGTTATATTACACGTGTAGTACATAAAAGTAATACTGATCGTAATTTGCACCAATGTACCTCTCGATTCATGCATTAACTTCTAGGAATCTTTAATAGGGCAGGAGAATCCGAGACGCTTTGTAATCCGAGTTCATACGTGCAAAAAACCACACCATTGTTATGTACTACCAATGTACCTTTAATTTCTTCAATATTTGATTTTTGCGAGTTTTCTACATTTTATTTTACATACAAAATAATCACGAAGGCGCTTGATAAGTTATGGCCAACCAAACAAGTAGCTATTTTTCCTGAATGATTAACTATTGCCATTACGTTTTTTTTTTCTGTGTTCTAATTTCAAAAATATTCAAATTCCTTATTTTTAATGTTAGGATGTATAGCGGTTTGATACCTTTGCTTCGCCTTCAGCCAGCAAAACTTAAGCGCGGGAAAAAAAAGTAAATAAAATGTCGGACCAACTTGGGCAAATGGCCTGCCATCGTTCCCTTTGGTTTGGCTACTGCTCCGAAGGTTTTAGCCAGCCTGACAGTGGGTCGCGCAGATCCTGAGACCAAGGAATCCGATTATTGTCTTAAGCATAATCAGCCTTTTATTATTCCCACTGCTGGGAGCCCTCCTCTCTGAGATGGAATGGGCCGTAACCCATCCACGTGGTGGATTACGGCCCATTCCCTCTCCCAGAGGCCCTAATCCCAGCAGTGGGAACATTATAAGGCTGATGCTATGCTATTATCTAATAATTTTCATTTGTGACATAAAACAGAAACACAGAAAAAATATATAACTAGAAAAGACTACAATTTAACACGGCGTGCTTTCTTTTCTGCGAAAGAATCTATTCTTAACTCACTTAGTATGTCTTCAAAAACTAACTGGGCGTATGGCATTACAAAAGTTTGTTTTTCAAAATTTTTATATTAAGATTCGATTACTTGATAAAAACCTATGAGATTGAAGATAAAGGCTTTAATTGTTCAATATTTCGAATTGTCTCAAGGATAGGTCGATACAATGACGTAGTAGATCTGCTCCGATAGAATGGCATTTGTTTGTTCTAAGCAGAAAAATTATTTCAGCCGAAATAGATACTGTCGCGTCACGAATAGCTCGTGTAGTACCCAGGTATGCGGTGATTAATATGTCAATCACATAAATTTATAATTTATGGAACAGCAGACAGAAATATAAATTGGCTTAGAGAAAGGTAAGTACGCTTAATATCAATTTTATTTTTAGACAGATATACCCCTTGAGTTTTATAAAAAAACTTAAAATACTTTCAAATTTAATAATTAAATATAAATTTGTACACGGTATATACAATAAATAAAATATTCTAAATTCGTAATTAAGATTTCATTATAAAAAAGTACATTGTAGGTAAGCCTTTAAGGTGTCCTAACGACACTTTCAAATTCGCTATGGATAGAGACTGGAAGGGTTATCAGCTCTTGTTTACAGATGCTTCGAAACATGGAAGAGACTCATGTGTGGGAGTAGGTGTATACCACTCCCAATATAATATTCTTGGCCAGATTTCCGTTCTATTGTCAAAATTCTTCTATTATGTTTGAAACACGGGAACTCCTTCACAAGTGCTCCCTTAAGGGGTACTTAGTGCATTTTGCGTGGATTCTCTCTCATTGTGGCATTTTAGGTAATGAGAGAGCAGATCAATTAGCTAATGATGCTGTATTGTGTGATGTTTTTCCATACAAAAATAACTTCCAAGATTTGGCTGTTCTCCCCAAAGTTTATTTACAGGAATCCTGGGGTAAGCTTTGGCGAGAGCAATCACTGAAAGGGAAATTTTGCCGTTCTATTCAGCCATCTATTCCTATTAAACCTTGGTTTAGCAAATACAAACTTAGCAAAAAGATTTCTACTATATTTATTCGTATGAGATTAGGTCATGTGTGTACTCCTGCTCACCTTGCCAGGCTCGGTATCGTGCAGAGCCCTGTATGTGAATGCGGTGCTGACGTGGGAGATCTGAACCATCTTATTTTTGCCTACCCCCTTTATGACCACTCCTTACTTTTCCAGAGTCTTTTTTCCCTCCGAGTCCCCTTTCCCACTTCTATCTCATGTTTATTATTTAATTTTAATATTAATATTTATAAAATCATAGCACTTTTTCTTGTAAATAATGATATAGCTATTTAAATATATATATATATATTATATTCCATACCTACTATTGTTATTATAAATAATGTAAAGTTGTAATTTATTATTTTAATCTAATAAAGATTTATCTCCTTTTCAAGTTTTCCTTTCCAAATTTTCCTTTTATCACTTAATCGTTTCGCGAACAATCGATTCTTGCGTTTTGTTATTTTCAATTAAAATATTGTCAGTGGCAATAAGCACGAACAGTGCAACGCCATAAAAAAAAAAAACCTTTAAGGTTTTTCACCAGTGTGCACACCCATTAGAATATTTGTAACAATTCAATTTTGCTGACATACTTCGGTTTAAATATTTTTATTCCCATAAAGAAACCATACACGATGACATAAAAAATGTAAATAAAAATAATTATAGTACCATATATTATCTCAGTGTGGGTACACGAAAAATAAATTATTAGTTGCGACAAGTTAGAAGTGACTTCACTGCTTTCCTGAGATACGGCGGTTGCCGAAGTTAAAAGACACTAGTGCTATTTGAAAGTCAGTTTTAAAATGATAAAATGTCAATGTCATGTGTGTGTGTGTGTGTGATCAATTTACTATATTATTATTAAATAATGATTTGATGTTTATTCGTTTTTAAATTTAAGATACTTAATAAAATCGCTTTATTTAAATTTTTGGAAGTTGCTAGAAGTTTTACTTCACACCATTCATAGGTCATTATAACATGTATAAATTAAACTATTTTTCATATAATTAGATAATTAAGACAATCTTTTTAGAACAAAGTAACACTAAGTATTCATAACTTTGATGTATTTCTTTATAAAAGTACTTACTTCAAAAAAATTGTAAGGCTTTATAATTGTGTTAGAATATGATTGGTTAATCTTACTTTTTAACTAAAATTATGATCAAATTTTAGCTGCATGTCTAGATAATTTAACAAATCATATTACCTATAGGTAATATGATTTGTTAAATTATCTACCTTTTTGTGTAAAACTTTGATGACATATTTGACATTTGAAAGGGTTTTTCACCAGTGTGTTTACGCATATGTTTCGTTAGATCAGCTTTTATATTAGGACCATATTGACATAATTCACATTTGTACAGTTTTTCACCCGGGTGTGTAAGTATAATAAGTATGTATTTTTAAAATACCTATTTGACTAAAACTTTGCCGGCATACTTTACATTCGTAAGGTTTTTCAACAGTATGTACAGGAATGTTTCATAAAATCAATCTTCAAATTACTACTATACTCACATAATTCACATTTGTAAAGTTCTTCACGCGAATGTGTAAGAATATGATTTGTTTGCGCGAGCGATGACGCGGCCCGCTGCTGCAATGTACGACGAAACGCCCAACGCGCCGCGTCTCCGTAAACACTGCCTTAACGTTGCCCCTTTCCTCGCTTCTTTAAGAACGGGAGATTAAATAATAGATAAGCTCTCTTTTGAGTTTTAGGTTATTTTTTCACCTGATGGTAAGCGATGCTGTAGTCGAACGCTGAGTTGCCACAGTGGCGTTTTCGTTTTCGAATTTCTTGAAAAAGGTCTCGCTGATGCTCCTTCGCCCACGTCTAAACTACTCCTAAACTACTACTACGCTAGGCCACTGCATCGACACGACTAAATGCACACCATTAAAGTTGAACTAGAACTGCGCAGGTAATAATCTAGTTTCCACAACGGGGATCGTCCGCTTGAACACACGCGCTTGGTTCACGAGGACTGTTCGTCGCGGGCGTTCATTCTACCCCGTTTCGACCGTCGGAAAATCAAGGGTTCAGCAGGGTTCTGTGCACATAAATGCTGAAATCAGGGACTGCCTGCCGAAAAAATATCGGTTAAAAGGGTTAACGGTATGACGTCATACCTTTTTATTTCAATACCTCAAAATAACGGTATCGTTATTTTTCACTACCGAAAAAAAAATTTTTTTTTTTTAGCCCTTACTGTCCCACTGCTGGGCAAAGGCCTCCCCCAAGTCCTTTCAAACCTTCTTCCTCGCGGTACGCTCAGATCCCGCCACCTTTTTCTAGGCCGGCCTCGACGACGCTTTCTTCCATCAGGTACCCACTGTGTGGCGACCCCTGCCCAGCGGTCATTTTTCACTACCGAAAAATTACGATACCTAAATTTTTCATTAACGAAAAATAAAGTTACTGTTATTTTTTACGGTACCTAAACCTCTAACATTAAGGTATCCTTTGAAACCCCTACTCCCGCGCTTTGTCGTCGTGTCAATCGCAATACACTTGTCGCAACAGCTGGCAACGTCGCATTTATCGTAGGTACTCGCACTAGAAATAATTTCGGTACCGGAATTATTTCGGTAGCGCTATCGTTATTTCATACCGGTAGCGTAACCGCAAATCTTAACCGTTTTCGGTCTACCTTTAAAATAAAGCGGTTGCGTATTTTAATACCGGTAGCATAACCTGAACCGAAAACGGTCCCTGGCTGATATACACCAACTTGGGACATAACATATCTAAAATAACCATCAATAGTACCGTCCCCGTAGTAGAAACCGAATTATTACCTCCGCAATGTCGCTAGTTCAACTATCTATTACAACAGTTGGCTTATAACAGTCGTGTCGATGGAGAACTTTAATGTATTCTAACGTAGGGAAGGGGGCGCGGGACGCGGTTGCCCGCAACGGAGCTCTTTTTTAAGGGACCGCGCGTGCGAACGCTTACGCCGAGTTGGCCCTCAATAGTAAGGCTCGCTCAACCTAAGAGCTCCTTACTCATCGTGTAAGTAACTCCTTATTCATGTAGTAAACAGTTAATAGATTTGAATGTGGGCTACCATTTCTGGACTCACCGGCTACTGGAGAAGTGGATATTAAGGATTTTAAGCTTTTTGTGTTAAGGCTTTGCACGGTTTATGAATTGTTTAGCCATAATAGTAAAATTTAGGAAGTGAAAAATACCTTTTCAACAAGCTTAAGGTAGGTACCTAGTCAATATTGTGCGACTGACACCGGCGTAGCGTTCAAGGATTTTAATTTTTATTACACAAAAAGTTAGGTAGTTGAGAGACGCCAAAATATTTTGACCCAGAATTTGTCAGTCACTGGTTCAAAAGTTGTGTTTATAGAAAACAGATTTTCGCTAGGCACTCTCTATTTCTTATTCTGTGCGCCAGGTCGGCCGCCTATATAGCAGAGTACTGAGGTCTAATGTAGATAAACGCCTTGATCACACGTGCCGAGTAAAAGGGCGAGACAGTGATGGAAGAGTTGTAGAGATAAGCGCTAGGCCAAGCACTCCGCGCTATGTTCATACGTAGAGTATTCGGTCGAGAGCAGTCTCGCCCGTGGTGTGAGTTGTGACCAAGACATGACGTAACATGCAAGGTGCATTGTGGACGAAGCGCGCGCACGAACATTGTTACATTGCTCGATAAGTTGTGACAATGTGGACGGTAAATTCTTTCATTGCGCGTTACATTGCATTTTACGTCACAGCCACTAAACACTAACAGTAGGAAATAAATAAAAAAGATAAATAATTTTCAGACATTTATTTTAGAAATTGTAAGACATTTTGCAGGGTTCAAACTTGAATGATTTTGTAGTGAGGCCTCTTCAATGTGTTGTCCTGTGAAGACAAAATGATAAGTTTAATAATGTGATAAAGCCAAATGATTTTTCTATAAAAATCTTATTTTTTCAGATAAAAATCAAAAGGGAACAAGATTTTTCATCAGGTATGTATCATTGCGAGCTAGGTGGATCATCATTATTAATCAAATCAATTGGTTTAGTCAGTGATTGTAATAGAGACAGAAAATTTGGTCACAAAAATGAATGCCTGCAAAAAAAAAATACATACAGACGAACATAGAACCTCCTCCCTTTCGAAGTCGGTTAAAAAAACTGATCACTGTCTCAACCAAAATTACATAGGCCGGCTAGAAATACAAATCGCTTATTAGCGCTTCGAAATAAAATTATATTCCTTGATAATCGATTTATCAGCGAAAAAAAAAATCAAAGTAAAAAAGGTTAATAAGTTGGTAATCGCAATTTTTTTTTTTTTACCGCTTTATAAGCCGGTAATAAAGTCCATAACAAAAACATTTTTTGCGATTACAGACTTATTGCTCGGGGACGCCGAATTGGTCTTTGAAAAGACATAAGTTATAGAATTATTGCGATTTGTAGTGCAAGCCGACCACTTAACAGCTTGCGTCGAATTTATCCGACAAGCGTTTTCGTATTTTATTCACCAGGGTCGTGTGTTAGCGACTGGGTACTCCATCTAGTTTAGCTCTTCAATCCTCATAGGTGACAGAAGAGCTGACGAGATGGAGTATTTGGTCGTGATATGCGACCCTGGCGGAATAAATGCGATTGTTTCTCGGATATATCCGACGCAAGTAAAAAGGTAAAAAAAAAATGTAATGCTCACCTTTACAAAAGCTGTTAGACATCTTCCTTTACCACAGACAATAAATGAAACAAATAAGTCAGTTTTTAACGTATATTAACTTAAACGCTCTCTTGTACGGGAGGCTCGTAGCCCTCGGGGCGCTCCGACTTATCGCCGGCCTCGCCTCGCTTGCCACCGCCACCCTCGCCGTGCAACTCCATCAGCTTGGAGATCTCGAATCGCGGCCTCTTGAGAACCTTGACCTGGTGATACCTCTTTGGTTAGTAAAAGACAGTGGAAAATATGCTGGTGGTTGCAAGGTGTTGGTTTCAGACGAAAATCAAAAGGGAACAAGATTTTTCATCAGGTTTGTATCATTGCGAGCTAGGTGAATCATCATTGTGAATGAGCGGGTTGAGTTGATAAGTCTTGTGGTGGAGAATGTTTATATTTCTATACCGCCTACACATAAAGTCGTAGCATATTTTTTGAGTAACACATAGCATAATCTAATCGTTTATTTATATGAAATAACAAAGCAGGGTGGTGGCAGCGCTGCAGCTGTGCTGTTGTCGCACGGCTCTTTGCGGCTAATTTGAAGGTATATCTTCAACAATTTTCTAATCTTGTAGTGGAGAATGTTTGTTTCTATACCACCTAAGCAAAAGGTCGTAGTATATTTTTTGAATAACATGTAGCATAATGAGCCATAGAATGCTGGGCCTTCTCTCTAACAGATATTAGGCCACATCAAATCCGCGGGCCCAGTGCAGGTTGGTAGATGTCACACGTCTTCGAATTTTTAGTTCTAAGGCATGGCGGTTTCTTCAATGTTTTCCTTCACCGTTTTTGAGAGCAGTGGTGATGAAATAAATGACACAAAGCGACCTACAACTCGTAAGTCGGGGCCGTTACCACTCGGCCACCACTGCTCTCTTGTGTATGTAGATGGTAGATGTATTCACAGAGCAATAAACCAAGATTTCTATATGTCTGCTTGCATTTCATTGTTTGTTATTTCAATATAGCCTATGTTAAAAAAAAAATTGCGTTATACAAAACTTATCAACTCAACCAAAATGTCGTAAATACGAGGTAAAAAGAGAAACTCGACTGGTTTTCAAACAAAACTTAACAAGTGAAATCAACTAGTAATTGATTTACTTCATTGATACAAGATTATTTCTATACTACATTATTTTTAGTAAACTAAACAATAACCTTGTTATGTTACTTGGTTGTCTGCACAAATACATAGTCACCGAGCCATCCGGGCGACTTACAAGTTGTTTTACTCCTGTACCCAGCTCTGCGCTGGCAACTAATGCTTTCTATGGCCTGCCGTGACCTGTGTTGTACTTTTTGATCTTTTTTAAATATTTTTGGGAAAAATATAAAACGGTGAAAAAGTTATTGGAATCGGATGCTGAACAAACTATACTCAGGTTTCACACATACTAAAAATAATGTTGTATATTGGTTTATTGTTTAGATAAACCCCTCAAGTCTCTCTTATTCACCCTTAAAACATTCCAAAAGATCAGCGCTACATACCTTCCTAATGCAGACATCCCTAAGAGGATAGATGCCGTGACACGCCTTCTCAATATCCTTGGCAATGGAGTCAGGGATCAGCTTGTTGACCACCTCGCGCAGTTCAGAGTTGGTCACATCACGGGTGATGATCTCGCACATCTTCTTGCGGATGGCACGGACCTGTTGATAGGAGGGTTTGGTTAGCAGAAGTATTTATAAATCAAAGTCAAAATAATACTGGCAAAATTTTTATCGTTTTGAACCCGTGGAGTCAATACGGTGACCTGTAGGTAGTTGTTGGTCGTTGCGTACTAACTACCTACAGGTCATTGACTCGCTCAGCTGATGTTTACTTAAAGATATGGTCCTGCTGGCGCCATCTGTCAGCGCACTTAGAAAATTATTAAATTTTTGTGAGACTTACGCTTTGACCCACGGTTTGCGCTATAATGTGAAGAAAAGCGAATTCATGTTGTTTTCAAGGGGTGGTTAGGACCTGAAACTGTGCCACCCGTGATGTTGAATGATGTTACTCTTAACAGAGTTGATAGATTTAAATATCTAGGTCAGGTTGTGACGGCTGATCTAAAAGATGACGCTGACATTGATAGGGAACGCAGAGCGTTGACGGTGAGAGCGAATATGTTGGTCAGAAGATTTGCGACCTGCTCGAAGCAGGTTAAGATTACGCTATTTAAAGCATACTGCCAAAACTTTTATTGCAGTAGCTTATGGACAACATATTCTCGAAAAACCCTCGACGCCTTGCGCGTCCAATACAACAACGCCTTTAGAATGTTGTTGCGGCTCCCACGATTTTGCAGCGCATCTGGTATGTTCATGGAGGCGCGTACAGACGGATTCGCAGCCATTTTGCGCAAGAGTGTGGCCTCTTTATTAAGCAGGATTCGTGCGAGCGGCAATGGCATTCTGGCGGCTGTTGCTGATAAATTTGACTGCCCCATACTAAAGCATCAAATTAGAATTCTGATGCAATAGTAAGAAATAATTATGTTTATCAAATTTAATTAATTGGGATGTGACATTTTTAATCTTTTAAATTTACTAACACCTAGATGATAAGTTTTCTACTAACCATTGGATCAATGATGTCTGAATAAATAAAATTATTATTATTATTAAAGAATTTAATTTCGTACATACGTATACATACTAATTCGAGTATTAGAGAAAAGAAAAAAAAAAAATAATTATATGTTTACAAATAGATAGATCATGTACACTTGAGTTTTAATCCCGTGGAGGGTCGATCTGGACCCTCCACGGAATTAAATCTATCAAGTGTATGTATATATTGTCTGTCTGTTTGTTCCAACTAATCTCTGGCACCAGACAGATTTTGACGGGACAGATTTTCTTTTATACAATAGTGCAGCCAAATTACTTGACCTCGTACCGGACTTAGCCAAAAACTTGCAGTTTGGTAAACTTTACGGGGTCCAATAAGCCCCGTATCGCCATAATAAGTTTCATACGGGGTCTAAAACGCCCCGTACTACAGGTACGGAAATAATACAAAAACCAGTACCGCTATCAACGTGTTACAGAAAATGGAAACATAAGCAAAGCACACAAAGCCACACACAAAAAAAAAAGTATTAGTGAGGAGAGTGTATCATGCCCACGAAAAGCCAACGGAATCCCGAGAGCCACGTTCGTGATCATGCCCCACCAGGTAAGAAAGGTTTACTCTACGCAGATGGACTCTGACGCAGCTACAAAGAGCAAAAATTGACCTCAACTCTCTATAGTGCTGGTCTGCGATAGGTCAGACCCTATGGTCTGGTCAGGTGGACAATCATCCAAATAAAGCGGGAACTACGAGTACATAAATACTCGCGCGTTGGGCAGTCCGTCCTACATTGCGATATGTTTGTTTGCGCGTGCGATGATGCGGCCCGCTGCTGCAATGTACGACGAACGCCCAACGCGCCGCGTCTCCGTAAACAAGGCTTTAGACGGACGCACACGTGGGCCACGCCTGAGGGCGTGGACACATGTCTACGGCACGGCACCGCCACCTTGAGACATCGTCGTGCCGCGACACGGTGCCGTGAGACAATGCACCGCGGGCACAAGGCAACAACCATCGTTCAGTTTTTGTCTTGATATGGACCGCGGAAGAGATTATTCTGCTTCGAATGTGAGTTACGCCTATACAAAGTCATTTCGACTTAAAAAGTGTGAAACGTCACGTCCTTTTACCGAGCGGATCGCCGTATGCCACCACGGTGTCTAGACACTGTGCCGCGGAACGACGCCGTGCCGTCTCACAGCACCGCACTGCGGCATGACAGTCTCACGGTGGTGGCTCCATGCCGTAGACATGTGTCCACGACCTGATTTGTACGTAAAACGACGTTGCGTGGCGTGAATCTAATATAGCTCTACAAGTTTAGTTGCCATATAAAATGTGTGGAGACCCAACGCTCCCAGATTGGAATGTGTGGCCCACATGGAGCCAATGTAGTTCTAACTTTACTCCTCTCCTGCTCTGGGTGAAGCGTCAGACTTTTTCAGCGCCCATAGACAAATGACTTTTCAGTTAGAATCAGAAACATTTATTTCATATAGACCATTTACAAGGCAAGTTAAACTACTCAATCAATTTTGATGAAATTTGGCACTGAGTAAACTTGAACCCCAAGGAAGGACATCCGACTTCAATCAATCGAAGCCGTAGCCAAAAGCTAGTTTGTAATACTGGTTATTTCCTGTGACTTCATCTGCATTAGTGTTGGTTATTGTTATTGCCGAAGTCTAACCTGTATGTCAAGGCCATCACAAAATTTGAAAAAAAATCGATATTAAAATGTTATCAGAAGCAGAGGCAATCAGCAATTAATATCAAGAAGAGAATGGTATGTCTGCCCACCTGGGTGTGCTGAGCGTAGCAGGTCTTGCGCTGGCTGAGCGAGTCCTTGTTGGTGAATCCGATGCAGAACACACGGAGCAGGTAGCCGTCGGTGGTCTTCACGTCAATGTTGGCTTCAACCAGGGTCTGCCATTTCTTGACCATCCATCTGTTGGGAGATATTGATTGTTAAAATATTGTGGTGCCATTTGAACCGCCCAGCTCTGATCTAGCTATATAGAGATTGCGGGCTACAAAAAAAAGCTGACACACGCTTTTTTTTGAGGCGGTGTTTTTTGCGACGGCGCTTTTTCGAGGACCGTATGCGGCAACTGCCGAGCATGAAGTCTTAGAGCCTTATCATACTAGCGGATTGCGAGCGTCCGCAGAGCGGAGTGGGTGCGCAACGCGTACACTGCGCATGCGCAGAGTTTCAAAGCAGTGTCTCCTTTTCGGAATCCATTTTATTACTGAGTGTATTGTATGTCGTTAATACAAACACGTGACGAAAACGTTGCACCGCATCGCCCAGCCGCTCGCAAACCGCTAGTGTGATAAGGCCCTTAGAGGTGGGTATATGCTAAAAGACGAGCTGAGCTCATGTTTTGGAGGGTGGTCAGACACTATGGATTTGAGCTCATTTCGTGTATTTGTTTGTAGCAACGACACAAGGTACCAAAGTATAAAAATACAGAGGCGTTTCAGTGCGGCAGCATATACTTTCTGCAGACAAAAACGATATGAAGACCATATGGTTTTTCTTCATATAGCTGGACTGCAGTATGCTAAATAAAATAAATTTATATTCAAATCTAGTTGCAAATCTTTTAATTAAGCCTTAATAGACAAGATAGGAAATTTTGTGTGCGTCTGACTAGTCCCTCGATGATTTGAAAATACAATTGAACCTGGTAGGCGCAAGACTGCTAGTAATAAATATATGAAATTCAATGTTCAAATAATTTTATTTCACATAGGCCTACATAGGTACGTCTGACTAGTCCCTGGATGATTTGAAAATACAATTGAACCTGGTAGGCGCAAGACTGCTAGTAATAAATATATGAAATTCAATGTTCAAATAATTTTATTTCACATAGGCCTACATAGGCACTTTAAAACGTCAGAAGTTAGTGTACAATTCCAAATTAGTTGTTTCCTTTGGAGAAGAACCGGCAAGAAACTCCATGGTAATTCTTTTTAAAAAATGGTTAATCTAATACTATTTCCATATTACAGTATTAATAGATACTATGTAAGGACAGTGTAGACCAGTCAATATTGTACCCAAAAGCACAATAAAAATAATCATAATAAAAAAGTGACTTATAATAGGAAGAAATCTAAGAATTCCCAGAACCTATGGTGTTCTCACATTCACATTATAAAAAATAGATTTAAAAAAAACTATCAATAAATGAAATGTGATTATAATAAATTACTAAATAATTTGGAGTACAAACCTGAGCTTGTCAGTGGTGAGGTCCATACCATGGAAGTTGCAGAGCACATTGCGACCCTGAACGTCTTCGGCGATCAGACGGAACTTACGGAAGGACCTGGTAAAACATTTTTATATTAGTTTCTATGGAGATATTACAAATCGACGGCAAGGCAATAACTCCTGTCGAAGTCAAGAATTTCCTGTTTCTAAAATGTTTGGAGGTAATGTGGAGGTAATCGTATAAATTGACATGTTTGTTTAGGTAGGTGTTTCCACAATTTAATATGATTGTTGCAACTAAATATCTGCTGGGAGATTTCATTAAAACATGCGGAAAGACAATTAAAAAGGTATTGCCATTTCACTGTTGATAGGTTGCGATACATAATATTGAGTTCCTTTTCGTTTTTGTTTTGATAGTATTTAAAAATCATTGATATGCTAGCTTTTGCTCCCATTCTACCCTACCTAAGAACCTTCTCCTAACAATAACAAACTTCTCAAGATTTGCGCTTAGCAACACATTCAGCTATTCATTTTTATATAATAGATTGAGATCAATGACAACAAAAGTTCTAACAAAGACCTGTCAATAGAAAAAAGTTCTGGGATTTATTATATTAGGAACTTTTTACTCCAGGAAATCAAACTCTGGCAAAGCAGCTGTATTTTGGTTTACGCTTATTTTAAACTGTAGGAATAAAGAAATATAATAAAACTAGCGACCCGCCCTGGCTTTGCATGGGTGCAATGGTGATATTAAATGTGTATATTATGCATATTTTATACATATAAACCTTCCTCTTGAATAACTATCTATTAAAAAAAACTGCATCAAAATCCATTACATCGTTTTAAAGATCTAAGCATAATAGGGACAGACAGCGGGAAACAACTTTGTTTTATACTATGTAGTGATAATGTTTGTAGCAACGACACAAGGTACCAAAGTATAAAAATACAGAGGCGTTTCAGTGCGGCAGCATATACTTTCTGCAGACAAAAACGATATGAAGACCATATGGTATTTCTTCATATAGCTGGACTGCAAAATACTTTCTCATCCAGATTCTTAAACCCATTTTTATCAAACTGATTTCTATCTTTTAACTGAACAAATCAGAACAGCAAGCAAGAAAATAGCCTTTACAGGTATTCAGAAATTCTGGTTCAAGTGAGTAAATTCACTACACAGTATTGTCAGTAGGTCTGTCCATAACAACCACATATTAAACTGTCCTTCTAATAAAAAACACTGCATCAACTATCTAAGGGTGAGGGATGTCATTGGATGATTTTCCCCACCAAAAAAAAAAAGCCATGTGCAAGTTGAACTTGTACATGAAACATTCCACATTACAATATTAAAATTGAGCTGGTCAAATAATGTGTTTTATGTCCTCTTTAATTTTTAAACAAGAGATACAGACAGACAGTGGAGGTTTATTGATAGCATCCCATTGGTACCCTTTAGGTACAGAGCCCTAAAACCTCAGTAACATAGAGAGTCTAAGTTAATGGACTTTTTTACGATGGAAGACCTATCTGTAATGGTGAGGTCTATTAGGCATAACCTGTGGACATGGTCTGTGTAGTGAATTTCTTGCTTAATCTATTAATTTATTAAAAAATGGTTAAGTGCCATACCTTTCAGCGTCAGTATCAGCTTGAAGATCGGCCAGCGATACTTCAAACACGCGGCCTTTCAAGCCCTCAGAGGCGATTTTGGTACCCTGAAACAGTCATTCATCATATTTTTAGCAAAACATTTAACAAACTTATATTTTAAATGTATTTTATGAGAAATTTCAGAAGTAAATCAAAAGGGAACATAAGTTTTCATCAGATGTTTATCATTGCGAGCTAGGTGGATCATCATTGTAGGTTAGGTTATGTTTAAAAGTTACAAGTTGCTATACAAACTTTTTGTAATAAAACTCTTCCGCTGCAAGTAATAATAACTCTTCTGAGGCAAAAATTATAATACATATTTTCAAAAAAGAGAATATGTTCAAAAAGTTTGCATAGTTAACTTTTTAAAAGTTCATGTTCTGGTTTCCAGCATGTGCTTCTGACGCTTTAAGTGCCCATATAGGCATATGTGAAATAAATCATTTTGAGTTTACTTTTCTCTACATCATAAAACTTTTGCTTGACAAAATATCGAATAAAAAAATATGGGAATTGAGAGGAATTCAATGAACACATTGAAATAAAAATACCACATGTAGTATAGTAGAAACAATAACAATAAGTGTATACACTTGGTAACAAAAGAAGGGGATATTAATTTTTGATTTTGAAAGTATAGGCAACCTCATAGATTGGGTTTTCTTGAAAGGACAATCGAATATATTCGACTCAAGAGTTTATATTCAAACAATAGGACTCAAACAACTTAAAATTTAATGGAACATACCCATGTGGTCTATATTTTACACGATCTATGAATTTCAAACTACGACAATACCAATTTTAAAATCAAAATAGACAGAGTGGGTTTCTACACTTGCCGGCAGCAGTTAGGCCATGACATGAGCTTTTAAAACCTAGATCAGAGGCTAAAAGAGATCACATACCTGAGTACGGTTGACAAGGGTGGTTCCCACTTGTCTCTTGGTGAACATCGACGGTGCTTTGACATCGTACCAGTCTTTACGGGTGAAGGGATCAACACTGAAAAATGTGTAAAGTTTTAACTTAACCTCAAAACTATAACCAAAAAAACTCACCACACTATGCAAGAATTATATATTACTGCATGCCATTTTCTTTATATCACAAGAATTATCGATAGCAACACACTGAAACAAGCAAATCACTGATAAAACTAAGTTGTATTGAGAAAACATCTTGACACGAGACATGAAACTTCTATCCGAAAATATTCACGCAATCACAGTTATCACATCTTTGGTTCAAGGTTTATCCGAAAGATTATTATATTGCTTGATAGATTTGAGGTTTATTGGAGACTTACATCTTCTTCTTAACACCCTTTTTACCGCCTTTCGAGAGGCCCTTATTTTTACCAACCGCCATGTTCAATAACTAACTTTAGAAAGACTTAATTTTGTTTATGGATGCGAGTTGAGGAGACGTCAAGTAGCTATGTCCAACGACAACATAGAGTGGGAGAAAGTTTTAGTCGATTATTCAATTTGAGAAACATTGATATAGTCGAGTGAGAAAAATAACAAATTTACGATATGGCTACAAGTTACAAAACAAATAAAATAAATATAAACATTTATAGATACGATATATATAAGATAGGTAAATAATAACAATAGCAATTTACATTTATTCCACTGAATGTAACAAAAAGTACGGGAAAATATATTCTAGTTATAAAACTAGTCGGTATTCTATTTTATATTATATTTGTTAGTTACAGAACGAAGGAGTAGCCAGAGTCTAGCTATATTATTATTATTTGTTCAATTTTATTAATCACATTCCGCCTCATTCCATAACGCAATCTAGAATAGTTCTGGGACTATTGCTACGCGATCTTAATTCAGTTTTCGGGACTATTACTAAATATATTACAATAAAATGCGATCTAAATGTACTTCCGGGAACATAACTTTTTTTTTTTTTACGGTAGGTGAAATCATCCAATGACAAATCCCGCCCTTGGGCGGAGCGGGAAATAGTGTCAGACTCTTACTGACTAAAAACCTACCCTGTTCCTTCCCTGCCTTGGTTCCAAGGCCCTGGTATGCATTTTCATACCTTCCCAGAGCCCCAGACTAGGCCTCGACCCTACTGGGCCCCTACGGTTTGCTGACAACTCCTTGAGGCGCACGGGAACAGTGCGCGCCGTAAACGACTTGGGCTCGGTCCGGTCTGTTACCGGACAAACGGACAGCGAGCTACCCATTGCCCGCCGTCCGCAAGCCCGCGCATAAGGTGGCCGGAAATTTGGATCGGAATTACGGCGGCGGCTGCGGCGTGAGCGCCGTTGCCTGATACGGTCAGCCTCCTCCTTTGCTAGCATTACTGCTTCGCAGAAGGAGGCGATCCGGGAACATTACTGGGTTTAATGCCAATTAAACTTAGTAAATGTCTAGGAAATATTTTAGATCGCATTTAAAAATAACCACTATATTAGCAGATTATAGCTAAGCGCCTACTTATCAATGAAACGCTATTAGGTAATAGACCCTAAAAGTAAGCGCATGAATAATGATCACACTTCTAATTGAATTTGGAGTTTTATAATTTCTAAGAAATTGTTTATTTTTTTAATTAAAATAGCTTTTTTGGTTTTGCTTTAATTTTCGAATCAGCTTGCATTTAACTACCTCGGAATCATGGTCGTCGCCAAGGGGGGGCAGGGAGGGGCCATAGCCCCCCCCCCCCCTAGAGGCATGCTTTACAGCTTCAGAGCCTAGTTTAGGCACCAGTCTCCCACAATATAATGCCAATCCTATGTTACCGTAGATAGAGGCTAGCAAGTAGGAGTTATATCGGCTGGCGACGCCCTTGCTTGGAATATTATTACAACAGAAGTCAGAAGCAGACAAAATGAGAAGTTCGCAGTTTCTGTTTGATGTGGAAAAGACAATAAGCGTCAGTTTTGTTTATCATAATTGTATCTTTTTCGTTTATGCAATTTTATCTTAATTTTAATTTCTTATCGTAGTTTTTTATTTATTTTTTAAACCTCTTTTTTTTGCAACCTCAAATTAGTTTATTTTAAGATTACTCTAAGATAGATCTCATGAATTGTATGTATTTTTTGATTTATGTTTAAGCTGTGTACTCCTATAAGTGAGAAGTTCACCATATTAATATAAATATAAGTTACATTTTTTTGTAAGCTTAATTAGTGAATAAGTCGTTGGAGTACCTTAATATAAATAAATAAATAAATAAATAAATCAACATCACGGTTGTATTTTCCAAACGCAAGGATATGACAAAGATGTGTAATGTACTATGAAGCTATCTTCAAACTGACATATTTTAAGGGAAAAAAAATCTCATTTGTTAAATATACTCTTTATTGTACACCAAAAAAAATAACAAAGAGCGTCAAATTAAGTTACGTTTTTACAAAAGTTGCGTTGGTTGCCGACTGGCTTTAGTAGCTGCGCGTCAAGATTTTTCCTTTTTAAACTTTTACTCTTCACCTTCGAAAGGCTTCTTGAGTTTTGATAAAACTTTAGAGACCATCATTTACATATGTTTTTTTTATCAAAATCCTCCAAAACGGCTTGACTAATTTTTATGTTTTTTTTTTGTGTGCTAAAGTCGTGAATGCTCTGTTGTGCTACGTTTCCATGTAGTCCCAGCCTCGGCCAATCGCTATTGTGTAGCCCTTGTACCCCCAAACTTGGTGGTCGGGTGAAACCCGGTCAACACAATGGCGATTGGCCGAGACTGGGCCCACATGTAAACGTAGCATTAAGCGCCTTACGCACCATCCATCTTGACGTACGTCCCGCCAAGGCATGCACGATGCACGATGCAAAAGTTCCGTTCGTAGGCTTGACGTACGTCAATAACTATTATTAATTGCTTGCTGGACGTGTACGACGAATTTTTGTGCCAGCGAGTTTCCCCACCAGCGTGGACGTCATGCAGATGGACAGTGCTGGATCGTGCCTTGATCGTGCTTAAGGTTTCTATTACATCACTCGATAAAACGACCGGTTTTGTCGACGTCGCGTAGTGTAATAAGGCTCAGGCTGTCTTACTCGGGAGTAAACTGTTATGGCATATCCAGCCATAATATATATCACATCCGTGGATTCAATGTGGTTGCCTTGGCAACAAACTGTCTAAAAATAACTACATAAAAGAACATATGAATACGATCCTATTATTTTATTTTAATATGGTAGCAGAGCGTTAATATTCGAAACATCAAGTCGAAATCGCCACTGAAAAGGTATACTTACTCAACTCCCGACTAGTGACCAAGGGTATCAATCATAAGCAATGGCAAACCTGAAAATTGATATCGGCAAACTAGAAGGTGCTTCGAATTGGCCTACCTGGAAGTTTAAGGTAAACTTAATTTTTAGAGGCATGGCAAATGGCGCTGAAGACGCTTTAAACGGCCGATTACAGAGGCCTACTGCTCCTGGCTTCACGGCAACACCTCAAGAAGTCGAGACATATAAAAAAGCTCTAGCCAAATTCGACGAAGTTGACAGTGCAGCAATGCTAGTCCTTACGACTAACATGACTGATGAGAATATACATAAAATCATGAGATTTAATTCCTCTAAAGAAGTCTGGGATGAACTAAACCGACTTTATGAAGGACCCACAGAAGATCGCTCATATGATTTATGTATGAATTTTTTTAGCTACAAGGTTAATTGTAGTGACAATATGGCCACTCATATTTCGAAAATTAAACATATATGGTTTGAACTTAAGACGGATCTAGCCAAAGTAGAAACTGTGGAGTTACCAGATATTTTATTAATTTGTAAAATACTGGACACACTACCAGAAAGCTATTTTGCTTTTAAATCGAGCTGGACCCTACTCTCTAAGGAAAACCGTACAGTTGAGAACCTTACGTCACAACTATGCGCATATGAAAAGGCGCTACTAAGCAAGAATGGTAATCCATCAGACTTAGAAGTGTTCCATACGAGCAAGAAAGACGGAAAGTGGAATCAACGCAAAATGATATGTCCATATTGTAAACAAAATGGTCACAGAATAAAAAGTTGTCAAAAATGGATAGCTGATGGAAAGCCACCCAAACCGACACCGACTACTTCTAGACCAGCTAAAAACATTAGCATGAATATGTCAATCTTAGCAGTTGACGATGAATACATGGCTGCCGATAAGCAAAACTGGTACATTGACAATGGAGCTACGAACCATGTTACTTGTAGAGGAGACTTATTTGAAAGCTTTGAACATTTTGAGACTGTTATTAAAGTCCTGACAGCTAATGGGCAAGGGATACAAGCTCTTGGCAAAGGATGTATCCGTATTGACACTTTTGTTAATGGAAAGCAACACGAAATTTTGCTGAATGATGTATGGTATGTTCCTAACATAAAGAAAAACCTATTTTCAGTTTTAGCTGCTCAAGATCGTTTGAAAAACAGTGTCTTTGAGTCCTATGGAGAAAGATGCGTATTAAAACTAGATGGTGAAGTGACACTTGTCGCAAACAGGAAAAGACATGGAGGACTTTACATGATAAACATGAAAGCTCGCATGCCAAGTCGTGAGTTGAACATTATCACAAACACATCTAACCAATTACAACTCTATCATGAAAGATTCGGACATCAGAATAAGAGACATGTTAAGCAAGTGATTGAAAGAGAACTGGGTATTAAAGTTAATCTGAACAATGAACTTTGTGAAGGCTGCATCTATGGTAAAGCACATAGAGCTAAATTTGGAACTCGAGAGAGAGCAAATCAGCCCGGTGAACTTATACACACAGACGTGTGTGGACCGTTTTTGACGTCGATTGGAAAACATCGTTATTTCGTATTATTTAAAGACGACTTCACAAGCTTTAGACAAATTTTTTTCCTAAAAAATAAATCTGAAGTAGCCATAAAGATGAAGCTAATGATTGCTCAAACTAAGGCTGAAGGACATGTCATAAAAACAATTTTGAGTGATAACGGTGGAGAATTCGACAATAATGAAGTAAGATCCTTACTTAGTAAACATGGTATTGTACAGAGATTAACTATGCCATATACACCTGAGCAAAACGGATGTTGTGAACGAGATAACAGAACTGTTGTCGAAATGGCGCGTTCAATGATGCACGCTCATGAAGAAATTCCGCAAGGACTATGGGCAGAATTGATAAATACTGCGGTACACATTTTGAACATAACGGGACCTACAAAAATAGAAGGTAAATCACCTTATGAACTATGGTACAGCCGAAAAGCAGGAATTAAACATTTGCGTATTATCGGAAGCATATGCTACGCCCATATACCGAAACAGAAACGTAGAAAAATGAATAAGAAAGCTCAAAAAGGGATCTTGATTGGCTATGATGGTTTCGATGGTTACCGTATCTGGAACAAAGAAACTTTCAGTCTCATAAGATCAAGAGATGTAACCTTTGATGAGATAACATTGTCAGATGACATGAAAGAAGAAAATTCTTACATAACTAATAGTAGTGAAATAGAATTAGATCTTCCAATCCAAAATCCAATTGATGTTACAGCTGATACAAAACAAGCTAATCTTCCAACTCCAGAACGGAATGAAGTGACATCTGACTTCCCATTACAAGAAATTGCCAATGAAAACGGAGAAGTGAGTGATATAAACATTCGTGACGAAATACACACTGATGATAACGAAGAGTCTGAATATGAGGATGTTGAAGAAGAAGAAGAAGGCTATGATTTGAGAGATCGTGCCACACTGCGACTACCTAACAGATTCAACGACTTTATCATGACAGCTATTGACGAGATGAATGAGTACACTGACCCTTCAAGTTATAAAGATGCAATAAATAGTAAGGATAAAAATAAATGGATGAAAGCGATGGACGACGAAATGAATTCTTTAAAAGAAAACAAAACATGGGAACTGACAAATATGCCAATGAATCGAAAAGCCCTTCGATCGAAATGGATTTTCAAAATTAAAAGAAATCCTGATGGAAGTGTCGACAAATATAAAGCACGATTAGTCGCTGTTGGATATTCTCAGAAGAGAGGAATTGATTATGACAATACATTTAGTCCTGTAGCAAAACTGAGTACTATCCGTATACTCCTGAGCATTGCCGCAAATGAAGGATTATCCTTAAGACAATTTGATGTATCGACGGCATTCTTACATGGAAAAGTCAAAGAGGAAATCTATATGCGTCAGCCAGAAGGATACAATGATGGATCTGGAAAAGTCTGTAAGCTAATCAGGAGTTTATATGGTTTAAAACAAGCACCTAAGTGCTGGAATGAGTGCATTCACGAATTCCTTATTGAAACTGGATTCCAACAAAGTGATGCAGATCCATGCCTATATGTACGACAACGTGGAAAAACTAAGATATTACTGGCTCTTTACGTAGATGATGGACTTGTTGCTACGACAAATGGTGAAGATGGTGAATATTTTATTGAAAAAGAACTTAAGGGGCGATTCAAAATAACTACAAAGCCACCTTCTTACTTCTTAGGATTAGAACTGGAGCGTAACATTAACGGAACAATCAAAGTACATCAGGCAGCATACACTAAGAAAATACTTGAAAAGTATGGAATGTCTGACTGCAAACCTGTTGGTACGCCCATAATAAAAGAAAACTCAAAAAATGTAGAGGAAGAAGACCAAGATTGGTGCAAGTTTCCTTACAGAGAAGCTGTTGGCTCACTTGCATACCTAATGGTAGGAACAAGACCCGACATTGCTTACGCAGTAGGAGTTGTGTCTAGAACTCTCGACAAACCCACTAAAAAGAATGTACAGCAAGTAAAGAGAATTTTCCGCTACCTCAAAGGTACTCAAAATCCGCCAACTGGACTGGAGTTCATGAAAGGCCAAAAACAGCTTATCTGTTATAGTGATGCAGATTTAGGAGGAGACGATATGACTGGCTGTTCCACAAACGGACTGGTTTGTCTATTCGCAGGTTCGGCTGTGTCATGGCGAAGCGCTAAACAAACTTCTGTTAACTAAGGGGAGTGTTATGGCATATCCAGCCATAATATATATCACATCCGTGGATTCAATGTGGTTGCCTTGGCAACAAACTGTCTAAAAATAACTACATAAAAGAACATATGAATACGATCCAATTATTTTATTTTAATATAAACTTGTCTTAAAGTCTGTGTAACTTGTGCGGAATATCGAGTGGTGTAATAGATGCTTAAGGCTGGCTGGACAGCAGATCAGTGTTGCCAGGTGCAAAAAAGGTGTGACCATACGACAATACGACTACAAAAAATCAAAATTTTGAAATGAACAGATTGTACAACCAAGACATATAAAGTTTTTTTAAAAAATAACTACTAAAAAAATCCAATAGCTACTAAAACCAATATTTCGCAACTAAATGAGGGGTTAAAACCACTAGTTTTAGTGGAAAATCCACTAGGTTGGCAATGCTGGTTCGATTACATTAACCTGCGTTCCGAATTGCGCCAAAAGCGATTATAGCGCGAATCCGACCGATAGTCACAACATATAAGTGCTATTAAGTAATAATTGGCTAATAAAGTAATAATAAAGATGACATATGGCTCTGAAATGTGGTAGCTTACAATGGGCCTCATAAGAAGACTTAAGGTCACCCAAAGGGCAATGGAAAGGGCTATGCTTGGAGTTTCCTTGCGTGATCGAATCAGGAATGAAGATATCCGCAAGAGAACCAAGGTTGCCGACATAGCACGTAGAATCGCTAAACTTAAGTGGCAGTGGGCAGGGCACATTGCTCGCAGAACGGATGGCCGTTGGGGCTGAAAGGTTCTGGAATTGCGACCGCGTACCGGAAGACGCAGTGTTGGAAGGCCTCCTACAAGGTGGACCGATGACCTGGCAAGAGTTGAGGGAATCCGATGGATGTGAAAGGCACAGGACCGTTCATTGTGGTGACACTTGGGGGAGGCATATGTCCAACAGTGGACATCTTTCGGCTGATATGATGATGATGATGATTAAGTAATAATTGTGATGTTGCGCGTTGTTTGAATTCGCGCTATAATCACTTTTGGCGCAATTCGGAACGAGGGGTTAGTAGTCTGGATGCGCGCACGATAGTGTGTATATGCTACATCCAACGACTTGGCCTTACAGCGGGGATGGATGGTGCGTAAGGTGCTTTAGATTATTATACCTCAGTAACACAGATTATTATACTGATATGTAGCAAGCTACTCAGTAATCTCAGTACGGCGTCACCGCCCTAGTGATTCATTAACGTTCACTCACTCGCTCACGTCTTCTGACATGCGCCGCTGAACGAATTCAATGCATTCCGTTCAATTCATTCAATACGTAGTATCTCTCTGTAATCTGTGTTCATTCAGTCAGCCGGGGTGCTAGAAAGCTGTCGTTTCGCGTATTTATTAGATAAAAAAAGTGATATTTCGTATTATCGCGTCATTTTATCGTTCTAGCGACGCTGTAAGCGTTCACGGTGTGAAGTTAAGGTAGTGTTCTACAAATAGCAGTTGTGTATGTGTTTCAAACATGGGTGCTAAAGTATCCAGAACTGATTTTGAGTGGGTTTACACGGAGGAGCCTCATGCAAGTCGCCGGAAAATAATCCTAGGTACGTTATTACGTCACGCATTATATATGGAAACCTATTGACTGTATGTACATGTAATACTAAACGGCTGACTAGATTTTGGCTGAAGAGAATTTGTTCATTGGGTCTAATTTGAAAAAAAAGGGTCATGATCTACTTTCTGCCGGCTATAAAATGGCAGTTAGTAATTGCCTTAGATTCGTTGTTTGCTAAAAAAAGAGAAAACTATACAGCTTGAGTGAGAAAAACTAATTTTCGACGGAAATTTCCCGTTACCGACATAGATACCTAGCTATTTCATAGGTAGTCATAGACTAAAAATATTATTAGTGTTTACCTACTTATATTATATTTTTAGTTATGTAAAAAGATTTTAGCAATTTATTTGACCCTGAACTCACGTAGAAATCACGTAACCCTGACACTGAATTAATGAGGAAAATATATTTTTATATTTCCGCAGACCAAAATTAAACTACGCTTATCTATGAGCAACAAGTGTAAAGTTTAATTTTACTTCACTCGAGTTTAAACTGGACTAATCTCCAGTTGGTGTGCCTAAAAACCTGTTTTTTACTTGGAAAAAGACTAGAAGAATAGTAAACCTACCTAACCTAGCCTATATTTTTTGGGGTCGAAATTATCAAATTTTATTGACTACTCAGTGAGCCTATTATAAACTCATGACACGACATACGAATGGCCCATTGTGTGTAACACAGATTGCCAAATTACAGAAAAATAGAAGAGAAAAAAAAACCTACTCAGTAGTTGTAGGGAGTACCACACTTTTGTTGACTAAAATGAACCTGTTTTCCTCCCCTTGCATTCCAGGGTTATAGGGTTTGCTCACTCTTTCGAACAATTTTGCAACCATGCAAGCTCTAAGTCCCTTGAAAAATGTTGTCCTGGGTTTCATCCTCAAGCCCGCGCCTACAATGGCGTGTAATTGCTAGCACCTGGAGCGTCTCCTGCGGCGGCTGTGAGGAGGTTCACTCCTTCACAATCTCAGTACAAAGTTACAAATTAAATTCTGAAATTGCACAATTGAATTCCGCCAAGTTCGTTCCATCATCGGACCATCAGATGTACTACGTTGTGCCACTGGTACATGCTGGAGACATCCAAACAAACAAAGCATTTTGGGAACATATTAATTATGCATACAGCTAAGGAGTGGAATTCCCTAGCAGAGTCTGTGTTTCTTGATAGCTATAACCTACGGGCCTACCTCTTTCAAGTCAAGTTTCAATAAGTTACTTCTAGGCAAGCTTGCTTCATCGTCGGCTTACCATCAGGTGAGATAGCGGTCAAACGCGAGCTTATCAATAATATAAAAAAGGTTTTCACCCAAGCGGAACAAACATCCATTTATGTTCTTTGGGCGAAACGAAACACGACAGCATTGTGTCTCCACAAGCCATTTTGCACATGTGTCAGGACTGTTGCCTCCAGATCTTAAAGTGACAAACTGACAAGGAGGCTCATCACCTAGGAGACCTATGTCTTTTTACCGCTAGGGATCTGCTTCCATTCTAATTGGATGTTGCACGTATTTGTTGTATCTGGATTTACAACCTATCCATACTCCACAAAATAATATAAGAAAAAAAAGTGATAAGTATATGAAAAAAATGTTCCTAGTATGTGGGTAGAAACATATTTTCTGTTTAGGTACAGATATACTTAGTAGCTAATATTTATAATGTGATTTGATTAAATTTAATTGAATAAAAACTTTATATGATGACAAATTGTTCTACTAATTCTAATCATAGATAACATAATGAACTAACAGGTGTTTTATAGTATTATAATCAATAATAAAAACTTATCTGCACAATTTATGTAAAACCCATAACATTAGACAGAAAATTAATTAATTATCAGTCAAGGTTGAATTTCACAGTCTATTTGTTTGTGTCAATACACAAGATTTAATCAATAATGCATAAACTATAAAATTTTATTTAAAAAAACAGGCATAATGCGACTAAGACCAACACAGGAAGCGTTCCGTACCATACAGAGCTACGGATCAAAAACGGCAAAAAAAATAATGTTTGTTCCGCCCCTAAGGCTACCCACTGACCGATGGAGGCCCTATCTTATCTTCTGAGTATGGTTTCCGCATTCACTCCTCTGCGGACCATTGTATGTGGGCCCTGGCGGCCATAATCTTAGGTGGTCTTATTCCAACCAGCCCACCTCTCTCCGAAAACTGATTAGGCCTCTCAGGTTTTTCAGGGTGTGAGGTGGGATATCATCAAATTTTAATGGCATCTTACACTCTATGGTAGACTGGGAAGGTGTGTCACCCTAACCTAATGCTGCAAGTCTGGCAGCTAAGCCAACCCGAGCTTGTTCCGCACCTGACTGTTCCACGTTTAGCAGTTCCAGCTTGTGGTGACCTTACTAACTAAAACTCACCTTTGTCTTTCAGTTGCCTTTTGTGTTTCAGGGTTACAGTCACTCTTTCTAACATTCCCATAGCAATACATTTTTTTTTAACTATTATAAAAAATCCTTCCTCTATGGATTTTGGTTCTGGGGGCCGTGCAAGTATTACGTTAGCAGTTTTTTTGGCAAATATTAACACCCCTCCCCCATCGTCAGCAAAAGTAAGCAAAACTCTCACCCATGCTTACGTAAACGTTTGTACCTACATGCATATTTCAATGTGCTCTCACTTTTGTGTAATTTTAAGAAATATATACCGTTCTTTTAAAAATCAAAAAAATATAGATAGGTTCTGCTGACGTAATCCCCATCCCCTAAGTCAACAAAAATAAGCAAAGTCCGGGGCCACCTCCCTGTAGTGCTAACGTAATACTTGAATGGCCCCTGGGATACCTCCTGCTAATTTCTAAGGAAAACGTCTAGAAGTTATTTTACATTTTGAGGTTCTACTCCAGCTCCAGCTAATAAGTAATTCTAACTTGTAATTTCATAAATCATAGGAATTGTCATGTTTATGATTTCCGGATTTTAGAGGAGAAATTACCAACTCTGTTACTTGTTTTCACGAATTTTAGGTAATATACACTCATCGTGAGAGCAGTGGTGGCCGAGTTGTAACGACCCCAACTTACAAGTTGTGGTTCGCGGGTTCAAACCCACCCAGGCTGTCGCCACTGTGCGGAACATCCGGAGGACACGGTGGAGCACACTGTAGAGGTGTGCCCCGCCTGGGCGGAGCATCGCCGTGTCCTCGTGGGGGCGATCGGCGGCAGCGATCTCTCTCGCCGGGCCTTGGTTCAGGCCATGGTCCGTAGCGAGGAGGGATGGCAGGCGGTCGCCTCCTTCTGCGAAGCAGTAATGCTAGCAAAGGAGGAGGCCGACCGCATCAGGCAGAGGCAACGGGGCGCTCGCCCCAGCCGCCGCCGGGATTCCGATCCCGATTTCCGGCCACCGTAGGCGCGGGCTTGCGGACGGCGTGCAATGGGTAGCACGCTGTCCGATCGTCCGGTAACCAACCGGACCGAGCCCAAGTCGTCGACGGCGCGTTCTGTTCCCGCGCGCCTCTAGGAGCTGTCAGCACACCGAAGAGGCCCAGCCTGCTAACTGCAGGCAGGCAGGGTCGAAGCCTACTGGGGTCATGGGTTAGTTCCGAAAGGAATGCTCGGCCCCGGCACGATAGGCTACGAAGGAACGGGGTAGGTTTTTAGTCAGTAAGAGTCTGACACTACTTCCCGCTCCGCCCAAGGGCGGGATTTGTCATTGGATGATTTTACCTACCATAAAAAAAAAAAAAACCCAGGCGCTCTTTGTGTAATTTATTTCGTCACCACTGCTATCAAAAATGGTGAAGGAAAACATCGTGAGGAAACCGGCCTGTCCTAGAATCAAAAATTCGAACACATTTGTGACATCCACCAATCCGCACTGGGCCCGCGTGGTGGATTATGGCCTATTCCCTCTCCTAGAGATTAGGCCTGAGTCCCAGCATTGGGAACATTATAAGGCTGATGCAATGCAATACACTCATCATCATCATCATTTCAGCTGAAGGACGGCCGCTGTTGGACATAGCCCCCAAAGTGTCGCCCGCGGGGTTGCGATGGTCGTTGACAGGATCCAGCAGTTGGGACTCGAGGTGGCACTGCACAAGTCCGAGGCCATGTGCTTCCACGGCCCTCGGGGTGCGCCACCACCTCGTTCCCAGCTAACGGTAGGAGGGGTTCACATCAGCGTCGGGTCGACGATGAAGTACCTGGGACTCGTCCTCGACAGCTGGTGGAACTTCAGGGAGCACTTCCGACGTCTGGCTCCCAAACTGAATCGGACTGGGGCTGCTCTCGGGCGGCTCCTGCCCAACCTCAGGGGACCAGACGCCTCCTGCCGGAAGCTCTACGCGGGAATCGTTCGGTCCATGGCTCTCTACGGGGCTCCGGTGTGGGCACCGACGTTGCAACAGCAACCGAGGACCCAGCTGAATGCGTGCCAGAGGGTCATGGCAATACGCATGGTGCGAGGGTACCGAACGATCTCCCGCGAGGCGGCGACCCTCCTTGCTGGCCAACCGCCGTGGGATCTGGAGGCAACAGTCCTTGCACACATGCACGACAAGCGCATGGAGATGCAACGCCGGGGCGAAATTCCGCTGCCACGACAAGTCGAGGCATGGCGGACAGAGCTCCGGCGGGATCTCATGGCGAAATGGCGTCAACGACTATCGCAACCTCGTTCGGGGCGCGCCACAATTGGGGCGATAAGGCCCATCCTTGGGGCGTGGCTGGAAAGACCTCACGGCGTTCTCAACTTCCGCACGACGCAGGTGCTTACCGAACACGGAAAGTTCGCTAAGTACCTGTTCCGGATTCGTGCGGAGGATTCGCCCGGGTGTCGCCACTGTGCGGAACATCCGGAGGACACGGTGGAGCACACTGTAGAGGTGTGCCCCGCCTGGGCGGAGCATCGCCGTGTCCTCGTGGGGGCGATCGGCGGCAGCGATCTCTCTCGCCGGGCCTTGGTTCAGGCCATGGTCCGTAGTGAGGAGGGATGGCAGGCGGTCGCCTCCTTCTGCGAAGCAGTAATGCTAGCAAAGGAGGAGGCCGACCGCATCAGGCAGAGGCAACGGGGCGCTCGCCCCAGCCACCGCCGGGATTCCGATCCCGATTTCCGGCCACCGTAGGCGCGGGCTTGCGGACGGCGTGCAATGGGTAGCACGCTGTCCGATCGTCCGGTAACCGACCGGACCGAGCCCAAGTCGTCGACGGCGCGTTCTGTTCCCGCGCGCCTCAAGGAGCTGTCAGCACACCGAAGAGGCCCAGCCTGCTAACTGCAGGCAGGCAGGGTCGAAGCCTACTGGGGTCATGGGTTAGTTCCGAAAGGAGTGCTCGACCCCGGCACGATAGGCTACGAAGGAACGGGGTAGGTTTTTAGTCAGTAAGAGTCTGACACTACTTCCCGCTCCGCCCAAGGGCGGGATTTGTCATTGGATGATTTTACCTACCATAAAAAAAAAAAAAAAAAAAAAAAGTGTCGCCACAATGAACGGTCACTATAATATACACTACCTTCTCCAATCTCTGCCAATTATATCTGCTGTCCCGTGCCACGGTTATTGTATGCAAAGTTTAACAATTTATATACATGAGCATGATTGATAGCTCAATCAGTTGTGTAATTTACATACTATTTCATAGTGGGTGGTTATGTCTTTTGAAATGATTTAAATAATAAAACTTTGAATGCAATGAAATACTGAATTCCATCAAACATTTGCGAGAACATTCCCTCAAGAAACAAAACGACCCAAATGGCTTGAAAATGTGTGTTGTTGTACGCAATGGTCGCCCTGTGGTAGTGGCACATGAGTAGACAAATGGTACAGAGACAAAGCTTCATAAAACCGCGCGAAAATCGGTTGCATTACTACAGTACGTTCGACGGTTCTTGGCGCGCCTGAAGTTAGGCTCTGCGAACTTTAGCGCTCATAATAAGCGCGTTAAATAAATGGTTTATAAAAATAAATGCCAATAACTGTTGTTAACAGCAATAACAACTGCTATTGGCATTTATTTTTTCAAACCATTCATTTTTTTACGTGTGCACAAGCGCTAAAGTTCGCAGAGCCTAACTTCAGGCGCGCCAAGAACCGTCGAACGTACTGTACAAGCACTCGGGGAATGTGTGCGAGACCACTGGCCGCTTGTTGCGTACGCGGCCAAACTGGAAAAAACCGGTTGACGCGGGCACAGTCAGTGGAAGATCTCTAGGGTTTACGTGTAAAAACTTGGTATTTTATTATTAGTAAAAGTAGTTTATCGTACTGTGTATATAAACAATACTAGATAAATAAAAATTGTTTACTGTAATTATCCCAAGAAGTACCATAGATAAATAAATATTTAATTATTACTTTTTCAAGTAAGTACCTTTTTTAATAAGAAGAGCGACGAGCGTACTACACGGTTTGTTTTTGCCTTTTTTATTGTTATTAATAGCTTTTAATAAACATTTGTAGGTATCTGAATAGATTCGTATGTACGTAGTAGGTGTGTGTGATGAATGTAAAATATGTAATACATAATATAGATATATATTTGTGTTTCATACTGAATAATAAGTCTATTTATCAAATTTTATTTTATTTTATTTTCACCAATTGTGACAACTCTACCAAAATAGGTAAAAATATTTCACGTTCATAAGAAACTTTAACTCTGTACCGTTTCTCTACTCATGTGATAGTGGCTCCGACTTACGAATTTTAATATAATTTATATAATTATATATAATTTTGTGTAATGTATTATTATAATGAAATAAAATGTACAATTATATATAATTTCATCACCACTGCTCTCAAAACGGCGAAGGAAAACATCGTGAGGAAACCGGCATGTCCTAAAACTAAAACATTCGAAGACCACGCACTGGTCCCGCGGGGTGGATTACGGCGCATTTTTTCTCTTAGAGAGGAGGCCTGAGTCCCAGCAGTGGGAACATTATAAGGCTGATTATGATATGTTATTATGGCTCGAAAATATAACTATAGACTAGGTACTTATATTTCCGCTGCTATACGTGGCTAAACTACGAAATTACTCAACATATTTACATATAGATAGCATAATGTTATTACATGCGATAATCGTAAGTAAATATTAGCTAGATAAAAAATATAACCTCACACCACATTCCAATTGGGCAAGCCACGATTGCGCCGGTAAGTTCCCTCTTTGAGAGATGGTTGGAGAGGCGCTACTGCGTCCTCACCTTCCGCATAACACAGGTCCTCACCGGACATGGTAAGTTCGGGAGTATCGTGTTCAAAATTGAGGCTGAAGAAACGCCTAGGCTCCGCCATTGTACGGACCGCCCGGAGGACACTGAGAAGCTTACGATGGAGGTTTGCCCCGCTTCGGTGGAGCACCGCCATGTCATGGAGGCGATAGGGGGTGGCGACCCCTTGCGCCGGTCCCTGATCAAGCCTTATGGCCCGGAGTAAGAGGGCTTGGGATTGGGATGCGTGATTTGGTTGCGTCCTTCTACGAAGCAGAAATGCTAGTGAAGGACATCCTCACAAAGATGTACGTTCACTACAACGGGAGACGTCTCGGGCATCGGGAACTGCTGGGCGATCTCCGGCCGTCGAAGGTGCGGGCTTGCGAGCTCCCCATTGCTCACTGTCTGCTCGTCCTATAAGGAACCCGAGTCCTTGAACGGCGCGTAGTGTCCCACGCGCGCCTCAAAGAGATGTCAACAAACCGTAGGGGCCTCCCGCTTAACCCTAGAGCGGTAGAAGTTATAAGATGACTTCCCAACTCGAAAAAATATAAAATAATAAAATACACCACATTCTATCTATTGAGCCAAATTAGATTATGCCAAATAACTTGTAGCTCCTAACTCCGTCTCCGGCCGTTGTAGCTTCGGGATTGTGGGAAAAAAATTACCGCGGCCTTGGAACGCAAAGGGTAACTAAAGGTTAGGTACGTAGGTAGGTTTTAGCCCGTAAAAGATAATAGACGATAACCAAATGCCTATCGTCTATTACCGGTTTATAAAACCGGTAATCTCTTACCTATTTATAGAAACTGGTCTGGTTACTTCCTAAGGTCGGAATGTCAGAGAGATATTTAGGCAAAATATGTTACATCACAATAAATTGCATAATGTTAAACAATACTTCTTTAAACGGGAAAACGTCTCGGGTCTACGACCATCGATTATTCTGCTTTCGTTTAGATCAGTACCTCTACCATGAGTTTTAAGCAATAGTATTCGTCGCTACTCGATATCGACGCCGTAAATATTTTGTATGGCAAATTTTGCAGCGCCTCTAGCGGTCACTTGCAGAACTAAAATTTGCCATACAAAATATTTACGGCGTCGATATCGAGTAGCGACGGATACTATTGCTTAAAACTCATGGTAGAGGTACTGACTCAAATTTTGTCCGACAAATATTTAGCCACCTGAATAGCTCTATCATTGGCCTCGTATTTATTCATAGCGTAGCATAGCATCACCCTTATAATTTTTCCATCTAGGCCTCATCTCTAGTAGAGGGAATGGGCCGTGATCCACCACGCGGGCTCAGTGCGGGTTGGTGAATGTCAGTTTCCTCACGATGTTTTCCTTCACCGTTTTGAGAGCAGTGTTGCGACCTACAACTCGTAAGTCGGGGTCATTACCACTCGGTCAAAACTGCACTGTATCGCTACAGACGATAACCAAATGTCTATTGTCTATCGTCACGTCATAAAACCGGTAATCTCTTACCTATTTATAGAAACTGGTCACTGGTGGTTACTTCCTAAGGTCGGAATGTCAGAGAGATAAACCCAGCCAAACGCATTTCTTTGTGTAATTTATTTTATCATCACTGCTCTCAAAACGGTGAATGAAAATTCGTGAGTAAACCGGCACGTCCTAGAACCAAAAATTCGAAGACTGGTGACATTCGCCAACCCGGACCGGGCCCGAGTAGTGGATTACGGTCCATCCCCTTTCTTAGAGAGGAGGCCGGAGGCCTGAAAAAAAAGGCTGAATTTGCTATGCTATATTTAGCCACTTGGATAGCTCAATCATAATTGGCCTCGTATTTATCAATTTTAATAAATTACAACGGCTAAAGGCTGATTTATAGTAGATAGTAGCTGGCGCCAGCATCACTGGATTTCGGCACTGGATCAACACAGCAGTATCAATGTAAATGTAGCGACACCTATGTCGTCACATAAGAACTAATCCTGCATCGCGCAAGTAAGATTCTCCGCGCGATTGGAACTTATAGAACAAACCCGAAATCATCTGTCGGGCAGTAGCCCACCAGATATAACACCTGTTTGGTCGGAGGATCCTCCCTTTTCAACGGAGGTATGTGAGACTTTACTCTCTGTTCCGCATACCTCCAAAATAAATATAATATGATTGCTAGACTGCTGGATTGAAACATGTTTACATTGATACAGTGCTGATCCAGTGCCGGAATCCAGTGATGCTGGCGCCAGCTGTATCAATGTAAATCAGTCTTAATGGACCAATTACAGCAACTAAATAAAAACAATCAAAATTGTAAACAAGTACTTCAATCCCTCTCGTAGAACTTCTGATACGACAATAGAGTCATCTTACATTCATCCGCAAACAAATCATTTGTTAAATTACAATCTAAGAAATCTAGTGCAGCCCAAGTCGGCTGGAGGTGTCGCTTACCGCTCAGCCTGATACGATAAATACAAAAATTGTGACGGGGCCAGTTCTCGCATTTATCCGCATTAGGGCGGAAAAACAGTAAACTACGTGCATAAAAGTGGTTGGGATATGAGCGGATTTTTGAGTAAGTATATTGAAAATGAAATACTTTCTCTGTTCACGAAGCTGACGCAAAGCACCTTTTTCTTGCAAATCTGTGTAGTGAAATTCTTAAGAAATCGCATGTGTTGACTCACAACCGATAGCTTGTTTACTTTTCACGATAAGTCGTAAATAGTGACTGTTCAGAGCTTAGGGCTTGGTCATACTGCTAGCGTTTCGCGCTCTATTTTGTGAGTGGGGCTCACTCGAAGAACTTTGATGATGAGTATCAAAGCTATCACTATCAGTGTATCACGGTGGCAAACAAGCTAGCGACCCACTTACACTGCTACCATGAGCTCTTCATGCAATCTATTTTACGACATAATCTGAACTGTTAGGTAAAGAGATGCAGCTATGGAGGGTGTACAGCGACTGCGGACTCAGGTTGGCCGCTCCAAAAACAATCTGGTCAAATGGGGCTTCCTCGACCCATCTCTAACATGATGCCATGGTCGCAAGACATGCGTCACCTGCTATGCTGCCCATCTTGCACAACGACAACCTGCACTTTGCAGGAGGCCAGTAACAGAGCTGTACACTTACAGGTTGCCAAGTAATACAATATAATATTCCACAACTATCGCACAACGTTGTCTTGTCCCAAGCTAAGCAGAGCTTGTGTAATGGGTACTAGACAACTGATAAACATACTTATATATTTCTAAATACATACATATTATAGATAAATTACACCCAGCCACAGAACAAATGATCGTGCTCATCACACAAACATTTTTCCTGGGCTTAGCAGTCAGGGCCACTAACTACTAGACCAACAGGCATGTATTGGTCAGATAAAATTAATTTTGAGTCCATCAACACGCTAAAAAGAAGAAGAAAGGTGTATAGCTCCATCTAGCTGTAGCAGTACTTCTCGAGCTCGAGCTCTAAACTCGATCCATTTTACGACGTGAACTGAACTGTTAGGTAAAAGGATGGACCTATATGTATAGGGTATATAGCTCCACCCCTTTTTCTCGCTCGCACCTTTTTTTTATTTTCACATGTCATGTTAAGGCCGCAGTAGTATATTATTGGGCATTCTATTCCACTATCGGCAAGTGCTCGGGCGAGTGCGCCTCGCTGCCGATAGTGGTATAGAATGCCCAATAATCGACAATCGACTCGACTCTCCACTCGAACGAGACAGTTTGATGGACCGTGTATTAGGAACGATTAACTCGACCAATAACTAGTTACCTGCTTCTTATCACTATCTTCCGTACGGCTGGCTAGTATGCCGCGTTTAGGAGCACGATGAAAAATCAACCATCAACTCGATTCTCCGTTTACTTACTCTCTAGTGCATTACTGTACACGACCAATGATCTTGCGCGCTCGCTATCGCTCTGAAGGGTGGTACAGAATGCTCAATAATGAACAATCGACTCGATCAATGACCAGGAACCCAAAAGAGGTAAGTTTATAAATGTTAACGTTCTATATACATTCACTCATTTTCAATCGGTTCATTTCCGACAGTAATCATGAAATTTGTAAAACAACCGCAATCGCTGCATGTTAATACAGTCTGCGATGATATTTGTAAGACTAGTTTTCGTCATGGAGAATTATTGCCTAACACAGTACGATGTATCATTTGCGGTCCGTCCAACTGCGGAAAAACCAATTTATTAATTGGTCTTCTTATACACGAAAACGGATTAAGATTTGAAAATGTTTATGTTTATTCAAAAACTCTGCAACAACCCAAGTACATTTTTTTAGAAAGAGTTTTGCAACGGGTGCCTGGTATTTCCCTCCAGAAATATCAGGGAAATGAGGAGGTACTAAGCGTTCAGGACGCAAAACCCAACTCCGTGATTATTTTTGATGATGTTGCTTGTGAAAATCAAAGTAACATGCGTGATTATTTTGCGATGGGAAGACACAAATGCATTGATTGTTTTTATCTAAACCAAACATACAGTAAAATCCCTAAGCAGTTAGTAAGAGACAATGCGAACTTAATCATACTTTTTAAACAAGATGAAATTAATTTACGACATATTTATGAAGAACATGTCAACACTGATATGTCATGGATTGAATTTCGTGAAATGTGTTCAAAAATATGGAGTGAACCCTTCAATTATGTAGTAATTAATAAGGATTGCTCCAAAAATAAAGGATGTTACAGAAATAAATTTGACACTTTTGTTGTCTTTGATTAAAAATATTAATATTTAAGACCTGTACCCTCGCGATATTATTATTCTTCTTCAGACAACGCATAATCAATCACGAACTTTTTTTGTTATTATGGAAAAATCACTGAAAAGACAAATAGTTGAGGCTGCAGAAGCTGTTAAGAAGAAAGTACGAAAGATGAGAGATGTTGAGATTAACAATCAGCAAGTGCTGGAATCAGTTTTCAAGCCGGTAACAGAACCACTCAACCTAATTGCTAATGTCAGTAAGCAGGCTCCTCTCCTGCATAATATAGAAAATGAAGAAACCGAAGTTCCATTTATCGATAAAACTTTACAAAAAGAAGTTCCAATTAGTAAAGGAAACAATGAAGACGATTTTGAATCTGATATCGAAAGTGACTCTTCGTATAAATCATTAGTTGAAAACAAGCAGGGATGTGATACGTCGTCCTGGTCAGTGTCCTCAGAAGCACTGTCAGATATTCCGTTTGGTGTTAGAGTAGAGGGTGGCAAATTGATGTTAGGTTCTGCTCGTATAACGATCAGCGATGAGTATATCATCGTGGCTGGACGCAAATACCGAAATACGCCTGGTTTAAAACAGTTGCTGTTGAAAAAGAACGTAGATTTAAGCTTGGTTACAGAGAGTGATATGAAACATTATAAGACGATGCTACTAGACACGAATGCACATCGACGAGACTATGAGCCTGGTAAACCAATAAAAAGTAATAAAGGGCAAAAATATTTGCAAATTATTAAGCCTCTATTCCAACTACGAAGTACAATTCAAGAGCACCAATCGCAGGGAAAAGGACTACCCTTAACAAAAATGTGGAAGAAAAACGTAGATTTTGTATATTGGGACGATCCCAATGAACTGGTGGATAGGTTAAAATTATTGATTGCATCTCGAGATGCTGGTAACACAGGATTAGATAATGAAATTATATCTATCATTGAAGAATTGCGTGAAAGTAAAGTTATAAATAAATAAATATTTTAAAATGTGTTTATTTTATTACCAGCTTCTCGATACAATACACCTAGACATGAACGTAGACAAATTCGGACACTACATTCACAAAAGAATGCGTTTTTCGGAGTTAATTGAGTTTAATGAGAATGCATTGTTAAAATTAGAAAACGGAGATTTTGATTTAAAAACATCAAGACTGAGAGGAATTCGGTATCCGGTAGAATCAGACGATGCTGTGAACAAGGATTATGTGGATCATTTAAATGCTAACATGTTAAAAGAATTTAATAATATGATTGGTTTATTGCGTTCTCAAATCATGAAAGACGCTAAGGGTACAGTTCAGGCTACTTTAAAAGCAAAGATACCTGAGATTTTATCTCATTTGCAAGATAAGTTTTATACTAAGGCAGAGGTAGATAAATTACTTCAAAAACCTTCGTAATGGCAAAGCAGCAAATTGTAAATGAAATACACAAAGCAGCACGAAGAAATTTTCTTAGGCGTCCTGTCATTCTAAAGGGAGTCGATGACTTATGGCAAGCTGATCTGATGGACATGCAAAACCTAAAGAAATATAATAAAGGTTACAATTACATTTTAGTAGTGATTGACTGCTTCTCAAAGTATGCTTGGACGGAGCCATTAAAAACAAAAAATAAAATTGATGTTACTCATGCATTCAAAAAAATATTAAGTAATAGCAAACGCAAACCTGATAATTTACAAACAGATATGGGAACAGAGTTTTATAACAACTCATTTCAGATGCTTATGAAGTCATACAATATTAACCATTACTCATCATTTTCTACCAAAAAAGCTTCTATTGTTGAGCGACTAATTAAAACTATTAAAAATAAATTATATAAATATTTTAGTCTGAACGGAAACTATAAATGGTTAGATTTACCGTTACAAGATATATTAAAGACATATAACAATACAAAACATCGAACAATTAGAGTTAAGCCAATCGAAGTGAATAAAGCTAATATGTCCATTATAGCAGAAAATATAAGAAAATCATTCAAACATTCCTCTATTTGTAGAAAACCTAAGTTCAAAGTGGGTGATTTTGTTCGGATCAGTAAATACAAACACCAGTTTGAGAAAGGTTATACACCTAATTGGTCAACTGAAATATTTACCATAAAAAAGATTAATTTTACCATACCTGTTACATATCATTTAGAAGATCAGCGAAAGCAAGCTATATTGGGAACTTTTTACGAGCAAGAACTTCAAAAATCCAACTTTCCTGGTGTTTATTTGATAGAAAGAGTTTTAAAAAGAAAAGGATCAAAAATTTTCGTAAAATGGTTGGGTCTAAACAATGAAGAAAACAGTTGGATTGACAAAACTGCAATCATAAAATAATATTAATATAAACATTATTTTTGCACTATTTTCATCATTACAATTCGGACAATGCAAGGAGGTGAACTAGTTAATACATTAATTAATAATTTACCGTTTGAACTTCATTTGCCTGGTTACAATTATTGCGGACCAGGAACCAAACTCCAGAAACGATTACAACGAGGTGATCGAGGTGTAAATAAGCTAGACGAAGCTTGTATGCATCACGACATTGCTTATGCAAACCATACAGACTTAACCAATCGCCACAAAGCCGATTTACAACTATTAAATATGGCTAAACAAAGACTTAAGTCCAAAGATGCTGGAAAAGGAGAAAAACTGAGTTCATGGATAGTAAGCAAAGTTATGAAAGCCAAATTGAAATCTGGTGCCGGCGTTAAAACGTTTAAGAACTTCGTGTCAAAAATAAAATCAACGATCAAGAAACTGAATCCAAAGGATAGCAAAACATTAATCAACGTTGCTTACGCAGCGGCAAAAAAAATATTTCCAAAAATCTCAAAGATTCGAATACCGCGAGTGATACCGTTACCAAAAACTGGAGGAATTCTACCTTTGATTCCAATTTTTGCTGGTTTATCGGCTTTAGGTACTTTAGCTGGTGGTGCGGCGGGTATTGCAAAAACTGTTAACGATTACAAAGCTAGTCAGCAAAATTTGCAAGAAACAGTAAGACACAATAAGGCTATGGAGTCTTTAAAGTTAGGCAAGGGTTTATACATTAAGTCACATAAAAATGGTAAAGGTTTATTTATAAAATGTTCAAAAAACTAAGAAATAAGCTACCTAATCGTCCTCTAACTAATGTAGATATACAAAAGTATGCACGTGACATCCCCTACTTTCGAGGAGTTTACATGAAGGATCAATTACCAAGGGTGCCAAAACGGATTGAATGCGGTGTCGTTAACTTGGATAATTATAAGAATGTTGGGACACATTGGGTAGCTTATGTTAAAATTAACCACTATTGTGAATATTTTGATAGCTTTGGGGATTTGAAACCTCCATTGGAACTAATGCGATATTTTAAGAAATGTAATGTTTTTTATAACTATACTAGATATCAGAAATTTAACACAGAAAACTGTGGGCACTTATGTTTAGAATATCTAAGGACTTTTTGGAATAAAAACGTATAAAAATTATAACTTTCTTTTATTTCAATCATTTGCAAGATGTCATTCACATTGTCAATAACTGGAAACTCGTCAACTTTATCTACGTACTATCCTAACACATTGCAACTAAATGAACAGTATGAGTGTGCCTTATTGCATTTCTCAACATTTAATTCTATTCCAAACATCGACAAAACGAATAATAAGTTTTATTATGACTCTAACGAAGTTATTGAAATACCAGAAGGCACCTACGAATTGCAAGATATTAATGATTACTTAAAATCTAAAATTAAAGATGCATCAATCAAACTGCAGTGCAATAACAATACGTTAAAAACTACTGTATTCTGTACAAAAAACATAAATTTTAATAAAGAGAATACTATCAGAAATTTATTAGGTTTTGATAAGCAGATCTTGGAACCAAATAAATGGCACGTGTCACAGTTTCCAGTCAACATTTTACCTACGACAGTGATCAGGATCGAATGTGATATTGTAAGCGGCTCGTACACAAACGGAAAACCGAGTCACATAATTCACGAATTCGCACTTAACGTACCTCCTGGTTATAGAATTATAGAAATTCCAAAAAACGCAATATACTTTCCAGTCAACCAAAACAACATAAGCTGCATACATATCCGATTGATTGATATAAATAACCGCTTAATAAATTTACGGGGTGAAGAAGTGCAACTGTATTTGCACCTGAGAATCAAAAAATGATTGACTACAATAAATATGCGCATCAACAAATTGAAAATATCAGTCCCCCTCAAGCATCCACCCAAATAAGAGCTCGCTGTAAGAAAATAAAATTAACTAAAGACAACAAAGCATTTCTCAAAGTGATCGGTTTGCTAAAATGAATATCTTAGACGTTTTATCCGCTCCGACTTCTGATAATACGGTTGAAGGAATTGAATTTCATTCTTACAAGCCCTATGTAACTAGTTTTAATAGAAATGACGAAATTCGCATACCTATTAACCAACAGGACTTGTACATTCTTCCATCAGCGAGTACCTTGTATTTAGAAGGAACCATTATCGTAAGCAAAAAGGATATGAAAGATAAAGTCACTAGTGTTCATTTCACGAATAATGCTCTACTCTACTTGTTTCAAGATATAAGGTACGAGCTGAATGGAGTAGAAATTGATAGAATAAAAAATGCTGGCGTAACTACCACCATAAAATCGTTGATATCAATGAATGAGAACGAATCAAAGACATCTAATTCATGGGGCTGGAATATTGATGGTACAAAAAACATTAATGGTGGTAATTTTTCTGCTTCTATACCACTCTGTAACATCATCGGTTTCGCAGAGGATTTCAAGAAAGTCGTGATCAATTGTAGGCACGAACTGATATTGCTACGAAGCAACACTAACCTGAATGCTGTAAAACTTAACACCGGTGAAATTGTAGAAGACGTTCAGATAAATAAAATCATTTGGCGCGTACCGCACGTTAAAGTGTCTGACAAAGAAAAAATAAGTTTGCTGAAACTATTAGAAAAAGATCGACCACTCCAGATGATATTCAGAAATTGGGATCTGTACGAATATCCGGCTTTACCTAAAACTACTAAACATACCTGGTCAATCAAAACATCCTCGCAAATAGAGAAACCAAGATACATTATTATGGGACTACAGACAAATAGAAAAAACAATAGCAGTTCTGATATGTCTCAGTTCGATCATTGTCACGTTCGTGATGTAAAAGTGTACCTTAATTCTACTTACTTTCCATATGAAAACCTAAATGTGAGTTTCGCAAATAACAGAATCGCTTTATTATACGAGCAATACGTCAGATTTCAGCAGTCTTATTATGGGCGTCGACCGGAGCCCTTACTAAGTGAAAAACAATTTAAAGATTTGGCGCCACTATTTGTCATCGATTGCTCTAGACAAGCTGATAATATAAAGTCAGGCCCTGTTGTAGACGTAAGAGTGGAAATTGAGAGTGATTCGGAAATACCAGATCAAACTTCAGCGTATTGTCTTATATTGAACGACTGTATTATTGAATATAAACCTTTAAGTAATACAGTCAGGAAAATATCATGAATCCGAATACTGTCATATTAGATGTTCAAGGGTTTAAAGACCTGTACAATAATTTTATAATAAAAGAGTTAGCTTTTGCTACCCGTGATTATACCCAAACATTTTTAATAAAACCACCATATTTGTTTAAATACTTAACAAGTGACGAAAAACGGCAAGTTAAGTGGCTAGAAAGAAACAGAGGTATTTATTGGAACGAAGGGTATATCGACTATAAAGAATTTCGTCGTATAATCGTTCCCTATCTAGAAAATAAGGAAATCGTTGTTAATGGTTTGGAGAAAGTTAAGTGGGTTAAGGAACTTTGTGAGAACTGTAAAGTATCAGACCTTGGTACTGAAGGATGTCCTAATTTCTTTATTTTACATAAAAAATACTGTGAAGGAAGAACTAATTTAAATTGTGTAAAACATTTAAAGCATTGTGCTCTTAAAAATGTGTTATGTATAAGAAAGTGGTTAGAGTTATAAATGTGTACCTACTTAGGTTATTGTTTTCTTAAATAAAAAACCATTTGTATTGTAAAACTTCTTTTATTTTGATAAACACCCAACACTTCTTTATATAAAATAATCTACGAGTACTTTAAAATTAAATAAAACAAATTTATAAGGACTAAATATTTGCCTAATCAACTTCATACGCAAACAGATAAGTACTAAAAATCACTATCTATTAAAGATTTAGAAATTTTTTTAACTAGAGATTCAGTTTCGTCCATAACATTGTCGATAGCGTCTTTAACAATGTATTGCGCACTTATAATGACGTTCTCACTGTCACTGTCACTGTCACTGGTTTGCGGATTGTTATTGCTTAAATCTATGACTGATATTTTAATTAGTTTGATGCCTCGTCGCTGTAGTCGACTCATTACAAAAGATTTAGTTGGATTGTGCTTTTTCGACTTGTCCCTGCAACGTTGTTTTGATTTCTTTTCTTTCATCACTTTTTTGCTGTACTCGGGTTCGTTGTGAAGCGTTTCGGAGAATACTTCATAAGGATTTTGAGCATACTGGCTAAACATAATTTCTGATTCTGTATTCTGGAATAAAAATAGACATTCATTAAGTTTAAACTAAAACGTAGACGTTGATATAGCGATGCATAAACGAACTGTCAGCGGGTTACAACATTCATAGCAGATCCACTAGTTACTAAACAATATAAAAATAAATTGAGAAACTTACCGATGACATGTTCGAGGTAAGCACAGCGCTGCTTAGTACAAGTACTAAAGACGAGTTTTATTTCGCAAATGGTCAAAAAAAGAAAAAAAATACTATCGAAACAATTCCTAATTGAGATTAAAGTGTTAACTTAAGCATTTATGAGGGTAATGCACTGTTACGTATTGTATGATCAGCGTTATGATTGAATTGACGCAAACATGGCTCTTCGAAATTTGTATAATCAGTCTTATTGTAATACGTACAAAATTCATTTTACATCTGAAAAATGAACGATTCAAGTTTCGACATGCACTTCATGTTTGCAAATTGAATCTTAGTCAGGTTTCATTTTATTTAACCAACTACAAAAAAGGAAGATGATGTTTCAAAACATAAATTAAACAAGTAGTCATAATAAATCACATTTTATTTATATATTCATATTAACTTAGGTTTTTACAACTAAGAATTATTATTTATCATACATTAAACAGTTACCTAGGTATATTTTTAAGAACTATATTAAGATTATATTACACTGGTTACATAAATCAAATTCGAACTCTATTACTAATTAGCTTAATCTTGAAATACATTTTCGCTCTTTAAAATAAGTGAGTGACCCCAGGCTCGCGTTGATATTCCATCTACAGATATTGAGCGTTTATCATCATTTCGAGATAAGGCAATTTTGTTGACACTCTTAGTAAATATTTCGTGCTTTATAGATTTAAACATAATATTTTTTCTACGAATAATTCCACCATTTAATAAAATATTTTCATAATCTGTTATACTTAAGTCTCTTATTACACTTGATTTTACTCCTTTTGCTTTTTTAATGACTTTATCGACTGTTTTTATTGAGTAAAGCTTCGATCTCAAACCAACAAAATGTGAGATATATTTTCCTCCCATTTCGTCTTTGAACAAACCTGGAACTTTTTTGTTTATAATTGGTATGTCAAAATCATTTTTATCATTATAGTTACTGGTGTCGAAATATTGCAAAAAATTATACTTCAAGTCCTGATAAAAGTCAAAGGTGAATATTTTATAAACAAACGAATCGGTATCTGTGTAACACAACTGCACTCGATCTTCATAAAAAGGTTTTACAATATTATAATGAAAGTCATACATATGTGTCTTAGAAAGTTCTAATACAGTGAACCCAATATAAATAGGTTTATCTAAAATAATTTGGTCAGGTTTCATTTGTATTGCAACTAAGTTTTCAGTTAGAATAGAAGCGCTATGGAAGTAGGGATTGGCTACAAGTCTCTCGGAGGATATAAATTTCTTAGTTCGATTAGATTGATCGCACCATTGATTAACTAAATGAACGGTTACTCTATTTTCAGTATTTTCTAATGTTTTGCCAAAAACACTATTGTTTAACAACTTAAAAAAGTCTTGTTCAAAAGAACTTTTTGCATTTTGTCTTAATCGAGTGTTTAATTCTATGTACTGTTTTAAATAAGAACTTTGTCTAAAAGTAATAGCTTTATGAACTTTACGTAATATTAAACCATGTTCTAAACACTTTTTTAAATGAACATAATGTATTACGTAGTTGTATTTATTATGCAAATTTGCAACTAATTTCTTCGTTTTACCTCCTGGAGGTATACATTTCTCAGGGCAAAATGGTAAATCATTGTGGTGTTTGTGTAAATGTTCAGGATAAAAAAGATCGACTTCTAATATAAAGCCCCACTCAGAGTTATTCTCGATATTTTCTACCCGAAAATTAGTTAATTCGTTTTCATCAAGAAATCTAAAACTAGAATACGGTAAATACTGACACATGCTAAAGCCGTATAGGTTATTACAGTCTAGATATACTATGAAACTCTGAGGCTGTGATGCATCATGTTCTGGCATGTATTTGTGATTTGCTTTTGCATACCGATGGGAACACATGCACAAGCCCCCTCGTATACCGCTTTGAATCATTCTGACGATAGCTAAATCCGAAATCAGTTCTAACTGAACACCTGTTTTTAGTAACATTGCATCGAAAGATAAACTGGGTGCAGTTATGTAAAAGGCAGGATCGAGTTTGTAATATTGTTTACATGTTTTCCGAAAATTTTGAAATATGTCTGTCAACAAAAGCACATCTGTTTTTAAGTATAGATCTGTATACTCGCCTAGGTCAGAAATATTGAAAACAGCCCAAACATTCTGAGCATGATTATAATCTTCATCGCTAATACCTTCGTTAGTCAAATAATTATGGAAACAATATTTAGATGGTAATGACTTTTGTTCGTAACATTTCCAGTCTTTCATATAGTCATACGGGTACACACCTTTACGAATCAGCAAACTAAATTGCGCTTCATCGGGAAAAATTGATTTAAGGTTAACAAAATCGTCAACTTGCAAAGTTTTAGCAAGTTTGTCTAAACTAGTTCCTAGAAAGTTGAAGGAATCTAAAAACCTTATTTGTATAAACTCATTATCAGCAAGAGGAATAAACTTTGTAAACGATATATATTTTTCCTTAGTCTTGGGTATTATTTTAATTTGTCCTGGAATTTCACCTAACTTTTTAATAAATAAATGACAATCGTACCCGGACAGGTTATGAAAAAATATTGGGATGAATTTTGGTACTTTATGTTGTAGGTTGCAGTGTCGGTGTGCTGCACCTCGGTACCGGCCTGTAATATGACAGTGATCCCTTACTCTATCTGTCAACAGTAAATTTTCACAAAGGTAGCACTTAACAGCGCGTTTGAAATCTAAAGCATCTATTTCTGTGAATATCATAGGCTCGCTTTTAGTTAGAATTCTGTGTATTGCTTTAGCATCTTCAGTCAGTAAATGTATAAATTTTGAAACACAATCTTTGCCACGATAACTTCTATAGCCGCCAACCCTATCGTTAAATGATGACACTACATTATACGCGAATGCGGCCGGAATGTGTCGATGTGAGTATGACGTTTTAGCGGTGTTGAAATCATCGCCGGAAATCGGTTCGAGTATCGTTTCGAAATCAGCATATATGACGAAAGGAATGTTTTGTTTTCTATCATAATTTTTGAATTTTAAAAATGTTCCTTTTTCTGGTAATACCGTAGCAATTCCTCCACACAGGTGTGATTCAATTTGGATGCGTGTCGGAAAAAACAATAAGCACGTTTCGCAGAAGTACAGTTTACCATGATGTTTAGTTATCTGATTTCTGACTAGACGAGATAAATCATTGATAAGACAATAATGAGTATTAGTATTATTTTCTAAAAACAATAGATGGATGCTCTTATATTTTTGATTAGATGTTGAATACAAAGGTCCAACGATAGTCTTATTATTTTTTAAACCATACACGTAAATATTCAAAAACGGATTATTTTTCTCAAATACAGCTATATCCGAAAATGTTATCGGAAATGTTAAACCATCAATATTCAAAACATCCCGGAAGTAGGGATAAGATGAAACTCTGTCGGGATGTTTGTTAGCGGGGTACAGAGCTGCCACTACGCACCATAAAAAGCAAAACTCATCATTGTTACGAATATTCAAACAAGCTTTTTTATTTTTTATACATTTTGGTAAAGTTATAAATTTAGATCCACCGAGAGGCTGATATTTATTAATATTTAATTCTACATGGGAATTGCTCAAAAATGACCAACCACTATCTCTCTCCTGAAACTCTTCAATTTTCTTTAACAGTAAATCAACCGTTGCTTTATAAATTGAATCAAAATCGTAATTAAAATTAATAATAATGTTTTTTGTGGCGAACGATTTCATTTCCTTTTGATCATTTTTAAACATAAGAAAAAAAGAAAAAAGTTCAAAATTTATTTTCAGAGCTGTATGTTTCAATAATGATCGGTTTATAAGAGTTTTAACTTGTTCACTAATATTATTAAGAAACATTTCAGGAAAATTATTTTTTTGTTCGCCAGTTGCGATGATCTTGTAACTAACGATTCGTTTTTTAAACGCAGAATTAATAATTGCGACATTGTCAAAAACAGTGGTCGCACCATTACTTTTATGAATATTACTACGTAAATGACCAGACCATCGACGATTATCTACAAATAAATTGCAAACCAAACAGTGGGGCATTATTTTACTATTTGATATTAACTATTATCCAATTTAAACTCGAAACGATCTTACCCACGTATAACGACTAATAAACAATCGAAGTTAGTGTAGTGTGACAAAATTATTGAATTTTTGAATCTGGAGCAAGTCTGCATACGCCTTTTGGTTTGATGATCACTAATTGTTCTTCAAGCAGTGCATCTGATTAGGTATCAAGGTATTTCTGAAAAAAGAAAGATCGGTTAGTACCTATTTTTAGTAAAAAATAACAACATTTTAAACAAAAATACGAAACATATTCTTTAATTACCTTTTTGCATTACTTTATTGAATTTTTTAATCTGGAGCAAGTCTGCATACGCCTATTGGTTTGATGATCACTTATTCTTCAGGCAGTGCATCTGATTAGGTATCAACGTATTTCTGAAAAAAAGAAAGATCGGTTAGTGCCTATTTTTAGTAAAAAATAACATAATTTTAAATAAAAATACGAAACGTATTCGATAATTACCTTTTTTGAAAATTATTTAATGTTGTACATAAATGTTCCAATTTTATGTACGTGTGGGTGTTTTCAGATCGCAATATTAAACGTCAAGTACAGCTTCGCAAATTATAAAACTAGTTATTTCGACATTCGCTGTAAATCTATATATTTTTTAAATGATTAAACGATTTACACCCCGTCACGCGTCGTAGCTTTGAGATAATGTCAAATTATTTTTCGACATTACTAATTAACGGAGTATTCGTTACTGATTACCTAGTCAATAACGAATACTCCATTAATTAGTAAATTTATAAAATATTTGATTGAAATAATTGTTATTGCGTAAAACATTACACGTGTAACCTTGTTTCTTTCTTTTCGTCAGCTTAGTTGCATTCGCAACAGTAAGCTGTTTTAGTCAAGGTTGGCACGCATACATATTAAAGTATGGATAAGTATCAGAAACTATATAGGAACACTATCACAAAATAAATAAAATGTCGAATACCAGGTTAGAAACCTATAGGTTTCTAACCGAAGAGAAAGTTCATTTAAAATTTGTTACTGTTACAAGTGTACTTACTTTACTCAAGCATAAAAGTATAACAAGTAAAACTTGGATATATAACATGATAAATACTAATCTTATGATTGTCTCTAGATTGCTAAATAATTAAATTACTTGCTAGAATATTCCTTAATACCGTTGTTGCTATTCTATCTACTGGTTAACGTTTTGCCAGCCCTAAGCCGTTTCGCTGTCTTGTCATTCGGTGCTAGCTAAAAGAACCTTAGTGTTCACTTTTTGAACAAGTATAATGCGTCTAAGGAAAAATGTTGTTTTACGCAACATTATAATGAACAGTTGCAGTCATTTTTAATATAGCGAATTATCGTTCGTTTTCCGATTTATAAGCTACATGTTTTCGAAGTACTCGGTACAAACCAACTGAAGTCTACAAGTGTGGAAGTAATCTTCAAGAAGTGCTCTGCGATCTTGCTGAGTTATCCTATCAATGTTGATATCTAACCGCTGCCTGCTGCCAACAGTCACTACGCCTGCTATCATCAGCCTGGTATATCAAACGGACATAAGTGGAAAATGTAAGTATAAAATATTTCCGATCAGGTCATAGCTTAGAGATCTGACCCATTGTAGGTGATTGTAATAATTTGATTTGTGTTTGATTATTATTTTGTTTTATCTTTATTTCAGGTCTGACTCTGAGTGCGAGTACCTTCAACAAGCTCCGATCCCAGACCAGAGAACGACTCCCAGCCGCAAGCTGTCTGCAGATAATAGGAAACGCAAGTCGCACCCATCATCAACGAATTTAATTCGTAAGAGGTAAACAAACTATTCAATAATTTAGTTCACCATACCAATTAAAAGTGTGTATTTTTTTTCTGCGTGTATCTAAACGTTAAATGTACCCTGTAAGTGTATGATAAACTAATAAAACTTTCGTTGTTGTTTCAGTAAAAAAACCAATACAGATAATGATGTATTCGGTATCAGTAACAACTACGGGACTGACACCGTGCCAAAAGACGATTCATCGAGTACATGTCTATCATCATTCTTCGTTAACCGAGTCGTCAAAGGCTGCGAGCGGCGAGCAGCGAGCATCAACGGAGAGTACTACGTCGACTGCAAGGTGTACAAGGCTGACGACGCGCGCCACACCGACTCCCAGGAGCTGTGGAAGAAGGCGCTTGTGCGACTCAAGTTCCAGACCGACGCGAATTCATCTCAGTGGCAGAAACTACAAGAGTTCGTGCGTTCGGTAGATACAATTTTCCGAGAAAAACCAATGTTTTACGAAAAATAAACCTAATATATAATTTGTACCTTGTTTATTATGCAGATCCAGAAAGCAGTGCGTTAACAAGTCGTTTCTAATATTGAAACGCATTTCACAAAGACCAAGTCGTTTCGACCCACGAAACGCATTACAAAAACCAACAAGACGTTTCTAATATTGAAGCGCATTTCACAAACACCAAGTCGTTTCGACCCACGAAACGCATTACAAAAACCAACAAGTCGTTTCTAATATTGAAGCGCATTTCACAAACACCAAGTCGTTTCGACCCACGAAACGCATTACAAACACCAACAAGTCGTTTCTAATATTGAAGCGCATTTCACAAACACCAAGTCGTTTCGACCCACGAAACGCATTACAAAAACCAACAAGTCGTTTCTAATATTGAAGCGCATTTCACAAACACCAAGTCGTTTCGACCCACGAAATGCATTACAAAAACCAACAAGTCGTTTCTAATACTGAAATGCATGACCAAATCACTAGTCGTTTCAACCTTTGAAGCGCATTCTAAAAACCAACAAGTCGTTTCTAACCACGAAACGCATGTCAAAATGAATAAGTTAAATTTTAATCATTGATCATGTCGATATTTGTCACTACTGTCCGAAGCGAAGCAAACTCGCCTAGCTACTGGCAGGCAGTCGTATAACTCGCACGATCTTTGTATGAGTAGAATGATACCAATCGATTCTAATACTGAAATAAGTACCAAATTCATCAAGTCGTTTCCATGCTGAAGCGCATTACAAAACCCAACAAGTCGTTTCCACCATATGAAGCGCATATCAAAATCATCAAGTAGTTTCTAAAAACGAAACGCATGCCAATATGATCCATACCATCGTCCGCAGCACGGAGAACTCGCCTAGCTACTGGCGGCCAGTGGTACAACTCATATAATCTTCAGGCGAGTACAGTAATATACTACACAGTCGAGTCGATCGTTCATTATTGGGTATTCTATACCACTATCGGCAGCGAGGCGCACTCGCCCGAGCACTTGCCGATAGTGGTATAGAATGCCCAATAATATACTACTGGCCGCTTTCCGCTGTTCCTCTGACCGCAGCTTCTCGCTAAACGTTCGTGGATCTAATGTAGCTCTACAAGAAGTTGCCATAATTATACAATATCTGGAGAAGGGCGCGTTGCCTTGATCGGCGTACGTGATACGTGGCACACGTGTGCGCAATGTAAATCTACCTTTAGCGTCATCCGCTAATTTCGTCTAATCACGTCTAATAGCCTTTTATAGACTCATAACAGGTACCAACCTAATTAGCGGCCCCTTGTTAACATCTAGGAGTCATGTACCGTACCCGAGCGATAGTATGACACATCGTAGTTTAGAGAGAGATGCTCTAAGGCCGTGTTTACGAAGACGCGGCGCGTCGGGCGGTCCGTCGTACATTGCCATATGTTTGTGTTTGCGCGAGCGATGACGCGGCCCGCTGCTGCAATGTGCGACGAAACGCCCAACGCGCCGCGTCTCCGTAAACACGGCCTAACACGTGTATGAGTGATAGAGGCTATTGAGTCGAACCATTTAGAATGCAATAATCAGGTTTTCTTTATGTCCTGCAATCTGCTATATTTAAAACAATAATCTAAGATTTTTTTATTTTTTTTTATTGGTAGGTAAAATCATCCAATGACGAATCCCGCCCTTGGGTGGGGCGGGAAACAGTGTCAGACTTTTACTGACTAAAAACCTACCTTTCCATTCCTCGCCTTTGTCCCGGGGCCCGTGGTGACACTCTCGCATAACCTTTGGCCCCAGTAGGCTTCGGCCCTGCTGGACCCCTACAGTTTGCTGACAACTCCTTGAGGCGCGCGGGAACGGTGCGCGCCGTAGACGACCTGAGCTCGGACCGGTCTGTTACCGGACGGACGGACAGCGAGCTACCCATTGCCCACCGTCCGCGAGCCCGCGCCTACGGTGGCCGGAAATTGGGATCGGAAACCCGGCGGCGGCGGCGGCGTGTCCGCCTTTGCCTAATGCGGTCGGCCTCCTCCTTTACTAGCATTACTGCTTCGCAAAAGGAGGCGACCGCCTGCCACTCCTCCTCGCTCCGGAGCATGGCTTGAACCAAGCCCCGGCGCGAGAGATCGCCGCCGATCGCCCCCACGAGGACACGGCGATGCTCTTCCCAAGCGGGGCACACCTCGACTGTGTGCTCCACCGTGTCCACCGGGCGGTCCGCACAGTGGCGACACCCGGGCGTCGTCTCCGCACGGATCTTGTACAGGTACGGACCGAACTTGCCGTGTTCGGTCAGCACCTGCGCCAAACGGAAGGTGACGACGCCGTGGAATAATCTAAGATGGACTTTGGCGAGATTTCTTGGAGTGAATTTCAGTGTCTTAATTATTCGCAAATTGATTCCTAGTGGATATTGTGATGTAAAATTGGTGTAGTTTTTTTTTTATGGTAGTTAAAATCATCCAATGACAAATCCCGCCCTTGGGCGGAGCGGGAAGTAGTGTCAGACTCTTACTGACTAAAAACCTACCCCGTTCCTTCGTAGCCTATCGTGCCGGGCCGGGAGTTTTGTATCTCAAGTGTCTGCATTGAAATAAGCGCGATGTCGGTAAAATGGAGCTGAGAATTTTATTGTAGTGTTGATTACCTCAGCGAAGTTTGCCGAGAAGGTTGACTTGATACATTTGCTATCGAATACTACAAAAACATTATAATGTGTACATCCTTAATCTAATGGTAAACATATACGAAGATATGGCTTAACCTTTTAACCGCCTACGTCGGATATATCCGACCAATACTCTAGCGTTTATTCCGCCAGGGCCGCACATCCACGAACAAGTACTCCATCTTGTTAGCTCTTCTGTTGCCTATGGGGTTTGAAGAGCTAAACGAGATGTTAAGATCCAGTGGCGAACGCACGACGCTGGCAAACAGGACATGAAAACACTCGTCGGACCAAACCGATGTAAGCGGTTAAAGGGTTAAAGGACTTGGTATCCAGGTTTTTTTTTCTAGCCTTTATTGTCTCACTGCTGGGCAAAGGCCTCCCCCAAATCCTTCCAGACATTCTTATCGACAAAATGAAATACAGTTTATTTACCCGACTGCGCCAGGTTTTTTTTTTTAAAGATGGGAAGTCGTTTAATGATTTCTCCCGTTCTAGGGTGGAACGAAAGCGCGTTTTAGACAAAAACCACACTTATGTTCTTTTAGAACTTGCCTGTTGCGTTCGAAAAAACATCTAGTACCCCCTCATAACTTTTTTTTTTTTCAAATGGAAATTCGTGTGAGAATGGTGCAATTTTCAATGATGTCGGGAAGTAGTCTTCATGAAGGAATGTGTTACACGAATATTCATATAAAAACACAACTTTATAGTTAATTTGACTGTCGCGAGCAGTGCTCGTTGTTTCCTAAGATCCGGTCCCCGTGTGCACCGCACACCCGGCAGTATAGGTTTTTTTTTTAAAGTGATTCCCTGCCGGAGTCTGTGTTTCCTGATGGCTACAACCCGGGAATCTTTAAGTCAAGAGTGAATAGGTTTCTTCTAGGTAAGCGCGCTCCATCGTCGACCGTATCGTCGCTTTCTATCAGGTGAGATAGCGGTCAAGCGCGAACCTATAAATAATAAAAAAAAGTACGTAAAATCATCCAATGACATCCCCCGCCCTTGGGCGGAGTGGTAGATAGTTTTAGACCCTTGCTAACTAAAAACCTACCCCATTCCTCCTTTGCCTTGGTTCCAGGGCCCTGGTATGCATTTTCATACCTCCCCAGAGCCCACCCGGCAGTAAGTAGTATAGGTAAAGCCGTCTCTATGCCCTCCACAAAATTATGACACTCGGGCGATCTGCACAATGGTGACACTTTCTTCTTCTCGCCAAATTCGATGTCAATGTCCGGAGAAGACATGAGTCAAGCGGAAAGTGAGTCGCCTCATAGAGCTTTACTCCCAGCTGTGGGAACACGTCTGACTATATTTGCACGTGTTTCATTTCTCTACAAAATACTTTACCTTCATGCCTTCGTCCCCATTCATGGTTGTTATCGCGTACCTGAGCAGATTAGGTACTATAAAAATGGTCTTATCGAATTTATCTTGAACTCTGTCGAATATAGTCCTTGTATCGTCAATGAATGAGTGTGCAGTTCACCTATATTTTGCCTGATAACAATTGATACGGCTTATTCATTTGGAAGATTTAAATATCACGAGCGTAACATACTCATGGTAGCTAGACGAAAAATATTTTGCCCCGAGCTCGATTCGACGACGGCGTCTCAATGAGATGTCAGCAAACCGTAGGGGCCCAGCAGGGCTGAAGCCTACTGGGGCCATGGGTTTACGTTATTTGCGATCCAGTAGCCCTGGAACCCAAATGACTTATTTACAAAACAATATAATAACAATAACGAGGGGATCCTATATATGCAAAAAAGTCAATTAGGGGCCATTCAAGTATTACGTAAGCACTACAGAGGGGCTTGCTTGTTGATTACGTCAGCAGTTTTTTTTAAGAGAACATTCTCGATGTTTCAAAATCACATGAAAGTGAGTAGACACATCACTGAGCATTGTTTACGTAAGCATGGGGGGAGGGGTGAGATCTTTGCTTACTATTGCTGACGAGGGGTAGGGGGATTAATATTTGCAAAAAATCTACTTACGTAATACTTACCGTAGGCGCGGGCTTGCGGACGGCGTGCAATGGGTAGCACGCTGTCCGATTGTCTGGTAACCGACCGGACCGAGCCCAAGTCGTCGACGGCGCGTTCTGTTCCCGCGCGCCTCAAGGAGCTGTCAGCACACCGAAGATGCCCAGCCTGCTAACTGCAAGCAGGCAGGGTCGAAGCCTGCTGGGGTCAAGGGCCGTTTTCTGAGAGGAAGGCTCAGCCCCGGCACTATAGGCAACGAAGGAACGGGGTAGGTTTTTAGTCAGTAAGAGTCTGACACTACTTCCCGCTCCACCCAAGGGCGGGATTTGTCATTGGATGATTTTACCTACCATAAAAAAAAAAAAAAAAACTTACGTAATACTTGAACGACCCCTTACAGGTATGCACCACAACGGTCACAGTTGGTCGAATCAATACCTCCCCTCGTAGTGGAATATTGTCCCCCCCCGCCCCCCAATACAGGACTAATGGTAGACCAGAGGTTTTACCTCTGGTCTCTGCTCCAACTTAAGAATTGTACGTCTTACTGCAAAACCATCCTGTGATTTATTTCATCACCACTGCTCTGCAACCGGTACGTCCTATAGAATGAAAAAATTCGAAGACATACTATTTTATCTATCAACCCATCCTGGGCCCGTGTGGTGATTTAAGCCCCATTCCTTTTCTGACAGGAGTTTGAGTCCTAGCAGCGGGAACATTATAAGGCTATGCTGATTAATTAAATATTAATGAAGTTTAATACATGCCGCAAAACACGAAAGTTTTCCCAGATGTTATCGTAGGATATTATTCAATATCTCATAATATCGATCGATAATTTTGTTAACTTCTAGAATACTCTACAGGAAAACCGCTTTTTAGGGTACCGTAACTCAAAAGGAAAATACAAAACCCTTAATGATCACTTTGTTGTCCGCCTGTCTGTCTGCCAAGACCCATAAAATATAAAACCATATACTCAGGTCTGCGGTCCTTTGAAGCTGTGAAAAAAAAACAAATTTATGAATTAACGAAAAATGAAAATATGGCCGCTTATGTCACAAAAAACGTACGTAATATTTCGACACTCGCAAGGTAATCAAAATTCATAGGGTATTTGACCCATAATCCTGCATATAGCACAGGATTAGGCATAGCATAGCATCAGCCGTATAATGTTCCCACTGCTGGGACTGAGGCCTCCTCTCTAGGAGAGGGAATGGCCTGAAAACCACCACGCGGGCCCATTGCGGGTTGATGGATGTCGCATTATATTACATAGTACATTAATTTGTTGTTACGTCACAATAAAGGAAACTTTTTTCGATTCGGAAAAATCTTCGAAAATTGAACTATTTACATCAGGTAAGTTTGTGCGGAACCCGCAGTGTGCAAGTCACACTTGCCCAGTTTTTTAAATTCCTAATCTAATAACAACAAGGGACATGTTCACATTCTAATCAATAAATCTTATAATATCAACAACAGACGCGTTGTTCACGTAGTGTTTAATTTTACATAAACCGTCTTATCAATTAATACCATTATTATCGTCATTTTAATTTATGAAGTTATATCGTTCTTATGTTTAAAACTAGCTTCTAACAGCGGCTTCGCCCGCGTGCTAGTTGGTTTCTCCATACAAAGTTCCAACTCTCGTTTTACCCAATTAAGGGCGTATTTTCCGCTTATGAAACGTATACATATCTATATATATATATACAAATGAATTAAATCAATTAGGTACTGTTTCTCGCTAAAACTGTAGCGAAGTCGCGAGCTGCAGCTAGTTACAGATAAATATTAGATGTCGTCCTAATCGAATATTTTATATATATATATATTCTTTATTGTACACCGCATAAACAACAAATATAGGACATATTATTATAAATAAGGGTACAATGGGCGGTCTTATCGCACAGGGCAATTTCTTACAGACAACCTTTGGATGGACTGAGTTAAAGGAAATAGATTTAGGGTTGTCAGTGTACAAACATCAGAAATAATACTAATAAGACATATTTTGATCGGCTTATCAGCTTCGGTCGATTTATTATGGTGTTTTCATAAAAACAAACACTGAATCATTCATTCACACCTGCATGATTTCGTCCACAATCATAATCGCGAAAAAAATCTGCCAAGTTCAGTACATTTTGACCAGTTAGGCGAATATAAATGTACTGAATTTGGTAGATTTTTTAGCGATTTCAGGTTTGCTCCTATAGTAAAAGTTGTTTGTTATCATGACTATAATCACGTGTTTAAGTATCGTTCACTAATTACCAGTCACCCTATATATTTTTTTAAGAAATATTTAAAAATGTACCTAAGTAATAAGTTATAAGGGCTAATCTGCTCAAATGGGGTTTCCTTGGCCCATTGCAAATACAGTGCCAGTGTGGAGCCCATTCACAGAATATGCGCACCTCCTTTCCTGCCCAGCATGCACTACCACCTGCACCATCAATGACTTGTACGACGCCGACGCCAACGACAGATGGACAGCTGTCTGGAAAAACGTCACGGTGTCCTCACCTTCCATACTACGCAGGTCCTCACCTGAAATGGTAAGTTCGAGAGGTTCGTGCACCTGGTTCGTGCAGAAGAAACGCCCTGGTGTCACCATTGTGATATCGTCCCCAGGATACGGTGGAGGCGTGTCCCGCTTGGGCGAAGCACACAAATTATTAAAAAAATCGCTCAGTACTTTTCCAGAATAACAAAGCGCCTACCTACGATAGAAATGTCGATTTCGGAAATTGAAATAACTTAAAAATGTGTTTTTTTTTCCGCAATGACTCATTCATATCATATATTTGTTGACCGATTACTGATATGAGCTGATTCAGACAAGATGTTCGATAAAATCAGATTAATTGTAATCGTCTAGATACAGGTATACGCGTAGAGAGATTTCAAAATCGTTATATTCCTATAATAATCCTTATCTTATCGTTAGATATGGTATACGTGACAAAAACCATGGGTGGACATTCTAGAGCTTGTTATGGACGTGCGTCCATTTTCAAACTTCTCCTAATATCCTCATTTCTCACTTTATCCATTCTCGTCACACCACACATCCATCTCAACAGTGACACCTGTACTCACAAAGAGCACGTGCTCAACAATTGTCTCCTTCAACAACAACAAGCAGGCTCTGCATAGGGGATCGTCTGTAATGCCTAATTTGTGGAAGTGCTTATTCTTGGACGTCTGACGTACTTTTAACCTACGCCAATGTCACGTGGATATCGTAAATATTTATCTCTTCAAGAAGATCGATGATCTGGGACCACTCTTATTCAACGAAAAACGAAGTTTCTATCAAAACTCTCGGTTCAATTTGGTCCCGAAATTTCGTATGAACGAAGATTGTATTTTTTTTTGTTTTATTATTGATAGTCTCGCGTTTGACCACTATCTCACCTGATAGTAAGCGATGATGTGGCCGACGCCATCGTCGAGCACTCGGCTCTATGTTTATACGTACCGTGCATTCGGTCGAGAGCACAATCAAGGAATAGGGTAGGTTTTTAGTCAGCAAGAGTCTGACACTGGGAGATAGTGTAATCCCAAGGGCGGGATTTGTCATTGGATGATTTTACCTACCATAAAAAAAACTACCCGTTTGCTCGGCACGTGTGATCAAGGTATTACTCATAAACGAACGAGTCAGTCAGTCTCATCACTACCAGCTCAAAGACTATATTCTGTCGAAACCACGTTTTTTTTTTTAAGTTAAAACAGGCCACAACCGAAACCGATCGGTTAGTTTCTAAAAATCGAGTGACACATTGTACAAAAAGGGAGAAATCATACAATTCTTTAGGTTTTGCTATATTCCTACTGACAATATGAATATCTGTTTAGTGTTAATTACAACAATTAAAGCTTTTAGATGGTGCGTAGTAACTAATGAAGTAGCTTGTAAAACAATTAGTACCTACCTACGGCAGGGTGTTGAACTGAACAGCGCTTGAAGATGTTCTGTGAGGCAGTTTTTTTTTTTAATGATAAACTGGGCCTCAAGTAAGGTATTACAATAGTGTCAGAATGGTCTATCATTGATTTCATAATTGTTGATTTTGAAAAGTTTGAATAATCTACTAATATAATAGCGTCATTATGACTTACAAATGTCATAGAATCACTGACTGAACGGGTCCACTCAGAACTGTGTGGTTCTTTCTTCAAAAAACCATCTCGGACTCCAATCTGCTTGGTTCTCATATGATTTGACCATTACATGTTTGTGTTTGGACTTTATAAGAGACTTTGACCCCTGAGTTTGTTTCGGTGTTTCTTCTCAGGGTAGTCAGTAAGATAAAACCGGCCTCATCTAGTTTAAATAGACGAAAAAAAAAAATGACGTTTAAAAATGTTGTCAAAAAACCTATTTGCAAAATATATATCATGTAATCTTCATATAATGGTAATCTCGTACTTAATGACAAATGAATGTCTGTTGCATGAGGTAATCTGATAAAATTTTGACAGGTCCTTTAATCAGGCCAAGCAACAGTCATTGTCAGTCGTTCTGTGTCTGTTTGTTATTTATCTATAATATGTATGTATTTAGAAATATATAAGTATGTTTATCAGCTGTCTGGTACCCATAACACAAGCTCTGCTTAGCTTGGGACTAGACGGCGTTGTGTGATGGTTGTGGAATATTATTATTATTATTATTGCTTTTAATTCGTTACAAGACAGTTCGTACCACAATTCTATTACAAGACTACTGACCGACCAACGATCGGCCATTATGAATTAACATTAAATTACGAACTTTGGTCTTTAACTGCGATCCCAACTGACGGTAAGCATTGATGCAAATGTTGATAGTGAATTGCACTAGTATATTAAAACCCTATTCATTCTAGCCTTGTAGAAACCTAAATTATAATCAGATGGAAAAACCGCAGCAGGCAAATTGTTATTTTCGACCATTTTTATCAAAAACTTTTAAGGGTTTAAAAATAAAACACGCATTTCCTGGAACAACTTTCGTAAAATATTCTAGTAAATCACGGAATTACCGAAGAACAACAAAATTTTTAGACGTTATCTCTCTTTTTCGCGTTGCCTCTTCATCAAACATCGCTTTGGATTGCGTTAGTGAAGCAATAAGCTTTTAAACTGATCGATGTTGACGATATGCGAGTGAAGAAGGCCAGTCTTAACGCTATTTTCAGAAAACAATATTATAAACAAAACTGTTTTATTCATTTAAGTTTCAAGTGTTTTCACGTTTCAATACACGCCTGTCCTTCAATTGAAACGCCCTGGTTTTATTAAACATTTGATTGAAGTACATTAACTATAATTAAATACTAAATGGCCACTACAAAATAGTGGATGTGACTAATGCGTCATCGATAAACATGGGGCTGTATTGTGAAACTATTTTTGTTTTAAATTGTTGGTGTGATAGACTAGCGCTTGAACACTCTCGCCTAAAGGTCACAGCTCATTAAAGCCACCCGGCTCCCACCCGCACCACCTCGTCGCACGGCGTCCACTCTTCGACAGGTGCTCCACGGGTGGACCCGTTATAACCAATAAACGTCGCGCGGTCTACAAGTGACCCCGCGTCGTCAAACAATGGACCCCGCGTTGTCAACCAGTGGACCCCGGGTGGTCAACGAGTGCCGTCGCTTGGTTGGGTTCCGCGTGGCTCTAATGAACTGTGATCTTAATGGTAAGCGATGATATGGTCGTTGATGGAGCATGCTCGTCTATAAGTAACCTATTCACTCTTTACTTAAAACCCCCCTAGGTTGTTTTACTATAGCTATCATCAAGTTCCATTTTCATATCAATTTCCTGGCAAAGTCTGTGTTTCCAGACGCTGCCAGGAAATTTCACTTGTTAGCTGTACGCACAATGTGTTCCCAAAACGGTTTAGTGCGAATGTGTGGGTTGTTCACCATGTACCGGTGGCGCATCGTTGTACGTCTAGGGAATTCCGACGCACATTCCGCAAAATGCGAACCCAGAGACCGCCCCATTTTCAATACTCACTCCCCTACCACTCCATGGGTTATGTGAAAGTGTACCCCAGGGCCCTGGAACGAAGGCAATGAAGAAAAAGGTGTGGGTTTTAGTCAGTAAAAGTCTGACGCTATCTCCCGCTCCGCCCAAGGGCGGGAGATGTCATTGGATGGTTTTCCCACCTAAAAAAAACACCCCTACCACTTTTAAGCTTGCATTGTAGTGTTATTCGCACTAGTGCAGAGAAATGAAACGGCCAGTACCTGCTACAATTAATCTTATTTATTGTCGCCGGGTAAGATCATGAAAAATAATCTGAGTGCCATATTTCCATCGCATATTTCACAATAACGTTTTTAATAGAAAAATACGTGGGCAGTTAACATTGCAGTTTCAGAGTTCTAAAATGACCTCGCCATCAGCTCGGGTGTTTATTCCGCCTCGCTTGCAATAACAAACTTTATCCACTTGCATCAAAAGTACGATTCCATCATGATCATTATCTCTAAGTATTTCAATTATACTTTATCAGTAGCGTACCATTTTCCACGTATGGCGATATGCAGCTATGCATCGTCCACCGCCATTGTACATACTCGTGGGGACGATCAGCTCAACTTCTCGCGCCGGGTCCTGGTACAGGCGTGTATGTATCGCTCGCGTTGCGGTTCCGTATTTATAAGCTTACGCTATTACAGTATGTGTATTGTATGAGCTACGTAACCCGTGGACATCCGTGCAGCCCACACTTTAGTGCTACACCCCGAAAATAATAATAGACATATCAAAAAAAACTGGTGACCATGCCTCTAACACACACAAATGTAAATAAAAATGACTTCATAAGTATGGAATGTTTTCGTTATCAGTAAAAAAATATTATGTAGATCGTAAAACACCGTTTTCCCATCCAGTTTTGATAGATTAGTCCAGTTATAACTAAATTTGATGAATTCGGTTCTTACCTTGAATTTGAATACTTTTTGCCGATTAAATCCGATGTAAAATGTAAAGGTCGATGATGGAACGGACTCCCTATCTCCTTCTTACTTTGCTAATTTCCACACAGTAGCAACTGTGACCGTAATTCGATCATAAGGGCTATATTAGCTACTAGTTTCTGCCAGCTTCACTTTTTTTTTATGGTAGGTAAAATCATCCAATGACAAATCCCGCCCTTGGGTGGGGCGGGAAATAGTGTCAGACTCTTACTGACTAAAAACCTACCCTGCTCCATTCATTGCCTTTGTCCCAAGGCCCCGGGTGACATTCTCACATAACCTTTGGCCCCAGTAGGCTTCGGGCCTGCTGGGCCCCTACAGTTTGCCTTAGGGGTGGAGTTTCGTAAAATCCATTCTTAGCTGATGTTTACACCCATAAGGAACCTACCAGCCAAATTTTAAGTCTGTAGATGTTATAGCATCAGCCTTATAATGTTCCCACTGCTGGAACTTAGGCCTCCTCTCTAGGAGAGGGAATGGGCGTAATCCACCACGCGGACCCAGTGCGGGTTGTTTTTTTTTTTTTTTTTTTTATTGGTAGGTAAAATCATCCAATGACGAATCCCGCCCTTGGGTGGGGCGGGAAACAGTGTCAGACTTTTACTGACTAAAAACCTACCTTTCCATTCCTTGCCTTTATCCTGGGGCCTTTGGTGACAGTCTCACATAACCTTTGGCCCCAGTAGGCTTCGGCCCTGCTGGACCCCTACAGTTTGCTGACAACTCCTTGAGGCGCGCGGGAACGGTGCGCGCCGTAGACGACCTGAGCTCGGACCGGTCTGTTACCGGACGGACGGACAGCGAGCTACCCATTGCCCACCGTCCGCGAGCCCGCGCCTACGGTGGCCGGAAATTGGGATCGGAAACCCGGCGGCGGCGGCGGCGTGTCCGCCTTTGCCTAAGGCGGTCGGCCTCCTCCTTTACTAGCATTACTGCTTCGCAGAAGGAGGCGACCGCCTGCCATTCCTCCTCGCTCCGGAGCATGGCTTGAACCAAGCCCCGGCGCGAGAGATCGCCGCCGATCGCCCCCACGAGGACACGGCGCTGCTCTTCCCAAGCGGGGCACACCTCGACTGTGTGCTCCACCGTGTCCACCGGGCGGTCCGCACAGTGGCGACACCCGGGCGTCGTCTCCGCACGAATCTTGTACAGGTACGGACCGAACTTGCCGTGTTCGGTCAGCACCTGCGCCAAACGGAAGGTGACGACGCCGTGGGGAGTGCGGGTTGGTGGATTAACTTGTGGTGGTAGGTGTTATAGTTTCTGAGATTTCGTGATTAATCAATGAGTGGTATTTCGCTTTTATATATATAGGGTGACTGGTAATTACTGACCGATACTTAAACACGTGATTGTAGCCATGATAACAAACAACTTTAACTATGGAACCAAACCTGAAATCGCGAAAAAAATCTGCCAAGTTGAATTTGGCAGATTTTTTCGCGATTTCAGATTTCACGTGTTTAAGTATCATTCACTAATTACCAGTCACCCTTTATAGATTGTGGTGTACAATTATAATTCTGTTCATTGTATTCTGTAATTCTAAAATTATCGTTTGTTCACAGAAAAATACCCACAAATAAAGAAGCTATTCGGCTACGACCCGAACTTCAAATGGGTGGTGACCGCCATGGTGCTGGTGCAGATCATCTCCTTGCCGTTTGTGACACAGCTCAGCTGGCCCGTGATGCTGGTCGTGGCCTACTGCTTCGGAGGAATCATCAATCATTCACTTATGTTAGGTAAGTACCCTGATTTTGTTTTCCCTTCTCCCACTTTCTACGTGGTGTCACAGAGTAGGAGTGAACTGTTCGAATAGGTCTACTGACATTATTTTTGTGCGCTAACATCGCATTCTGATAGACAAGGACAGAGATAAAAGCCGGCGCTGTCGTCCGAGCGAAATAGCGTTAGCACGTCGCGTTGACATCTGAGCTTGTTCTAACATTTGTTGCTAAGATCCTGGCAACTGATCAGCGGGCCTAAAAAAGTCACATGAGCAATTCATCTAGAGCAAATCATATTCCGAATTCCTAGCAGATCATAAGCAATTCTTCTAATGTTCGTAAAATGGTTGCACAAATTAGTCTAATCATACTCCATTCACTGCATATCAGAATCATATTCCTTGTAAATATTGCCGTATAAAAAAAATATGATTCTACAATAGTGGCCTTTTTAGACCTGCTGGACAGTCTGAATTCAGTTCACCAACTTCTTCTGTAGATCACCCAAGTAACTAGCCAATAATACATTAATTAGTTAATCAGTTTACCTTGGGAGGGAGGCGGGGAAAGGGTTTGTCAGTTTATTTATGCTACGCCTTGCACACTCAGAAGTGAACTAAAATACATCGATTACTTGCTCAACCAAAAGGGGCCACCAAACTAAATAGATACTCGCAATTTAGCAATAGAGATCAATTGAGTGACGGCCAGTTTCGGACAAAATATCGGTTTCGGCCAAAAATGGGCAGTATATTCAGTTCGATCGAAACTAGTCTTTGAGCTTACGGTTTTGATAAACACCAAAAAACTTACTGTCAACGAGACAGTTGATGATTTTTTATCAAGCGAATAGATCGCGTTAGGAATGGTGTTCCTAACGCTGCGCTACATAACCCTAATAGCAGATGTAGGAGAAAAAACAGCCAGGCTGAAGTAGGAGTGGGCTGGCCGCGTCGCAAGAATGCACCCGGTCAGATGGACGTAGATTTTCACTCACTGGTCGTCTGACGGACGTCGACCACGGCGAAGGTGATGCATGTTTGCGGGACAAACTTGGCCGTGTTTACGGAGACGCGGCGCGTTGTGCGTTTCGTCGTACTTTGCAGCTGCGGGCCGCGTCATCGCTCGCGCAAATACAAACATATGGCAATGTACGACGGACCGCCCGACGCGCCGCGTCTCCGTAATCGAGCACTTAGTCAGAGATCGCCTTAGCAGGGAAGTTTGGAAGGAGAAAGGGGAAAAAATATGTAATCTTTTTTTTTTAAATGTTGTAAACTAGTACTTAACTGCGACTCCTTCTGATGGTAATCAGTGATGCAATCGTTAATGGTGATGCGCACTAGTTTATTAATAGCCCATTCACTCTAGCCTTGAACACACCTAGGAGGAAGGAACCTCCCTTCAAACTTTTTCTGACTAAAACGACACCTATGTTTCATCTTTGCCAAGCTTTCCTGGACCCTGGGCGTTCCTTTCGAAAGCCAGCCCCAATAGGTTTCGACCCTGCTGGGCCCCTACGGTTTTGCTGACACACTACGCGCCGTCGACGACTCGGGCTCTTTTCGAACAGTTACCGGACGGCCAGACGGCTAGCTAGAGCTACCCATTGTTCGCCGTCCGCAAGCCCACGATTACGAAAGCAAAACATGTTTCCTTTACTTGAATATACCATTCCCTAAGTGCCCGTTATCGTCGTCCTTCCTTAATTTGAATTTGATATCATCGAAAAAGAGGTCTTAAGTCTTTTATGTTGAAGACGAAAATTGCTTGACATCAATAACTCTCGAGGTAACAACCACTTCTTCTCTTGAGTACCACTTGCAGATACGTCTACTAGTAAACACGTACGAACTATTGTACAAGTCTGTCTTACATAAAGGTGATATTTAAACCAAGGCTGCAGGCTGCAATTTTTTTTTTTTTTGTTGGGGAATCATCCAATGACATCTCTCGCCCTTGGGCAGAGCGGGGATAATGTCAGGGCTTGTTTACGGAGACGCGGCGCGTTGGGCGGTCATCGTACATTGCCATAATATGTTTGTGTTTGCGTGAGCGATGACGGAGCCCGCTGCTGCAATGTACGACGAATGCCCAACGCGCCGCGTCTCCGTAAACACGGCCTCAGACTTTTACTGACTTAAAACGAACTCCTGTTCCTTCTTTGCCTACGTTCTAGGGCCCCGGGGTACACTTTCACATTACTCATGGCCCCAATAGACAGGCAGCACACTAGATAGGTTACTGCGCATTCAAGGTCGACCGCCATGATGGTTCAAATTGTGTGACGAGGATTATATCCGATTTTCGGATCTCAATCGAAGTGAGGCGCAACCATAGCAAATGGTTCAAGTTATTTGCCGCATACAATGCTGCACTTAGAATGTCGATCGCCATTTTGCTTCAACTTATATTCCGCTTATTGTATGCTGTATTGGTTGTCCTTAAAATCATATATAAAGCTAAATACCACTCACTGATTAATCATGAACGGCGAGTAGGTTTCTTATAGGGTGTAGACGTCCGCTAAGAACGGATTTTACGAAACTCCACCCCTAAGGCCGTGTTTACGGAGACCGCGTCATCGCACGCGCGGACACAAACACATGACAATATACGACGACCGCCCAACGCGCCGCGTCTCCGTAAACAAGTCCTTATGGGGTAAATGGGTGTTGGAAGTTTGTATGAAGAAACCGACTTACAGCGCACGAAGCCGCTGGCAGAAGTTAGTATAATTATAAATTACTGTCTATTCTGTTCATGTTGCAGATAAAACGTTATCAAAGCAATTCTGGTAATCACGGCACTTGAAATCCACATAATCTTATCACACTATTAACTGTTTGGAGAGGAAAAACCTATCTGTTGGGTCAGCTCTTGAAGTGATAAGATCTGCAAAATTTTAAACTCGCTTCTGCCAGCAGCTTCGTCCGCTTTCGTAAAAAAATATCCTAAGGGAATATATTCCTGGAATAAAATAGTAGATTATGTGACTAAGGGATAAAACAGTGTTTTTAAGTCACGGGCGGCATGATGAATTTCAAACGAAACGAAGGTTGCTTAGTTTTAATCCCGAAAGTTAGTGAGGGTTTTATGTAATTAACTCCCGAGCAATGCGAGTGACTTAATGTAGAAACCTATGTGAAGTGAGGCAGTTTAAGTCGCCCAAGACAAAGACTCTCGCTGGATACTCTACTTTTTACGCTATCTGTGAGATAATTAAAAGACAATTTATGAAAATTATATACATATTCATACACAATACATGTATAAGTAATCAATCGACCTTCAATAAATTCAGTACTGTAAGATTCTATAGTACTGTAATTTTCTATAACGCTCCCGCTCTTACATTACTTTTTGTATAGACTCGTAAGAAACCACATTTTATTCTTTTTGTTTTACCCGACTGCGCCAGAAGAAGTTATGTTTTTCGAGAGTACTTATGTATGTATGTATGTATAATTGTTTGGCACGTTCTGCAGCCTGAATGGCTCAATGGATTTTAGCTTGAGAGGTGTCATTAGATTCGTATTTACTGTGAGAGTGACACTGGGTATATCAAATTAAAAGAAAAACAAAATGGCGGATTTTTGGCGCCAAATTCAAATGTTTGGCACACTCTGCGGCCCGAACGTCTCGATGGATTTTAGTTTGCGAGGTGTCGTTAGATTCGTCATTACTGTGAAAGTGATATCGTAATAAAATAAAACTAAAAAAATAAAAAACAGTAATTTAAAAAACTAAAAAACCCGACTGCTTTTCTGAGTAGAAAAAGCCCTAAACAAGAAAGTCGTTGTACCCGATTGCACTTAACTATATAATATTTTAAATACAAGATAAATTGTAGCAGTCATGGAATGGTATTCTCGAACATAATGACAAATGAATGTCTGACGTATGCGGTAATCTGATAAAATTTTGACAGTTCCTTTGATCAGTGACCTACCATTAGAACGTCATTGTGCATCAATACTTTTAATTCGTTACGAGACAGCCCGTACCACAATTCTATTACGAGACCACTGACCGACTATTGATCGGCCATTATGAACTAACAGATTACGAACTTTCAGCAAAATGACAATAGGATCGTGTTGGAATGACGATATTATGAACATAGCAGACGAGGGCCCTTAGTCTCCAGTGTAGCACAGATTTGGTCTGACCAACGAACCTGACTTCTGCCTGTGGCAATAGCTTTTCTAGTGATCAACTTGACCTTTAGAAAAAAGGTCATGACATTTAAATTTATTCTAGCCCAAACTAGACCAACCCTTGGTTGAAGGCCAAAGCGTGTGACCAACGTATCATTTCCATGAAATTCTACTAACGATGTTACACGACAGTAGCTAAGGTCTTTAGCCTTGAGAATCGATGGACAACTAGCATATAATATTCATGTTGTGTTTCAAATTTCAATAGAATAAATGTTACGTCACTGTAGGGTGCCAGCTGAAACCAGCGCTGAGTGTCTGACGTCCAGCAATTACTGAGTTGACGACACTTTCGGTTCGGGCACGCTCAACGCGACTGTATTGTATTATGTATTTCTGTATTCTTTTTTCATTATTCTGTATTGTTTTCTAGTCGAATGAATTCTATTCTATTGTATCTTTAACCCAACACTTTTCTATTCGGTAGAATCTAAGTTTATGGCGGCTCGGAACCTCCACGAGTCGATCAGTCTTTAGCATTCATTTTGGTTATAATTTCTACCATGTTTCAATGGGTAAGATATATTTTTCTAAGCACAATTATATACATTATACAAAAACACTTACTAATTAATTTATACACTAAAGGCCTAACTAAAATATGGCGTCAAAATACTCCTCCGCATTGCTGTCGACTGGAGTGTGCCCAAAAGGCTGGCGGCATTGCCACGTTGTATGGCAATGCTTAATCTCTGACTGAGGTAAAAGCCAGCCCTTGTGTCACGCGAAGTGTCAACTAAGCGTTTGGAAAGTTCTTTAAAAAGCGTATGAGCACTCGGGACGCTACGCCCACACTGTTTCAAGCCAATAAACCCGAGAAATTTACAATAAAGAAAATCAGGTCCTTGCCATTGGGTCGTTACAACTCACTTTAGGGAATCATCATCTTCCTGCTCTTGTCCCGTTTTATTTGGGGTCGGTGCAACACGTTTTTTTCTTCCATTCTGTCCTGTCACTCGCCACGCTATCACTCCCTTTTTTTTTCATATAACTGCTCACACAATCCATCCATCTCTTCTTTGGCCTCCCTATCCCTCTCAATCCACATGTAAACTCATAACTCTTTTAGTAACATGCGTTTTATCCCTCTTGTTCACATGACCATACCAAGACAAACGATTTCCTTTCAACTTTTCAGTCACTGGCGCCACTTTCAAACTTCCCCTAATATACTCATTTCTCACTTTATCCATTCTCGTCATACCACACATCCATCTCTCATTAGAGAATATGCTCGAAAAAAAGATTGTTATCAAACTACTAACCAGTTTATCAATAAATGTATAAAAATAGAATACTAATCATCATTTTTTACTATTACATATTATAAAACAAAGTCGCTTCCCGCTGTCTGTCCCTATGTATGCATAGATCTTTAAAACTACGCAACGGATTTTGATGCGGTTTTTTTTTTAAGATATAATGATTCAAGAGGAAGGTTTATCTGTATAATACATGTATAATATATATAACATCACCATTTTACCCTTTCGAAGCTAGGGCAGGTCGCAAGTTGTGAATACAATGTCACAATTGGTAGGAAAGCAAACGAGATTTAACAAATTTAAACAAATATTTAACTTTCTCGCAAAGTCGCCGTCTTCTATCGCGGACTTACAGGTATGATGGTCAAGGCTTATGACGTCAAAGACCATATCGGAATTTTCTTTCATATTGGCAGGGTTGAAGCCTTATAATTTTGTTGTTGATGAAAGATCCTGTGTGTTAGTAGGATTCCGTTCCTCAAAAGGAAAAATCGGAACCTTTATAGGATCACTTTGTTGTCCGTCTGTCTATCTGTCAAGACCCTTTATCTCGAGAACGCGTGGAGGTATCGAGTTGAAATTAAAACCATATACTCAGGTCTGCGGTCCCTTGAAACTGTGAAAAAAAGATATGGCCGTTTATGGCGCAAAAACCCATATTTTCACACTCTCAAGGGCATCACCATTTTCGGGGTACTTTCCGTTGACCCAGAATCCTAAAGTTTATCATAAAGCAAAGACTTATTACATAGATATATCTAGGAATAAATCTGAAAACAGAAAATTTGTTGATACGTCAAAAAACACCTGAAAAAACGTCACAATATACCTATTTTTTTGTTTCCTTCTTCTTATTTTCTTTTATTTGTATGTGCGTAGATAAAAAAAAAAAACAAAAAGAAACAAGACCAAAAAGTTTTTTATTTCTAAAAAATCTTCAAGACTCCTCCGTTCGTGAATTGAACAGTTTTTACGGCACCCTCAGAGCGCGAGTCCGACTTGCACTTTCTTCAAATTTGTTTAACAGAACTAAAAAGTGTTTAGTTTAAATTTAGCATAATATAAAAATTGCATGCATATTCCATATTGACTCGGTCTCCATTAACAGAACTTGAACACAATAGCTCACACATCACGCGATGTCACTTTATGTAAACATTTAAGACGTTGTACCTAGCCTGTGTCTTACGTCATGTTTCTAGATCAATCAGCGACTTGCCTACAGTCACCATGTCACGTCCCCTCTTCGTAGTCAGTCCTATAATGAACTACCTTTTGTCTGCGGCTTCGCTCCCGCTTACCCTACTCTATCCTACCCTACCCTACCCTACCCTACCCTACCCTACTCTACTGTACCCTATCCTACCCTACCTAAAAACCTTCTCCTGACAATAACGAACACAACAAAAAAAAAATAGCGATATCGATTCAGCTGTCTTCGTGATTTGCGCTTAGCAACACTTACAGCGATTTATTTTTATATTATAGTCTAACTTTTGCCCGCGGCTTCGGTCCCGTCAACTGCCTATTCTACTCTATCCTGCTCTACCAAATTTTTTCTTTCATAAAATCCTTCTCCTAATAATTACTAACACAACAAAAAAAAAAAATTTGCGAAATTCGGTTCAGCTGGCCTCGTGATTTGCGCTTAGCAACACATTCAGCGATTCATTTTTATATTATAGATAGAATACTAACAATAACTATGACTATGACTAATACATGAAATCGTTGGAAGGCCTTACAAGGTGGACCGATGACCCTGGTGAGGGTCCCGGGAAACCGATGGATGCGAGACGCATAGGACCGGTCATTATAACACTTGGGGAAGGCCTATGTCCAACAGTGGACGTCTTTCAGCTGAAATGATGATGATGACATGAAATCGCCAAAGAATTGCGTGACCATTTTGGGAAATTAAGTGAAATCGGGTTTGGGCTTGGCGTGTGGTCATGCAATTTTAAACCAATTTGGCGCTAGCATCGAATTCTAGAGTACGAAACGTCACAATTCTAATGTCCACCGATCGGAATTAAACTCAAGAGTAAGTAAGCCTCCTGGTTCTTGCTGCTATTGATTTCTCGTATTGTTCTCTAAGGGTTGCGTGTCGCGTGTGGCGTTCGTAGTAGGCCGTGTTTACGGAGACACGGCGCGTTGGGCGTTTCGTCGTACATTGCAGCAGCGGGCCGCATCATCGGACGCGCAAACACAAACTTAATGGCAATGTACGACGGAACGCCCAACGCGCCGCGTCTCCGTAAACACACACTAACATATAACGTATGATTTATTTCTGTCGAAAAGAATAAAGTACATCTTGCCATTAGTTAGCAATGGGCTTTTGATACTGGCTAAATCATATAAACTATGCGAAGCCAAAAAATAAAAGATGAAGGAAACTTCGTACGTAGATAGTCATACACAGTCAGTCTTCAATGAAAAAACAATAATGATTACTTGCAAAAAATATTTTCTCACCACAATACCATCTGGTAAACATACATTGAAACGTCACATCTAGCCATTTCAAAATGGTCCTCGCATTGATAAGTTTTGTGAAAAATGAGAGGTCAGCAGAAACTGGAAATGTTTTATTAGATAATATATGTCTCCATGCATAGACTGTTGATGTTAAATTAGCACTTAACATAATAATACAATAGTTTCCATGCGATCTCAAGGACAGTGTCAAATTCAAAACATTTTATTTTACATTTTTGCACTTTTAAAACGCCAGAACCTAGTTGCACGGTTCCGATTGGTAGTTTCCTTTGCAGTAGAACTGGTAAGGGTGACCGCACATGGGCTATATGTATATAGAAGAGAGAAGCTAGAAGCGACCCTAAAGCCGAAGCGGGCGATAGCCACTTGATGCCGTTCGCGTTCTTGTGGGGGACATTGGCGGCGGTGTGGCTGCGACGTCTAGCGCTGGGTCCTGATACAGGCCATAGTCTGGAGCGAGGAGGAATGATAGGCGGCTACCTTCTCCTGGGAAGCAGTAATGCTAGCGAAGGAGCAGGTCGCACGCGTGAGGGAAGGGACATCCTTACGCCCTAACAGCCAGGATCCCAACCTCGATTTTCAGCCAGAGCGTAGGCGTTAACCCTTCGAACTGAGCCCGAGTCAAGCCAAAGAGATGTCAGCAAAACCATAGGGGCCCAGCAGGGCTGAAGCCTACTGGAGCCATGGGTTAACTTCCGAAAGGGAAACCCAGGGTCCTGGAACGATGCAAAGAAGGAACATACATAGGTGTGATTTTAGAAAAGACTAGCATAGCATCAGCCTTATAATGTTCCCACTGGCTGGGACTCAGGCCTCCTCTCTAGGAGAGGGAATGGGCCGTAATCCACCACGCGGGCCCGGTGCGGGTTGGTGGATGGCACATGTCTTCGAATTTTCGGTTCTAGGACATGCCGGTTTCCTCACGATGTTTTCCTTCACCGTTTTGAGAACAGTGGTGATGAAATAAATTACACATAGTGATGCGCCTGGCTGAGTTTGAACCCCCATACAACTCGTAAGTCGAGGCCGTTACCACTCGGCCACCACTGCTCTTCGAATAGAAAAGACTAATTTAATTTTAATCAACATTTTCATGTAACTTTCTCTTTGTTTCAGCAATCCACGAGATCGCGCACAACCTGGCCTTCGGTCACAACCGGCCGCTCGCCAACAGATTATTTGGGTTCTTCGCGAATTTACCTATAGGATTACCAATATCTATCAGCTTTAAGAAATATCATTTAGAACATCATAGGGTAAGTCAATTATACAAAGTTAGACTGGCAAACCCACCAGTAGTAGTGGTCGGGTAGGGTGACTGGTAATATAATTAGTGAACAATACCAAGGGCGTCGCCAGCCGATAATCAAGGGGTGGGAGGCTATTGGAAGTATAATAATAGTTAGTTTTTTTTTAATATTAATAAAAGTTTTTTTTCTCCACAATACAACTCCTAATTGCTAGCCTTATATCTACGGTAACATATAGGATGGGCATTATATTGTGGGAGACTGGTGCCTAAGCCAGGCTTTGAAGCTATAAAGCAAGCCTCTAGGGGGGGCAGTAGCCCCTTCCCTGCCCCCCCTTGGCGACGCCCATGAACGATACTTAAACACGTGATTGTAGTCATGATAACAAACAACTTTTACTATGGGACTAAATCTGAAGTCACGTAATAAAAATCTGCTGGTCAGTACTACATTATTTATGTTTATCTAACTGATCAAAATGTACTGAACTTAGCTGATTTTTTTTCGCGCTGGTGCTAGCAGTGATGCAATCGTTGATGGTGAGGCGCACTAGTTTATTAAGAGCCTGTTCACTCCAGCCTTTAAGACACCTAAATTATAATCGGACGGGAAGACCGCATCAGACAAACTGGAATAAATAGTTAAGGGGCTCATAAACAACATATTATTATTAGATTTATGTAGCGTTTTTTGCTCAATATTAATAAAGGCAACAGGTACGGAACCCTTCATGTGGGAGTCTGACTCGCGCTTGCCAGTTTTTTTAATATTAATCCATAATTTATCTCTGTTTTCAGTATCAAGGCGATGAGGTTATAGACACAGATCTCCCAACGCTTCTAGAAGCGAAGCTATTCTGCACGACCGGAGGCAAGTTCCTCTGGGTGGTGCTGCAGCCGTTCTTCTACAGCTTCAGGCCGCTAGTGGTCAGGCCTAAGCCGCCCACGCCGATGGAACTGATCAACTTGGTGATACAGTTATTCTTCGATGCTGTCATTATTAAGTTGTGGGGTGAGTGTCGTTGTTACTTTTACTCGATTTATCTGAAATGCCAGTGCGGTGGACTTACAGACGATGAGCTATTAGTAGCTCGTCGTCCAGAGAGGGCAACTGAAGGACATAGGTAGGTTTTAGTCAGTAAATGGCGATCGACCTTTAATTTATTGGTTATATACCGAAAATCTGTTCCGTTGCTATCAACAACGGCCATTTTGGTTCAACTCGATTCTTGCGGGCAGCGGGGCGGCGCTGGCGCGTGCAGTCACCACTTGACTGGAGTGCACCGCTCGTTACCCGCCCCCGCGCCGGTGTATTCGAGGGCCAGTCCATTTGATTTTACGCATAAGATCCTGCCGCTCCTGCATTGCCGCCGCCGCCGACCAGCTGCCCGCAAGATTCGAGGCAGAGGCCTTAAACGTTCCCTGGACTATCACGAATATTTCAAGACCAAAATTGGACAAATCAGTCCAGCCGTTCTCGAGTTTTAGCGAGACTGACGAACAGCTATTCATTTTTATATTTAGGAAGATATGTTTGTATTTCGAAATATATACGTATGTTTATCAGTTGTCTAGTACTCATAGAACAAGCTATGCTTAGCTTGAGACAAGATGGGGTTATGTGATAGTTGTGGAAAAAAAATAGTTCATTTAATTTTAATAAGTAATTTTATTTTTGTTTTCAGGTTGGAAAGCCCTTGGCTACCTAATATACGGGTCTCTTATGGCGATGGGGGTTCATCCAGTTGCAGGTGGGTAACACATAACAAGTCTTCAAAAAAAAACATTTTCGCACTATTAGGAATTATTCCTATATCGTGGATGCATTCACAAAGATGCAAGCTCACTTAGGGGCCGTTCAAGTATTACGTGAGCAGATTTTTTTTTGCAAATATATGTATACCCCTCCTCCCCCTTGTCAGCAAAAGTAAGCAAAGGTATAGTTTTGCTTACTTTTGCTGACCACCTCTCTCATGCTTACACAAACATTGGTACTTACATGCAATTTTCAATTTGTTCTGGTTTCGTTATTGAGGAGTCGTTATAACTCAAGAAATAAGGAATAGTCTTCAAGGAAATTGCATGTTTGTTGCTTTCGTGTGATTTTGGAACATCGATATCGTTCTCTTAAAAAACTAACAAAATATACTGCTGACTTAATCACCATTCAGACCCCCGTCCCCCATGTCATCAAAAATAAGCAAAGCAAAAACCCCCCACCCCCCATAGTGCTTACGTAATACTTGAATGGCCCCTTACACAAGTAGTGGTGGGTCGTTGTTCAATTTTTAACCGACTAAGTGCTTGTTTACGGTGACACGGCGCGTTGGGCGGTCCGTCGTACATTGTCATATGTTTGTGTTAGCGACTGCGATGACGCGGCCCGCTGCTGCAATGTTCGACGAACGCCCAACGCGCCGCAACTCCGTAAACACGGCCTAAACGCCACCTGTCTTGCGACGACAGAAACGTTTGTTGGTTTGAAGACGAAACTATCGTTGAGTGAAGCAGTCGCAGAAAACGTTCGTTGTCGCAACTAGTTTGAGGACGGTTTAAGAGTAGCAATAAAATTTGTGCTTTATTTCATAGCCATACAGTTCATTTTCATTGCAACACTGGTTTTGAAACGACGATGCGACCAGTTTGATAGTTGGATCAACGGATTGTCGATCTTATTTTCTTTGTCGTAAGATAATAATTCGCATACAGTAGTTCGAAGACTGGTTTCTGCAGGAAGGAAAACGGTTGTTCCGTTGCAGAACATAAAACGGTCTTTGAAAACTGTTCGTTGTTGATACGCCCACTAGACCTTGAACAATAGGCCATACAAATATTTGTTCTGTTTAAAAAGTTGAAACAAAGTTTTCGGGAACACAACACATTCATTGTGCGTACAACTAAGGAGTGGATGTCCCGGAGTCTCCGTTTCCTGCTTGCCGGAGTCTGTGTTTCCAGATAACTACAACCAAGGGATCTTTAAGTCAAGAGTGAATAGGTTACTTCTATACTCCATCTGTTGAGGTAGTTAACCAGACGTAAAAAATCTTGATGTCTTTTTATTAAAACAAAATCGTATGGAAGAGGTACAAAAATTATTTTTTAGTTAATTACCTAACGTCGGTTTAGGTTAAGCTAATTGTAAACATTTTTAGACATTTTTTTATAAAAAAGACGTGAAGATTGTTTATTAGTTAATTACCTAAACAGATGCAGTATAGGCGAGCGTACTCACTTTTTTTTATTATTATTAATAGGCTCGCGTTTGACCACTATCTCACCTGATGGTAAGCGATGACGTGACCGACGATGGAGCACGCTTGCCTAGAAGTAACCTATTCACTCTTGACTTAAAGACTCCTAAGTTGTAAATATCAGGAAACACAGACTCCGGCAGGAAATTCCATTCTTTAGCTGTGCGCACAATAAATGTACTCCCAAAATGCTTTGTACGTATGGCCGAGTCTAGTGGTCCGATGATGGAATGGACTTGCCGGAATTAAATTGTGTAATTCCAACGCACACTTCTCGAAATAGATAATAATAAAAAAGTTTACATTAATATATTTCTTCTGTCTACTTTCTAGGTCACTTTATAGCCGAACACTACATGTTCAAGAAGGGTTACGAAACCTACTCTTACTACGGGCCTCTGAACTGGATCACGTTCAACGTTGGCTACCACAACGAACATCACGACTTCCCAGCCGTACCTGGCAGTAAACTACCTGAGGTAAGCAATATCCCCCAGCTGTCGCTGTCCGACCATCCGGTAAACGTTCGGACCGAGCCAAAGTCGTCGACGGCGGGAATAGTTCCACGCGCGCTTGAAGGAGTCGGCAAACCGTAGGGGCTCAGCAGGGTCGAAGCCTGCTAGGGCCAGGGTTGGTTTCTGTATGGAAGATTTGGTCCCTATAATGAAAGGCTACGAAGGAATAGACCGACTCCTGCCCCGCCCAAGGGCGTGGAGATGTCATTGGATGATTTTCCCACCGAAAATAAAAACAATACATGAACACTACATGTTCAAGACAGATTATGAGACTTAGTCGTACAGAGTCAACCCAGAATTGTATGATCCACCCTCTTGATTTCACCGTAGGCGCGGGCTCGCGAACGGCGGGTAATGGGTAGCGAGCTCGCTGTACGTCCGTCCGGTAATAGACCGGTCCGAGTTCATGTCGTCTACGGCGCGCACTGTTTCCGCGCGCCTCAAGGAGTTGTCAGCAAACTGTAGGGGCCCAGCAGGGCCGAAGCCTACTGGGTCAAAGGTTATGTTAAAATGTCACCCGGGGCCCTGGGACGAAGGCAATGAATGGAATAGGGTAGGTTTTCAGTCAGTAAGAGTCTGACACTATTTCCCACCCCACCCAAGGGCGGGACTTGTCATTGGATGATTTTACCTACCATAAAAAACCCTCTTGATTTAAGGAGTTGTCAGCAAACTGTAGGGGCCCAGTAGGGTCGAAGCCTCTGGGGAGGTATGAAAATGCATACCAGGGCCCTGGAACCAAGGCAAAGAAGGAACGGGGTAGGTTTTTAGTCAGTAAGATTCTGACACTGTCTCGCACCGCCCAAGGGCGGGATTTGTCACTGGATGATTTTACCTACCATAAAAAAACCCACTTGAGTAAATAACGAATTTTAATCTTATGTACAGTACGACCGACGGATCTTGGCACGCCTGAAGTTAAGCTCTGCTAACTTTTGCGCATGTACACTCGTAAAAAGAATTTTTAGTGGCATTTTCTTTTTTACCGCGATACGAATAAGTACCTAATACTTTTACTATATTTTTATACACTTGTACATGTGTACTCCTATTATTTAACCCTTAACTATAGTCGTGGGTCCATTGGACCCACAGAAATCTTAATAATAAAAACAACAATCAACGAAACAATTATCAACATGAACAATCAAATAAAACTTTTTTAAACGCGTGTACTCAAGACAGAGATAGCAGACAGGAATACTGAAGTGTGACAGAGAACACATTATTATACCGAGCATTGCCGAATATTCACGAAGCTTTACGAAATAACCAAAAAGGGATGTCCAATACGCGTGTCTGAGGGTGTTGTTTAATCGATTTTTGTTCAAATCGATTGAAACTAAGTTTTAAAAATATATTTATATTCAATATTTTAAGGAGGATTAAAATCCCAGCAGTCATTATTCTAGTGGTTGCCTTTATGTAACTGATATTTAACTAAATCATGCATTTTAACTAAGAGCCAAATTCACCAATAAACTAATCGCGATTCGTTCAAACAAAACTCAGTTTGAGCGCCTAATCGAGATTATAGCTTTATTTTGCGTTTCACCGCGATGACTTGAACCTAGTTTACGCTAAACTCAGTTTCAATTCTTTTGTTGTCGCCCATGTTTATGACACGGGTCTTTAAACTAGATTACGCTGAGCTCAGTTTAGTTGAACTAAGTTTTTATATTGAATGATGAAATCAGCCCTAAGAAATTTTTTTTTTTTTTTTATTGTTATTATTAAAGTTACAATTTCGTTTGCTATCAAGAGAATTCACTATGTTTGTAAATTTATTTCGTTCAATATCTCCTAAAAACAAAAATCAATAAATTCCAAATCGATAATAAACGATTTTCTTTCTTTCTTTCTTTCATAAAAACCGATTACGATATTTGATTCGATAAACGGTCGATTGGTTTTTCATAGTGTCAATCTCTATCTAGCCTAAATCTCCGCCCGCGCACGTCGCGTCATGCCACCATTTTGTTCCTAAAAACGTTTGTGCACAGTCTTCTGCGCAAAGTTCGGGCGCGCCAAAATCCGTCGGCCGTACTGTACAAGCTTTTCTATAAATCATGCTAGCCTAGTGCGAGGGTAGATTCATAAAAAAATATCGCGCTATTGTCTATTTGTAACACAAAAGTCAGTGATGAACCTATTTGCAACATGGCTGAACTTGCGAACATTATTACATCTTACTACTTCTAGGAATACATGTTTGATATTTTCCTAAGCATAATCAGCCTTATAATTTTCCCACTGCTGGGACTCATACCTCCTCTTTAACGAGAGCATTCCCTCTTTTAAAGAGACCATTTACCATTTAGTTATGGCCCATTGGCCGTAATTAAATGTTTTGAGAGAATGTGGTGATTAAATAAATTACACAAAACAATGCGTCTAGCGGGGTTTGTTAAACCCACGGTTAACATTTTAAGTCGGGACCAATACCATTACTTTTATATTTCTATTAAATCCATTATTTCATTAAACAGGTACGCCGCATTGCTCCAGAGTTTTATGACAATCTTCCACATCACGACAGCTGGTCCAGGGTCCTTTACGATTTTGTAATGGACCCTGACATCGGGCCCTACGCCAGGATCAAACGCAAGCACCACGGACTTGACAGTTAAGTTGGCAACACTGTATTTTATTTAACAGATAAGTTTGTGAAAGTTGGTAGAATGTGCTTGCGATGTTTAGGATAACGCCATCTGTTGGGAAGATTATTAATGAATAATGAAGTATTACAGCGCAAAAATCACGCACACAGACGCAAGCGCGTTTTTGTGCTATAGAGTTGCGCGGTCTCTCTAACTATAGTCAAGCTTGTAGTTTTGATCCATTTCTTTGATTTTGTGGTATAAAACGTAATGTGTATTGAGTAATTTTTTTTTATGTATAAACTATATTATTAGGTAATACTTACTTCACAACCTCATTTTTAACCGAATTTAAAAAAGAATGTTCGACTATATGAACTTCTCATTGATGATCAACGATTGCATCACTGCTTACCTTCAGGTGGGATCGCAGTCAAACACTAGTTTATATATACATATAAAAAAAAAAATGAGCAGTACCCACACAAACAGTGAAAAGTGGCGAACATGAAATACATTTTAGGATAGGTACGTTAAGGGCTCAATGAGAGTTATTTATACAGAGATTACTGCCATAAACAATTTCAGAAACTTGACAAAACGGTCGGGTATTTTTTTTTACAAAAAAATAAATAAAAGAGGCTGAGATTGTCAATTTGTCAATATGTTTCTTTTTTATGGTTTATGAGAATATCGCGTAATATATGCGATCATTACGTAATAACTCATAAACTTGTCAATAGCGAACTGTACGCTTATTGTAATTAGGTTACATAATTCCTGGTACATGGATGTTCAGAGAGTTCATCAGTTTAATCAGTGAAGATTTGTTTAATCTAATGGTAAACTTTAATAAATAATTTAGGTTTACCTAAATCAGTATTTAAATTTACTAAATAACAAGTTTGATGTATAACGTAAAAAAATATAGAAAAATAAAATAAAATAAAATACCTCATCGCTATATCTCTACGTTGGCGTCACGGTGGTGCTTGCGTGCGCCAATAAACCTTAGGTCTGTACCGGTACAATTTACTTTGCCGTAACATAACAAGGATGAGGGGCCAGACTAACACCCGTATTTATAAACAAGTAAAAGTGATGACTTGAGTAAAAGTGACTACTTAAGTAACGATTTGTGTTTTATAGTTAAGAAATTGATCGAAGTTAGAATTGACAAAAGTTAGAATACTCAACCAAGTAATAGTTACCATTTCCTTTACTTAAGCGTTACTTTGAGATTATTTTGGATATAAATGGAATATTTTGGATAGCATTGAAGTGGGTTTTTGATGTTGTAGAAACATAGATGATAATATATTAGAGGTGATATTAGTTGCTGAACCTAGAATACATGTGATTTAGCACTGCCGTGGCGGTGCTCTGCCTTGTTCTCGTGGCGGCGGTCGGCAGCAACGATCTCTCGCACCGGGCCATGGTCCGGAGCGAGTAGGAGTGACAGGCGGTCGCCTCCTTCTGCGAAGCAGTAATGCTAGCGTAGGAGGCGGCTGCACGCGTAAGGGAACGGCTCTCACGCCCTAGCCGCCGGGATTTCGATGCAGATTTCGCGAGCGATGGGTAGCTCGTCGTCCGTCCACTGGAAGTTATGGGACATGTGATCCTCAAAGCATCATAAATACCACACTAATATAGTTTTAAATTGTTAACAATAAAGAACAGACATTTCAGACATTTTTTGACTCTGGTTTCAAATCCCAGAAATGCATACAAGAGGAGAGATACAAATAAGGTGCAAATAAAATCAATAAATTCAGTGGAACGTTTATTTTGAGTATGGAAAAGATGGTCACCATGCTTACAAATTGGTTTAGCAAATACACTTTCAACAACGCCCAACATTATTATAGCTTAGGCAGTGCTCCACAACATATTTGAACTTGACGACACCCTGGGTGGACTGTTGTTGGTTGCGTGGTTTACAAGTAGAACAACCAGGTTTTCCCACACAACAATAACCAATCACTATGTACAGCACTAGAATCCATTCAACTGTCGCAAGAGTCGTTAAGAAATATTATTCAGACGGTTTTTCCTTGTTTACTTCTTGAATCATGTTTGAAACAATAAATTGCGGAAAGATATTCAAAGAAAAAATCAACAGCTGACCATATAACATCGGCTACCATAGCAACGGTTATGACAGAAATTGATGTATAATCTTTCTAAGTAAAAAATCGCGACTCGGCATTAATCGCCATGTGTAAAAAGTAAACGTTTTAATTTAGTAGGGTTATATCATGTCAAACGGTTTGTTTTTCCAAGCATAAATTCTTTTGTACCGACAAAATTAAATGAAAATAATACACTTTTTACAATTTAAACTTCTTTATATAATGTTACTGTTATTTTACATACAAAATAAAGTAATATTAAGGGTATTACATCGCTCAATGACCTTCAAGAATTTACCTCTACATTAGTAGAGAAGAATTGACCTCTAAACAGGCATTGCAGGGGGTGCTGCGCGCGGGGTGTTAGTACTGATTCGAGTTTTTTCTTGATTACTTATCGATATTCAATGAAATTCGAAAAAAAATCAATACAAGTTATTCAATTTATCGTAACATATATTTCGGTATTAATTCAATGTATAAATATAGAGCCGTTTTCGAGAAAATATGGCATTAATGTTCAAAAAAGGCCTATTTACCAGATTTTTTTTCTAGAGTTAGGGTATTTTTTTGAGAAACGTAATCAATACAATTTATTAGTAATGTCCTTAAGTATCCCCTTCATTTTTTATATGGTAATCGTACATAAGGAAACTTCAAACAACCTAGGTGTTTTTTTGGATTTGGGCGATGTAATCCCCTTAATGTAAGATTTTGTAAAATTAATCTAGATCTTACGTGTGCTTTTTCATGCAACGAAACTCAGTGACGACGTGTTGCCACACAGAAACAACCACCTAGCGTTGAATGTTACTTGAGAATTTGCTTAAATAAGAAACGTGTGTTACTCCACTATAGAATAAAATTTTGTAATTAAGAATTGAAACGTCAAGTGATGACTTATTGAAGAAATGATTTAGCAACAAGTAATCAGTCACTTCTTTATAAATACGGGTGTTTTTTTAAATATAAATACGGTTGTTAATATCATGTCAATGTATCCATGACAATTTCTATAACATGTATACAAATTGTAGGTATACATATAATGTATTATCATGGATACATTGACATGATATTAGAAGTGTATACTTACTTTTGACTATTTTCGATAAGTTTATTTTTATACCAATGACTAGTTTCTACATTAGACAAATTCAGTAATGATGCTGTGACTATATCATCATCAAAATTGTGGATGATTATTATCAAGCTATGCCAATCCATTGCTAATAGTTCGAGTTCGGTCAGATACTTCCTTTCTCTGTTTTTATTCATTTTCGATCTTATCTTTATGAGAAACTCGTCACAATCTGTTTATCCATTTTGGAGATGTCCCCGGAATGAAAACCCATTTCCGTGGGAAAATAAAAAGTAGTGACATTCATTAAAATATTAGCTATATCCACGCCATAAGCATGGCGCTAAGTCTCCTCAGCACTCCTCAACGGTTTGAGAGTCGACACGGCGTCCTCAACTTCCACGCAAGTCCTCACCGGACATGGTAACTTCGGGAGGTTCCTTCACCCGATTCATGCGGAACAAATGCCCGTGTCTCACCATTGTGCGGGCCGCCCGCAGGACAGGGTGGAGCAGCGAACTCTCGCACCGGGCCTTGGTACGAAGTGAGGAGGAATAGCAGGCGGTCGCGTCCTTTTGGGTAGCAGTAAAGCTAGGAAAGGAGCCGGCCGCACGCGTAAGTGACCAGCCATCCTCATGTCTCAGCCGCCGGAACCCTGATTCAGATTTCCAGTCATCATAGGCATGTGCTTATGGACGACGAGCAATGGGTAGCTCGCTGTTCGGCCGTCCGGTAAACGAGCGTCGATGGCGCGTAGTATTCCAAGCGCGCCTCAAAGAGATGTCTGCAAACCGTAGAGGCCCAACCTGCTAGCAGGCAGGCAGGACCGAAGCGTACTGGGGCCAAGAGTCGACTTCTGAAAAGAAGGCTCGGCCCCGGTATGAAAGGCAACGAAGGAACAGGGTGGGATTTTTAATCAATAAGAGTCTGACACTATCTGCTGCTTCGCCTAAGAGCAGGGGATGTCATTGGATGATTTTCACCCACCGACAAAAAAAAATACCTACTTTTTTTGTTATAATACATACATTATACATAGAAAACACCAAGACAGAACGAATGGCCGTCATTATGATGTGAACGAGTATATCTAATCTTGTACGAACTGACGTTCGAGCTCTAACTGTTTACTTATTTTCCGATCCGTACTGTGTATTGTGTGTGTGTGTGCCTATGCCTATCTTCTGGCACCATCATCATCATCAGGTCACTTTGATGATACCATTTTCAACATAACTATTCAGAACCATTTATTTATTTGTATTGTCATAGTCGCTTAACTATCTTCATTGTGATATCTATGCGAGTATGAAGTTCCGTTGGCCATTTCTGGTCTTCTTCATCGTTTCCACTCCATCAAATGTTACTTTTTGACTGTAAATGCTTAGGTCCTCGATAAAAAAAACCAAAATCACTATATGGTTGCCTATAATATTTGAGGAGTTCCCTCGATTCCTCATGGATCCCATCATCAGAACTGGATTTTGAAAAAAAATGGGACCAATTTGGAAGTATACCCTTGAGGGACAAAAAAAAATTGCAAATCGGTCCATAAACGACAGAGTTATCCGCGAATAAACATAAAAAAAGCATATATAGGGTCGAATTGAGAAACCTCCTTTTTTTGAAGTCGGTTAAAATGGGTCGTTAATTTTGACACAATGTGACGTTTACATAATTATTGGTCACAGCTAAGCATACTTCTTTTTGTGATTTGATGTTGCTACTTGATTTTGAAATTTTAAAACATTTCTATGTTATTGCTCGTGACTGTCCCCATAATTTCTTAATAATTTGATATTGTATTGATTTTAATTTAGTTACTTTATAAACTAAATCAATGATTTTTTTTACAGTAACTATTTTGTTGAGGATCTTAGCTATTGACTTATATTTTTTGTTTATTAATTCTGTCAGTATTTTAAAAGTTCTCGAGCTTCAAAATTGACTCTGAAAGCTAAAACGGGTAAATATCTGTTTAAATATCGGAATATAGTTTACAATTGAGCAATTAATTTAAATAAAATTCTATCTAACTATATAGACAATAATATTTTCTATTGTAATTAGTAAATTACGTTTTTATATTACAAGTCATTAATGGATATAAACGGGTTTGAAAATCATAGTTTTGACCGAAATAGCGCGTAAGACGAGTGAACTGAACGCTCTTAACAAAACATATTTTTGTTTTCATTAAGCACCTTTTATGATTATTTATAATTAACGTATATTATTTAACCTGTTGAATATCGTAATTAGAGACACAATAGAAAGACAATAGGTGTGCGGACGCCGGCGTCCTCTTGGGGAATAATGAATTAAATAAAGTTGCATTGGCGTGAGATTTACGGCGTTATCCTTCCGGAAATATTCAGCCATGAACTGATTTTACCAACATCGCAAGCGCCATCTATTGACGAAAGTAGTAATTATAGTAGTAAGTTCATCTTGTATTTTTTGGACTGTATGTTTATTTTCTTGAGAATACAGCATTGTTTTTATTGTTATTTCTTAAAGCTGTTTACCGCTTACGTCGGATATATTCGACAAACACTCGCGTTTATTCCGCTAGGGTCGCACATCCTCGACCAAATACTCCATCTCGTCAGCTCTTCTGTCACCTATGGGGATTGAAGAGCTAAACGAGATGGAGTAACCAGTCACAAACACACGAACATGGCGAATACGTCGCGAAAACACTCGTCGAGCCTATCCGACGCAAGCGGTAAAAGATTTAAGTAAATTCGTTTGTTAGATTTTCTATGGATATTATTTTAATTTGTGTAACCAGTATATTTGAAGGATCAGTGCTCAGGCACATGAGTAAAGAGGTACAGAGAGAAAGCTTCGTAAGAACGTGCAATATTGTTACCTATTTTGGTAGGGTTGTAACAATAGGTAAATACAAATGAAATAAAACATTTGACTGGCCTGTTGGTCTAGTAGTTAGTGGCCCTGACTGCTATGCCGGAGGTCGTGGGTTCGATTCCCACCCAGGACAAATGTTTGTGTGATGAGCACGTCATTTGTTCTGTGTCTGGGTGTAATTTATCTATAATATGTATGTATTTAGAAATATATAAGTATGTTTATCAGTTGTCTAGTACCCATAACACAAGCTCTGCTTAGCTTGGGACTAGATAACGTTGTGTGATAGTTGTGGAATATTATATTATATTAGTGGAATATTATATATTATATTATATTATATTATATTTGTTAAATATTATTAGTACTCAATATAAAAACACAAATATATAAATCTATATTTTGTATATCTTACATTCAACACACATGCCTACTACGTACATACTAACCTATTCACAAACCTACAAATGTTTATTCAAAGCTTGTAATAACAATAAAAAAGCAAAAACACACCGTGTAATACGCTCTTCTTATTAAAGATAAGTACTTACTTGAAGAAGTAATAATTAAAAATTTATTTATCTATTGTACTCCTTAGGACAATTAAAGTATGATATATTTTTATTTATACTAAGTACCATTATTAATTATAAAATACCATGTTTTTACTATAAAATATTTAAACTTGTCACTAACAAAATAAACAACGTGCTTCGCAGTTGCAGTGGAAGATCCCTAGATATCTTCCACTGACTGTGCCCGCGCCAACCGGTTTTTTCTAGTTTCGCGTACGTAACAAACGGCCAGTGGTCTCGCACACATTCCCCGCGTGTTTGTAGCGGTGAAACCGATTCGCGCGGTTGTATGAAGCTTTGTCTCTGTACCTCTTTACTCATGTGACTCAAGGGAGCTTTTCACCTGTTCTCCATAGGAACCTATGGCGAAAATTGGTGACTGATATCAAAAATGTATCCAAGCCGGACTGTCCATGGCCGCGTAGCTTCATAGACGCACGACGGCACCACGGTGCAGCTTCATCGACAGAATTTCACAGTTTTGTCTGTAAACTTCACGCAGGCGTACACCAAGCGTATAATGACGAATACGCGTCTATGAAGCTACGCGTCCGTATTTCCTAAATTGTCACAAAATGATTTAATCGTATTTTTTTTTTGAAACTGTAAATACCACCACCATTATGTGCTAAAGAAAGAAAGTTTTAAAACTATTTTGCGGGATTCAATTTAATTTAATTTTCTATTTAGGCTGTCATTTGAATCTCTGCTTAAAAATGCCACGATATTAATTTTCGAAGTATGTATTTATTGTATACTTATATATTAAAAATATATTCTTCCATAACATATTTTATGTAGAAGTGTTCCAACCCACATGCTATTTCACTTACCATTGTAATCATAATCGCCAAACGTAAATGGTAGTGGGCGTGGACATGATCGATGGGGCCGAAAGTGTCTGGAGTAGCGACGACGGAAGACGTAGCGTTAGCGTGACCGACCCCAAGGTAGACCGATGACATGGGGACAGTCGCGGGAATCCTATGGATGCGAGATGCACAGGACCGGTCGTTATAGAGGTACTTGGCGAAGGGCTATGTCCAACCGTGGGTGTCTTTCTGCTGAAATGATAATGAGGATTCATAATGTTTTTAGATCACTCTAGCTGAGTGATTTGAAAAACTCATCACGTTGGTTAAAACCTAGGCAGATTATATTTGATTGATGGCTGAGAGATGTTCCTTCAAGAATATCGTTGAATTTTCAGAACCATAAGCAGAAAATTTTAGATTTTTTTCCATTGCAGATTAACGATATGAACGTGGGTTGGTACATTTTTGCATAATACATGAGGTGTTTTCGTACCTCACTCAAAGTAGCGTTTTGTAATAATGTTGAACGATTTTCGGAGCAACCTTGTTCTAGCGTACTACAGGAATGGGGCATTTTTATACCCCAGTGATATGATGTACATTGAGATAGTATAATCTTGTTATAAAATATACATATTACAATGTAAAACATTAAATTATGTCATTAATATGTATTAATTGTTGGGATAATCCCATTTAAAACCAGTATTTTTAAGGTTCAATTTTATTTTTGTACATATTTTCAGAATTTTAAGTAGATATTGTATCTTAGAACTATTTAAGTTATTAATTATAAACAGTTAAAAATGCGTGAATTTTAAGTTATTAACACTTTCGGTGCCAAGGATTTGGTATATGAGTCGTATTGAAAAACCTAAGTATGCTAAGTAGTTTTAATATGGACTCGCTAGTGTGCTGGCCAAGTATATATATACAAGTCAACAATAGTTACAGTACTTCCGAAATATCTAGACCGCACCGGACTTCGAACAATTGGCTACGCAGCAGTGCCGTAACCAGCCTTTTGAACGCCTGGTGCAAGCTTGTAGTGTGGTGTGTATAAGCTACTAACTACCAAACACGATCCAAACCTTTACCCTCGTTTGATAATTTCTGCGCCCCTCTATCGCCTGCGCCTTTGGATTAAGGCAATAATTTGGAACGACAACTTCAGAGTGGCTAATATATTTTGAACGTACTCTCTGTAACTTGGGAGGTGACGCTTTGGGCACACGAACGAATTTTTATGTTCTTGTCATCGAAAGTTTTAAAGAATGATTATTTTTTTCACAATTATTTGTTATAAAAAGTATGAATATGTATTTCTATTGCATATTTATTTTTACTTTATGCTAGAGTAGTCTAGAAACGTATTTATATTGGCGCTATAAAGCTTGTTTAGTAGTACATTTAATGTAAATTACATACAGGGGTTTTAATTTAAAACTTTTCATACAAATATTTTACATTTTTGTCATACTTTTTGTAAGTAGTATTTATATAACTTTTTGTCAACTAAAGGAATATGCATGCATTTTCTTTTTTATTTGCATTGTTAAATCATTTTTAATATATCACCATCAACAACGAAGTTCTAAAAGTCCGACAAAACGATCTACGATCTTTCTTGACGTTGAAAAAGATCGTTGATCGTTTTGGCGCTAGTGACAAATACATTTGTTTAAATTTTTTATATCCCACTTGCTTTTTCTATAATTTTTTTTGTTTTTTTATTTTGTATAAACTGGTTTAGTATTAATATTTTTTCATGAATATTCCTTATTCCAAATGTTTAGCATTTATACTTATAGTATAAGAGGGATGGACCTTAATAGTCAACTTAAGTTACAGTGGCAGGTAACTGTCACGTGAGTTTGAAGAAAGTGTAAGGTCGACTCATACATGTGTCACAGTCACAGTTCCTTCTAAAACCATGTGTTTGAAGTCAAGAGTGAATAGGTTACTTATAAGCAAGCGTGCTCCATCGTCAACGACATCATCGCTTACTATCAAATGAGATGTAGTCAATCCCGAGCGCGCCTATCAATAATAATAATAAAAAATTACGACATTTGTCCCTCACACACACTTTTTTGACAGTCGCCGTCGTCATGTTCTCAATGACAGAATTTTACCTATGGAATAAAGGATGGAGAGATCAATTAACAGAATCGGACTAAAATGTTAGAGCTTCTCCGAAAAAAAATTGGGGAAAACAATTAACCATGATTTTATTAATGATAGCTGTTCCATGCGTTTTTAGTTACTGCTCCGCTCCCGTGAGTCGAAGCATGATCCTCGATAAATCGGCTATCCAACACTTGAAATAATTTTTGAATTGGAACCACCGCTACTGAGCTTAACGCGTTCAAACAATTTCCCTCAGCTTTATAATATTGATTGTCGTATTGCTGGTCTTTCTATCACAAAATTCTCAGTGGCTGCAGTCTTACTACATGATATAGGCTTTACAAAACTATGTAAAATTGCGATTATTATTCGTCTCGGCGAATCACTTCAGGGATACGACGATTTTATATGATACTTGTTATGCTCTGCTAGATATTTATTATTCTAAAACTATGTATGGATATTCTAGACACAATTTCTGAAACGAAAGTTATCGCAAAATTAAGCGCTTATTCAAAAGAGCGCAGCTCTAGAACGCAAAGGGTGATTGAAGGAACACAGGTGGGTTTTAGTCAGTAGAAGTCTGAATGCTCCTTGCTCCACCCAGTGCGGAAGATGTCAGTTGATGATATCTCACCTAAATTGCTATAGTTGTTAAATTTAGTTAAATTAAACCTCCAATTGCATCACTAGACTTATGTTAGCGATGCGTCATGATGCGATACTTTCTTTCCAGAAATTAGATGAGATTCAGATATTATTCATGGAATAGAATGTTGAAATACCAAAACACCTATTTAGTTCAAAATATTCATAATTGTTTCATTGTTAATTACATATGTAAGACGTTCTTCTTTTTCCTGACATATAAGTACAAAAAATCTGTGACAAAGGAGTAGTTCTTCCATTCTGCCACGCAAATTAAATGTTATTATCCAATTTAAAGCTCTTGAATAATACTTTGTAGTTACTAATAAACATGAAAAAAATAAACATTGAGAAATAAAAATTTCAAGCGTAAATCTGATATGTATTTGCATTATATTTCGAAGCGACAAGCAATTGTCTGTAAACAGGAAGAACGTCCCATGTTAGTATTTATTATAAACACCTCTTGTTATTTGTAAGAAATCATGTGATCAATTTTAACTCAGTCAATGACAGTCAGTTTTTTTTTTTATGTCTATCCAATCGATTATTGTATTTTTATTTTTTAACATTAGACTAGAGTGATCCAACAACGCGTGAATAAAATTCTTAATTAACGTAGCATCATAAAAGTCTCTCGGGATAAAATTAATAAAATATTGAATAGAGTGATTTATAAGAAAGATTTAGGTGCATATTAATGTAGACAGAAGCCAGCTGGCGCAGTTTTGATTTTTTTTTTCTTTAATACTTTCACTTTGATTGGCTACAAAAGTTCATTAAACACGTAGTTTATTTCTCTTTAAAATGGGTCTTATTTGTCCGGTGTTGAATAAAATCGGTCACATGGAATTGAAAAAAATATTCTGGCTATGAATCGTGTTCTTATTGTAAAAAGATCTATATTTCTGAATGTGAATTTATGTAAAATGTTGTAATAAAATCATATTATATTTAATAATTCCTTGGTTTTATTTTGAATCTTTATCTTGATGACGAGAGTTTAGTTTTCCGCTCTGATGCTAATCTTTTCGATCCACATGCCATGGCGAACCGCTGTTTGTTATGAGGTTACACTACTTGTATGAGGGTACTTACAGGTATTTGGAGCTTGCTTCAAATCGGCGAAGCGTCATGTCCCACGTGCCTGTAATTCCACCGTGACTACAAAATACTACTATGGGTTGATTCCTTTTAGCAAAATTGAATTAATTGATCCAATGTAAACTTGCGACATCAAATTGTGGATTGGTTCGTTTTGGTAGATCTGGACTTACTGTCCTGTGTTACTCCTTTGACAGCAAATTGTGGGTTGAATCATTTTGACAGTCTTGGACCCACTTTGGAGAATTGTGACATTAAATTGTGGGTTGGTTCGTTTTGGCAGACCTAGACCCATTGTGAAGACCTGCGACATCAAATTGTGGGTTGGTTCATTTTAGCAGAACTGTCCAAATTGTAGATCTGACGTCTGTCTCCGTGTAACAACTGGTAACACAATAACCTTTTTATCTTCTAAAGTCAAAAGCCGGTGTAAAGTAGGCGTACGGATTAGGCAGATACTTAAGCAACGAGTCCGAGCGTGGCCACGTTGCCCCTGGATGGCAATGAAATCATTTATATTTAGTTCGCATAAGTCAAAGATATTAGGTCGAATTTGACTAAGTTCAATAAAGTGGAAAGCCCGATTTTAGTAAATCCTTTTCCTTGACTTAATAACGCACCAATACATTAAAAAATATAGTTTGTAGCTTTCACTTCAATCGTAGAACTGATGACCGTTGTTATGGTAGACGTGTGCTTGATAGGAGATTTCAAATCGGCAGTCTGAGGGATGATGTGGAAGACTGATCTTCGCAGGGTGGCCGACAGTACCTGGATGAAGTGCAAATGGAGAGATCTGTTCAGCAGCGGACTGCTGTAGCTAAATATTGATGATAAAAGGTTATCTTGGTTGAGATACTAAATTACTCAAAACGCCAGAAAACTTGATCATCAGTCTATTCAAGGGGTATCGTACTACTTAGTAACTGGGTGGTGAATCTGAAGTCCAACGTAGCATTAAGCTGGCGCACGCGCATGTGTTGTGTACGGCGGTCCTCGTAGCGGAAGCCGGATTATTACCTGCGCTGTGTCACTAGTTTAACAGTGTGCATGTAGTCGTGTCGATGGAGAACTTTAACGTGTTATTACGTAGCAAAAGGGGCACGGATGCCCGGACGGAGCACTTTTGAATGGGACCGCGTGTGCGCCCGCTTAACGCAGTGTTGGCCCTGATAAGTAGTCGCTCCACACTGTAAGACACAGGCATTGAACCGTAGTTGGGAAAAGGCCAGATGATGATACTAAATAAAAATCATAATATTCTTAAATTTTATTCCACTCAACTTGTTGGTATAATAATAAAGTAAAAAAATGCGTATTGGACGGAGCTTAGTCAACTATACTAAAAGCTACATTAGTCAGTACATTACAAAGCGCGTCAATTAGTTTGGTGACAATTAAAGTGACTAAAACTACGAAATAAAAGATTTTTTTTCTACACGACTGTCCAGCACTTCGGAGAACTCAGGCATGTTGTTAGTATATTGTTTTTTTGGATCTGATAAGTAATCACCACCGCTTCAGGACATCTTAAATATAAGGGGCATCGCAGGTGCGTTGCCATCCCAGTGATTGACCCGTTAAACGGTACCCTTTCCCTTTAAACCGGGCCATAGCAACGCTACTTGTTCCCTGCCGGATTCTGTTTCATATTAGCTACAACCTAGGAGTCTTTAAGGCATGAGTAAGTTACTTTTAGGCAAGCGTGTTCCATTGCTGACCTCATCATCACTTACCATCAGGTGAGAGAGATAGTGGTCAAGTGGGAATCTATCAATATTGATAACAATTGAGAAACTATACATTTCAAGAGTAAATACTGTAGCCATTGTCGATATAAGGAAAAAAAAAGTCCCAATTATGTTCTCCATTTGGATTTTGAACTGCATAAGACTTGAAGTAGACCCCAACAGGCAATAATACTAAGCAGGTGGATAATCGTAGCCTAAGATTAAATAGCTTTACGTCCATTATTAAAATAAATTGTTAAAAACCGCCACTCAGTCGTGTCAAATAGGGAGTTGCCCAGAAAATATGAACTTTGTGCATTATATTCAAGGCACTATCAAAAGGCACGGACAGTGATTGTAATACTTCTTTTTTATGGCATAACAACAGTCATTTCAATACAAACATCTGTAAACATGATAATTTATAAAATTACGTGAAAAAACTCTCTTCAAAAAAGTGCTTCAAATTATATTTTTCGTAAAAAAAAAAACTTATTTATTATGTTCTAAAATTCCAGGCATTGCGATTGCTCTCTTTGTCATCAAAAAGTTATTGCAATATATCGATTCTGTTAGGCATAAACTGAAAGTATTGCTGTCTTTTTCTAACATGCAGGACTAGAAAGAGATGAATGAGGCTAATTTTTACATTGCATGTCAGCATGTTTAAAGCGTAATTTAGACGGTACGAGTTTCTCGAACGTTTTGTTCGAGAAAATCGTACGCAATAATCGTAAGCAATAATCGCCATGACATTATCGTATCAAAGTGTTTAGACACAGGTAAGAAATAAATTCGAGTCGAGAAACTCGAACCGTCTAGGTATGAATGTTTAGACGGAGATGCTTTTTTGTTCTTACGATTATCGTACGTTCGAGACGAGAAACTCGCACCACCTGGGTATGTGTTTAGACGATGACATTTTTTCTATGCTCTTACGATTCTCGTATGTTCGAGGCGAGAAACTCGTACCGTCTAAATTGCGCTTTAGTCTGCGAAATTGTTCGCAAGGTTACCGCAGGTGGGTTTTAGTCAGTAAAAGCCTGACACTATCTCTCTCTACACCCAGAAAGGGAGGAAATATTTGACGATTTCTCACCTCAAAAATTGAATATTTTAACAAGATTTTCTTCCATGTATAAATACAATAAGACAGCAATAAATTCACCTGATTGGTACTGAAGCCTAATTTTATATCAATTTTGGCGTATTTTTTCACATTTTAACTAGGTGGGCACACATTCGTTACTGATGCATATAAACCACATCACATTCAACAACATTTGCAATTAATTCATACGATTTTACATATCGCTTATCCAATAGAACAATAAACACAATTTATGTGTAGAAGTGTTTTAAGGTTTTTTTTAACCTTATATTTAACTTATTGTTTCGGTTTATATTTTCATTAAGCTACTTGTAGCGGCTTCACTCGCGTTATTATTATTACAAGTGCCAATTTCGATCCAAATCTGTTTAGCCGTTTGAGCTAGAATAAGTTTATCTACGAAATACTAAGATATATTTTAATAGAAACTATAATAAACTTTATTTATTACGAGTAAAAGTACTAATTCTTTTGGCATAAAAATAATAATTTTCAAGTTTACTGCAATTAAGGGTATTACATCGCTCAATGACCTTCAAGAATTTACCTCTACATTTGTAGAGAAGAATTGACCTCTAAACAGGCATTGCAGGGGGTGCTGCGCGCGGGGTGTTAGTACTGATTCGAGTTTTTTCTTGATTACTTATCGATATTCAATGAAATTCTAAAAAAATCAATACAAGTTATTCAGTTTATCGTAACATATATTTTGGTATAAATTCAATGTATAAATATAGAGCCGTTTTCGAGAAAATATTGAATTAATGTTCAAAAAGGCCTATTTACCAGATTTTTTTTCTAGAGTTAGGGTATTTTTTTCAGAAACGTAATCAATACAATTTATTAGTAATGTCCTTAAGTATCCCCTTCATTTTTTATATGGTAATCGTACATAAGGAAACTTCAAACAACCTAGGTGTTTTTTTTGGATTTGGGCGATGTAATCCCCTTAAGTCATCGTTCTATTGTATTAGCGATATTTTTGTTTCATATTATGTTTTATGTACGGTAATTTACTTTTTTGCTACACTGCAACAATTCCAAAGTTTACTTAGTCTAAAAAATATTTAAATCGGTCTTATTTCATATTTAAACTATATTTTGTTACGCTGCTTTTGGTTTAAGTGACATTTTTTTTTTACCGACAACCGATCAGAGATCCTAATGCGAGTTTGTTTTACGTTATCTAGATCGACACGTTATGACGTTCGGCGCTCTTTTTTTTTTGGCCCGCATTGGCCCGCAATTCAAAGCTCTTGAATTGCCATGATAATATTATTAATTTTAAAAGGAAAATAAAATTGAGAACCTGCAATTTTCAAGCGTAAATACGACATTTACATTATTTTTCGAGGATGTGCCATTATCGGTAAAAAAGAGAATGTCCCATAATACAAAATAAGTATACAAAAATTAAAAAGTTATTCTTAATAGTCGAAAAAGCTGCATTAATTCTTTCTTACACATAAAATTATACATTAATCATTACAATTCACATAATTGACATACTTACTATAATTATGGTTAATAAAATAACATTATATAAAAATAATATACATCAATATGAGATTCTTAACAAGAAAAACATTTAATTTAAAATTTTATTAAAGTAATCAATCATTAAAATATTTAAGGACGGAAATTCTATAACAAATAAGGGCTTTTATCTTGAAACCTAATAATATTAATTATTATATAATTCTTGCAACGAAAAATGATTTGGCGCTATGACTGAGTTTCTGCAAAAACTAACCAACACACTTTCTACCATGTATCATAGGAGCTGTAATAATTTTTAACATAAACGATCATTAATTTTAAATCTATCATAATTACTTTTACTTTTGAAATAAATACAAAATAATTTTAACCATTTTTAATGTTCTTTCCGGATAGTAATATCACACATTGAAGATTAATTTTAAATCTAACCATTTAAATTTCATGTAGGAACAAGTGGATACATAACCAGATTGACGCCACATGATCAGTGAGCAATTTTTTTTTTAAACTTGTAAACTTACACATTGACCCCAGACGATGAATGTGTAAGCCATAGAAAAAAATGGTTCGAGCGGCAATCAATCCAACGAATTTACTGTTTTACTAAAAGACTAGCTTGGCCAGCAAGAAAGTAGAAAAAAACAAAAATCTTTTAGTTATACCAGTATCAATAGCATTCTACTGGTGAAAGAATTTTTAATAACAGTTCAATAGTTTGTAATTACAAACAAGAATACAAATATTTCCACTCTATAATACTAGTATTTTTTTTTTTTTTTTTTTTTTAGTATACTAGTATAGTATGGAAGTACAGATTGTGGGTTAGGTCGTTCTTGAAGAACGAAGTTAAAATGTGCAATATTAAAATTTATTTCTCTATCTTACGCGTCGAAATGAGAATGTAAATATGACATACATGGTATTATATAAAGCCAAAAAAAAATTTTTCGTTGCGAGGAGTGTACATTAATGAAGAATTAAAGAACGATATTTATTGCCATTTTTGGACCTTTTACATTCCCTTCAGTGACCTCCCAGTGAAATAATTTTATCGGATTAATAAGTAAAAATTACATTAACGAGCTAATTTTTCAATAATCTTAAAACTTTAATTAGAGAACTAAATATGGCGGTTTGACATATTTCCTATTCGATGTTGCAAACGGCTTCGCATACCTTCGAGTGGAAAATTATCCCAAAGGATATGGGACTATTCCAGGACATAGTCTACCCATGAGTCAATTTCATCAAAGTTTTTTCAGACGTTCGAGCGTGTGACACCTTTAGGGTCGGTACATATCTGTCGGACGCATTAATGCATCATCGGTTAACTGTGAAAGGTCGAATGTTTTATTATATATTTCTCCGTTCTGGTGTTACGCGACCGATAATACGCGACGCATTTTCCGTCCGATATGTACCGACACTTATAATATCAGCGTGACAAAAAACTGTAGATATGCCAAATTTAGTTTTATGGTTAAAGTTATCTGATTATTGAACAATTGACCATTGGTTTCTATACAAAATATTGCATGATATTATTGAAAATATGAATGTATAAAATTGTGTACATCGAAAAAGTTGTATCAAACTTGCAAGACGTTTTAAGTAAGGATGAAGTTTCGAAAAAAGATCGAAATTTGACTCGATTCGAATAGTCTAAAGAATCGATTCAGTAATGAATCGATTTCTGAAAGATGATCCAACAATGCACATGTGTTTCATGACTGGTGCATAATTGAATGTACAACATTCACATACAAATTATTTCTAGGAAAATAGGAGCTTTGACGATTTTAAAGAATAATATGGTCGGTACGGTTGTTGTTTCATTGATTATTTTACCTAATTAAAACTAGTAATAGTCTTTTTTTATGGTAGGTAAAATCGTCCAATGACAGATACCGCCCTTGGGCGGAGCGGGAAATAGTGTTAGAGTCTTACCGACTAAAAACCTACCCCGTTCCTTCGTTGCCTATCGTACCGGCGCCGTGCCTTCCTTTCAGAAGCTGACCCATGACCGACAAAATGAGATCGATTAATCAAAGAATGGACATGGATAGATCAAGAAAATCGACATTAAACAGCGGGTTGATTCCGTGAATTAATCTCATACACTTGAAATCGTGATTCAATTTTTTGTTTTCATAACGGTAGAGATTTTGCAAACATCTTATTATTTACAATTAGTTGTATATTCCTATACCTATACCTCAAGTTAGTTTTTTATGTGAATGTTACACAATCAACAGTCATGAAACACATATGTATGTAATGTAGGATTATCTACACCAGCTTTGTAGAGCCCAATCAACGGATCAATCTTTAAGAAGTAAATTTTTTGTTGAATCGATTCAAAAATCGATCCCTATGGATACACAATAATCGTATGAGAATCGTTTAAAGGTCTATTGTTGTGTTGCAGCAAGCGTCAACTGCAGTGAGGAGGATTTTGTGCCCGGCACCGCACACCGCAGACTTGTGCGTCGATCAAGAGACCAAAACATTATAAAGACATCCAAAACTGTTTTTCAAATTCCTGCAATTTACAACCTACCATTATCTTCCAATGTTCACACAGGAGTTTCAAGACTCCCCTCGCCTGGTGAGGAAATCTCAGCGAGGGGCGTGGTCTCGTCAGGGAGGTCCGGAGCGTGTCATATCTGTGAGGCTGGCATGGTCGACACCGTGCTGTGGGGCGTCGTGGGCCGAGAGCCGGCGAGGGACGCGTTCAGGGAGGCCATGGTACCCATCTGGGGAAGAAAATTTATATAACTTTTAAAAGGGGTTTTTTTTTTACAAAAATGCTTATGCTTTTACATTTCATTCTCATTCGCCACAGATTCAATAAACATCACTATGATACAGAACTTCAGAACTTGATACGCGGGAATCTTAGCAATAAATATCAAAGAAAATTACATTTTTCTTTACAAATATTTTTATAACTTTTTAGGTAAACGGAAACCTTCGTCGAAATGGGAGGATCCTCCGACCAGACGGTTGTTGTATGGTCCGGGCAACTGGCCAATAGTTGATTTCGGGTTGTTGTACATTTGAGGACCAGGATTTTGCTACATAAACAATATAAAGTTTAATGCAAGCATAATTTTAATTATTCCATGGCTGTGGATTTTTTTTTAAAGAATGCCGCGAACCTGGAACGCAAAGGCAAGCAAAACTGAAGAATCGCGGGTGGGTTTTAGTCACTTTTCTTCACTTAAATTTAACTAAGACTCAGTTAAAATAGAAAACAAATCGTTATTGGTAAGCAAATAAGTTTTCATTGTAGACCATACTTTTGAAGTAACATTTGTTAGATAGAAGTCATTGATAGGTATCCCTATTCTTATTTGAATTGCATTGTAATGTAATTTATAGATGACCATTTTGCTACTTTATATTCAATTCATAAAAACGCTTATTAACTCTTTACGCTCTTTGCGCGTTTATTTCGCCAGGACCGCACATCCACGACCAAATACTCCATCTCGTCAGTTCTTCTGTCACCTATACGGATTGAAGAGCTAAACGAGATGGAGTACCCAGTCGCAACACACGACCCTGGCGAATAGGACGCGAAAATACTCGTCGGACCAGTCGGAAGTGCGTGGTAAAATGATTTAAAAAGACCGGTCAAGTGCGAGTCGGAATCGCGCAAAAAGGGTTCCGTACCATTAACTAGGTAAACAACAGAACAACAACAACATAGGCAAAAAAAAAATGGCGTTTTTTGAATGGGAGCTCTTAAATATATTTTTTATTAAAGTTTTATTATTCATTATTAAAGTAAAAATAAGACTGAGTATTTTGTGAATATTTCAAGGTTCTACCTGTTGCCATTATAGATATCGAGCAAAAATTGGCAAAAAAATCGCGTTTGCTGTATTGGAGCCCCCCTTAAATATCTATTTTATTGTGTTTTTAGTATTTGTTTTTACAGCGGCAGCATACATAATTTGTGAAATTTTTAACTGTAGCTATCACAGTTCTTGAGATACAGCCTAGTGACCGACAGACAGACAGACAGTCTTAGTAATAGTCTTTTTTTTATGGTAGGTAAAATCATCCAATGACAAATCCCGCCCTTGGGCGGAGCGGGAAGTAGTGTCAGACTTTTACTGACTAATAACCTACCCCGTTCCTTCGTTGCCTATCGTGCCGGGGCCGGGTATTCCTCCGTTTTTAACTTTTGGGTGCGGAACCCTACAAAAAACTGAAAGAAAACTCACCCTCAAATGCGCCAAATCCTCCAGCTTTGTCAGATCAGCGAGCTCCAAATACAAGCTGTACACCAGCACCCAGCCATACATCCCAGCGACACAGAAAACTATCCAGAATAAGCACATGAGCACGTTGTACGCGAATATCATGTCGTTCACTATCGACGCGAACACGAACGCGAACAAACGGAACACAATGAACACTCCGAAAGTGTAGAGCCATGGGACTATGCGTTTCTCGTATTCCTGGAATGAGAGAAATTGTTTGGTTAAGTATTTCGATAGAGGAAACTGAGGGAGATTTAATACACCGTTAAATGGTCGTTTTAATCCCGTGGAGGGTCGATTCAGTACATGAAACAGTATCGATTTGTAAAGATAAAATTATTAGCACTGATTTTCTAAAACTCGAGTTAATATACGCATGTACGAAATTAATTTCTTTAAGTAAACGAGTCAATGACCTTGTAGGTAGTTAGAACCAAATAAAGAGGCCAAATAAAACTGGCCAAATTGTTTTAAACATTAAGTTTGATGATATTTCAATCCTCGTTTGGCCTACTTTCTTTAGACCTTTTATTACCATAGAAATTCTACATCAATGATATGGCTAAACGAGGATTGACATATCATCAATTAATGTTAACATTTAAACGATAAGGCCAGTGTTACTTGGCCATATCATGAAGTTATCAAAAGTTACAAAACAATGTTTTGCATCAAAAGAATTGTTTATAATATCTAGGGTAAGAAATTCACGGTTACGTTATCGTGGCCCACACCGGAAACTGAAGGAACACAGGTGGGTCAGTAAAAGTCTGATACGCCCTCTCTTTCAACTCAGAGAGGGAAGAGTCGTTTGATAATTTCCTACGTAAAAAAAGTCAACAAGAATCTAAATATGTTAAAATATGCCACAATTTTTTTTTTTATACATGTCCAAGTGGATTGGACTGTTTTTGCTCGTCAACAATACAAACACATTTGGCCTAATGGATTTTTTGATGCAGTAAATTTAATTATGAGAGCCACGGAAGAGAAATGAGAGCATTTGGGTTACAAATTAATGTTTTTCTTTATTTATAAAAGAGCAAGTAGATTGGTCTGTTTTCGCTTTACAACAGCATACAGCACTTTTGGCATATTGAATGTTTAATAAACTGAATTATAACTGCGTGTGGGTTTTTAAGTTATGTAAAATCATCCAATGACAAATCCCGTCCTTGGCGGAGTGGGAAGTAGTGTCAGACTCTTACTGACTAAACCTGCCCCGTTCCTTCGTTGCCTATCGTGCCGGGGCCGGGTATTCCTTTCGGAAGCTGACTTAGACCCCAGCAGGCTTCGACGGCGTGCATTGGGTAGCACCATTGCACGCCGTCCGCAAGCACGCGCCTACGGTGGCCGGGCCTCTGCCTGATGCGGTCGGCCTCCTCCTTTGCTAAACTGCATGTGTGTTGAAAATTTAGTGTTTAGAGGAAATTTGGTGATCCTATATTCTCCTCTGTCTCCAAGCATGTTCTGGAGGACTGTCTGTGATACCTATTATGAGGTTATTATGATTAATATTAAGCTTATTACGTGCAACTAAATCTTACCTTATTCTTTCCTTGAATGACTAACTACAGGATGTCAGCATGAATGGTGAACGAATGAGTGAATTAGTACGAGTGAGTGAACATAACGAATGAAGGTTAAATGTTAGCTACATTCATTCATTCATTTAAACAAACCTTTGTTTACTCTTTGTTCAATCGATTTTGACTTTTATTGTGCTAGTGGCATGATAAATGGCAGCTGCAGTAAACAGTTGGTATTGTAACCACTGTTTTGCTGCTTTCAATGTCCTCCTTATGTCTACGGCATAGAAGTCAAAATCGATTGAACGGACAGTGAAAGTGGTTTGTTTAAATGTCAAATCTTAACGCGAATGGAGTATAATTAGTTCAGAAATAGAAAAGGCTTACGGAAAAATGTATACACCGTTAAATTGTGGTCGTTTTAATCCCGCGGAGGGTCGATTTGTACATGAAATACTATCGATTTGTAAAAAGAAAATTAAACAATAAAATACTTTTTTTCAAACTCGAATTAATTTACGCATGTACGAAATTAATTTCTTTACGTAAGAGTCAGCTGAGCAAGGCCAATGAACTGTAGGTAGTTAGTACGCAACGACCGACAACTACTTACAAGGTCATTGACTCGTTTACTTAAAGAAATTAATTTCGTATATGCGTATATTAATTAGTGTTTTTGAAAAAAAGTACATTTTTTTTTCTTTACAAATCCATAGTATTTCATGTACCGAATCGACCCTCCGCGGGATTAAAACGACTAAAAAATAACGGTGTATAACGATAATCGGAATATTGGAGAAATATTTCGACTATCATGTGAAGAGCCATTATATTTAACCTTTTAATAGCCACAGTAATATAATCATCGGCACATAAGTTGAACCATCATGGCGGTCGACCTTGAATATAGTAACCGATTTTCGGGTGTCAATCGAAGTAGGGGCATGCGCGTATCCATAGCAACGGGTTCAACTTATGGCAGACTTAAACTGTAATAAATCTTTAAAAAAAAAGTATTGTGTTATAAGAATGGCGTGAAAGAAATAATATAGAGTGAGTGAAAGTCTGCTTAATCAGATTAAGAATTTAAATAAATAAAGATACTTTAATATAATATCAAATTATATACCTTTCGAAGCGCGTTGATGAGAATTATGCTGGTGACAAGCACGGCCACGGAACCCAGCCACGAGAACAGCGCAAATATGATCAGGACGTTGCGGACTGAAACAAAATATATTTCTTCATTTTTAAGCGTACCTCAAAAGAAAAACAACAGAACCCTTATAACAGGGGTGGACAACTTATTTCGACCCATGACCTACCGTTTTTTTTTTTTTTTTTTAATTGGTTTAAACTAGTGCTTGACTGCAATCCCACCTGATGTTAAGCAGTGATGCAATCGTTGATGGTGAGGCGCACTAGTTTATTAAGAGCCTATTCACTCTAGCCTTTACTGACTGGACTCTGTGAGATGTACCAATTACAAAATCAATTTACGAATTAGGAAAAAATCTCCCCACTCCTCCGATTTCTATTCCTACTCCTTCACTTCGCATGCAGTACGGTTGTGAAATCACTACCGTGTGAAATTAGGGGCTGCCAAACTCTTGCAGTTTTCAAAAAAGGAGTGAAAGAACACTTTATTTTTTCTTTACAAATCGATAGTATTTGATGTACCAAATCGACCCTTCGCGGGATTAAAACGACAAAAATTTAACAGTGTGTGTATTTTACTAATAAACTTAAAATCTAGCATCATAAGCTGTGACCGTATGTAAAAGGGGGGATACCACTTTTTATTAATTATCTCCTTACGGTCCAAGTAAATCCTAATTACTTCTATTTAATAAAATCTATATTCACCTGGAGGGCTTCCGACATAGACGAACTGGTAGCTGATGACGTAATAGCCGGTGTGCGTGAAGCCTGGGGTGGCCATGTAGAGGCAGTACAGGTCGAAAATGCTCTCCCCGAATGTGAAGAGGGCCATAAACTGAAAGAAATAAAGAAATAGCGTTTGTTCATGCCTCACACAATCATAGAAACTAAAAATACATAATTAAAAAGAATATTATTCTTAGCATTGCATTGAATCAGCCTTATAATGTTCCCACTGCTGGGTAATCCGCCACATGGGCCCAGTGTGGATTGGTATATGTCACATGTCTTCGTGAAACAATGAATTTTTGGTTCTAGGACTTGCCAGGTTCTTTATGATCTTTTCCTTCACCGTTTTGAGAGCAGTGGTGATGAAATAAATTACACAAACTAATGCGCCTGACTGTGTTGGAACTCGCGACTTACAACTCGTAAGTCGGGGCCGTTACCACTTGGCCACTACTGCTCTTCCACTTGCCTTTATCCGGCAAATAAAAAGTTTTTCTTTCTTTCTTTCTTTCTATGTGCCTTCAAGACTTTTACACACTGAATGCCAACAGACATTTGCGAGGACATTCTCTTAAGTTGCAGGGAAATGTATCCAGAAAGAAGCAGTTGTAACAGCATGGAGCTCTGCCTCACTTTCTTCGCGACAGGCCTTCTCTAGAAGTCTTTAAGAGGAAACTTAATATATAGACTTATGTATTATATAATCATATAGGTAATAAACTTAGTTCTGTAGGTTTATATTGTGCACAGGATCCTGCCCTGTGCACAATGCTGTTTGCTGGGAGAAAACTCATTGCTGAGTTAAGCTCGCCTTTATACATGAAGTCTCTGTATCTCCATATATATTTTTTTTTGGTTTTTGTGTACAATAAAGAATTAAGAATGGAACAGGCTCCCGGAAAGTGTTGTGAAAGCTTCCAGATTGGACTGCTTCAAAAATCGGTTGGACAGACTAAATGTCTCCAAACTGTATGAAAAACAAACATCAGCTGATAGCAGCTAATATCTTAACAACAAAAAATAATAACATTATAGGATGTTAAAAGCCTTATGATGTTCCCACTGCTGGGCCGAGACTCCAATTTCTCTGCACGGGAAATTATGGGCCATATCTGCCATGCTAGCCAAGTGCGGGCTAGTTAACATATATTACCTTTAGAAAATTCAGTTCAAACTTACTAAAGTAAAGAATCCTGTAAGCAGTGACCCTCTCTGAAGGTCCAGGAAGAATGCATCATGGAGTATAGGCTTCTGATACCATGGTAGTCTTAGAGATCTTACTGATTTCGATGAGCGAAGGTTTGTTGATGATCTGGAAATAATTTCATGTTCATTTGAGTATTTACTTACATGGACAGATAAAATTTGAGGATTTTCTTTATTGTAAAGAACATTTGTAGAGAAATTAAATTAATATGTTCTTCAACTTCTTTTTATTATTTTTCCAGAATATAAGTAGCCTAAGTTACTCCATACAACATCAGTTACCAATGCAATTTAAAACAATTTAGTCCATCCCGGCTAAACTCCAAAACGGCAGGACAGGTTTTAATGGAACTTCCACTGATAGATAAGTAATGTTATTAGGAGTAACTAGGCTACATTTTTAAAAAGAATTAAGGTTTAGCACAAAAAAAAAACTTTGCACGCTATGTGCTGTTAATTAAGTATGATACGGACATAATTGCCGGCACCAGCTGTTATTAAAGGAGTAATAACAAAACATAGCGTGTTAACCAGTGATAGAGACTTATATATGTTTTTTGATTGATTTTCAACTAACAAGCACCCATAATTATAGGGCCAACAGATAATCATAAACAGTCTGATTTTTAGAGGTAATTGGGAACGTCTGGGGATGCCTAAGATCTCCTCAGATCTAGTCAGCTCTTAGGCCATGAGTGGATGAGCATACGTTCATATGGAACTAGACGATTAGTCAGGCCGTCAGTTCAGTGGTGCTATTCTCTAATATATAGGATATAAATATTGGATTGTCAACCTAATATCTCTATACATTGGATTGTTAATTCAATGTATCCTATTTGAATGTTCATCGTTGTGGCAGCGCTGAGTTTTCGTAGAAAATAGCACCACTGGTCAATTAACTAAAACACTCTATTGATAAACTATAAAGTTTGTTTGTTTGACCATCTTTGTAAAATCAATGTAAAATAAAACTACATTATGGAGGTGTTTGCAGGTCTGTGATTAAATAAAAACTGCTTGCATGAAAACCTTTTCATAACACAATGCAATAATCTGTGGTAGAAGTAATAACTTTTTTCATGGAACATGCAAACTTTTTTCCAATAAGACTTTTGAGTAATTTATTACTTGTTTAACTTACTTTCCGGTGTAATGTGAGTACACAGAAGGGGTTGATCGATATGTTGAAGGCGTCTTTCTTCCGTACATGTTTATTTTTCGTAATAATTCAACTGTAGTTGACGCCCTATTCGTTAATGTATTCAGCTACTATTTTCACAGTGTTAACACCGGGTAAAATACTCCCGGTTGTATTATAAACTAATTAAGATCACATTTAACTTGTTTTAGCCACAATTTAATTCATAAATATGGGTTTTATTGTAAAAAGCCACGCCTGTAAATTGTTTGTTGCTACTTTCCGACTTTCCGTTGTCAATTTGGATAGTAACCCGACATATTTTGACACTTAGACAATGATTTGAACTATTTTCGGTTGCAGGCGCTAGTGTATATGACAAACACGTGAGTTAAAAAGAGAAGTCCGTGATCGCAACCTGTCATTTTAATTTGGTAGTATGACACTGTTTGTAAAGCTAGCTTTAATTACAAAAGTTACTGGCCTATTTATAAAAATGATAAATTACGCTGAAATACCTACTATGGGACTTGTCAAAAAAAATCTAACAAACACATTAAAATTCATAAAAGGCGGCATTAAATACGCAAAATTTTTAGTAACTTCTCACGAAGTAAAATGGAAGATTTATCTCCTCATCAGGACGTCCGCAACGGTAGCAAAAGTGAAAAAGACGAAAAGATCACATACAATAATATCAGAACGAATTGTGGATTATGTTGTTAGTATTTTGATTATTTTATGTAAACAACACAATTTTTATGAAATAAGTATGAAATAATTGATTGTGCTCGATCTTAGTCGATCGATTTACTTTACAGTTATATCTGTAACTGTATTTTGTCTAGATTCTTTTAAATCGAATAGTTTTAGTACTTAGTACCGAAATGATAACAATATGACCTTTAATATAACATAGGCAGCGAATTAGTTTAATCGTTCCCTTCTTTTTTGAAGTGTAATAATTAAATAACTTCTTTCGCTCTTCGTGTTAGTCTTTTACTGACTAAAACCTATAAATGTTCCTTACCCTATGCATTCCAGAGCCACGGTATCTCTTTTGTACATTTCAAGAGTCCTAGCAGGCATCGGTCACCTTGTGAGGCGTGTATAGATCATAACTCGCTGTTGACTTGGGGTGTGTTATCGGACGGTCAGACAGCGTGCAAACTATTGCTCGACGTCCGCAAGCCCACGGCTACGGTGGCCGGGAAGCACTCTGCGATTTTTGACACGGGGCGTGTTCTGCGGTGGTCGTTGCAGCTTATGGATGTCCTCTCCCTCCTTTGCTCGCTCATATTATTGCTTCGCAAAAGGAGGTGTCTACTATCCGTTCTCTCTCGCTCCGTACCAGGGCCTGAATTAGGGCCAGACACAAGACTTCGCCGCTGCCGATCGCCTCTACGAAGACACGGTGGGGGTACTCCACCCAAGTGGGATAAACTTCCACCATATGCTTCACCGTGCCTTCACGAAGTTTGTTTGTTAAGAGGATCATCTATTTCAGCAAGGAACATAAAATACCTTACAAATGTTTTGCAGGTATTTGCCGTACGCCACCTATTCATACGAAAAATTATTATGGCCATGTTTTCTGCACAGACTGCTTTTACAAGTACATTTTTTCGCCAGCCAAGACTGACTGTTCTGGAGACATAACAAAAAAAGATAAAGACACAAAGGAAGATCAAAAGGAAGCCAAGGAAGAGGAAAAAGAAGTAACGGAAGATGCCCTCGCCACATCCACCGCCACCGCCGCCGCTGCCGTGGAAGTTGTAAAATGATTTCTTGTGGAGACAATCATCTTCCTGGCCTTACCTCAACTTACAGGAGGTCAAGCGTAACACGTTTCTTAATTTAACATAATTTTATTAGTTTAAAGTTTGTACAAAGTGAGTAGTGGATAAAATTAAGTGCCTCAGAATGTATTGTAAGCAAATATAAACGAAAAATATGGATACCTAAATGTTTTGATTTAAACATCAAATTAATGAGCATAGTATAAAATCATTCATCATCATTTTGATGTTTTTACCCGACTGCGCCAGAAGGAGGGTTATGTTTTTCGAGAGTATGTATGTATGTATAATTGTTTGGCACGCTCTGCAGCCTGAACGGCTCGATGGATTTTAGCTTGAGAGGTGTCGTTAGATTCGTATTTACTGTGAGAGTGACACTGGGTATATCAAAATAAAAAAATAAAAATGTCGGATTTTTGGCGCCAAATTCAAATATTTGGCTCCACGGATATCGATTGGCACGCTCTGTGGCCTGAACGGCTCGATGGATTTTAGTTTGCGAGGTGTCGTTAGATTTGTAATTACTGTGAAAGTGATATCGTAAAAAAATTAAACTAAAAAGTAAAAAATAAAAAATGGTAATTTAAAAAACTAAAAATCCCGACTGCTTTTCTGAGTATTCATGAAAAAGCCCTAAAACAAGAAAGTCGTTGTAGCAGTCGGGACCCATTCTAGAAAGTCTGCCGTCTAGTCAGTAGATCTATGATGTAATGGGTCCCGACTGCTACAATGACTTTCTTGTTTTAGGGCTTTTTCATGAATACTCAGAAAAGCAGTCGGGTTTTTTAGTTTTTTAAATTACCATTTTTTTTTTGGTATTGCCATTGCTTCCATTATTTCCTTCGCTGTACAAATCTATCTACTTTTATATCATTAAAAAAACTCCTCCATTCCATGGTTAAACGCTTGAACTTGTCCTTGAAGGCGGTCTCCGTTTGGGGCTATGCCAATCTAGTCAAGTTCTACGCTACTAAAACTCTAAAGCCTTGGGTATGGACGCCGTGTTGCTAGCCTGTCACGTTTCAGGGAGTGTGCATTGGAATTGCACAATTTAATTCCAGCAAGTACGTTCCATTATCGGACCATTAGACGTACGGCGATGCGCCACCGGTACATGGTGGATAAAATCAAAATCACTCTTTTATTTCAAATAGACAATTTACAGGCACTTTAGAATAGTCAAAATGACGGTCAGTCAAAAAAAAGAAGCTAAATTGCAAATAATTGATATCCCACCCATACGTACAAAGCGTTTTGGGAATACATTTATTGTGCGTACAGCTAAAGAGGCCACATCATTGCTTACTATCAGGTGAGATAGCTGTTAAAAACGAGCCTATGTATAATTTAAAAAAAAATATTCATCACATGCCCATACCAAGACAAAAAAGCGATGATAACGATCTTACGCTAATATACTTTAGGCATTCTAAGTACTGTGTATGTTGGACGGTGGTATCCTGTTCCAACAGTTTGAGGATCGAAGATCCAGAGCAGTGGATGATCTCAACCTATGGTTTGCGGTCAATTATAAATAAAACATCTGCGAGTGGTTCTCAAAAACTAACAAGTAAATAACTTTCAACTGAAAAATAGTAAGATTGTAGCCTATTGTTGCTTGCGAACGGCGTGCGTGCATTTCGCGCAGCGGCTCTTTCGTACAAAACTTCTGCTGCGCTGCGCGCGTTTCGGACGGACATGAAATGTAAGCACGCAGTTCGGAAGCAGCATGTGTCAAACCCAGCGCAAATATATACGCTAGGGTGTCACACTATTGTGTGAATGTGTGGCGGAGTAGGTCTGCCCTCCACTGTTTCCACACAGATGCGTTCGAGCAGCGGTGACCTCTCGCGTCCAGCCCTGGATTCAAGCATAGCAGGTACGATCTTGCGGACGGCGTAGGTGTAAATCCGCGGTTCGGTAAGGGCCAAGCCCGAGTCAGTGGAGATCGGGAAGATTGACTGGGTCAGTACTAACCTTTGACAGTACTGTGAGAGAGCAAATAGATGACTTGACAACATAGTACGCTTTATAATCAAAGATAGCAATTGCTATCGTTACGTATAGCCTCCCGCTTCAAGTTAGATCAGAAAACCTGTTACTGCGCCTTTTGTCGATCGACATTTTACCGGGTTGTATGGATTGTGTGTTGTGTGCATTTGGTTGTTAGAGGGGGCATGGTAGAATTTAAACGACAAGAAGTTATAGATTAACACCACATTTTTATTCAAAAATCTCTCCGTAATAAACTTCATTCACAAATAATCACTGTTTACATAAATAGGACCACACTGCCACAAACACTTGGGACAATCCAATGGGGTTTTACTACTTAGTTTCGGGTTCTGTAGATCAACCCATCCACGATACGATGGCTCGGAATGCAAGCCCGTCGATAATTTATAACTATCATTGAAGTTTTTCCATTTTTTCTGGCGTTTATTAGGTTCGCTGAAACCTTTCTCATGTAGATATTTTGTCAGCTTTTCGATTTTTTCTGCTGCAGACACACAGTTGAAATTTTCCACGTTTGCTGATTCGTCGATGGGGTTGCACGCTTCTGGTGGTATGTCGGAGACAGCTACTTCAGTCTGGTACTCATAGTCCCAGTTACTCAAAGAGATGTCCCCAATCGAAACGGCAGGTGTTGCAGCTGTGAAAATTTTTCATATTCAACTACGCACCTAAAAGGGAGATTTTATATTACTTTATCAGTTTTAATACATTAACTACTTAGGCTCGGCGCAAAAGGGCCACCGACCACAGCCACCGATGGCTAGCAACAGCGACAACACAATTTTTCACATATTTTATATAGACGCAACGCACACCTGTAGCCGATGGTGGCCACTGGCTACAGCAGTGTCCGCGACTCGCCACTTGTCGCTGGGGGCTACACAAAAAAGGCAGACACCCGCTACTGTTGCACTGCTCCACCCCTAACGCAGTTAACGCGTGCGATACGCAGGTTCTACGTATCGTACGCATCACCATAGATCATATCGTCCATCGTAAGGCATCGTCCACAGAAGCGGAGCAATATTAATCAATATGATTGCAAAAAATGTCCGTATTTCGTTCACATTGCATTCATATTGGTTAATATTTCAGTTTCTCCGCTCTGCAGCCTCGCATCGCTCCGCGTGAACAGGCACCCTAAGCCTGCGTAGCAGGGAGCAGGGTTTATAAAATGTGACGCTCGTATACCACTGTTACAAATGTGGCAGTAGCTTATGAAAGCCACCGGTGACTGTGGTCGACCTTGATTTACTCGTAAACCATAGATGGGACTTCAGCTGTTGTATGTCACTGATGTACATTGGTGTACCTACTTTGCATAATATTTTCCCGCTCGTCCTCGCACATTGGGTGGACAGTACCTACAACAGAAACTTCATTTGACTCAAGCTCTTCAGCTTTACGAGCAATCTAAGCAGCAACTAAGCTAGGACGTCATAACGACGGTTTATCATTGGCTATGACGCTCCATAGAATCATTTAATTGGCATAGCTATCAGAAATGATCGCTGCTGGATAAGCCCAAGATTTTTTCAGCATGCTAGTCAATACTGCAATACATTAAAACAAAGACTAACTTACATTTCTTGGGTTCATTATTCTGAAACCACTCCTGCGGGCCATTGCCACATCGACAGAATGGAGGATGTTGTCCTTGCATCATGAAAATAAACGGTGCCGCTGTCTCCTTATTCCCAGCGAGGAATTCCCTCATATTCTCAGCAAACTGAGCATTATTCTGCCACTGTTCGAAGCAACTCTTGAAGAACTCCGAAGGATTGTCCTTATTGCGATTTAGCACGTGTTTGTTGAAGCAGTCTTCGCAGAAGACTTGTCCGTAGTAGATTTTCACGTGATCCTTCGGAATTGCGTGGCAGAAATCTGGAATTTAGTTCACTGTTATAAAATGTTATCTGTCTTGAAGAAGAATTGTTGTTGAGGACAATTTACTGGTTGTTTCTGAATTGAGAATTTAAAGTTTAGTATTTAATTTTTTCCATTTATACTTGAGAACGTGTAATTTTATTTTAATGCATTCTTTACTTTAAATACTGAATGCAGAAATCGGCCCTTAGTTAAAAACCACTTCTCAAGCACTTTTCCATGGCCGTGTCAAAATGTCAAGAGGCAAGCGAGCGAGAATGAGAGATGGAGCAGTTCAGTTTAGGTCGTCAAATAAATCACGTTAATAGTTTGATATAGGGCCTCATGAGTGGCTGTATAAAAATGGTTTTACTGAAATAAATGGCGTAAAAGTTTTCTATTGAGATAAGCTCAATGTCCATAGTTAATAAGAAACTTACAGCACTTGGCACATTGCGGGTGGAAGCTTTGGCCTCCAATGTCCACTTTGTTGTTATCGTCAACACTTTGAAGGCAGCGCGCGCAGATACATTTCTTGGGAGGCTCTGGAGTCTCTGGGATCTCAGCCTTCGGGTCTGTTTGGAAGGCAAAACGATTAAGACTGACCGATCAATATGGAGACCATGGATTGTATATAAAATAAACGAGGCAGTGATACAGCGAGACGGTGACGGTGACAAGGCGGAATGGACAAGAAAACATGTGATGAATGCAAAATAATTGTTACGAGACAAGTAAAGGGGGTGGGTTGAGTATAATACGTTTCCACATTACCTACCTTTGCTCTCATTATTGTTCGGCCCTTGTGGTTGGCTGCCAGGGGCCCACTGCATCCACCAGCTATTGGAGTGGATGCGAGGACTCTCGCCTCTAAACCTCGATAGGACGTGCGTCTTAAAGCAATCCGCACAGAACACATGTCCGTAAAACATCTTCAGGGATGTAGGAATCGTTCGGCAGACACCTGAAAAGGTTTTGAGTTAAGTACCATATACTCTAGTTCTGCAAGAACAAAGACGGTCTTGATAGGAGCTGAAGATATCAATTCTTCCCTTAAGTTCGAATTTTAACCCTATTCCAATTTTTGCGATAACTATGCACTATGATAGTATGTTATAGACCTTGTGTTCCAACTAAGGCTAACACTTCCTACTTTACCGGTTGTTTTTTTCGCCAGATCAAAACTTACTAAAGGTCTTTGCCTGCGCTCTTCCCAACCTTGCATCTTTTGCATTATTGCTTGGATAGGATATACAACCACACATATCCAACTATAGCAAAACTAACCTGAAGCTAGCTTAGCGTAGTGAGCATTTGAATAAGAAGCCAGTTGCGTGCGGCCTACTAACTTACTAAGAGGGAGAAGCTCAAAAGTCCTATAAAAATACGAATGAAAAATATTATTACTCACAGCACGTGCTGCATAGCCTGTGGAAGCTTTGACCTTCGATGTCGACCCTGTCCTCAGCGTCAACGGGAAGGAAGCATCTCGCACAAAAGCATTTCTTTGGCGGTTCCTGAGTCTTGTCCATTTTGATACGATCAGTAGACCAACGTTTTAATTTTGTTACTTAAAAAAAAAACCTTTAAAATATAATTGAAAGAATCAGCAACTTTTTATTCCATGGAAGATGGTTGTTGGTTCGTGGAAAATGAGAATATAACAGAAGAATGTCGAATTCTAGCAGAATAGTTTGTTCGGTTTGAATTTTGTTGTTTTTGTTAGCGGACAGTTATGTTCTTTATAAAAATATATAACCTTTTTGCTATAAATAAAAAAATCTCCATCAAAATCCATGAACTCGTTTTAGTACTTAAAGACCGGGGAACTGGTGAAGTGCGAGTTTCGCATCAAGGGTTCTATAAAAACTTAGGGTTATAACTACGGCTATCGGATTTTTTCCTTTACTTGTGCTTTAAGGAATTACGAGAAGATCCCCAAGTTTTGATTCTCTTGCCAGCTTCAAAATATGCGCCATAACGGCCTTATCCTGATTTTGTTAACTTAAAAGTTCTTTTTAATGCTTAGGCTAAGGCCTTACTTGCTAACTTATTTGCTACGTAAAATATCGCGAATTCTTTAGGAAAATAGTCTAGACAGACAGACGGACAGCAAAGTGTTTTCATTTTGGCGAAGTGAGGTAAGGAAACTGAAAAGGTGTTTTAGGAGAAACTGACTGACTGACATATTAACGCACATTCAAAACTATTTGGACTAGAAGCGTGAAATTTTGCACAAAGTTTCTTTTTATAGGCGAGCAGTACGAGAGGATTTTCTAAAATTTACCCTTATGGGGAGGAAACGAAGGTTCAAAATTTGCATGGAGAAACCTATTTTCACGCGGATGAATCCGTTGGCAGAAGCTAGTTACCTATATTATATGCCACAGTGGTATATGGGCGTATCCTCCATTCCCAACCTGTCCGCTATAGTTCTAAATTAAAAAAATTGTTTTATATTTTGTAAATCCTGCAAATAGAAAAGGTCGATTTAGCTGTTTTTGAGACAATTTTTTTTTTCTTGAAATTAAGGACAGGTTTGCAAATATCTCACGGTGAAACTGTTGGCACATCCATTTAGTTTCTTCACAATTTTTTTTTTTGTGTGATTCAGTGCATTGTATTTTTAGCAATTTTGAAAACTGTGAGAAGTGTTTCTTAAGGACTCTCCCCTTAAATTGTTTGGCGTTAGTGGCTACGTAAGAATGCAGTATCGATCTCACTTCTTAAGTCCTCCAAATGGCGGGTGTATGGGAACTTGGGGCATTCCAACGTGAGAATTATTTATTTATTTATTCTTCATGCAACCAAAGGTACAAAGGCGGACTTAATGCCTTAGGCATTCTCTACCAGTCAACCTAGGGTGGTGGAGAGACAATATGGCAGGTGCATAAAAAAAAAGATAATATTAATATGAAAACAAGTATTACACAAATCATATATATACAGCTAAAACTAAACTTACATACATATTTAATAATATATATATATATACATATACATATACAATACATAAATATAACCAGTAAATGAGTTATTGAGATGATTCTGCTATTGATGTAGAAAGTAATTCCGCAACTTCCGCTTAAATGCATACCGACTCGTAGCCGTCCTGATATCAAGAGGTAGCGAATTCCACAGAAGAATGGACTGTATATAGAAGGAAGAATGAACAAAATCAGAAGTATGGGAAGGACAAAGCAGTAGGAGATTGTTGGAAGAACGCAGATTTTTAGCGTGTGTAGAACAGAGATATTGGAAGTGAGATATAAGATAAGAAGGAGGGGTAGGAGAGTTGAGCAAAGAGAACAGGGTTGTTAAAGCTCGCAAACTTCTTCTCTGGCGAATAGGCAACCATTTGAGTTCAGATCTGAAGCTTGATACATGATCATATTTCCTCAGGTTAAATATGATCCTGATGCAGTTGTTGAGGAGCCTATCAAGCTTATCCAGCAAACCCGACTTTGCCAGCTAAGCGTCGAGTCAAGATTCAAACCGAGATCCTTTACACTAGGGCTGATGGGAATGACTATACCATTGAAAATAATGGGAGGTAGCGAGCTAACCACCACTTTACTCATCATGCGTGTACTACCAATGACAATGGCCTGACATTTAGAGGGGTTAACAGACACTCCAAACCTCTCAGACCAGCCATTGATAGCATCCAAATCTCGGTTCACATCCTCTATAGCGTCTGACAAACTTTCCACCCGCGCAGCTGCATACAATTAAAGATCATCGGCATAAAGGTGATACGAACACCGAAGACAGAGAGTTATAAAATTTATGAAGATGGAGAATAATAGTGGACAAAGAATACCGCCTTGTGGAACACCAGCATCCTGGTCACGCCAACTCGATGAGCTCTCATCAACGCAAACCGACTACTGACGTCCCCGAAGATAAGAAGAGAACCATTCCAGCGCCTCGGAAGAAACCATAAGATGGGAAAGGAGTATATCGTGACTGACGGCGTTAAAGGCATTGGATAAATCTATTAAAACCAACACAGTAACCATTGTATCCTCCATTGCTTCTCTAACGTCGCCAGTCACTTTAAGAAGAGCGGAGGCTGTACTGTGCCCAGGTCTGAATCCAGACTGGAATGAGCTTACGAGGTTGTGTCGGTAAACAAACCCCGAAAACTGTTTGTGCACGCAGGCCTCGAGCACTTTAGAAAGGAAAGGGAGAATGGAAATTGGACGAAAATGACTACGTAGGGAGGGATTTGAAATTTTAGGAAGTGGACGGACGTAAGCCATACGCCACAGGGATGGGAATTGTCCAGAATCGAGAGAATAGTACTTATGTTCAGAATATGAGCACCGTACTCATAACGGGTACCCAATGGGGTCAACCCCATTTCGCCAAGGCTTAAAGTTACCGTTTAGTCTCACTAGTCACAAAATTACGTTCGTTTGTCCCCATATTACATCCATACTAGTAATTACTTATTATAAACGTGAAAGGAACTCTGTCTGTCTATTACGCTTTACCAATTTTTATGACATTTGGTATAGAATAAGCTTGAACCCCAAGAAAGGACATAGGCTACCTTTAAAATAAACGAAAAATATATGTCCCATCTTTAACGCATACGCGACTTTCATTCTCACGAATATATCCTTAAAAATGCTATTTTCAGAAAATTCTAATTAGATTTTTTTTTTCTATAATCTTTTAATTTTATCATTTAATTTTCATCATTTAGTTTTGCATTTAGTGTATAAGCCGAAACATAGATGTCACTGTTACCAGTAAGGAAAAATACGTTGAGTGACAACACTATGCAAATGACGAATTCCATCTCGATTGTCGATTGCAAAAAACGTAGTAGCGCGTCACTACTGTGTTGCCTATGTGTGGTGTGTAAAGTTGTTTGTGTTATCTATCATGTTTTTATCAAAAAAGTGATGTTTGTGAACTTGTATGAAAATAAATCTACGCTTATTTAGTGGTAAAGTAGATCTATTATCTTATCTTTATCAGATCGTTTGTATAGAATTTGCTAAAACAGAGTTAACATAGGTTATGACGAACATTGACCGTTGTGAACGTAACAACTCATGTTTTTACATTTTTATGATTGAAAAACGAATGTTTAACTGCGGATGGACTTGTTAAACGGTATAACATCGATACAGTCATCGTATTAACAACTTCTACTGTTGTTTGTTGCGTGATTCAAGGAAATATAAGAGTTTGAAAATCACAACTGAACGTCAGTTGAGACATGAATAAACTTTTTTCTAGATGACCCCGATGTTTACTGTTTGGGGCCTTCGTCTTCGGCTGTGCTAACTGTAATGCCAATAACATCAAAACCTAAAAAAAAACTTCCAAGTATGCAAACTTTTTGGTCTTTTTTTTTGTTTTGCATTCAGATACACTGTTGATGAATTCTTTGATCGAGAGACAATTTCTTGCCCCCTTTTGTTTTTTTTTTTTGTAAATATCTTTTAGCTAAAATAAGAATGTAAATTGTAAACAAAGATATTTATGCCTATCTGGTAGGTAGAGTAGATTACATAGCTTGACTGACTGGCCCTTATCTATCGCATTTTTGTTTGTTTTTATTGAAAAAGTAGGACAAAGCCATAAATTCCTTATATTGTTATTGTCTCATAAAATAACACAATTCTTATTTTATTTAACAGTTAAACTTGTGTTGATATCAACAAATATCTCTATTGACAGCTTATTCAAAAACATTCCTTAATCATTTGTCTGAATATTGCATCCTTATTAGTCCTAAGTTTGAGCTACATGAATACTGACAAATGCTTGCACTGACTGGACAGGTCCACAAAAATCTGTGTGGTTCTTCAAAAGACCATCTCAGACTCCAATCTGCATGGTTCTCATATTATTTGACCATTACATGTTTACTGTATGGATTTTAAAAGACACTTTGACCCCTGAGTTTGTTTCGGTGTTTCTTCTCAGGGTAGTCAGATAGGAAACACTGGCCTCAGCTAGATTAAACTGAAGAAAAAAAAAAATTATGTGTAAAAGTGTTTTTTTTTTAAACCTATTTCCTAAACAAACATCATTTATTATTGAATCAAAATCTAAAAAACAGGTTTTAATATTTCAACCAACATACAAACATGAATTTCTAAATAAATGTAAACAGCATCTATTCATAATAAATTGCACTTAACTAAACTAATGTTTTGAAGAGATACATTACATTATAATTATTTATATTTATGTTTGTAATTAAAAGAAAAATGTGTTTCGTTTACAAATATATTTTTCTGTAGTATTTGGTAGAAAATATATCTAAACCATTTTGGTAAGCTCGCCGAGGTAATGAACAACCTAAAAATTTATCAGGTCCATTTTTACTATTTGTCCAATATGTAGATAGGTACTTGAGATACAAAACTACACCAATATTACATCAAGAACCACTAGGAATCAATTTGTGAATAATTAAAACAGCCAGTGAACTTCACTTGAAAAAATTCCGCTAAAAGGCCCCAAAAATTCATTCGCTTTCCATCAGGTGAGATAGCGGTCAAGCGCGAACCTATCAATAATTAAAAAAAAAAAAAAATTCAATTCACTATCAGAGTGTGCCATAGACCCCTTTCTTCTTTTTTTCCAGAAAATTCTTGGTTCCTATGAGAGACCTCAGTGGTGTCATCAATAAATCCATTAACACCAATGTACCAAATAAGGTACACCTCATACCAGCTAACTTAAACCTTATTTTCTAAAAATAAGGTTTAAATTAGCGCGTACTGAGATCTCCTTGTGCCTGAGAGGTTTAATATACAATTGTAGAAATAAGTTTAAATTTTTAATTTTTTTCCCATGTTTTTAGCTGACACTGAAATACTATGAATAGTTTATTCTCAGACAACAATGCTAGTGACAGTTATTTGTGACTACTTTTCCTAAATGGCAACCTAGTTTTAGCGTTCCATTCTTGTTTTGCATATAATAAATAAAAAAAAAAAATTTTTTTTTGTTTGTTGGGCAAAAAATATATATATGAAAATGTGTATTGGTTCTTTTAATAGGGAAAATTGCATTAATATGTGAGTGGTTTAGGAGGATTTAGCAGATAAACTAATCGATGTGTACAACATTAGTTATAGGCGAAACCCGAAACACATGTCTAGTATTTTAGACTGAAAGCGCGTATGACACTACAAAATAATTATATAAAATTAATACAAAACAAGTTAATGTTTTAAAATGGATTAAATCGGTGTCCACACACCTATTGTCAAAGGATTTATTATTGTTAAGACCAAATAAAATTACTCCAATATAAAATCACTTCTTGTTGCAGTTACCCACGCCTCTAATTAAAGTTTAATATTATTTATGATTTTTTCTTTTGTTTTAGAATGCATCTGGATGTTAAAAAAAGAAGAATGTCCCGCCATGAGAAAGCAAAGAGTGGCTTTGTAAGTAATATTAATTTTAATTATCGAAAAGTGCTTCCACAACATGCAAATAATTATAATTCTATAGGGATTTTTCATCACCAAGTTTGAGATTGATATAGTTAAGTCCAAACTATGAATACACCATATATTTTGGATTTCGAAGCCACGCAATCGTTACAGCAGCATGTTTTGTTGCGGGATAAGTGTTGCTTGCAACGTTGCACGGATAAAAATTTCGACCTGCAAAAATATTTTTGAAATTATGGATAGTTTTTTTATTTGGTTTTGTTGTAATAGAGTTATAAATAATGCAAGTATTCTCTGTCAGAACTACGGTTTCTATTACCTGACTAAGATTTACGACATGCATATAAACAGACAGGCCATTCAAGCGTGCTAATGGCTCGTTCACGCAGCCGACATAGCATGACATTAGATGATACTTGTATGGATAGCATAATAATATAACGTTTCATTATGCAAAATATCCAAATAAGTTGTAACAGGAGCACTATACTTGCGCGATAGTTGCTCCACAGTTAAGCGATAGTTGCGCGACAGAAAATAATTTAAACTTGTGGCATTCAAGCGTGCTAGTGCCCCGTTCACGCTGTCGACATAGCATGACATTAGAAGGTACTTGTACGGATAGCATAGTAATATAACGTTCCACGATACAAAATATCAAAGTAAGTTGTCACAGCAGCACTATACTTGCGCGATAGTTGCTCCATAGTTGAACGACAGTTGCGCTACAGAAAATATGGAATCACTACATAGTATAAAACGAAATCGCTTCTCGCTATCTGTCCCTATGTATGCTTAGATCTTTAAAACTACGCAACAGATTTTGATGCGGTTTCTTTTAATAGATAGAGTGATTCAAGAGGAAGGTTTATATGTATGCATAATATATATTTAATATCACCATTGCACCCGTGCGAAGCTGGGACGGGTCGCTAGTAGCATATAGGATGACTGTTAATTAGTGAACGATACTTAAACACGTGATTGTAGTCAAAATAACAAACAACTTTTACTATGGGACCAAACCCGAAATCGCGAAAAAAATCAGCCAATCCAGTACATGTTGACCAGGTAGGCGAACATAAATGTAATGAACTTGGCAGATTTTTTCGCGATTTCAGGTTTGGTCCCATAGTAAAAGTTGTTTTTTATCATGACTACAATCATATATTTAAGTATCTTCACTAATTACCAGTCACCCTATATAAATATGCCACTTTTGATTCTGAGAGAATGTTCCTTTGCGAAAAATTTCACGTGCAAAGCCGCTGGCAGCTGCTAGTAAGGCATAATTCAGTTAGACAAGCCGTCTGAATCGTTTGTTTAAATCATAACTATTGTAATAATGTGTAGTAGGCGTGTTTCATTGCATCGCGTGCTCGCTTCTTGTTGAAGGCGCGGTTATAACATTAACGTGTAGGATTGTAGATAAAAGATAATGGTACAGTGTGCAAAATAAGCTTATTTAATGTCCTTATTTCCATAAGCTTATAAAATATAATATAATTTATATAAAATATAAATTCCACAACAATCACACAACGCCGTCTAGTCCCAAGCTAAGCGCCGTGAGTACTAGACAACTGATAAATATACTTATATATTTCAAAATACATACATATCTTATATTATCTATCTATCTATATATATAAAAGAAAGTCGTGTTAGTTACACTATTTATAACTCAAGAACGGCTGAGCCGATTTAGCTGAAAATTGGTGGGAAGGTAGCTTGGAACTAGGAGAAGGATATAGGGTAATTTTTATCCTATTAAATAAAATAAAAAATCAAAACCTGCTCATTTATTGGTCTAAGGTAGAGTAGGGTAGAGTAAGGTAGAGTAGGGTAGCGTAGGATAGAGTAGGGTAGAGAAGGGTTGCGTAGGGCAGAGCGGGAGCGAAGCTGCGGGCAAAAGCTAGTTATAGATAAATTAAACCCAGACACAGACCAAATGATCGTGCTCATCACACAAACATTTGTCCAGGGTGGGAATCGAACCCACGACTTCCGGCATAGCAGTCAGGTCCTCTAACCACTAGACCAACAGGCCAGTCAAATAATGTCCTTTCTCTTTTAAATGACAAGCTTTTTTTTTGTAGCTTTTAAATATTTCCATAACGTAATCTCGTAGATAAATACGTTTAAAATCGTAAGTTAGGGTCAGATTCGCAATTTTTTTTAACGAGCCATCTAATTTATATCATGTTTTGATTTTTGCCCGATGATTGGTCATTTAGTAAATTTATGTTCCCACTGCTGGGACTCAGGCCTCCTCTCTAGGAGAGGGAATGGACCGTAATCCACCACGCGGGCCCAGTGCGGATTGGTGGATGTCACATGCCTTCGAATTTTTGGTTCTAGGACATGTCGGTTTCCTCACGATGTTTTCCTTCACCGTTTTGAGAGCAGTGTTGATAAATTAAATTACACAAAGTAATGCGCCTGGCTGAGTTTAAACCCGCGACCTACAATTTGTAAGTCGGGGCCGTTACCATTCGGCCACCAATGCTGCTTCACAAACATATTACGACATAATAAAATATTGAAACTGTACAAACATTAGTTTTGTTTGCTATCGGTACTCGCGATAATAGAACGCTTACGACACTTTTCAGTTAGTTTACAGACGTCCTTGTGTGTTAACAGTGATTTTTACAGTTTTCAGTGGTTTTAAGTTAAAATTTGCATGTTTCTTATTGATATTTTGTTGTGATTTTCGAGTTAAAGAGTGATTTTTAAAGGGTTACCGGTGTCTTTTCATAGTAAATCGCGTTGTTTTTATAAAATGAGGTTGGATATTACTTATTTTTCAGATGTTTCGTCGTTACTGTGATTTTTCAGTTGTTTCGAGTTAAATTTTACAATATATTTTTACATTTAATTTTTTAAAAATCTGGTGTCATAGTGTTTGTTATCGAACTCCTCCGAAACGGCTTGACCGATTTTTTTATGAAATTTTTTGTGTATGTGTGTGGTAGGTCTGAGGTCGTCAGTACCTCTACCATGAGTTTTAAGCAATAGTATTCGTCGCTACTCGATATCGACGCCGTAAATATTTTGTATGGCAAATTTTGGTTCTGCAAGTGACCGCTAGAGGCGCTGCAAAATATTATTACTATTGCTTAAAACTCATGGTAGAGATACTGGTATTTTTTAACCTTCCTACGTCCACCCCCATTTTATTTGATAATTGTGATGTGTACCGAGTCAGCTAGTATTATAGAAAATTTTATACCGGTTTTTAAAAGACACTGCTATTTATTTATTTGATTAATTACAACGGTCTTACAACCAATTACAGTAACTAAACAAAAAGAAAAATATAACAAAATACAAAAATGTAACGAGATATAAGTCTTGTTATACTCATACATCAATCCCTCTCACAGTATTTCTGTGTGTGTGGTATGTGCCATGGGTTCACTTCTGAAAGGAAAATGCTAGGCGACGAAAGATCATAGGAGTGGGTTTTAGTCAGATAAAATCTGCCAAGCCCTTCTGCTCCGCTCAAGAGCAGTCATAGCTGTATTTCTTACCTAAAAAAAAATAGAGGACACTGGGTGGTGTCTCCAAGTAGTTTGTGAACATTTTTTGTTCGTGAAAAAAAATTAAGAGGCTTTTTTAATTGCTGTTTTTTTAAGGGCTTTTATGTGGTTTTTATTATGGCGTTGTTTTTCATTATCATTTCAGCCCAAAGACGTCCACTGTTGGACACATGCTTCCCCCAAATGTCGCCACAATGAACGGTCCTGTGCGTCTCGCATCCATCGGATTTCCGCAACCTTTGCTAGGTCATTAGTCCACCTTGTAGGAGGCCTTCCAACACTGCGCCTTCTGGTACGCGGTCGCCTGTCGCTACTCCCGACCTTTCAGCCCCAACGGCCATCTGTTCTGCAAGCAGTGCCTTGCCCATTGCCACTTAAGTTTGGCTGATAGATATTTAGAAGAGTCGTAGATGTTTTAGCTTTAACGCACACCAAAAAGGACATCTCCTTCGATCGGAAAAACGCAGACGGCAGATTTTTTGTGCAACATCGTCTGCGGACAAAAAGTTAGGCGTAAAAACTTTAACAAACCTATCGCGTTGTGTTTTGTTATATCGTTTTACTTCGTATTGTGTGGTGTCTGCTAAGATCTATATACGTCTTTAGGAAGCCAGCAAATACTGGTCTGCCTGCGCGGCCAATCACCTCAGTATAATAGCACCATTACTTCGCTAACGTTGCGGGTTCAAAACTAGCCAGGCGCTTTATGAGTGATTCTTTGAAACTAAGAGCCAAATTCACCAATAAACTAATCGCGATTCGTTCAAACAAAACGCAGTTTGAGCGCCCAAACGAGATTATAGCTTCATTTTGCGTTTCACCGCGATGAATTGAACCTAGTTTACGCTAAATTCAGTTTCAATTCTTTTGTTGTCGCCCATGTTTACGACACGGCTCTTTAAACTAGATTCAACATTTAGTTTGAGTTCATCGACACGCAAAGAAGAAGAAGAAGACTAGGTTACGCTGAGCTCAGTTTAGTTGAACTAAGTTTTTATATTGAATGATGAAATCAGCCCTAAGAGGGTATCTTATTCGTCTGGCCTAGTTTTTTCTAGTTTTCCTCGATCATTAAATGTATCAAAGGCACTCATTTGCGTCCAGTGACTTACGACACAAAATGGTAGACCGAAAGCTAGGCCAGATGATTGAGACGTTCTCTCGGTTCCAAAGAATCACCCTTATTTTGTGTAATTTATTTCATCATCACTGCTCTTAAAACAGTGAAGGAAAACATCGTGAGGGAACCGGCATGTCCTAGAACCAAATATTCCATGTCATGTGGCATTCACCAACTCGCACTGGGCCCGCATGGTGGATTACGGCTCATACCCTCTCCTAGAGTGGAGGTCTGAGTCCCAGCAGTGGGAACATTATAAAGCTCATTATGCATGTGGAATGATGCGGATGCGGAACAGGGTGTAAAGTCACACATACCTCCATTAAAAGGAGAGGATCCTCCGACCAGATGGGTTTGGTGTCTGGTCCGGGCAATTGCCCAATAGTTGATTTCGGATTTTTAAATAATATAATCTTGTGCTTGACTGTGTTCCCACCTGATGCTAAGCAGGGATGCAATCTTTGATGGGGCCTTATTAGGAGCCTATTCATTCTAGCCTTGTAACCTAAATTTTAATCGGACGGGAAGACTGCAGCAGGCAAATTGTTCTAGTCTTTGGATATACGCGGTATATGGTTGTATATGCTCTAACCACGCGTAGAATTCTGGTGCCACGATGCAGGACAAGTTCCTATGTGGCGACAGAGATGTCGCTACAGCACTATGCATGTGAAAAATTATCTTTGTGAAACTCGAATTTATGACATAATCATGTCTGGAAAATAAACTGTCATGGCTGCCGAGGTCGACAGCTGATGCAGCTGAACTAATTACTTATTGTGTTCAGTAAAAATATTTACTGCTAGACTTTTTTTTGAGTTGGGTAGACATCTAATGTCTTCTCCCGCTCTACGGTGGAGCCAGAGGGCGTGTCAGACTTTTACTGACTAAAACTATACCTATGTTCCTTCTTTGCCCTTTGCATTCCAGGTCCACGGGTTTTTATTTATTAATTAGTCAACCCATAGCCCGAGTAGGCTTCGACCATTTTGCCTACGCCTACGCTGTTGATCTTTAGTTGAGGCGCACGTGGAACTTTAATCGCCGCCGACTACTCGGGCTTGATCTGGAGGACGATTACCGGTCAGCTAGACCCATTGCTCTCCGTCTGCAATAAAAAAGATTACACTTTGAAAATATGATAATGTGTCATAGAAAAGATTTAAGATGGATTGACTGAGGAGTGAATGATACGAAAGGAAAATAAGTCAGTGATAGTGTGACTGGTGGCTGTGGACAATAAAAATGTGTTGCGTCGATCTCAAGTAATATGAGACAAGGGCAGGAAGGTCTGACGTTCACTCTCTTTCCAGCTAGAGCAGGAGGAATTATTTGAAGATTTACTACCTCAGTAGAAACGCGCTTTCAATATATTTTAACAGCTTATCATTATAAACAACATTACAATCACTTTTATTGGAATGTCGCGTACAAAGCTAAGAATAGTGGAACACATCTGATTGTGGCTCGATAGCCGTTTCCAGATTAAAGATTGGAAAAAAATGTTTCATTGAAGTCAATTGTTCAAGCGTGAAGAGGTAACAAACACACTCACTTAGGCTTCGTTTATGGAGACGCGGCGCGTTGGGCGGTCCGTCGTACATTGCCATATGTTTGTGTTTGCGCGAGCGATGACACGGCCCGCTGCTTAAATGTACGACCAACACCCAACGCGCCGCGCAACGCGCCGCGTCTCCGTAAACGAAGCCTTACTTTGACCATTATGATATTTGTAACTAAGTTCATATTAAAAGGTGGACCAAACGGTGGTAATCTAACGTCTCAGCGTCAAACCAAGGTCACCTTGGTTGGAGCTTGGTTTGTCTTGCGCTACATACATGTAAACCACGCGCCAACACGTTCGCAAATCAGTCACTGCGGTTAGGAAAACGCGCCTTCCAACCAAGGGCGTTGAAGGTCATGGCTTACAACTGCTGTCTACACGGATTGAAACTGGCAAGGTCACCTTGGTTGGGACGTTGGTTTACAACCGTCTGGTCAACCCTTAAAACCCTCATTCTTTATTCCGAATCGTAAATTCAGGAGTGGCCAGATTTAATTACCTCAAAATATTTTAGTACGGGTATTTAATTAATCACATTTAGTCTACATAATAATAGTGGAAATATATAATTCTAGACCGCTACCATAGCGTGATAGGTAGACTGGGGTTGGGCAAGGATTACTATAATTTCAGTTCTTTTTGTAGTTAAAAGGTTTTTAGTATTTCTGTTGCGTGCGTACAAAATTCGGGTGTTATCATGCCATTGCCATGGGCTTACGGGCGACGAGTTTAGGCATCTCGCCGTCCGGTAACCATCCGGACCGAGCACGAGTCGTCGACGATGCGTAGTGTACCATGCGCGCCTCAAAAATATGTCAGCAAAACCGTAGGAGACAAGCAAGGCCGAAGCCTTACTGGGACCACGGATTGGGAAACCCAGGGTACTGGAACGTAAGGCAAAAAAGGAACATAGGTCTCTCCCGCACTGCCGTAGAGCGGGAGAAGTCTTTGGATTTTTTTCATTTTTATTTTGTACAGGCTCGCGTTTAACCATTATCTCACCTGATGATAAGCGATGATGTGGCCGACGATGGGGCATGCTTGCCTAGAAGTAACCTATTCACTCTTGACTTAAAGACTCCTAGGTTATAGCTATAAACTATAATATCACATACACTATTATACAACATTGCCTAGTCCCAAGCTAAGCAGAGCTTGTGTTATGGGTACTAGACAACTGATAAACTTACTTATATATTTCTAATTACACCCAGACACAGAACAAATGATCGTGCTCATCACACAAACATTTGTCCTGGGTCGCCACGACCTCCAGCATAGCAGTCAGGGCCACTAACTACTAGACCAACAGGAAACAAGGGAATTTCACTCTTCAGCTGTACGTATAATGATGATTTCCCACTGAAAAAAGACTTTCCATTGCCAAAGTGAAAAGATTGAAGGCTTGACGGGGTTGTGGAGGTTAGATAGGCAATCGTTCTATGTAAGACTAGCTTCTGCTCGCGGCTTTGCTCGCGTGAAAGTAGATTTCTCCATACAAATTTCCAACTCCCCTTTTACCCCCCTTAGGGGGGGTGGAGTTTCATAAAATCCGTTCTTAGCGGATGTCTACACCCTATAAGGAACCTACCTGCTAAATTTTAAGCTTGTAGTTTCTGAAATTTCGTGATTAATCAGTGAGCGGTATCACGCTTTCATATTTATAGATATTGGCAACTATTCCGCTGCATCGGGTTAGATATCAAGACAGGAAGGAATGGAAGAAAAAAACGTGTTGCACCGGCCCGCATATAATACGGGACAGTGGCAGAAAGATGGTGACGCTTGTTCAATATAAGTAGAGAAAAGCTAGTTTTTGCAGCTTGTAATTTGTGATGTCATCTGCAAAAATGCCAGGTTTTCCTGTAATTAACTTCTCGCGTTTCAGCAAACAGTACTCATCAAAGTCGTTAATTATGAAAGTACTCGCTTTCATAATTACCAAGTATGATGTTTGAATGACGTCACATGATTATGTCATGGGCTGAGCGTTTATGTAGTAATGTGTATGGGATTGTAAAGGCGAGTGCATGTTACTGCTAATTTTGCTCAGTGAAACAGTCTTATTTGACTGGCCTGTTGGTCTAGTGGTTAGTAGCCCTGACTGCTATGCCGGAGGTCGTGGGTTCGATTCCCACCCAGGACAAATGTTTGTGTGATGAGCACGATCATTTGTTCGGTCTCTGGGTGTAATTTGTCTATAATATGTATGTATTTAGAAATATATAAGTATGTTTATCAGTTGTCTAGTATCCATAACACAAGCTCTGCTTAGCTTGGGACTAGACGACTTTATGTGATAGCGTCATTGATCTCATTATATATATTTGAACCCAAGATTCAACCTCAGCGTCCCAAAAACGTCCGCAAAAAAAGAGCGCATCATTAGAAAAAGTGCGCACCTGTCAAGTAGTCTCGCGTGGCCCGTGTCACTGTCAGGTCACTAAAAATGCCGAAGTGTTCGTTGCGAAATTGTAAAAATATTACGTTAAAAACGTTAAAAAAGGATGGGATATCGTATTTTCGGTAAGTAAAAATGTTTATTGATTTGTTTTTGTTGTTTTTATGATCTAATATACAGTGCAATATGTGATTTTGATTTAATTTGTCACAAAATTTCTCTCAACGGTCCATGTATAACACGGCAAATTTCAATGGCCTCATTGTCAGTGAAAGAACCATGCATAACAGCCTACTTTTATTTTAGTCGCATAATACAAATGATCCTGTTCTAGTCAATGGAATCGATTTTTTTTTATTGTGTTTAAATTTTTTTTATTAAGTAATAAGTTTGAACTTATTCGTAAAGTTTTTAGCAAATATTTATAGTTTTCAATGGAATCCTATATGTAGAAAAAATACAACCGACTTCAATGTAAAAAATGCAAAGTAACTTTACTTTGGAAATCAGTGGTTCTATAATTTAAGATTTTTTTTGACCAAGATATCGGTAACCAAACATAAAAAAATACATACAGCCGAACATATAAATGATAAATGATATTTATTTTGTAAGTAGGTTTTTAAAAACACTTTTTTACACGTCAATTTTTTTTCTCGTCAGTTTCGATGTTGATCTAATTTAGATGAGGCCGGTGTTTCCTAGCTGACTACCCTGAGAAGAAATCTCCAAACAAACTCAGGGGTCAAAGTCTCTTTTAAAGTCCATACACAAACATGTAATGGTCAAATCATATGAGAACCATGCAGATTGGAGTCTGAGATGATTTTATTTAGAAAGAACCACACAGTTCTGAGTCTAACCTCCTCCTTCTTGAAGTCGGTTAATAAGGTCCTGTTGGTCTAGTGGTTAGTGGCCTTGACTGCATAACACAAGCTCTGCTTAGCTTGGGACTAAACGACGTAGTGTGATAGTGTTCTATTGTGTCTCTAATTACTGTATCCAAAAGGTGAAGCGACAAGTCATGTGTTCTTTAATGAAACTTTTTTTTTAAATATGGGATAACGTTTTTTTAGATTTTTGTAGATAATTAACTTATATTGAGTAAATTGAGGGCGAATATTGTACAAGACAAGTTGTTTTATTTAGGTACATATTTTATATTTTAGTTTTCCTCGTGACCCAATACGATGCGGAGAATGGACGTCAATCGTCAGCCGACAAAGACGTGAAGATTTTTTTAAGCCGAATAAGTCAAGTGTCGTTTGTTCAGAGCATTTCTTGAACAACGATATATATATGTCACTGCAAAAGGCCTGAAACGTCTTCTTAAAACGGCTGTTCCTAATATAATGGTAGAATTGTGTTTAGAACACAATTTAATAAACTTAATAAAACTAATTTAATATCGTATAAAAATAAAAACTATATAAATATTCGTCTCCACTCCATGTCTTGTTCAGCCGGCTAACTTTGACAGTAAAATTTTATTGTTTTTTGCATACTGCTTTGTAATGACAACTTTAACTAATCCGAATAAGGTTGAATTTGCAGAAGTATAGAGAACAATTTTTTTTATAATATGACATAACTAAATGTCGGATTGTTGAGTGTTTGACGACAGATTCGAGCGTTACTTTTGTTCGGGACTGTTCGTCTAGGGTTTTCTTATGTCAATGGATAGCGTGTGTGCTTATTATATTATTATTATTATACAGGCCATAATGTTGTCTTAAAAAAAGGACGTGAGGGTAGTTTGCGAATTAATTCGAGTAACCTGTCAAAAACGCTTTCATTTCTTTATTTTTAAGTGGAAAATCATAAAATGACATCCTCCATATCTGAACCTGGAGTGTCAGATTTTTACTGACTAAAACACACCTGTCTTTGTTCAGTTCTCAGTTTCTTAAGTGCCAGTGTCATAAGTAGGCTCCGTCAATCTTCCTAACATCTCTTTGAAGCGCACGCTTTGTCGAGCCTGGTCTATTGGTTATAGCTTGGCGAGTTACCTATTGCTCGCCGTCCACAATCTCGCACCTACAACAGCAAGGAGTCGCAGGCCTGAGGACCTGGTACGAGCTCTGAATGCGAACCATTTGATGGCCTAAACGTAACTGTTAAAGAGATGAAGGTATATGGGGTGTATATGTAGCTTCATCCTCCTTTCTCACTAGCATGCCTGTCATTTTAATACGTCGTTGTAAGGCCCCTTATTTATTTATTTATTGATTTATGTACACATAAAAACTTAAAAAAAAAAACATACTAGAAGAGCACAAGGTACTGCTTATTTTAAATGAAATTTCTTGACCGACAGAAGAGTTGGATAAGAGATGTAGACACAGTGTAGAAAACAAATAAGTTAGCTAATTAAAAATATACTATTTATCTAAATTAAATCATACAATACATATATAAATACATACATACATAAATTAAATTATAAAAAATACATATCTACACCGTTAAATTTTGGTCGTTTTAATCCCGCGGAGGGTCGACATGAAACACTATTGATTTATAAGGATAAAATTAAAAAATAAAGATTTTTTTTTCTAAAACTCGAATTAATATACACATGTGCGAAATTAATTTCTTTAGGTAAACGAGTCAATAACCTTGTAGGGAGTTGTCGGTCGTTGCGTACTAACTACCTACAGTTCATTGGCCTCGATCAGCTGACGTTTACTTTAATAAATCAATTTCTTACATGCGTAAATTAATTCGAGTTAAAAAAAAGTACTTTATTTTTCATTTTTATCTTTACAAATCGATAGTGTTTCATGTACCGAATCGACCTTCCACGGGATTAAAACGACCATAATTTAACGGTGTATAAATTATAACTTTATGAGATGATAGAGAGGTAGTGTTCTTTGACTAGATTTTTGAAGAGAGATATATTTTTAGCGTCACGGATCTTGGAGGAGGAGGTCCACAGTCTCCCTTGTGTCCTGATCCTATAAAACCTAGCTAGTTTTCCTCAATTTTCTTCACAGAGTTTACGAAGCTAGACCATCACTCCATTATGAAACCTTCCTCATATAAATATCAATATTTACAAAACATTAATTCTAAATAGTGCATTTCAACTAAACCTTACGCAATACACGATCATACTGTGCATTTTGTTTGTAAACAATCTAGAACGGTAGGAAAACTAGTATTGAATCGATTTTGAGTTAAACGGTGGTGTTTTAGTGCGAAATTTTGTTCCGGGAAAAAAATTGTGCGTTTTGTGACGTAATCATTATTCGGTCGAGGAATATCCATCATTAATGTTATGATATCAGCTAGGCTGAGCCCCTTCGGTTTACCGTAGAGACCCAGCCTGCTAGTTGCAGGCAGGCAGGGTTGAAGCCTACTGGGGCCAAGGGTCTGCTTCTGAAAGGAAGGCTCGGCCCTGGTATCTAAGGCACCGAAGGAACGGGGTGGGTTTTTAGTCAGTAAGAGTCTGACACTATCGCTCCGCCCAACGGCGGGAGATGTCATTGGATGAGTTTATCCATCACCAAAAAAAAAAGCCCCTTCGGTTTGCGGACATCTCTGAGGCGCGCGTGGAACATTATGCGATGTCGAAGATTTGGGCTCGGTCCTTACCGGATGAACGCAAGCCCGCACCTACGGTGCCGGTGGCCGGGATCTCTCAGCGACTTCTGAAGCCCAGGACGTCTCCTAGCGTGGATGTCCGTGCCTTCACGGCTGTGTTAGCATTACTGCTTCGCAGAACGAGGCGTTTCAATTCCTTTGGCTCTGGACCATGGCCTAAACAAGGAGGCGGCGCGAGGGGTCGAAGCTGAATCACACGCCCTTGAATTCTTTTAATCCTTCCTTGGTTACTGGTGTAATATGTAAGAGAAGGGTGTCAGTGATAGCATAACGATTGACAGAATAGAATGGAAGAACAAAACGGTGTTGGGCCGACCCCAAGTAACATTGGACAAGGGTGTACGATAGTTATTTTGCTAATAAGTACTTCTACTTCGGAGCGCTAGGCGAGTCACGTCACCCTACCGCGTCAAGTCTCGGGAAGACAGACAGGACCTCGTGACGATTCCCGAGGCTGCACGAACGGCCATTCGGGTATTTCGGCGACTAGCGGCGGACAGCGGTCGGCTACATTCGCAATTTATCCCGATTGCTACATCAGGCACACCAGAGACCGTTATGGTCGAAAATAATCGGGAAAACCCTAGGTACCCCCTAAACCCTACACCCTAGGGTAGGTAGACTGGTAAATAAATAAATAAAACGAATATGGCGATCTGATCGGGTTTTGTGCGTAGCACTCGTATAAGGGTAGATGAGAGATTGATGACTCTGACTCACTCCCTGTCACTCCACGCAAAGCTGGAGAAATTATTCGATGGCTTCAGACTTTCAAAAAGATTTTGGTATTCAGCCTAACCAGATAGAGCTTAATATCGGTATTTTATATGATGCGATGTTCAAACAAATGCAGCAAAATTGATAAAATCCTTTGATCCTTATCTCAGTATCCACAGATAAACCAAATTAAAATAACATTTCCAATAATATCTCTAAACAAAAATCTTGAACGATAACACGCCGTGAAATCTAGATTAAAAATAATACAATTCTGTACAATTCACCTTATCTTTTATCGATAGATAACGCAACCAACGAATGCTCTACTTAGTTCCTTTTATATTTTTGGTGAAACCAGACGTGCTTGTAGTGCAAAAAAGGTTTTGATAAAAACAGTAGTTCGTATTGAACTAATAAAATAAATTCGTTCTTAGTTAATGGTCAAGTGCTTGTGAAAATTGTGTCGAATTTGGTGTACTTACGTTTAGTGTTAAATACAAAATGGTTGTCGGTGATACCGAACTTTGTTTTCTAGTTAATGATAACATTATTAATCGTATCAATGTCACTGTCGTTAATAATGTTATTTAGGTATTATAGTATGTTGTGGTCGTCTTTAAAGTGTTGATTTTTTTTTATATCTGTCTTCAATTGTTAGTCAGTGTCCACACTTAATGTCCTTCAGTTGGCCTTAGTGATTTTAGGGTCACAGGTTTCATTTACAGATATACAACCATCGAACAACTCGGCGTACGGCGAATATCCACCCTTACGTTGTTGAAACTTCCACGGTCCGGACTAAGCGTTTTGCCTCGTCGTTTATACCGCGTACATCGAGAGACTGAAACAATTCGCCTGCTGCGGTTTACCCGTCCAATTATAATTTAGGCGTCTTCAAGGCTAGAGTGAATAGGCTCATAATAAACTAGTGCGCTTTAACCATCAACGATTGCATCACTGCTTACCATCAGGTAGGATTGCAGTCAAGTGCTAGTTTGTAAAAATTAAAAAAAAAACTCCTTAGTCTTCGTGGGCATTGGCCCCGCTTATCCTCTATGGTTTTTTCTGAAATCTCTTTGAGACGCGATTGTGGATGATGTGGTTGAATTTAAAGTGTTGCTAGAGTATCGTCTTTTAGTTCTCCCACTATTTGTACCAGATCTACTGAATGAAATAGACCCGTCTTCTAACAGTTGCCCTTTGCGTTCCAGGGCTGCGGTAGCTCTTTCGAACAATTCCGCATAAGAATTTGGAACTGCTCAAGCCGTTGTAAAAATGAATGTCTGACAAGCTAGGGTGTGCCGAAGGTTTGTTATGACCACTCTTACAGCTGCACCGAACGGATGGCCGATGGGGCCGATTAAAATATACCTGTGTTCCTTCAGCCACGGTAACTCTTATGAACCGTTCTGCTATCCTGTCAGGTTTTGGAGGACCAATGCCAATTATTTGTTTTTTTGACATTAGTCTTGAGAGACTCCTCGACATTCCTAAGTGCTGATAATACGATACCTTATTAAAAGCTTATGACCAGCAATGAAATGCAAATCGTTAAGTGTATGTGAAAGTGTGTGTGTATGTGGAAAGTGACTCACAGAATCGTTATCTTCACGTTTGATTGTTAAAACAATTTTAGTACTGTTTGATGACTCTAGTGGCACGTTTGAAAGTCGTAGTTAACCGCTTGCGTCGGATTGGGCCGATGAGTGTTTTAGTGTCCTATTCGCAAGGGTCGTGAGTTTGTGACTGGGTACTCCATCTCGTTTAGCTCTTCAATCCCCATAGGTGACTGAAGAGCTGACGAGATGGAGCATTTGGTCGTGGATGTGCACAGCATTCCAAACTCTGCTTACTCTCATTTCAGTTCCTTTATTGTCCATCCACACACATTGCTCGCAGACCAGATAGTCGATGGGGCTGAAGGGACCGCGTACTAGAACACGCAGCGTTGGATAGCCTTTCACCATGTGGACCAATGACCTAGTACGGGTCTTGGGAATCCGGTGGATGCGAGACGCACAAGACCGGTCATTGTGGTCACATTTGGGGGAGGTCGGGTCCAAATGTGATGTATTTCAGCTGAAATGGTGATGTTGATAGATCATTCTCCTGTCTTATTCCTATCTTGATGTCAGTACAGGATGTCTTCTTCCTATAAATGTATAGTCTTTCGACTGAAATGGTTTTTTTTTTTATATATTGATAGGTTCGCGCTTGACCGCTATCTCACCTGATGGAAAGCGACGATACGGTCGACAATGGAGCGCGCTTACCTAGAAGAAACCTATTCACTCTTGACTTAAAGACTCCCGGGTTGTAGCCATCAGGAAACACAGACTCCGGCAGGGAATTCCACTCCTTAGCTGTACGCATAATGAAAGTGTGATGTGGTTGAACATTCTTCTCTCCTTTTCCCCATCTAGATATCAGCACAGGATCTTCAGTCTTCTTCCTGCAATACGTGCACGATCGTCCCATTACTTCTCACCTTTTTTCTTACTCATCATAATCTATCCGTCGATTCTTGTATCATTATCATACTTTATGCAATTTTGTCGGGATTGGCGTTCTAAAATGGTCTTTAGAGGTACGCAGAACAGAGTGCAAAGTCTCAAAGCAGAGGTTTCCGTTGAAAGGGGAGGATCTATCGACCAGACGGGTGTTGCGACTGATCCGATAGTTGATTTCATACTCTTGTATTTCGTGGAGAACTTTACCGCGATGCAGGATCTTGAATTTTAGTTCCTATGTGGCGTAACAGATGTCGCTACGTGTCATTGACTCGTTGATGACTTGCATCTGTTTTATGCCATTTCGCACGCTAGCATTCTTCTCCGAAACGACAAAATCAATTAAGGTGCGGTCTACTAATTATTTATCCTATTTCAAACAGGTCTTCACTTAGGCTGGTATTAAAAACATTGGAAAATAATTCTGCTTGACTGACACTAGTTAGATCGAGGATGTGTCTGAAACATAGTGATAAAACTGTTGAAAAACTCGCATATAGTGTTGAAAAGTGACAAAAAGTGATATAAAAAGTGCAATGTAAAGGAACAGTGAATAAAAATGAGTGAAAAGAATTATAATAGCTTGCCGAGGCTCAAGAGAAAGGAGACGTGGAGGAAAAAAGGGGTAAGCGGTATTGCTAGTGTGTGTTGGTGTTGTTCATAGGCTTTTGTGACGTCACAGCTGTAGGGAAAACCAGAAAAATACCAGAAGGATTCTAACTAGCATAAACACGTGATGACGTTTTTCAATATGCACTGCTGTAGTACATTTTGATGCAAGTGGGGAAAGTTTGTCATTGCGACTGGAGCAGCATTCGCCCGAGCCGTAGGCGAGGGTGTCATGGAGCCTAGTGCTGCAGTGACAAATTTTCATGTGTATCAAACGACGATTTCCAATACACTTACTAAGATTTAAATAAAACGGGGGTTGACATGCTACTCTCATTAAATTGCGTCCCTAAGAGCGAGTTTTCGAGTAAGTGTATTGAAAAATCTATTTCCTGGTTTCATTGTAGGAGTCCTACTGCACTAATTTTCTGTTGTTATATCGTTTGCTTGTACTAACTATATCATAACAGTCTGTTTTAGGGGAGAGGGGGGCTGAAGGATGACACCGATCAACTTAGACACTGGTCTGGGTCTCCAAAGTGGTGTTAAAACCGCCCTTAAGTCTCAACTGCCTTTTCATGAATGGCTGAGGAAATAGGCTTTTGCACCCGTGATGATGCTGGGTTTACAATATTCCTACATTTTGTACAACATTTTTTTCGCATTTCCCATATGAAACGGAACGGCGTACCTACAGGATTCCGGTGGAATGAGAATAGTTCAAGCATTAAATTTGAGGCAGGCAACAAAGGTACACATTCATTGTACGGGCAGCTAAGGAGCAGAATTCCCTGCCGAAAACCCTGTTCCCTAAGGGGGATTTTATATCTTGCGGATCAGCTCCGCATGCAGAAAATTTAAAAAGCCAAACAAAAAAACGCGTTTGGCTTCTGAAAGTCAAGGCTTCGTGGCTTTGCATTTTTTAGACCAGCTTCTCTGAGTCTCCTTCTGCCTGTCCGAGCACTTATTGGCTTTCTAGTCTCTTCGAACAAGGCACAAAAAAATGGGGCTAAATCAGTAGCCGTTCCTGATCATATTTGTGTAGTCAAAAGTACAAAAAACGAAATTCCAAAATTGTCCACGAAAATTTGTCATTATTGGTAAATTTATAATAGAATATTGGTAAATTTATATATAATAAATAATAGAATTTATAACAACTACTACTAGAAAATACTAAGCGCAGTGTTTTTCCATTTTTATTGACATTCTTTCATTCATAAACAATATAATAACCTGTACAGTGTTTCCATAAATTGAGCTTTTTTTTTTATTGTAGGTAAAATCATCCAATGACAAATCCCGCCCTTGGGCGGAGCGGGAAGTAGTGTCAGACTCTTACTGACTAAAAACCTACCCCGTTCCTTCGTAGCCTATCGTGCCGGGGCCGAGCATTCCTTTCGGAAATAAACCCATGACCCCAGTAGGCTTCGACCCTGCCTGCCTGCAGTTAGCAGGCTGGGCCTCTTCGGTGTGCTGACAGCTCCTTGAGGCGCGCGGGAACAGAACGCGCCGTCGACGACTTGGGCTCGGTCCGGTCGGTTACCGGACGATCGGACAGCGTGCTACCCATTGCACGCCGTCCGCAAGCCCGCGCCTACGGTGGCCGGAAATCGGGATCGGAATCCCGGCGGCGGCTGGGGCGAGCGCCCCGTTCCATAAATTGAGTGAGATTTTGGGATATAAACAAACGCCCATAACTTTGCTGTTTATGAATATTATGCATTGAGACTTTACTTAAATAATAAAAAGACCTTTTCTAATAAGCCCTTTAAGTATTTGCCATAATTAAAAAATAGAGGTGTATAAAGACGCTGATTCTGGCTTATAATTTATAAATTAGTTATTAGTATTCTCGTATAGATCTAATATTGATACGATGAGATCACATTGTGAAATCACTGTAGGTCAGTGTCAACCGCTCAACGATAGATTTTATTGGTTTTTGTGCAAGTTTATATGGTTTGAATACGTTTTATGGTATCTACGGCGGGCAAGGTCACAAGTGGGTTTTAGTCAGTAGGAAGTGGGAAGAAGTGGCCGCCTGTGTTCCTACATTTGGCCTTTGATTTCAAGGGCCACGGTAATGTACGCGGCAAATAAGTTAAACCATTTGCTATGTTAACTCGCCACCTCAACTGAGACCCCAAAATCGGTTACTATCGCATTCAAGGTCGACCGCCATGATGTTTCAACTTGGGTGACGAGGATTATAGTTAACTGATTTCCAGGTCTCCATAACCGTCGCAAATGGTTCAACTTATTTGCCGCATACTATAACTCTTTCGAACAATACCGAAGAATTTCTTTTGACCTTTTAATTTGTATACATGACTTCATGATTTGCAGTGATATAAGCTAGCATGTAAACTCTAATTAGCGGCCATATTCAAATCAAGATGAGTATCAGCTAAATCAATAAAATTTTACAAAAAAATTAAATCTCCAAAATGGCCGCCCCTCACCACTTTTTTATTAGTAAGAAGTGGTGACGGGGGCGCGTGTGCGAATAAGAAATTTCACAAGATCACAACTTCAGACAACCTAGACGAGACAGATGAATTAACACTTAACTTTAAAGGTGATTATAATTGACACAGATATCTATATAAAAGAATGCCGTCCGCCCTAGAGCTACCGACCTTACACAGCAGATGTGTGCAGAATACTGATCATCTAGAATTGTAATTGTAGTCGCTTGTCACACCCAGAATTTATTGTTTCTAAACTAGGCCAAGACGATTTTTTATTAGTGCTGGCTGCACTGTCCTTTTTCTATTGAATATTCTTATAAGAATGACAGATTCCAAATTCAAAAATTGTTTTTGTTTTTTTTTTTGTTTATGATTTTGGTTTGTTAAGGATGTGCGATGTGACTAGAATGGATAAAGTGAGAAATGAGTATATTAGAAGAAGTTTGAAAGTGGCGCCAGTGACTGAAAAGTTGAAAGGAAATCGTTTGCCTTGGTATGGTCATGTGAAGAGGAGGGATGAAACGCATGTTACTAAAAGAGTTCTGAGTTTACAAGTAGATGGTTGGAGAGGAAGGACAGCCAAAGAAGAGATGGATGGATTGTGTGATGAGGAGTCATATGAAAGAAAAGGGAGTTAGTGATAATATGACGGGTGACAGGATGAAAAGGAAGAAAAAAACGTATTGCGCCGACCCCAAGTAATATGGGATAAGAGCAGGAAGAAGAAGAAGATTTTGGTTTGGATACTAAGTCCTTTAAGCCATGTCTTCAAATGATTAGTTAATTTGTTTACCATCAGAATATGGATGTACACATACTGATGTTGTTGTTGTAATGAAAACAAATATATCAAGACAACCATCTCAGCAAACTTCGCTGAGACCGTCAACATTTTTTTAACAATTCTCAGCTCCATTTTACCGAGATCGCGCCTGTTTCGCTGATTCCACATATTATCCAGTTGCGCAGACACTTGAGATACAAAATAACACCAATTTAACATAAGAATATCTACTAGGAATCAATTTGCGAATAATTAAAACAGCACCTGAACTTCACACGAAGAAATCCCGCCAAAAATAAATCTTGTTTTCTTTTTTTAATTGTAGCAGTATTTTATGGCTAGATTAAATTTTTAGCAGGTTGGTATTTGAAAAGGACGCGGCTACCCACGTCTGTGACATTAGACGTAGTAACAGGATCATTTTTGAAATTATTGACATTCACCAAAAATAACTATGGGTGACATTAACCTCTCGTTTTCCTCGGTCAGTGGTTTCGGCTAGCTAGGTCTTCAGAGTTGAAAAGATGTCAGCAAACCGTAGGGGCCTATAAGGGTCGAAGCCTACTGGGGCCAAGGGTCTGCTTCTGAAAGAAAACCTCGGCCATGGTATGAAAGGCAACGAAGGGTAAAGGTGTGGTTTTAGTCAGTGAAAGTCTGACATGCTTTCCCGCTCGACCCTAAGGCGGGACATGTCATTGGATGATTTACCACCTCAAAAAAGGAGAGAGATCCTTGGCCATATTTTTAAAAGATGGTGAAGAAGTTGATGAGACTTTATTCCGCCATAGCCATTCTACTGCAACTGAAACGGTTTATCAACAGTCGATTGGTCCATGAACCTTTGGTCAACATTATCTTTAAACCATTAACTTTTCGTTCAAAGGACTTTTCATCCACGAACCTTTCGCCAGCAAAACTCTACGTCAGTGAATGCTTAACCAACAGAATGTTTTGACCAATAATTTTTCACCCAAAGAACAATTGGCCCATCGAGTGTTCCCCAAGAGAACGGTACGTCAGTGAGTGTTTAGGTAACCCCTAGAAGCAATAATAGTCTAGGGATATGACCGTTGGACTACCAAGTTACAGGTCGTAGGTTCGAACGGTACGCACCAATGTCTTTTCGAATTCATGTGCGTATTATAAATTAATTTTGACTTGCTGAAACCGGTGAAGGAAAACATCGTGAGGAAACCAGCACGTCTGAGAGATTTTTCAACGGTGTGTAAAGTCATGTCAATATATAGGGTGACTGGTAATTAGTGAACGATACTTAAAAACGTGATGTGACCTGAAATCGCAAAAAATATCTGCTGTTCAGTTGTGTTCGCCTAACTGGTCAAAATGCTGAACTTGGTAGAATTTTTTCCGCGATTTCGGGTTTGGTCCCATAGTAAAAGTTGTTTGTTATCATGACTACAATCACGTGTTTAAGTATCGTTCACTAATTACCAGTCATCCTATATAGATTTGGAACATTTCATATACTAAAGATATTGTAAGGGCTTTTGTATTTACTACCATCAGGCGGGATCGTAGTCAAGCATTAGTTTATATCATTAAAAAAATTGATTGTTTTTCTTACTGACACAAGGGAAACTCATGTAGCTAGACAGACACGTTTCAGTTTTGAAATTAAGGTCGAGATGTGTTTTCATTGGCGTTAGAGCATGCGTATTTTAGTCTTTTTGGTGACAGACTAAGATATTTTCACAAGATTCTAAGAAAACTCTTAAAAATGCTCGTAGATAAATTTTTCTCATCTCTGATAAACTTTAAACCCGAGTGTAGGACACTAAATGCAATTTGAAAGAAATTGCGACCAAACAGAAACCGTAAAGAATGATTTATATGACAATTATAGCTCAAGTGGGTATTATTGTAATTCTGGCTCATTTCTCTTTGACCCATTTCTTGTTGTAAAATTGTACATTTTGTACAGTAGAAACGGGACATATGTATGTAATTTTTTAGCCATGTTGTTTATTGTTTTCCACACTTGTGCGGAAAAATGTGCGAGGTCGCTCCCGCCACTATTTATTGTGTTTATCGCAAGACCTGACAAGGTTGGGCGCCGCGCAGCCTCCACGATTCGCGCGTCAACTCCCCTGTATTGATTTTTTTGTTAGTGCATTGAAAAACGTCGTTTGATACACGTTGCAATTTGTCAATGCAGCACTTGGCTTCTTAATACCCTCGCTTGTGTTTCGGGCGAATTCCACCTCGGTCGCGATAGCAAACTTCTTTTATTTGTACTATTTTCATGCTTATTCCTTATTCTACAGTTCTATCTTCCCTCGTGGCTGAAAAGGTATAACATGATCGTGTTTCAGAAACGTAGATACAGTACGATTTTGGACCCCACATTAGTTTTTTTTTATGGTAGGTAAAATCATCCAATGACAGATCCCGCCCTTAGGCGGAGCGGGAAATAGTGTCAGACTCTTACTGACTAAAAACCTACCCCTTTCCTTCGTTTCCTATCATACCGGGGCTGAGTCTTCCTCTCAGAAAACAGCCCTTGACCCCAGTAGGCTTTGACCTTGCCTGCAGCTAGCAGGCTGGACCTCTATGGTTTGCTGACAGCTCCTTGAGGCGCGCGCAAACAGTACGCGCCGTCGACGACTTGGGCAAGTCCATCCTTCCATCCTCTGGGGCTTTGGGGAGGTATGAAAATGCATACCAGGGCCCCGGATCCAAGGCAGGGAAGGAACAGGGTAGGTTTTTAGTCAGTAAGAGTCTGACACTATTTCCCGCTCCACCCAAGGGCGGGATTTGTCATTGGATGATTTTACCTAACATAAAAAAAAAACCTTCCATCCTAGGTTTCTTTTTCTAGACTCAGTTAAAAAGCATTCATTAAAAAGCTATACCTACTCAACAGTTTAATATGTCAACTTACATACTCACTTAATTAAATATGTTAATTTAAAATCGGAAATCAAAAAGGAATGCAGTCAGCTATTAAAACTAGAATATTTTTTACATCGAACCTAGTACAAATGTATCAAATCAAAATATGTATTTGTAATGAACTTGGCCAAGCCCCGTTACTCGTAGTTGCTGACCTTAGATTGGTCACGAATTTGTACGGCTTGTGTTGAGGCGATTTTTTTAATGATACCAGTTGGTTTTTCCATAAAAACTTTGTAACCCCGTTTTACCCCCTTAGGGGTCCGTAGGCGCGGGCTTGTGGACGGCAAGCAATGGGTTACTCGCTGTCCGTCTGTTTGGTAACAGTCCAGACCGAGCCCAAGTCGTCGACGGGGCGCACTGTTCCCGCGCGCCTCAAGGAGTTGTCAGCAAACTATAGGGGCCCAGTATGGTCGAAGCCTACTCTGGGGCCTTGGGCAAGTATGATAATGCATACCAGGGCCCTGGAACCAAGGCTATGAAGGAACGGGGTAGGTTTTAAGTCAGTAAGAGTCTGACACTATCTCCCGCTCCGCCCAAGGGCGGGAGATCTCATTGGATGACTTTACCTGCCATAAAAAAGACCCTTTAGGGATGGAATTTCGTAAAATCTGTTCTTAGCAGATGTCTACACCCTATAAAGAACCTACCTACCAAATTATTTATAAGTTTGAAGGTGTTATAGTTTCTGAGATTTCTTGAGTAATCAGTGAGCGGTATTTCGATTTTATACACATAAATAAACTAGTGCTTTACTGAAATCCCATCTGATGGTAAGCAGTGATCCAATCGTTTATGGCGAATTGCACTACTTTATTAAAGCCTAGAAGACACAGAATTATAATCGGATGGGAACACCGCTGCGGGTAGATTCCAGTCCTTCAATGAACGTGGTATACACGACGAGGCAAAACGTTGATGATTTATGTTGCTGCCAGGAGCTTCGCCCGCCTAAAATTGGAGAACTATCCCAAGGGAATATACTCCTGGATTAAAAAGTATTCTTGAGCTATTCCAGGACATCGTCTACCCGTGTACCAAGTTTCATTGGAATCTGTTTACTCTCCGCCAGGCGCCAGTCTCCATGGAGTATCGTATGGATCAGTAACCGGGTTGTGGAGGTCTGATAGGCAATTGTTCCATGTAAAATATGGATATTCAGCCCTATCTGGTTAGAGTGGAAGACGACACCAAGTTACTTGGGAGAAGGCTGGAGAGATGATGATGAATAATGATGCTAAATGACTTATGATCATTCTCCAGAGATTCCCAACAGCCCTTTCCATTACTGGTTGAGTTGAGCTTAACAGGTAGAGTGGAGAGGGAGTCCAAAGAAAAGATGGATGGATTGTGTGAGAAATGATATGAAAGAAAAGGGAGTTAGTTATAGCGTGACAATTGACAGTACAGAATGGAATAAAAAAACGTGTTGTATTGACCCTAAGTAAAACGGGACAAGGGCAGGAAGATGATGAACTAGAACGCACATTCGTCTTTAAGACAAGTAAAGTGACGATCCAGAAAAATTCTCTTATACGCAGTCAAGGCTGAATAACCAATTTGCAATGCCAAGACCGTGGTAATGACCGATAACTTATCTGAAGATCGAAATCGGTAACTTATTAAAATAGATGCAAGATGTTTTGAAAACATCAAACAATCAGACTTACCAGCAATAGCGCAATCCATTTAACAACCTGTTGAACTGTCAAGGTGGCCCTTGCCCATTCGGATCAGGCAGAGGCAACGGGGCGCTCGCCCCAGCCGCCGCCGGGATTCCGATCCCGATTACCGGCCACCTTGCGGACGGCGTGCAATGGGTAGCACGCTGTCCGATCGTCCGGTAACCGACCGGACCGAGCCCAAGTCGTCGACGGCGCGTTCTGTTACCGCGCGCCTCAAGGAGCTGTCAGCACACCGAAGAGGCCCAGCCTGCTAGCTGTAGGCAGGCAGGGTCGAAGCCTACTGGGGTCATGGGTCAGCTTCCGAAAGGAATACCCGGCCCCGGCACGATAGGCAACGAAGGAACGGGGTAGGTTTTTAGTCAGTAAGAGTCTGACACTACTTCCCGCTCCGCCCAAGGGCGGGATTTGTCATTGGATGATTTTACCTACTTACCATAAAAAAAAAACGTCGAGCATGTTCTAAAAGCTTGTTGCTTCATCTAAAGCAATCCAACGCGTTGTTTGATGAAGAGTCAACGCGAAAAAAGAGAGATAACACCTGAAAATTCTGTTGGCATTCGGTAATTCCGTGATTTACTCGAATATTTCACAAAACTTGTTCCAGAGAATACGTGTTTTTGTGAAACCCTGAAAAGTTTTTGTGGGTCCCGACTGCCAGTATTTAAAATATTATATAGATAAGTGCAATCGGGTACAACGACTTTCTTGTTTTAGGGCTTTTTCATGAATGCTCAGAAAAGCAGTCGGGTTTTTTAGTTTTTTAAATTACCGTTTTTTATTTTTTTTAGTTTTATTTTATTACTTTGAAAGTGATATCACTTTCAAAGTAATTACGAATCTAATAAAGACACCTCTCAAACTAAAATCCATCGAGCCGTTCAGGTCGCAGAGCGTGCCAAACATTTGAATTTGGCGCTAAAAATCCGCCATTTTGTTATTTTGATATACCCAGTGTCACTCTCACAGTAAATACGAATCTAACGACACCTCTCAAGCTAAAATCCATCGAGCCATTCAGGCTGCAGAGCGTGCCAAACTATTATACATACATACATACTCTCGAAAAACATAACCCTCCTTCTGGCGCAGTCGGGTAAATATAACATTTCAGTTTTGTCTCTGGGAAGGCCAAGAATTTACAATATCTCTGGTATTGCAGATGACCATAGGCGTTAGTGATCGCTTACCAGAAGGTGAGCCAGTCCGTCCGCTAGGTGCCACGCGATAGCACATGATAATTACATTACCTAATAAAACTAAATCTATCTAATACCCGTAAACAGTTACTATTATATTTTTAACAATGCCTTATCGCGATCACTAAGACCCAACCTCATTTCGCGATATGATAACAGTTTCCGCCTTATTTTGACCAGATAATCCAACAATGCGCGCTGGCATGCACTCAGAGATTAGGGTTGCCCTAAATAGCAATAGTAGACACAAACTGAATACTTCTGCCGACCATCAGCCAGACATCTTAAGATTTCTTTTGCGCAGAATTTCGCCTTCTGTGAGATGAAAAGACAACAGCACCAAACATTCTTGTGCAAATCAAAAAGCTAGGCTGTATGGATTATGGAAGTCTATGCGGGATTTGTCGGAAAAGTTATCGCGGTTCTCGAACGCAAAGGAAGGAATACACTTGGATTTTTGTCAGTAAAAGTCTGACACGCTGGATGGTGTGAGAGCTCCATCCGTAGAAGGAGGAGTTATTTCTACATCAATCAAAATTGACGAATCTGTGCCAGATCGAATGGACATAATTGCAAGAATATATTAGGGTAGACAAAGAAATAATGGATGTGATGTACGAAAGATTGCAAAGGCAGAGTGCGTAACGAGTAAATCCGGGGCAGTTTTGGGGTCACGCTTATCACAGACAAAATGAAAAACTTCGACTTACATAGCATGGCTAAATGGCCATGTTATGAAATGTTTGCTACGTCTTACCATGGGGTTAAAATAGCCCGAACAAAAGAGAGGTAGATCCGCCATTGACTTTGTAGTCTAACATCGAGAAAGACCTTGTAGCTTCATCTATGTCTTCACAAAGGAACTATCCTGCATCGCGCAATTAAAGTTGTCCGCGCGATTTGAATAGATACAACTGCTCGAAATCATCTATCGGCCCATCAGACGTAACACCTGTCTGGTCGGAGGATCCATCCTTTTCAACAGAGGTTTACTGGACTTTACTCTCTGTTCCACTTACCTCCAAAACCTCAACTAAGCCCAATTGGCAAATCGGCAACCCAGAACTGGGGGCTTACTCTCGAGTTTAATTCCGATCGGTTGACATTGGAATTGTGACGTTAGGTACTCTTAAATTCAATGCTAGGGCCAAATTGCGTGACCTTTTTGGGAAACTAAGTAAAATGGGGATCGGGCTTGGCGTGTGATCACGCAATTTTAAACCAATTTGGCGCTAGCATCGAATTCAAGAGTACCTAACGTTACAATTCCAATGTCGACCGATCAGAATTAAACTCGAGAGTAAGCCTGATCGTCCTGGCGCTGAATTATGAGGATATCCAACCCCAATTATTAGAAGCAAAGTAGTGTAAGTTTCAAAGGTCATCTCTCAGTTACAAAAAAATGGATTGAAGATCTTGTAAGTGTTAGTTGAAAGACAGAAAATCGGGTGCTGTGTCGCGTCTTGAGAGAAGAATGTGTCCAGATGTAGACTTAGTTGACTAATAGTTTCAGACGAAGTATCTGGTATATGAATCTCGTCAGCCCTGTGCGCTGGATTCGATGACGTAACCCCTACAGCATCCTGCTCGCTCACGATTTTTACATCAGTAATAATTGAAGGTCGTTAGTGTTTTGTTATTCATATGATTGTTCCTATCAGTGGAAGGTTTTCTTCTCAACAGCTCGTATTAGAAAATAATATGTGGTTAGCAGAGTCAATTAAAATACAGTCCCTTCTTGTTTGGCTCTCCCTACCCAATTTTTTTATTTTACAGATATGACGTCACAACATGGCGTAAAAATCGATCCTATTCTTATTTGGAACGCATTGTAATAATGAATACGCGTCTATGAAGCTACGCGTCCGGGACAGTAGACTTAATAAAAACACGTCACTACTTAATTGTTTTCCTTAAACTCATAAGTCACTAGGCCACACCCACTTCAATACGTTTGTTTACTTATACCGCTTTATCATACCATTACTGCAAGGTCATGGCAGCAAAATATTTGAGGTAAACATTGTTCTATTTTGGGATATGATTAGACTTATTTTTATGACTGATGACGCTCGACGATCGACTGGTCAATGGGGGCGAAAGGTTCTGGAGTGGCGACCAGGTTGGAAGACCGGAAGACGCAGCGTTGAAAGGTTTCCCATAAGGTGGACCGATGATCGGGTGAGGTTTGCAGGAATCCGATAGATGCGAGACGCACAGGACTGGTCGTCATGGTGACACTTGGGGGAGACCAATGTCCAACAGTGGACGTTTTTGAGTTGAAATGGTGTTGATGATATGATTTACTAGACTAGCGCTGACCCAGTAGTAACGGCCCTGTCCTAGGGTGTTTTAATATCATGCGCATTTTTCAAATAAATAATTTTTCTTTCTTTCAAAAATCATAAAGTTATTTGTTATGTTACCTGGTTGTCCACACAAACACATGGTCACCGGGCCATCCGGGCTACTGAGAGGTTGTTTTGCTCCCGTACCCAGCTGTGCGCTGGCATCTAATGCCCGCAATGATCTGCCGTGACCTGTATCGTACTTAGTCTCGGTGGTGTCCAACTTATAACTTTTTTTAAATATCTTTGAGAACAAAATTAATTTGGTGTTAAAATTATTGGAATCGATTCACTAACTGATTCTGAACAAACTATATTCAGGTTTCGCATATACTAAAAATAATGTTGTACAGATGGTTTGTTTACACTCTAATGAGCAATATGCCAACACCATGTGCTAATAATTTCGCGCTTATAGTAAGCGAGTAATCTCTTAGCTGTGATTGGTTAGTACATTCCTTCCTAAAAGCCAGAGAAGTGCTAAGCAAATACAAACTTGTAAACAAACGATTTGAACTGGGATTCAATAATAGTTTTATACACCGTTAAATTTTAGTCGTTTTAATCCCGTGGAGGGTCGATTCGGTACATGTAAACACGATCGATTTGTAAAGATAAAATTAGAAAATAAAGTACTTTTTTTTCTAAAAGTCGAGGTAATTTACGCATGTACGAAATTAATTTCTTTAAGTAAACGAGTCAATAACCTTGTAGGTAGTTGTCGGTCGTTGCATACTAACTACCTACAGTTCATTGGCCTCGCTCAGCTGACGTTTACCTACGGAAATTAATTTTGAAAATGCGTAAAATAATTTGAGTTTAAAAAAAAGTGCATTATTTTTTAAATTTTTCTTTACAAATTGATAGTATTTCATGTACCGAATCGACCCTCCGCGAGATTAAAACTACTAAAATTTAACGGTGTATACTAGTGCTGAGCAGTGGTGGTCGAGTGGTAACGGCCCCTACTTACGAGTTGTAGGTCGTAGTTCAAATCTAGCCAGGCGCATTACTTTGTGTAATTTATTTCATCACCACTGCTCTCAAAACAGTGGAGGAAAACATCGTGAGGAAACCGGCATGTCCTAGAACCAAAAATTCTAAATATGACATCCACCAACTCGCACTGGGCCTGCGTGGTGGATTACGGCCCATTCCCTCTCCTAAAGAGGAGGCCTGAGTCCCAGCAGTGGGAACATTATAAGCCTGATGCTATGCTGCTATGCTATACTAAACTGGTGCTTGACTGCGATCCCACCTGGTTTTATGACCTAATAAATTAAATGTGATGTTTGTGACGAGTTTGCATTGCATTGCATCAGTCTTATAATGTTCCCACTGCTGGGACTCAGGCCTCCTCTTTAGGAGAGGGAATGGGCCGTAATCCACCATGCGGGTCCGGTGCGGATTGTTGGATGTCACATATCTTCGAATTTTTAGTTCTAGTTCTCTTTCCTCACGATGTTATCTTTCACCTTTTTGAGAGCAGTGGTGATGAAATAAATTACACAAACTTATGCGCCTGGCAGGGTTTGAACCCGCGACCTACAACTCGTAAGTCGTGGCCGTTACCACTCGGCCACCACTGCTCTCACTGATGAGTTTGGCGGGGGTGAAATAGCGGGAATAAAATCGGCAGGAGAGTTTAACCTATTTATTTGTATGTTCTAAATTGGGTTTAGACAAGAATAGAATGATATAATTATAATCTCCGCTTCGATATCTACGAACCACGTTTCCCGTAAGTTTTACAGTCGGTTCATAACTTTCACTGTTGGTTCATTTAACGCGGATTACAATATTTAAGATTAGCAATAATTTCGTCAAACTTAGTGATTCTGACTATTGCAAATAATTTTAATTGTTCTGTTGTGTATTCTATATTTACGTGATAGTTTTTTTGTTGTTAAATACGAAGTTGACATTGGATATCTTGAGCCAAACGGATGCAAACATTTTCAGTGAATCTAATCTAATGTGTGGTTCTCATGTTTCTTATATAAACCTGTCTTGCCATGTAAGTGAAACTTTAAATTTATTTCCTTCGAAATATTGAGTTTTTCTTACTTTGTGCTTGTTAATTGTGGACTGTTAAGGGCGCCAGTCCGTGACGACAGCGAGTTCGATTGCTGCGCAGAACGAATATTTGTATGGCCTACAGATAGGTTTTTTTTAGGCCTGGTATGTGAGTTTACATGATTGTGAGTTCTACCTAGAGTGGGGCACTGTTTTTCGGAAAAAAATATCAAAACAAATAATAATAATCAGGCTTTACATACGTGATTATTATCACATTTTTCTCTACATATCTTGGAAACAGATATCTTGTAGTTATTGTCTAGGTTTTTACCGAAAACAAAAAAAAAATAATTTGTGTAAAACTAATCCAGTAAAGATCTCTGAAAATCTGCTATTTTACGTTAAGTTTAGCCCTTATTAATGTACTCATTATGGGGCTCTGGGGATGTATGAAAATACCAGGGCCCTGGAGAGAGAACCAAGGCAATGAAGGAACGGGGTAGGTTTTTAGTCAGTAAAAGTCTGACATTATCTCTTGCTCCGCCTAAGGACGGGTTTTGTCATTGGATGATTACCTACCATAAAAAAAAAACAATGCACTCATAAATAAAATAAATAAAAAAAATATCATGGAAACTTTACACATTAAGTTGAGATTCTGAATGACGAAAATTGTTTCCGAAATCTATTAAGGTTTTAAAAAAAAAACATTTATTTCCTTGCAACAAGTTTTGGAAATATTCAAGTGAGCGACGGAATTTACCGAATTCTAAACGAGCCTTCGAGCGCTATCTCTCTTTCTTCGCGTTGCCGTTTTATCAAACAATTTAACCATACTCATTTTGACGGTAGTCGGATCGGGAAGGATCCTCTTAACCGTTTATATTGACGATATGGTAGATCCGTAGATAGCTTTTTTGCGTAAAATTCGCAGGATTACGTCACATACAATTTCAGTGAGTAGGTAATTAAGCTGTCCCTCGTTCTTCATTAACGGTGTCGTATTTATAGTCTAGTTTTTTCCCGCTTGGTCCAGAATTAGTGTCACTCTGCTCTAATAAAAGGTACTAAATATTATAGGTTTTATTTGGGTAGCAATTCTTGGCATTGAACTTGAAAGAGACCAATTGTGAATGACAGTCAAAATAAAAAAATCTTTTTTTTTTTAATTTCATATATGAAGCGAAGCATAATCAGCATTAGAATGTTCCTAATGCTGGGACTAAGGCCTCCTCCTCTTTGAAAGAGGGAATGAGCCGTAATCTACTACGCCGACCCAGTGCGGACTGGTGGTCGGTGATTTGAAGTTTCCAGTAATGTTGCAATGTACGGTCAGGGGTCAAGCGTGCAGTTGCACTCTAACAATGCTAAACTGTCTAAAATTTCTTTGTAGTAGAAGTCCAGTGTTCTGCAACTAGTTTATTCAATATTTTAGATTCTATGCTACAAACTAAATCGATCATGATCCGTTGACCCTCTTTTAAAAAAAAAATTTACATACTTTAGTATCGGTAGAGTGCAACTGCACTTTTGAGCCCTGACTGTACATATGTGCCTGCCTACCTTCTTGAAATAAAAATTGTTTGACAAAAATATTGCATGTGTGAAAGAGTATAGATAAATCGTACTGAAACCCTTTCAAAAGCTATTGAACAAAAATAATTAAGACAACAATCGCGGGTTATAAACTTCCTGTAAATGCATAGACGTGTTTTCTTGTAAGACATGACGTATTAGCTATTTATACAAATTATTCATAACCTTTAAATACCTACTGCACCTTCAACATGAAGGTGATGTCATGGTTCCATCTCGGATGTAACATTGATATCATTTTGATGTAGTTTATTGGCAGAATATTGTGTTGACTGCCAAATTAATAAAAAAAAAAAAAAACTGTGACAGAAGTTAGGAAGAAAAATGTTTATAGCCACACTATGGATACGACTCCAACGGCGCCAGCGCACATGACTCATCGCGAATGCAGTGTTCCTAATTCAAAAATATCGGTCGCGAACGATCACGAGTAACCGCGTTCGGGACTCGGGAATTAACGGTTATTGGTGACGTTAGAAACGTGGTCAGTGACTGTTTGGTTAGGTTAGGTCAAAGATAATATAATAATAAGCAAGGAGTGTCTTTTATATTTCTATGGGTTAGGTCAAAGAGCGGATAACCCGAGGTACATTAGTACATTTTTTATTTTATTTCGAATTAATTAACGCATGTACGAAATTAATTTCTTTAAGTAAACGTCAGCTGGGCGAGTCCAATGACCTGTAGGTATATGGTACGGAATTAGCGACAACGATCGTTTTGATCGTTTTAATCCCGTGTAGGGTCAATCCGGTACATGAAACACTATCGATTTGTAAAGATAAAATAGAGTACTTTTTTTTTAACTTGAAGTAATATACGCATGTACGAAATTAATTTTTTTAAGTAAACGAGTTAATGACCTTGTAGGTAGTTGTCGGTCGTTGCGTACTAACTACCTACAGATCATTGAACTCGCCCAGTTGACATTTACTTAAAGAAATTAATTTCGTACATACGTAAATTAATTTGAGTTAAAAAAAGTACTTTATTTTTTAATTGTATCTTTATAAATCGATAGTGTTTCATGTACCGACCCTCCACGGGATTAAAACGATCAAAATTTAACGCTGTAATTTTTGACCGATTTCACTGTGATTCCTAAGCTAATTCAATCTAATGGATAGATAGAATATTGAAGGTCGCCGTGCGACACTAACCCCTCTGATGCATAAACCACTGTCGTCACAATGACATCACACGTAGGAGTATTGGCAGAGATCCAAGACCAAGAGCGTGAATACTGAAGACTTTGTTTAAGAGCTCAATAATATGTATGAACACGTTTATGAGCTGATTTACAAAATAAACCACTAGTGTTTGTTATTTCTGTTCAAATAAATTGAGTTGAGATGCGTTTTGGTAGTGTATAAATCTGTATATTGTGTTTGTTTGAACTTCCGTAAGAGTGGGATAGCATCCAATGATTTGTCCCGCTTTTGGGCGGAGCGGGAAGGCGTGTCAGACTTCTACTGACTAAAATCCACTCCTATGTTCCTTTTTGCAAAACTCGTGGCTCCAGTAGGCATCGAGGGCCCCTACGGTTTGGCTGACATTCCTATGAGGCCCGTGTGGAACACTACACGCCGCCAACAACTCGGGCTCGGTCCGGACGCTACCCATTACTCGCCGTCTGCAAGTCCAAAAGAGTGGGTTTAAAATGAGCATGGACAAAACTAAAGTCTTTGGTAAATAACCGCGTAGCACCCAGTCTTATCAAGATCGGAGACTCTACACTCGAAGTTGTGGACGATTACATTTACCTGGGATAGACAACCCAGTTGAGTAGGTTTAACTTGGTGAAAGAGGTCAACCGTAGAATCCGACGCGGCTGAGCAGCATTCGGGAAGCTGCACGGTAGCTTTTTGTCCAACATACGTCTTTGACCAGTGCGTGCTATCAGTACAATGGGTCTCATCAGAAGGTTTATAGTCACCCAAAGGGCAATCGAAAGAGCTATGCTCTGAATACTCTTACGTGATCGCATCATAAGATATCCGCAAGAGAACCAAGGTTGCCGACTATGCTGGGTGATCAAATCATGAAGATACCTGAAATAGTATCTGCCGATGAGGGCGAAAGGTTCTGGAGTGACAACTCACGCACCGGTGCACCACCAACCCATTTGCCCCACCCTTTCGCAAAATATGCGCTTTAGTCGTGGAGTTACGGTTACTAGCCCGAAATACAAATACAAAAATGGTAACCCATCCTCCGACTGACCTCGAAAAGCGTTGCTTAACCTCGGAGCACCCACAAGCTTCTCCTTAGAACTTGTACCGATATCAGATATGTAATGTTCATTGCAATGGTTCATTTGACTCATATAGAATCCATTAAGGCCCATTATCCTTCCATTATAGCCGAGCCAATGACCTCTATGTATTGAGTATCTCTATACATGTGAAGGTGACAAAAATAACAGTGTCGTTTGCATAAATATTTTTTCAATACACTTACTCTCTCTCTTATCTCACTTAACCGCTCGTATCCCACCGCTTTTAGACACGCAATGGACTGTTTTCCGCACTAGTTCAGAAAAGTGCTCATTTTGCTCAGCAGCTCATTACCTATTATTTCAGTACTTTATACACAAATGCCAACATATTATCAGTATTATTACACCCTTTATTTGTTTCTTCTAATCTTATTATTTGTGTTTTGTATGTTTATTTTTATTTATTGTAATAACGGCAAAAATACACATTCGTGATACACACGTTTATGAGATAAAGTACGCTGACAGACAGACGGATGGACAGCGGAGACTTAGTGTTTCACCTATTGTTTACGGAACCCAAAAGACCAAGGTTGGTAGAGACAAAAATTATGGAAGCGACAAAAATAGAAAATTACCCTCGCAATATTTTGTCAACAACGAAAATAAAGTCGTTGCAAGTGTTGGAAAGGTGACAAGTTGGTGAGTTTAAATAATTTTATGGCAATGACCGCATTGTCTTAAGTACCGAGTAATGTGGCATATCATCAGTGTTTATAACAAGATTTTGGTTTGCAATTCTTTGCCAAGCTTCGTTTTTTTTTTTTAATTTATTTAATGGGCTTTGTCGCTTAGCGACCACATCGCCCAGTAAAGAAAACACAAAAAACTTACAATCTACCTTAAGACTAACTCAAACAATTGTTTAGCTTTATCGGACTTTGGAGAAGCGAGGATTTTTTTTTTTTTTTTTTTTTTTCGGTAGGTAAAATCATCCAATGACAAATCCCGCCCTTGGGTGGAGCGGGAAGTAGTGTCAGACTCTTACTGACTAAAAACCTACCCTGTTCCATTCTTCGCCTTGGTCCCAGGGCCCCGGGTGCCATTTTCACATACCCTTTGACCTCAGTAGGCTTCGGCCCTGTCGGGCCCCTACAGTTTGCTGACAACTCCTTGAGGCGCGCGGGAACAGTGCGCACCGTAAACGACTTGAGCTCGGACCGGTCTGTTACCGGACAGATGCGAGGATAGTAGGTATTGCAAATGCCAATATCATATTTTTTACAGCGTCCAAAAACATTGATCCTCGTATTTTCATTCCGAACACACTCCATCAAGATATGGGATACATCATCAATCACACCACAGTCATCACAATTCGGAGACAAAACTTTCTTCATCAAATAGTTAAATTTATTTGATGGAATATGTCCGGAGCGAAGTCTTACAGCTATAGTTATTAAATTCCTATTGAGATTACAGTCAATCCATGGAACCTGGGAAAGCTTCGTTGTTAAGAAGGCCCTTCAGAAATCAGAATAGTTTATTTCAAATAGACCAATTACAGGCAATTTTTTAATTGTCAAAATGTCGGTCAGTCCAAAAAAAAGTGAAGCTAAATTGCACGTTCCAAAGCGTAGATCTCTATGGAGAAGAACGTGCAAGTAACTCCATGGATACTCTTTTTAAATCACATTATGAGTTACACAAATCTTGGTTACATATTTCTTGTCGCTTCTATTATGTGAGCACAATAAAAAAAAATGATAGCAAGTAATGAAGTCCGGTAACCGACCGGACCGAGCCCAAGTCGTCGACGGCGCGTTCTGTTCCCGCGCGCCTCAAGGAGCTGTCAGCACACCGAAGAGGCCCAGCCTGCTAACTGCAGGCAGGCAGGGTCGAAGCCTACTGGGGTCATGGGTTAGTTCCGAAAGGAGTGCTCGACCCCGGCACTATAGGCTACGAAGGAACGGGGTAGGTTTTTAGTCAGTAAGAGTCTGACACTACTTCCCGCTCCGCCCAAGGGCGGGATTTGTCATTGGATGATTTTACCTACCATAAAAAAAAAATAAAAAAAAAAAAAAAATAGCAAGTAATGAAAAAATTAAATACACTAATTAAAAAATAGAAATTGAATTAAGCCACTGGCAGCTAAGAGATGACCAGTCCAAATCAAACGTAATCCAACACGATGTTTGATCAAGAGGCAACGTGAAAAAAGAGATTCCAGGATATGCGTGTTTTTTCTTTTTTAAACCTTAACAGTTTTAGGAAACATATTTCGTCATTCACAACTCGATTAAACGTGAAAGGTTTCTGTAGTTATATTTTCTTTACTTTTTCCATTTTTGAGGACATTATGAAGCGTAACTCACGTACTTAGGAAAATAGATAATTTATTTAATCATTTGTATCAGAACATAATTCCATATAAAAGTGTTAGTAAAACTTACAACTATGTTAGTAACATTATGCTTACTTATTCTACACAGTCAATAATTCTTTTAATATCCACAAGACCTGTGTTTAGATAAGGTTTAGATATACAAGTGTTTCGAAAATATTGTGAGGAGTAGAGACATAATTAAGAGCTTCTTTATTCTATTAAATTATTATATTCTTAAAAGCTATGTTTATAATACTATTTGTACATAAAAATGCCGTCCTGACTTTTGTGTAATTGCAAAAACAAACTTCCATCAAAATATGAACACTTATGCTTTTAAAATCGTAACGTAAAGTTACTTTGCCAGTTTTCGAGTTACAAGCATGTGACCTTTTTAGTCACCACAATATCTAGAGAAAGATGTGTTACAACGGTTGCATGAAAATGTATTTTGGGTTGACCGCTCTTAAGAGTTCGTGTTGAATGGTGGGCTGCTATGGTAGGCGTCAGGTAAATTTGCAAAAAAGGTTATTGAACCATTTGTTGTTTATTATAAAGCGAAATACCATTCACTGATTAATCAATCTCAGAAACTATAACATCTACAAACTTAAAATTTAGCAGGTAGATTCCTTATAGGGTGTAGACATCCGTTAAGAAACTTTCTTTCAACTTTCCGGTTTTACGAAACTCCACCCCTAAGGGGGTGAAATGGGGGTTTGAACTTTGTATGGGGAAACCGACTTCACGCGGGCAAATGCTAGTAATTTATTGTATAACTACCTCTTTAAGTTCGCCAATGGTTATGTGAAAATGGGCGGGTTTCTGAATTGAGTATTTTGAGTTGAGAACGTCTCAAACCATACTTACGAGTAAATGCCAAATTTTGACAGTTTTACAGGCTAAAGTAGAGTTTGAGTAATTCTCAACTTCAAATGCTCAAATCAGAAATCGGGGGTAAGTCACCCGAAGCCCTGGGACGAAGGCAATGAATGGAACAGGGTAGGTGTTTAGTCAGTAAGAGTCTGATACTATTTCCCGCCCCACCCAAGGGCGAAATTTGTCACTGGATGATTTTACCTACCATAAAAAAAAAACATCTTTAAGTTCAAACTTGCAAAGCCAACTATTAAAAAAAAACAAAGGCTTAATCACACTTGTGTTACATTATTAATAATGTATTATTTGTAATCCTACCAGCTGATTGTACAATGACGCCATATTTAAATTAAGCGTGAGTAATATTGAAAAATCGGTTTTTTCTCGAAATTCCTAGGATTTTTGCTATAAAGAAGGATTTATTGGAAATCGTCATCATCAGCAACTTCCTGCCCTGTCCCTTATTACTCGTGGTCGGGGCACCATGTTTTTTTTTTTAACAAGTTTTTATTTAGTTTCACGGTCCTGTGCGCCTCGCATCCACCGCATTTCTGCGACTCTCACCAGGTCATCGGTCTACCTTGTGGGAGGCCTTCCAACACTGCGTTTTCTGGTGCGCGGTAGCTACTGTAGAATCTTTCGGCTCCATCGACCATCCGTTCTACGAACAATGTGCCCTGCCCACTGCCACTTTAGTTTGGCGATTCTTCGGGCTATGTCGGCAACCTTGGTTCTCCTACGGATATCTTCATTCCTGATTCGATCACGCAAGGAAACTGAGCATAGCCCTTTCCATTGCCCTTTGAGTGACTGTAAGCCTTCTGAAAACATCGTGAGGAAACCGGCATGTACTAGAACCAAAAATTCGAAGACATGTGACATCCATCAATCCGCACTGGGCCGTGGCGCGTGGTGGATTACGGCCCATTCCATCTCCTAGAGAGTAGGCCTGAGTCCCAGCAGTGGGAACATTATAAGGGTGATGCTATGCTATGCTAAGCCTTCTGATGAGTCCATTGTAAACGACCGTGTTTCAGTGCCATATGTCATCACTGAAAAAAAAATAACATAGACGAATTAATTAATCATCGCTATTTGTTATTTTACATTGAAGTTTTTTTGCAAATCATGGATTTTAACCTTATCATTACCAAAAACCGGGAATTTGGCACAAACACTAGGATTTTTGCGTAAAAACGATTTTTCTAACAATACTGCGACATAAATACACTTTATTTTCTCATCCCCAAGTAGGTATTTACGGTAGAATTACTTTCAGTGCGCGTTCAGACTTTGTGTTGATCGGGAGTGTTGAACGACCAAATAATATTGTTTTGTTATTTTCTGTCGTATTTTCAAGAACCTAAGGTGCAGTTTTCAGTGCAGTGTTTTAAATTACTGTGATATTTTTTTTTAAGAAAATTTCCTGTGCTGGCTTGTGAAGTTGAACGATTTTGAGTCTTGTTTCTTTTGTTTTAAGATTCAGTTTTCAGTGTAGTGTTTTGTTCTTCGAGTTAAACAGCTGATTGTAATTCCTTGCAAGTTACTCATTGTTTGTTTATATGACGTGTTGATAAGGTTTTGTCTCCGTCTACCATCCGCATGTCCGGCTAAGAAATTATTAAGAATACCCTTCCTTTTTTAGGTTTCCGTTAACTAAGGGAAAAACGCGACCCTATTACTAAGACTGTCTGTCACCAGGCTGTGTCTCAAGAACCACGATAGCTAGACAGTTGAAAATATCACAAATAATGTATTTCTGTTGCCGCTATAACGACAAAAAATACTAAAAACAAAATAATATAAATATTTAAGGGGGCTCCCATACAACAAACGCGTTTTTTTGCTCGATATCAATAATGGCAACAGATAGGCACTTGAAATATTCCCAAAATACACAGTTGTATTTTAACTTATTATAATAAATAATAAAATAAAATAGATATTTAAGGGGGGCTCCCATGCAAAAAAGCGTTTTAATTTCAACACGATACCTCCACGCGTTCCCGAGATAAAGGGTATTGATAGACAGACAGGCGGACAAAAAAGTGATCATATAGGGTTCATTTTTGTCCTTTTGAGCTACGGAACCCTAAGAAAACGCATACAGTCGTTTGCGACATTTTTTCCTAAACAGTTTTAACATTATTTTTAAAATTACCGAGTCTAGAAGAAACAAAAAGACATCAGAATTACTTCATCGACATTATAAATGCTTGAAGGTGAAGCTGCAATGACAGCATCTTGCAATTTAAATTTATTACTAGCCATATAAAACTTAAAAGGTAAACATGGAAGGAAAACCTGTGTATTGTTGATATTATGATGGCATTCAGCACGTGTGAGTAATGTACCTTGAATGGAGAACTATGGAATTTGTCCAAAGTTCGTTTATCCTTTCGATAGAATCTTTTGTAATCATCAGTGACGTGGTGCCTCCACGTCACTGACGAGTACAAAAGATTCTAAAATCAAAAATCAAAATCAAAATATTTTAAAATCAAAAATCAAAATCAAAATATTTTTATTTTACATAGGCCTACATGGGCACTTGTAAAACGTCAAAAGCTAGCGCACGGTTCCAAATCGCTACTATTTTTTATAACCAATAATAAAGCAGACTAATGATCAAACATAAACGCAGTAAGATAGATACATTCGGGTACTCGCTACCACATCAGTCAAATATTAAAAATATAGTATTTTTGCGTACTATATATTTCATCAATAGTATATGGTACACAGACTCAAAATATAGTACAATACTATATATTATAGTACGGTTGGCAACCCTACTCTCAAGGGGCCCAGCAGGGCCGAAGCCTGCTGGGGCCAAAGTTTATGTGAAAATGTTACCCGGGGCCCTTAGACACAGGCAACGGGGTAGGTTTTTAGTCAGTAAGAGTCTGACACTATTTCCCGTCCCACCCAAGGGCGGGATTTGTCATTGGATGATTTTACCTACCATAAAAAAAAATCCTACTCTCAAGGGAATCAAAATTTATAGGGTACTTCCCGTTGCACAGAACCCAGAAATTTGACCGGTATAGGAATAAATCTGAAAACTGAATGTTGATACGTCACGAAAAAAACTTTATTGCGGAAAAATCTTCGAGAATCCATTCGGGAATTTAACTATTTACATAGCTTTTTTACGAAACCCTCAGAGCGCGAGTCCGACGCCACGGTCACGACTACATGACAGAATTAAACAAAAATATAGTTTAACTTGCAAGGTATTATCAACAGCTTTTTCTGTGACTCCAAGGTCTTTAAAACATTAGTTTGCCAGTGTTTCTAAATAATAACTAAATTGACTATGCCAGTTATGTGTTATAAAAAATAAGTAAAGAGATGTACACGATCAAAAGTATGGGGGAATATGTTTTCTCGGTAAGTCAAATATAGGTTATTTAAATAAAAATATTGTGTGAACTGTGATTTGCACATCATGGATTAAAATCCAGGAAAGCCCCTTAATTTTTCTAATTTATTTCATCAACACTGATCTCAAAACGGTGAAGGAAACCATCTTGAGAAAAGGGCACGGCAAGTCCTAGAACAAAAATTCTAAGACATGTGACATACTACCAATCTGTATAAGCAATCTATAGATATCATTTTAGTTTTGAAATTACACCTTAGAATAAACTAGCGACCAGCCCTAGCTTCGCACGGGTGCAATGGTGATATTAATATATTATGCATATATATTATACATATAAACCTTCCTCTTGAATCACTCTATGTATTAAAAAAAACCGCACCAAAATCCGTTGCGTAGTTTAAAAAATCTAAGCATACATAGGGACAGACAGCGGGAAGCGACTTTGTTTTATACTATGTAGTGATAAGTTTACTAACTAACCAACCTCAAAAAGATATCTTCAAACCGTAGGGGCCCAGTAGGGTCGAAGCCTACCGGGGCCAAGGTCTGCCTCTGAAAGGAAGATTCGGACCTGGTATGAAAGGCAACAAAGGTACAGGAGAGGGTTTTTAGTCAGTAAGAGTCTGACACTATCTTCCGCTGAGTTGTGCGAAAGTGAACCCCGGGGAACGAAGGAACATTAGTGAGTTTTACTCACGTCCTCCCGCTCCTCCCTAGATCGGGAGAAGTCGTTGGATAATTTCCTACCAATAAAAAACCTCTAAAGACAGATCATCTTCAGAATAACTTTGTAAACTACTTAATATTCAGAGCAGCTTGATGACACAATGATGACATCACACGTGCATACAATTCGATATAAGCCGACCTTGAACACACGCCCACACATATACATAAATACTGTGTTTATTTATATACTTATTATAATGCTGATTCACTCTTAAAATAAGTGCGAAATAAATGTGGTACGGAAAACCGTAGTTCTAAGCACGGGGTTTGTGAACAGTTCGTGGGGCTCTTTGGACTGGGACAGCGGTCCCAACTTCCACCTATAAAAATATAGGCCCAACCTGCTAACTGCAGGCAGGCAGGGTCGAAGCCTGCTGGGGTCAAGGGCCGTTTTCTGAGAGGAAGGCTCAGCCCCGGCACTATAGGCAACAGGCAACGAAGGAACAGGGTAGGTTTTTAGTCAGTAAGAGTCTGACACTACTTCCCGCTCCACCCAAGGGCGGGATTTGTCATTGGATGATTTAACCTACCGTAAAAAAAAATAAAAAAACCTATAAAAATATTTTGACGAACAGATTTCCGGCGGGATCTCATGGTGAAATGGCGACAGCGACTGTCGCAACCCAGTGCTGTCTGACACTATCTCCCGTTCTGCCCTAGGGCGGGGGATGTCATTGGGTGATTTTACATACCATAAAAAAAGCTATAAAAATATTATTTATTTATTTATAGAAACTTTATGCACATGTTCAAATGACATTGTTCAAAGGCGGACTTAATACCTTAGGCATTTTCTACCAGTCGACCTTAGGATGATCCAGAAACATGTTAAGTCAGTAGGTGAAACTCAGAAAATAGACAAACAGAAAATAAACAAATACTAATAATAAAAAAACATATTTTTTTTGTAGTTGTAGTATTTTGGGACCACAAGGATGTTTCCAAGGAGGCACATGTGGTCCCAAATTACTTCGAAAACAAAAAAAGTTGGAATTTGGGACCGCGGTCCCGGTCCAACTACCCTCAGGCGAGACACTGGCAGTATTTATTACCAGTTTGTACCTGTGCATCCATGTATCCGCATCAGATTCGTAAAACAGCATAATGACATTTGGTCACAGTTTCAAGTTTATTTGCACGGAACCCTAATTCTTTTTCTAAAATAAAAGTAGTTACTTCCTATAACATCAGTTAGTGAAAGTCCCTTCAAAATGGGTCCACAACATCCTGTTTGTTCGGAGGACCCTCCCTTTTTGATGCAGATTTGCAGTCTTAACGTCCTGTACCGAATACCTCTAAACGTCAGTTGATTTGTCGTAATACTGTAAATATCACTAAAGGTATAACAGATTTGTTTTTATTTCTTAAAAGAAAGGGACTTTTATAACGCATAGCGTTTGTCAGTCTCATCGTACCCTAAGACAAGTATCACTTAACAAATGAGATCAATGGATCAAGGCCATAAAGTCGAACAATTTTCTCGTATCAGCGGAAGTCAGCTTACTTAATATTTGGTTTTTTTTTTTTTTTTTTTTAACGTAGGTAAAATCATCCAATGACGAATCCCGCCCTTGGGTGGGGCGGGAAACAGTGTCAGACTTTTACTGACTAAAAACCTACCTTTCCATTCCTTGCCTTTATCCTGGGGCCCGTGGTGACAGTCTCACATAACCTTTGGGCCCCAGTAGGCTTCGGCCCTGCTGGACCCCTACAGTTTGCTGACAACTCCTAGAGGCGCGCGGGAACGGTGCGCGCCGTAGACGACCTGAGCTACTTAATATTTGGTGGAATGTACCTTAAATATTTGATTGATTGATTGAACTTCAAAGCTCTGAACAACTTACTCCTATGAGCCTCATACTGAACGCTTTCCATTAGAAACTGATGCATATCTTCTACAAAAATAGTAATTAAAATTCAATATGGCGACAATGAAACGCCATATTTTGATTAACCAATACAAAATAACACAGGGAGACTTTTCTGGACAGAAATCACGGATATCTCAGAAATCATGATGACATTTTTTTGGACTTAAGAAATCCTTAATTGACTTTACTCGCACTAGAGTGGAGCGAGAGCCACCTTTACTGACTAAATCCCACTTTTGTTCCTTCATTTGTCATTTGCGTTCCAGGGTTACGGTAACACTTTCGAACATACTCGCAGACCGCAGACCGATCGTGATGGCATTAATAGTTACTACATAATACGGCCCAAGTCATGAAATTTCTATGGACGAACTGATGACGTCAGAATTATTAACCTACCTTGCATGGCAAGAAATTCATTGAACCAGTTGACTTTGAACTTAAAGAGCTCTGATTCACTCCTATTCACTTATCTTAAATCTTATTAATAGGTGCATTAGTAGAATTTAGTTCTGAGAACAGCATTATCGGTACCCGGACATGCCATATTTTATATAAAAAACTAGCTTTTGCCCGCGACTTCGCTCCCGTTCTACACTACTCTACTCTACCCTAGTCTAGCCTATTCTAACCTACTCTACCCTACTCTACCATACCTATAGGTACCAATAAATGAGCAGGTATTGGTTTTTTTTTTATTTAACGGGATTCAAAAATTATCCTATGTCCATCTCCTGGTTCTAAGCTATCTTCTTGGTGAGAAGATAGCTTAGAACCAGGAGATGGACATTTTCAGTAAAATCGGTTCTGCCGTTCTTGAGTTGTAAATAGTGTAACTAACACGACTTTCTTTTATACATATAGATAATTCAAGCGAGAAAACGTTGGTGGAGAATAAGATAGTGTAGCGACATCTATGGCATCATATAGGAACTAAACTATGAAATCCTACATCGCGCAATTCGAGTTCTCCACGCGATTTGAACATATACATCTATCGGGCAGAAGACCGTCTGGTCGTAAGATCTTCTCTTTTCAACGGAAGTTTGCGGCACTTTACAGCCTGTTTCACATACCCTCTAAAACAGTGTCGGACTTTTCCACGACATCTAATTACATCTAATCAGTACTAAATGTATTCGTTAAACCACCTCATAATTAATAAAAACCGTGGTAACAATACACCGTAAAATTTTAGTCGTTTTAATCCCGCAGAGGGTCGATTCGGTATATGAAATACTATCGATTTGTAAAGAAAAAATTAAAAAATAAAGTACTTTTTTTCAAAAACTCGAATTAATATACGCATGTACGAAATTATTTTCATTAAGTAAACGAGTAAATGACCTTGTAGGTAGTCGGGCGTTGCGTAATAACTACCTACAGTTCATTGGCCTCGCTCAGCTGACGTTTAAAGAAATTAATTTAGTACATGTGTAAATAAATTCGAGTTTAAAAAAAGTATTTTATAATTTTCTCTTTACAAATCGATAGTATTTCACGTACCGAATCGACCCTCAGCGGGTTTAAAACGACCAAATTTAACGGTGTATATGACCAGGCACTTAATTATGCACAATGCAAGCCTAGTGACGGTTCATTGTAAAATATTATCCAACATACCCTTAAAGAAGCACATACCAACTCGAACTACTTTTAAATGAAGTAATAGTCAATAAACAAGCACATTAAGGACACAGCCCATTACGCATTGTGCCATTGTGTTACTTTTAGGGACGTCATTCGATTCAGTATTGTATACAAACTGAATCGGCGTCTTTCGTCATTGAATAAATCGATTACTTTATATTAGTAATCGATTTGGTGTCGGTCCGTCCGTTTGTCGGCATGCGGATCGTGTTGCGAAAATTTTTCCCGAAGGTCTTTTTATTTATTGTTTTTTTTTTGGGCCCAGGACCGCGGTCCCAATTTCCACCTACAAAATTTTTTTTTTTTTTGAGTGGTGTTTTGGGACCACAAGAAAAAGGCATTAAGTAAAGTAGTTATCAAAAACTGTATTTATTTTATTAGTGGTCCCAAAATACTTAGGTGGAAGTTGGGACCACTGTCCCGGTCCAAAGAGCCCCACAACCTCTTTTTTTTCTGGCTAGGGATGTGGGCAAGTGAAATGTCTGTCTGAGTGTATTCTGTGTGTGTTTGTGATAGTGTTTTTGCATGGCTTAAATGTTGAAATGGTTTTTATTTGTAATTTTAATTGGTGGGATTTAGGAGAGGCTTATGTCCAGCTGGGCATTGTTGTTGATTGGAGAATGTCTAGACTGTGACCTCTGGTTATGGTTATTCGATTTCTTCAGTTAAGGGCCGGTTTCACCATATTGCATAGAAACTCCGTTCCATTTTTTGAAAATTTTCACGAAGTAGTGATGGAAGTAAAACAGGCCCTAAGAGTGAAATAATCGTTTAAAATCTGATATCAGGAAAAATATTATTTAAAATGCGTTCCCAATGAGAATAGGCTCGATTGCCATGTTGTGACGTCACGTCATACTGTCAAATCGCAAGATATTGGGCAAAATTGAAGATCTGGATTCTGATTAAACTTTCTTCGTTCACAGTTCGTAAATAAATTAATTATTAAAATTTCTTGTTTTGCTCACCCTGTTGATTCTTCGATTTGAAAGTATGACGTGACGTCACAACATGGCAATCGTTCCTATTCTTATTTGGAAAGCATTGTACAAGGTTTGAATATGAGGATAGGACTACCAAATATTAATTATATTTAAACTTCCGCATAGTAAAGGTTTCCTCTTCATTTTTCCTTGATGCCGTGTTTACGGAGACGCGGCGCGTTGCGCGGGGCGTTGGGTGTTTCGTCGTACATTGCAGCAGCGGGCCGCGTCATCGCTCACGCAAACACAAACATATGGCAATGTACGATGAACATATGATAATCGAGCACTTACGGTCCCTAGTTTGTGCCTGTGGTTTCGTCCGCGTGAAAGTAAAAAAATACTTCATCAGCTATGTCAGTCAGTGATAAAGTGGACAAGAATTGTTAAAATAAAATACAAATCTTTCCTCTTTACGATAGTATAGTATTCGCTTTAGATTCATTTATAGTACATTCATGAAATAGTTTAATAACTGAACAGGCTCAACCATCATCATCATCATCACCATCATTATCAGCCTTTTATTGTTCCCACTGCTGGGACTTAGGCCTCCTCTGAAAGAGAGGGAATGGGCCGTAATCCACCACGCAGGCCCAGTGCGGGTTGGTGAATGTCACATGTTTTCGAATTTTTGGTTCTATGACATGCCGGTTTCCTCACGATGTTTTCCTTCACCGTTCACTCGGCGACCACTGCTCTCGGCTCAACCATAAACATTGAAAATATTCATAGTTATGTTGTTCATAATAACTTATTAAATTCATGAAGATATGTCACAACCACAACTCATGCTTACGGAATCAGTTCAAGCAGTAGTTGAGGACGCAAGCTAACTGTCTTGCTAGATATATGTATCTTGTTGATAAAACTCTTCGTCCTAGGTTTTTTCTCAAGCTTATGGCTAAGTAATTTCTTAGATTCTGTTTATGTTTTACTGGTATTTTTCCAGCAAATTGACCGGTCGTTTTTACCAGAAATACACCATAGAAAAGCACTGAGCCTGGGAAATCATGATATAACTTCTCCAGCTCTTGGTTAACTGAGAATAGTCAGACTTTTACTGACTGCAACCCACTCTTGTTACTTTAGTCGCCCTTTGCGTTCCAGGGTCTCGGTAACTCTTTAGAACAATAGCATAACCCTTGGCTTGCAAAACCCTGAATACAGACCATTGAATTTTAAGAAGACTGCATGTTCAGAGTATATTAATACTATTTCTCCATCTCTACTTATTAACTAACCCATAAATTTTCTTGTCAACAGCTGGACACATGGTTCGGGAGGCCGAAGAAGGGCGGGGGGCAGATCGAGCGCGGTTACGACACAGTACCGCGTGGGGCGGAGCCCCGGGCTGAAGATGAGGAGCCTTCGGCCACCGCGGAGTATACCAGCCGGATAGATGCCTTAGATGATACTCAGCTGCAGAGGCGGTTTGAGGAGATGCTGGTAAGTCGAAAGAGCCTTTTTTTAAATAGCGATTAATGGCTTTGATACAACGTATTCAAGTTAGCCTTTGTGAAACATCGGCTACGACTATGTGCTGCTGCGTCGTAACCTCTACAGCGGTGTCAGCATGGTATGTTACGCTGAATGATACGTTGGTCTTGGCGCAGGGGGAGTTGTACCTGGCACCTGGACTAGCGAGACGCGGGGTTGCGTCAGTTGGGACTCGAGGTAGCACTACATAAAAGTCCGAAGCCATGTTCTTTCAAGGTGTCGGAACGCGCCACCTCCGGGTTTCCATGTACCGGTAATAAGGGGCTCACATTGGCGTCGGGTCGACGATGGAGTATAGGACTCATCCTCGATAGACTGTGGAATTTCGAGAAGCACTTTCGACTTCTGGCTCTCAAATTGGAGCGGGTCGACGCTGCCCTCATCTTATGGTGAAATAGCTACAGCGACAGTTGCTTGCAACCCAGCGCTGGGCACGCTACAATAATCGCGGAAAGTCCTTTCTTTGAAGAGTGGCTGGAGAGGCGCCAGAGATTCCACTCGGGACAGCCTGGGTGTCACCATTGCACGGAACGCCCCGAAGACACGATGAAACTGTGCTATGCACGGATATGTGTGCTTGAGCAGCGTACCGCCGTGTCTTGTCGAGACGATTGGTGGCGGTGACTTCTCACCGAGAGGAAATGGGATACGATTTCCTCCTTCTGTGAAGCAGTAATGCTAGCGAAGGAGACGGCCGCACGCTTGAGGGAACGGGACATCCTCACGCCCCAGCGGCCGCCCCAGACGACATACGTCAGTCACAAAAAATATGAACTTATTTGCACGTTCCAAACCGTAGATAGCTCCATAGAGAAGAACGTTCAAGAAACTATAAGAATGATTTAGATATTCTCATCCTCGGATACTCCAAAAACCTCTGCTAACCTATATTTTTCTCCTGCTTACAGGCGGACATGAATCTCAATGAAGAAAAGAAGGAGCCACTCAGGAAGTATCCGCGTGATCAGAAAAAGAAAATGCTGGTCGCGTATAAGTTTGTTAACACACAGGTTAGTACCGCTATAGAAATTTTTTTGACCTAGGAGCGTCCCAAAGTACACTGGTCAAATGCTAGTGAAGGAGGACGCCGCTCGCGTGAGGCAACGGCCCTCACGCCCCAGCCGCCACGGGGATTCCGACAACGTAGGCACGGGCTTGCGGACGGCTAGCAATGGGTAGCTCGCCGTCCGACCGTCCAGTAACCGTCCGGGCCAGGCCCAAGTCGTCGACGGCGCGTATTGTTCCACGCGCTCCTCAAGGAGATGTCAGTCTATTATCAACATGAACATGGTTTAAAAGCTTGTTGTTTCATCCAACGTTATCCAAAGAATTGTTTCATAAAGAGGCAACGCGGAAAAAGAGAGATGACGCCTGATCATTCTGAATATTTCACAAAACTTGTTCTTACGGATGAAATGATTTTTAATTAAAATAAATTAGCGAACACCAAAATCATTCTTAACCTTTTTATTTTGAGTGGGTTCTTTACTAAGCTAATTTCTGTTCGAAGGAGTTACAGTAGACCTTGTAAATAGGGCAACTGTAGGAACAGTATCGCTCTTAGTCAGTAAAAGCCTTCAAGGATAATTATTATGTTATTTAACTTATAACCCCGAATTTTTTCAGGAAGGCCGCTCAAAATTCGAGAAACCATCAGACTACGTGACCTACCTGAATCAACCAGAACTATCCGTGGGCAAGTTACATGGCTGCCTGGAGAACCTGAGGATATCGCTGACCAACAACCCGCTATCGTGGATTGAGGAGTTCGGCACTAAGGGCATCGAGAGCTTGTTGACCACGCTCAACCAGTGTTACACCAAGTGAGTTTGTTGTCCCAAGTTACTTTTTAAATTGTCGTTGAGCCATTTTCCTAGGCTTTTCATAGTGTCCAGGTTCTTCATCAAATTATCTTAGGAACTTCATGAAAGTATCCTAGGTTCTTCATCAAATGATTCTAGGTTCTTTATCAAGTTACCCTAACTTTTTCATCAAATAACCCTAGTTTCTACACCAAATTATCCTAGATTCTTCATCTGCTCGGCCCTACATAAAATTATTCTAAGTTCTTCATGCAGTAGTCTTAGGTTCTTCATCAATTTACCGTAGGTTCTTCATCAAATTGCTGTAGGTTCTCATTAAATGATTCTAGTTTCTTTATCAAATGATCCTAGGTTCTTCATCAAATGATCCTAGGTTCATCATCAAGTGATCCTAGTAGGATTTTTATCTAATTACCCTTTGCTCTACATGAAATTATCCAAGGTTCTTCATTAAAAATCCTAGGTTCTTCATTAAATATCAAAGATTCTTCATTAAATATCCAAGGTTCTTCATGCGATTGTAGGTTTCTCATGAAATTGTCTTAAGTACTTTATAAAATTGCGCTTTGATCCTGCTTTGACTATTGTATCTTCAAACCTAATTTTGCTCTTAATTTCATGCTGCTAGTGGGAGCGGATTTTATCGGTAAGTTTGTAATAGCTTGAGCTATAGCACCAGAGGTTAAGCAACTCTTGCCGAGGTCGGTCTGTAGATGGGTGATAGGCTTTTTTGTTAAGAATTTTTAAAACTTAATGTTATGAATAGGTTATTTTGTAGGAACCCCTCTGCAGGTAAAGGCCTCCTACATATTGAGCCAGTTTTTTCTACATTGCGCTGTTTGCATCTATTTTGGACTCGCTGTGCATTTAATTCCATCCTCCCATCTGTTGCAACGTCTCCCTTCCTTTCGCCCGCTGGCCCCTCCTTTTTTATCAAATAGCATCACATTAATCTGTTTTTAACACAATGCCAGTGACTCCCGCTACGACCGCGTCCAGTACGAGTGCATCCGCTGCCTCTCGGCCATCCTCAACAACACGGTGGGAATCCGCACCATGTTCGAGTGCAGGGAAGCGCTGCCGGTGCTGGCGCGCAGTCTCGACGCCAGGAAGCCGCACTGCGCTTTAGAGGCAGCCAAGGTTAGTTGTAGTACAGATTTAGTGTAAGTATTTTTGATAAGGCCCCGACTTACGAGTTGTAGGTCGCGGGTTCAAACCCAGCCAGGCGCATTACTTTATGTAATTTTTACCATCATCATTGCTCTCAAAACGGTGAAGGAAAATATCGTGAGGAAACCGACATGTCCTAGAACCAAAAATTCGAAGACATGTGACATCCACCAATCCGCATTTGGCCCGTGTGGTGGATTACGGCCCATTCTCCTTCTAGAGAAGAGGCCTGAGTCCCAGCAGTGGGAACATTATAAGGCTGATGCTATGTTATGCTATTTTTTTTTGTTAAGGAACTCGTCCCTCCTTTCCTTTTACGGCGTTTACACATCAGTTATATGTTGCTGGAAGACGTATACCAAAACCACGAGGCGAAACAGCGAGCGCGTGTTGATACAGGCGTGCTTGCCACTTCTCGCCATAAACCTTGAAAATTTAAAAAAATAATTAAAGGGGCTTTAAGAAAAGAGGGCCGTAACTCTTTTTTTTTGTTATAATAAAATATATAAAATAATTTCAGACATTCAAATATTAATCCATAGCATTGTCTGCCTTCTAGGTGCTAGCAGCAATATGCCTGATCCCTAACGGCCACGAAAAGGTTCTAGAAGCCATCACGATGGCGGGAGAGTCCAGCAGAAAGCCTCGGTTACTGCCCATCATTGAGGGGCTGGAGACCAAGACACCGGAGAGTTTGAAGGTAACCTCATATTTCTACCATAAATCTACAAACGTCGCGTTCCGAAATACGATATTTTCGATGTTAGCACGCCAACAGTCTTTCTAAATTACCGTAAACGCGTCCATCAGGCGATTTGTTGACGCACTAACAGCACTGATATCGTAATTCGGAAAGCGACGATACATATGTAGCGACATCTATGGCGTCACATAAGAACTAATTCTGCATCGCGCAAGTAAAGTTCTTCGCGCGATTTGAACATACCCGAAAACAGCCCGAAAACATCTGCCGGGCAGTGCCCACCAGGCATAACACCCGTCTGGTCGGAGGATCCTTACTTTTCAATGGAGGTATGTGGGACTTTACTCTCCAAAACTCCAAACACATATAACTTGAGACTGGCATGTCGGTCTAGTGGTCAGTGACCCTGACTGCTATGCTGGAGGTCAACAGTTTCTTCTTAGAGGACTCACTATAGCATATCTGCAATTGAGAGCTTAGCTTCATGCAATAATATACCCTATGTACAGCGTTATAAGTCGCATAATCTCTTGCTCAATATTCCAGACAGGCTGCATGCAACTGATCAACGCTATCATCACGGAACCAGAGGAATTGGAGTTCAGACTACATCTTCGCAGCGAGTTTATGAGAACTGGACTCTATGATTGGATCGGTAAGGTTTATTTTACTTAGTATTGTAAAATTTGATAGCAGATTTACATTTTCTAGTCTCTGATTTTTTGGTGTTTGGGTACTAAGTCCTTTAAGCTATGTCTTCGTATAATATACAATGCGTTTTAAATAAGAATAGGATCTGGACTGTCTCTTCGAGGTAGACGTAATTGTCCACAACTTCGAGTGTAGAGTCTTCGATCTTGATAGGAGTGGGTGCTACATGGCTGTTTATCATGACTTTAGTTTTGTCTATGTTCATTTTAAGATCCACTCTTTTGAAAGCTTCTCCGTAATCTCAGACATGAATACGTCGTTGGCAAACCGAAGATGAGTGATGTACTCGCCATTGACATTAATGCCCTGTCCACTTCAGTCCAGAACCTTGAAGACATCCTCCATTGCGGCCATGGACAGTTTCAAAGAAAAGACTGAAATTAAGAGTGTTGAGTTGAGAGTTGAAATCAAAGAGACGAGAAGAGAAGAGAGAGAGTACTTATAGAAGGTTTATTGCGGTTAGGTAATAAAATACGTCCGATCGTGGGCGCGCATGATGGCGGATCATTGGCGCGGCGGCCGCGTCTTGCCCGCGCGCTGTCATGGCATCTGACGTCCGCCTTAGGGATGGGACACACGGCGTTAACAAAGATAATATGTGTTAAAAACAGTTATTCGAAACGCATTGTAGGCATTCTGCTAGGGCTGTATCATGTAGAAGAATTGTAGTATTGGTAAGGTTTGAATGTAATGTTTGGTTGTGTGGCGCAGACGAGCTGCGCGCGGGCGCGGAGGGCGCGCGGCAGATCCAGATGACCGTGTTCGACACCCACGCCGCCGCCGACCAGGACGAGTTCCTCGCCAAGTTCGACGATGTCAGGTCAGATTTTAAACAGTACAATAAAAGTAGAACTAAACTGTGCACTCGTGTGCCACACACGCCGATCTAGGCGCGTCGGTCTCCATTTTATATGGCAAGTAGACTTGTATGCAGCTGTTGTGGTTATGATTTTCGATCGTAAGCCTGGTGGCCGATTGTGACCAACTACAGCGCGGCCGGCCGCGCCCGTAAAATGCGTCGTCAAATGTGCTTTCATTATTAAGTTTACGTACCTCAAAAGAAAAAAACTGAACCCTATAGGATCACTTTGTTATCCGTCTATCTGTCTACATATATATCTGCATTCATTCATTGAATGGAAGAAGAAAACGTGTTGCACCGACCCCAAATAACATGGGAAAAGGGCAGGAAGATGATGACGATATCTGCATTCTACAGAAGCCGGGGTGAAAACCGCTTCGGGAGAAACGTTTTATGGATTTGTAATTATTTAAGGCAGAAATGTTATTTGATTTGAACGATTCAATTGTCCTAACAAAAACCCAACAGCACTTCGTCTCCGACCTGAGTTCCATTTCCAATGGAACCCAGGACCTCTTGTAATCACAAAACAAATCAAGCTGTAACTTACTAGTATAGTAGTTAGTTTTTTTTAAATTGATATAAACTAGTAATTGACTGCGATCTCACCTGATGTTAAGTAATAATGCAATCATTGATGGTGAAGCGCACTAGTTTATTAACAGCCTTTTCACTGTAGCCTTGAAGACATCTAAATTATAATCGAACGGGACGGAGTTTTTAATCAAATCATTGTACTTTCAGAGTGGACTTCCACGACGTGAACGAATGCTTCGAACTAGTCAAGAACCTGGTGATGGACACTCCGGCTGAGCCTTACTTACTGTCAATATTACAACACTTACTGTTCATACGGGACGACGAACTGATCAGGTGAGAAAGATGATGCTATCTATCCTTTTCTGTCTGGATGGCGGGGACCATCACAGGACATTGCACACTGAATAAACACCAGCAGACAATAGGTGCGGACGCAGTTTGATCGTCCGGTAACCGACTGGGCTCAAGTCGTTAACGGTGCGTATCGTTCTACGCGTGCCTCAAGAAGATGTCAGCAAACTCTAGGGGCTCAGCAGGGTCGAAACCTACTGAGCTCATGGGGCAATGTGAAAACGTTACATCCGGGGCCCTAGAACGAAGGCAAACAATGTACAGGAGTGGGTTTTTAGTCAGTAAAAATCTGGCACTCCTCCGTGTTGAGAGTTTAAATTAAAAAGAATAGTACTTATAGGGTTTATTGCAAATTTGCTTAGATAATAAAATGAAGTGTGATCGCGAGCGGGCGCGTTAGGGGCGGGCCCAGCGCGCGCGCAGCGGGGAGCCGCTGCGCAGCTGCCACAGGTGCTGTATGATCCCGAGACAGGGAGTCTGGGGATCCTAAGCTTCACAGGCGCCCTGAAAAACCTGAAAGGTGTAATCTAGGCTGATTATGTTATATACTTTTTATTCTTATATATAAAAATGAACAACTGATCATTAGTCTCGTTAAAACTCGAGAATGACTGGACCAATTTGGTTCATTTTGGTCTACAAATATTCGTTATAGTCCAAGGAAGGTTTAAAAAGTGAGAAAAGTATTCATTGACTATTTATTAGGCGGTACGATGTTTGCCGGTTCATCTAGTAAACGAATATTTTTTGTTTTCAGGCCAGCATACTACAAACTAGTTGAAGAATGTATAACACAAATAGTGCTTCATAAGAACGGGTACGATCCGGACTTCAGAGCCACGCAGAGGTTCAATATTGATGTCCAGCCGCTTATAGATGGACTTATTGGTACGTTCATTGTTTTTTTTTTTTATTGTAATACGCGGCAAATAAGTTGAACCATTTGCTGTGGTTGCGCGCGGCCCCCTAATACTTCGTTTGAGACCCGAAAATCGGTTACTGTGTATTCAAGTTCGATCGTCATTTATTTATTTATCCTCACATCGGAACGCCTTACAGCAATTACACCAATGGAGCACAGAATCTGCTGCGCGGTGGAGTAGTCATCTAAGGAGCGGCGCGGGCGCTGTGGTGGGTCACGAACGCTCGCTTACGCAGCATCAGGCCAGCACTCCTCCAGGATTCCACATGTACCAAATGCCATAGCGAACACATTTTTAAATCTTAAAGCATTGTCATGATGGTTCAACTTGTGTGGCGAGGATTATAACCGGTTTTCAGGTCTCAGTTGAAAGTGGGGAGCTGCGCGTAGCCGTGGAAGATGGTTCAATTTATTTTTAACACTTTTTTTTTTAATAATAAAAATTATAAGCACCACTGGGTGCAAGTTTTTATGTATATTATAGAACTTTTCAAAATCTATCATTCAGCATAAAAATATCTTTCTGAAGTAAGCAATCCATTCGCAATAACATTAGTCATTTAAAGTGAAAAAGGTTTGTAATGTAACCACTTCTTTTTTTTTTTTGTTGCTTTTAATGTCAACTTCATGCCAATGCAATAGAAGTCAAAACCGGTTGACCGGGCAGTCTAAAATAGGTTTGTATATATGTCTTATTTTATTGCGAATGGAGTATAACTATAGTACGCAATAAAAAAATAGAACTAAAATGGCCGTCGTTGTAATGGTTACGCGCAGCCCCCCGCTGTGATCCGAAAATCTGTTACGGGGCATTGGAGGTTGATCGCCATTTTAGTTCAACTTATAAGCCGTGTATTATACCTTTTTTTTTCATGTCACTTCTCACACATTTCATCCATTTTTCTTTAACTTTCCTCTCCCTTGCAATCAAAACACTGTTTAATATAAATTAATATTCCAGAAAAATCACGCGCCGAAGAAGAAAAGAAGGTCGAAGAACTAAGATCGAAACTAGAAGCGGCCATCGCCGCCCGCCAAGAGGCCGAAGCCAGGGCCGCGCATCTCGAGGAGAGGCTCAAGAGCTCGGCCACAGCTACCGGGCCCGGTGGAGTCACGCACGGGAATATCGCCGCTATTGCGAAGGTGAGAAAGACCATATTATTGTAACTATTTTTATTAAAAAGAAACTACAAGCAAGGGTAGTGCATCTAGAGGAAAGGTTGAAGCCACAAAGCCCTGTGGAGTTATGCATCGCTGCTATTGCTAAGTTGAGAAGGGCGGATTTCGTATGGAATAAAATTTAGATAGTAGTGTATGTTAGAAGATGAGATAACTTCAGGGTACGCACACGATTATCGCAACTATAGCTAAGGTGAGATAGGTGGATTTCGTATACAATGAAATTAAGATTGTAGTATATGTAAGAGACCGAATCGGAGCAAAACAAAAAAACTCGTCACGTGACATCATAGACTGGCCTGCTGGTTTAATGGTCAGTGGGTTTTACTGGTATGTCAGAGGTCGTGGGTTCTATTCCTACCCAAGGCAAATGTAAAGTGAGATGAACACGATCATTTGTTCTATGTCTGGGTGTAATTTATCTATAATATGTATGTATTTAGAAATATATAAGTATGTTCATCACTTGTCTTGTACTCATATTACAAGCTCTGCTTATTTTGAGACTAGATGGCGTTGTGTGATAGTTGTGGAATATTATTACATTATTATATTATATCGTATGGCAGGCGATCGGCAGCCCCGGCGGGCCCGCGCCGCCTCCGCCGCCGCCAATGCCCGGAGGTCAGTACTGTTACTAGTATTCTATTATTATTATTATTAAAATAATAACTCTATATAACTTTTATTTAATACACTTTTCCTGTCATAAATTATGTTATGGGCAAAATCTGTAAATTAATAATTGAAAATATCTACTTAGTTTACCAAGGGCTGATTTTTTAACAGACTCCACACGACCTTTCTTTGTTTTGACCGAATGTTAGTTTTTGTTTTTTTCTTTATTGGTCAGTAAGATCTTCGTCACATGTTAACCCATTTTGACGATTCAATGATTAGAATAGAATAAAACTTTATTGTACACTTCAGGTATTACCAGAACCAGCATAATTCATTTCAAAATGACTGGAATGTCATGAATATTTCAAGACGAAAATGAACCAAATCGGTCCAGCCGTTCTCGAATTTTAGCTAACGAACAGGAATAGCTGTTTACTATCTAAATAGATTTTATTTTACAACATTCCATTGGGAAATTCTAGTCAAATGAAAAAAGTACAGAATTTGTCCATAACAACGACATTCACTTTCAACCATACTATAATGAATGACTACCACGAATGCTCTCTCTCTTTCTCACACACGCATGTCACTATACCTGTCTCTCTCTGGTGTGGTTTATAGGGGCTGGACCGCCGCCGCCTCCGCCTCCACCGATGCAAGGTTTGTCATCAAATTCTTACTTAACATAATAATTAATATTTTAACTAGATACTTTATCTACTACAAAAAATACGCCTTTGTTCCACCAAAAATACTAATTGTGTGTTAAAATATGCCAGAAGAGCATATATTGTGGTTTAAAACACAAATAATTATGAAGGGTTTGACGGGGTCTGTTTGCTCGCTTTGGTCGCTTGCTAGACCCCGCCATCCCTGTCTAACCTAACTTATCATAGTCGGGATGCCCCAATTCTCTTAATAATTGTAAAAAGTTAGTTAATATTTTTTTGTGTACAATTATTATTTTTAGTGAAGAATAAAATGTTTGATGCATGGTTAAAAATGTAGGGTAGGTTTCAATAATGGGATTTTATATATATGTGGGTTATTTTACTTTGGCTTGAGTCAATTAACAAAGTATTATAAATTATTGTTGGGCCTAATTTAAGGATGATAATTGCATGTTTTTTTTATATTTTAAAACGCATGCAGCTTAATGATTTTTAATCTGTCACGTAAGCGATTTTGTACCACAAGTCACTAACATAGAATAAACTTAATTTATTGATTTTGGCGCCATTTAGGTAGATTATGGCGTTGTTCGATTATGTGACTATGGGATAAAACAGTGTCTTCGCGGGTGTCATATTGATATCCGAACGGAGCGATGGTTACTGAGGTTAAAGCCCGAATGCAGTGAGGTATACAAGTAATTAACTCCCGAGCACAGCGAGAGAGAGCTGAGTGAATTGAGTAAATCAAGCTGACAAAGACAGCTTAAATGAAGGGTTTTTGGAAGTAATAGAACATTTTAGTAATAATTTTTACGACACGGTTGGTATAGTGGTTGAACGATTAGCGGCTGCGCTGGGTGCGTGAATTCGATTCCCGCACTGGACAAATATTTGTATGGCCTACAGATAGGGGTTCTGGGTCTGGGTGTCTTGTGTATGTGAGTTTACATGTTTGTGAACGCATCCACGATATAGGAGTAATTCCTAGTGTGGAACAAAATTTAAAAAAAAAGTAAAAGTAATACTATATTCAGTGATTAGTAGTTTTAGCGGGTGTTAACCAATAAAAAAAGAAAAATTATATAAGTTGAACCAAAACGGCTGACGTTGCTATTGAGACCTGAAAATCTGTTACCCTGCATTCCAGGCCTTTCGCCATTTTGGTTCAACTTATATGCCGCGTATTGTATTTAAAGTGTTTTTAAGCATGCCACGCTATCTCACACGCATGTGTGCCTACAATAACACGGGGGGTGTGTTTCTAGGTGTCTCGAACGCCCCGCCACCGCCACCAATGCCAACAGGTATGTGTAACGCATCTCTAAGAACAGAGTGCCTAGTGTGAGTTTGTTTTACATAAACGCGATCGACACGTTTATGACGTTCGTCGCACTGTACCTCTACCATGAGTTTTAAGCAATAATATTCGTCGCTACTCGATATCGACGCCGTAAATATTTTGTATGGCAAATTTTGCAACGCCTCTAGCGGTCACTTGCAGAACAAAAATTTGCCATACAAAATATTTACGGCGTCGATATCGAGTAGCGACGAATACTATTGCTTAAAACTCATGGTAGAGGTACTGATTGGCCTACTCGAAGCTCTTAGCCAATCAAAGAGCCAAACGCGGTAAACGTTTCGATCACGTTAACGTAAAAACAACTCGCACTCAACACACTGCTGTCCACGGACACGGAGCTTCGTAAACGCGTAACCGTCATTACAATACGTTCCAAATAAGAATAGGAGAGATATTATTGCCGTTGGGGCCGAAAGGTTCTGGACACGCGACATTTGGGGGACGCCTATGTGTAACAGTGGATGTCTCTCGACTGAAATGATGATAATGATGATGATGAGGAAGAATAGAATCATTTTTTACGCCATCTCGTGACGTGACGTCATACAAGAAATGTTCAAAATTCAATTTATTTAAGAATCATGAACGAAAAAATTTAATCAGAATCCAGTTCTTCAATTTTGCGTTAAAATTCCCTGCGTTACTGTGTAGTGTGTCTGAGTAGGTAGTGGCAAATAGAAGAAGAAGAAGGCGAATTGTTCCTAACATTGAAAATAAGAAAGAAAATAGTTATTTTTTTAAAACTAATTATGACCTAAACAATTTATTTAGCTAATCTAGATTAAATAATAACACATAGATTTAACTAACACCCGTATTTATAAAGAAGTAATTACTTGTTACTAAGTAAAATCTTATTAAGTCACCACTTGACGTTTGAAATCTTCATTCAAAATTAAATTTTTCTTAACTATAGAATAGAAATTATTAATTAAGTAGTTATTTTTACTCAAGTATTTAGTTTTACTTGTACGGGTATGGGTGTTAGACTCTGTAATATAAACCAACAACAAAAAAAAATCGTTATTTGCAAACCATACTTCTCAATCAACATTTGACAGATGGAGGTTATTGACTTTCAAATTCTTATTTGGAACGCATAGTATACGCTTGGTGTACGCCCGCTCACAGCTTACATACAAAACTATGAAACTGTAGACGAAGTGGTAATGACACAACACGACGTATACGCGTCTATGAAGCTACGCGTCCGTACACAGAAGGCCTTGTATTGCGTTTACACGTAGTTAGAAAGTAGTCTTTTGTGTGTGTGTGTGTTTTTTGTGTAACTCACTCATCTCCCTACCCCCTTTTCCGACTAATTTGGTGTCGGCTTCTAGTCTAACCGAATGACTAAATAGTGCGTTGTTTTAGTGTGAAACTGCCTGATATTATACGTAATCTTTGTAACTCACCAGGCTCATATGTGAATAAATACCGAAAACATGTAAATCCTGTGATGAATTCTAAAAGGAAGTCTTTCTGTATGTTTGTTTTACTAAAATCCTTTGTTTAGTAAAGTAGTCTAGAATAGATTTATTATATCTCACTGCTGATGTCTCACTGCTGGGAGAAGACCTCCCCGCATTCCTTCCATTGTTTTTGGCGCGTGGGCGATTCAACGCAAATGCGGTTGCGAAGCGATTGCGGTGTAGCGTCAACCGCGCAACGACGTTTCTGCGTGGTCGCCCTTAGAACAAGTTTCTGCACCGTAAGAGTTTGCACGAAAATATGAAATAAAATATTGCGTCCGCTTTGCTTAGCTCGTCGCTGCACCGCACCCACGTGCATTAGAGTATTAATTGTTTATTTCCATTCGCACCACATTGCTTCACGATTGCGTTGATTCGTCCACGTTAGGAAGATATTTAGAGTAGAATAGAAAATATTGGAGAGCGGGCGAAAAGGCTGGCTGTCAGATACCCAGCGTTGGTTTTCAGCTGACACTCCGCAGTGACACATGGACAAATGATTTTTTGCTATCATTCATTAACAATTAGTATAATTGATTGTTTTATAGATTCTATTATATGTTAACTGTATAGTGTTCATATCTTTTGAGTTCTATGTTTTGTGAATAATTTTAGCAGTGGTGTTGGTTGTAGATTGTAAATTTAATAATAATAATAGTAGCCAAGCAGTATCACGAATAAGTATCAATAAAAATCATGCATAAATTACGTCTGAAGATGTGGTAAAAAAAAAATCATATTAGAATATTTAGTTCATCAATAACAACATCTAGTATTTGCCATACTCATATCTCATTCTCTCAACAGCAGGAGGAGGTCCGCCACCGCCACCGCCGCCCCCGATGCCGGGCGGTCCGCGCGGCCCACCTCCCCCGCCCATGCCGGGCATGGGAGGCGGCCCCCCGCCCCCGCCGCCCATGATGGGTGGACCACGGCCACCACCGCCGCCTGGAGGCTTCATGATGCCTAGAATGGTATGTGTGACTCAGTTTTATACAAGCAATTCTGCTATCGCCTTTCTATCAGCGGGGAACTCGACGTACGGGGAGTGTCCACCCTTACGTTATTGCACTAATCCCTATCTGTAAACTAGGGCTGTAACGGAACTTCGCCTCCGCTTCCGTTACTGCGGAAGTTCCATAAGAAATCATATATTCGCATCCGCCTCCGCCTCCGCAAAATTTTTGTGGAGTTTTATAGGATAATGGGAATTTTACTTATGTTAAAGTCTTAGAACAATATCGCGCGAGCACCGACGCTCGACTCGGCTATCCGGCCTGTGTTGTGTCTAAAGTGGTCAAGAATCAGTAAGTGGCGATGGAAGCGTTTTTGTATACTGAAACTGCCAATTTAGTAAAAAAATTAGGTATTACAATTACTTCAAAAAAAAAAAAAACAATGTAAACTAGTGTATATGTAGTATGTGTACTACGAATACACATATTTCAAATAAAGATTTTTGACTTTCAATAATAAACCATAAATTACTATTTTTTCCACATCCAATTTCATCTCCGCTTCCGCGTCCGGTAACCTCCGCATCCATGGAGGCGGAACACGTCATCTCCACATTTGCCTCCACCTCCTAAGATGGCCTTCGTTACAACCCTACTGTAAACCATACAAATATAATTATTGTTCTGCGCGAGAATCAAACCCACGACCCTACCCTTTTTTTTGTCACGTGAAAGGTATACCACTACACATTTAATTATTCTAAAACTCAAGTATTATTTTCTAGCCCGTGCCCGACGTGTTACCTCATGGCTTGAAGCCCAAAAAGAAGTGGGAGGTGGAAGGCCCCCTCAAACGTGCCAACTGGAAGACTATTGTGCCGCAGAAGATGTCAGAGAAGGCCTTCTGGGTTACGGTAAGGTTTTTGATACTTAGTTAAAAAATAATTTTAAAACGGCTATTAAAAAACGTGCCTTAAATATAATGTATGTAAAAAATTTCATAGTTATAAGCTTGTTATGTTACTTGGTTGTTGGCATAAATACATGTTCACCGGGCCATGCGGGCGACTGAGAGCTTATTTTGCGGCCGCAACCATCTGTGTGCTGGCGCCTCATGCCCGCTATGAACTGCCGTGACCTGTGTCTGTGAAATTATTTTTGGTGAAAAAATGTAACATGGTGTAAAAATTATTGGAATCGATTCAGTTACTGAATCTGAACAAACTAGTAGTATATTCAGGTTTCGCTTATATTAAAAATAATTATATAAAGGCAAAGGTTTGTAGCAAGTCCTCTAACATATAACCTTGGTTTTATTTCTGACAAAAAGAAAAATGCAAAAAATGGCTGTACTGTGCATTGGCTTTTGGCATACAGGTAGACCATGTTCTAGAATCTGAAATAAATCTTAACTCTTTGCTCGCTCAGCACATAGATCTGGATATCTTCCACGACAAGCTGTACCAAATTTGTAAATATATATATTAATTTTTAAGTTTCTTGTAGATAGTCTATTCACATATGTTGTTTTTATTGGTCTTTAAGATTGTATAATATAAGTTTTTTGGTCTTGTACTGTAAAATTATATTTTTAAATAAATAAATAAATAAGAAAAAAAATTATCAACGGAGCATGTTCCTTTGGGATAATTTTCCAATTTTACACAGACGCAGCCGTTGTCAGAGGCTAGTTTAAAAGCATTGTTATTCCAACAGGTACAAGAAGACAAATTAGCATCACCGGATATCTTGAGTGGGTTAGCGCTTAAATTCTCAAGCAAACCGGTCGCGAAGAAGAATGAGGATGCTGTTGACAAGTGAGTTGAACCTGCCACAACATTTTCATACACTGACACTACAGTGCCCCAGGGCTGTTCACGCATCAAATGGGGGAAGGGGGATGGCTTTTGGTTTGGTTACGTTTTTTTATGTAAAAAAACGTTACTCCATACTAGGAATTACTCCTATATCGTGGATGCGTTCACAAACATGTAAACTCACATACAAAAGACACCCAGACCCGGAACATCTATCTGTAGGCCATACAAATACTTGTACCGTGCGGGAATCGAACCCGCGGCATGTATCGCCGCAGCCAATCGTTCAGCCACTGCGCCAACTATATAAACAGCACGTCTATATAGTGTTTACGTTAGCAATTTTTTATTCTGATTTTTTGCAAAATTTAATTAAATTCTTTATTTCTGGACATAACTACTGCTCATTAAACTTTTATCTAAATGTTTAAGTTTAAACACATGAGGAGGGGGCGGGGGGGAATAATAGATTTTTGTTTGACAAGGGGGACGGGAGGAGTGGTTAAAAATTACTAAAATCTGTAACTACTTTTTAGTAAAATCTTTCATCCGTCTTCTTCACATGACAATAGCAATACAAAGAAAGCGAAAAGAAATGCTTGGCTTAGGAAAGTTTTAACTTTTATTAATTACTTAATACACCTCACCAATCACACACAAAAAACTAACATCCATAAAAATCAAGACTTAATTCCAGGGTCCACACACTGAAGAAAGTGAAAGACCTCAAGGTGCTAGACAGCAAGGCGGCCCAGAACCTGTCCATCCTCCTCGGAGGCTCCCTCAAGCATATGTCGTATGAACACATCAGGACGTGTGTGTTGCGCTGTGACACCACCGTGCTGACTGCCAACGTACTGGATCTCTTGATACAAGTGAGTTGAAACGAGCATGCGGACGATGAGCAATAGGTATCTCGCCATCCGCTCGCCTGGTACCCGTCCGGACCGTGCCTAAGTCGTCGACGGTGCGTAGTGTTTCACACGAGCCTCAAAAAGATGTCAGCAAAACTTTAAAGACCCAGCAGAGTCGATGCCTGCTGGACACTCGAATTTCTAAATAGGAAACCTGTGGTTCCAGAACGTAAACCGCGACTGAAGGTCATAGATGTGGCTTTAGACAGCCTTACACACCTTTCCGCCCCACCTTAAGTGGAAGAAGTCACTGGATGATTTCTCACCTTAAAAAAAGGTGCTATAGAAAGGTAGCCCAGAACCTGTCCATCCTCCTCGGTGGCTTCCTCAAGCATATGTCGTATGAGCACATCGGGACGTGTGTGCTGCTCTGTGACACCACAGTGCTGACTGCCAAAACTAACGTGTGAGACGAGAAAGTTAGATATTGATATCCATCAAGCGCTGGTAGACATTGACAGAATCTTTAAAGATATGCAAAACAGACTGCAAATTCCCACATATCTTTGTCGAAACGAGACGTTATCAGTCATGTCGGACGATCCGACACCAGACTGGTGTTGTGTCTGATCCGGGTAACTGCCCAATGCTTGATTTGGGCTGTTTTTTTACATTTTCTAATCCCGCGTAGAACTCTAATACTGAGATGCAAAATTTTTTTTTAAGACGAGATCAAAATTTTTAAATTTTACCAATTTTCTGTTTCAGTACCTACCACCAGCGGACCAGCTGAAAAAACTAGCAGACCTCAAAGTGAACGCGGAAGAATTAACAGAAGCCGAACAGTTCGCGGCCACAGTGGCTGACATCAAGCGGCTAGTGCCGCGACTAAGGAGTTTGGCCTTCAGAGAGCATTACGCGGAAATTATCTCTGAAGTTAAACCGGTAACTAAACATAATCAGATTTTTTACAGTCAGGATCATGATCCATAGTGGTTCATCGTGGTCCATAGTGGCCCATCGTGGTTCATAATGGCCCATCTTGGTCCACATTGGCCCATCATAGTGCATAGTGGCTTACCGTGGTCCATAGTGGTCCATCATGGTCTATAGTGGTCTATCATGGTTCATAGTAGCCCATCATGATGCATAGTGGACCATCATCTACGCATTGGAATATGCAATTTAGCATCACTTTTTTTTGAGTGACCTGACTGTTCAGAAGTGCCTGTTAATGGTTTATTTGAAACAGCTTTTGATTAATTGATTAATTAATTATTATTAAAAAGGTACCAAAAGAATATTATTTCTCGAGAATCAACACAGAAAAAAAATCTCCATGGACATGGATTAAGTATGATGGTTAATGTATAATTTTTCTCGTCCCTAGGACATAGTATCCGGCACAGCGGCCTGTGAAGAAGTGAAATCAAGTACCAAGTTTGCCAAAATACTGGAGCTCTTACTACTACTAGGAAACTATATGAATTCGGGCTCAAATAATGCTGGCGCCTATGGATTTGAAATTAGCTTCCTCACTAAGGTATGTAGTACAATGATTTTTAAATATATTGTCGAGACCTGGCTCTGGCAAGCCTCGGTTGCGGGATGAAATAAAAAAAATTCAGAGCGAGAAGATATCGATATATTGATCACTTCAATACACTTTAACGACCACAAGCACACAACTCTAGCCTTGAAGACACCCAAATTATAATTAGATGGGAAGACCACAGCAAGAAAATTGGTCCAGTCCTTCTTAATCATCACATAGTATAAAACAAAGTCGCTTCCCGCTCTCTGTCCCTATGCATACTTAGATCTTTAAAACTACGCAACGGATTTTGATGAGGTTATTTTTAAATAGAGTGATTCAAGAGGAAGGTTTATATGTATAATACATGCATAATATATTTAATATCACCATTGCACCCGTGCGTATCTGGGGCGGGTCGCTAGTTACTAATATTTATTTTTATTTTTGTCCACAGTTAACGGCGACGAAAGATCTAGAAAATAAACAGACATTATTACATTATTTAGTTGAAACCATAGAGAATAAGTTCCCCGAAGTGCTGACGTTTGCAGAAGAAATGCCTCACATAGACAGGTAACGATTCTTCTTAATTCTTCATTGTACACCAAAACAATATATAACAAAGGATTACAAAATTTATGTACAAAGGCGAGCTTAACTCAAAGTTGAGTTTTCTTCCAGCAAACCATTGAGTGATAGTGAGTGATCACATTAGAGGGTAAGATCCAGTGTACAGTGTATTTTAAAACAACAAATTAAAAAAACACACAATAGGAATTGAATAATACATAAACATACATAAATACAAACATACTTATACAGCGTGGCGATTAGGTTATCACATTAATTGAAACCACGTACTCAGAATTAGGTATTTTATCATATACGGTTAAAATAATTTAATAATAAACAATATTATAGCCGTGGGAATTTTTTTTTTCATTTTATTATTTCGCAACATCATGTATTGCACAAACTTAATCAGCTGGCCAATAAAAGTAGGTCAAAGACCCGTGGTTGGTGAAGATACCTATTTTACAACTTCAAACGTTGCCATTCGTATTACCTACAAGTACTAGACTATCATTTTACAAACTGTTTACGTTTGAATTGTTTATGTTTCTCGTAATAAGAAACGTAAACAATTCAAGACAAAAATGTCCTTACAGCTAATAGTTGAAGGCGTCTTTGGAGAGGTATGAAAAAATATGCAACAATATTCTTACGGTTGACGACTTAAGGTATAAATTTCTAATACTCGAAATGCTACGGGGTACGGGAGTGGTTATAGGCATAATTCTAATTTGTTTGGTGCGTTCGATGAATGAATCTAGTCCGCCGCCAAAATACTTGAGGGATAGTTGACGAGATTACTATCTGCGCGCGCGAACTTCGTACTTATTGTTCTTATTGTTTTTTTTTTTTTTTTGTGGATATTGATTTGTGTTAGCTTTATTTTTTTAATAGGAATTAGATAGTTTAATAATACTGTTTGTGTTATTAGTTGTACATTAGTGAAAGTGGTGTGTGACAGTTTGTGCGTAACCAGACGCTTAAACACCAGTCGCTTTTTTTTTATGGGGACATTTAAAGAATGAGGTTTACGCTACTAAAGTGACGACTGTGGATGATTTAAAAAATCGAATAATTCGTGCCTTTGACAATTTAAAAAATTTAGCCACGAATGATGACCTACTTAGAAAAGTTCGAAACAATATCATAAGAAGATATCGTTTGGTGTGTACAGAAGCATGGTGGACATTTTGAAAATGTGAAAATTTAAAATTTAAGTGGAGATTTTTAAAGTTAATTTGTGACGATTTCTTAAAACAACAACATAAAGTACCTATGTTGCACACTTACACCACGCGTGCGTGCCTACACCCACAAGTAGGTATTCGTATCTCGCGTAGGTACGGCGCGTACGTACTCGCCGGCGCAGGTCAGTGAACTAATATTATAAAGGATGATTTATTTTTTACCAATTTTATACGCTATTTATTTTGTTTGAAAAATGCATTTTCTTAATTTTAGTAAAATTATTTATTTTACTATTTTAAAGGACTGATAACCACTTGTAATACATGCTGCATAATTTAATGTGATAACCTAATCGCCACGCTGTATATATATATAAATACCATGTCATTGAGAAAGAAAATGCTCTTTAATTTTCTTCCTTCTATTTCTAAAAAAAATATCCTTAGATTTGTATTTCTGAGATAGCATCTCTTTAAAATTTCGCTTGAAGCCTGCGGCGCGATGCCAAACCAAACCCTTAGATCCTTTCGTTTCGCGTGCAAGCAAAAATGAACTTAGCAGTGGTCAGTCGACAGTGTCTTTGATGGTACTTAAGAATCAACGACCTTACAGCCACTAGACGTGTAATAATAGCGACGCATATCTATCAACACATCTGACTAATAGATCTGATGTGTGTAGTGATGTACCAATCCTTATGACCGCTTCTGTTATCGATAAAGCTGAATACCTATTTACTATTTATACAATCATTTCATACTTATTACATGAAAATTGAAATTTTATTGTTAATCGATTATTGATTTAAGGTTCCCGAAAGATTCTGATTTTAAAAATAAATGGATAATTTCAAACAAGCGTGAAAAATGGCTACTTTTGACCGTTATAATAATTATAAGTTATATGTTACGTTTTTATAGATAGAGAGGATTTTTGCAGCTTTTTTGTTGTTTTTTAATTTGACGTTACCACTCAAAATTTACACATAAAGTATGTACATTTTATGTTAAAATAATATCAAAAACTAAGAAGGTAATAAATACAATTAATAATTGTACTAAATATTATAAAAAAAATATCGATACTTTCGTGATTTATTTAAATCTATCCCATCCCTAAAGTGTCGTAATGACCTTGGTCGGACCAATCAACGCAGTACCCCGCTTCCCACACCTCAGCTAGTTGACAGATTTTTTTTGGTGCGTTGGAGCAAGCATGCAGCGTCTAGGGGCTTTATAGTCGATGATAAGAATAAACATACACCTTCCCCAGAGCTGCCCGCGTGTCGATGGAGAACCTGCAGAAGTCCCTCAAGAAGATGGAGAACGACATCAAGTCGTTGGAGATGGATCTCAACAACTCGCGCGTGCAGCAATGTCCCGACGACCTGTTCAACGAGACTATGAGCGTATCCTTTTGTCAACAAGTTTGTTATGATTTAAGATCCGAAAATAGGGGGCCGTTCAAGTATTACGTAAGCACGACAAGAGGTCTAGATGGTGATTACGTCACTAGTGAATATTTTTTAGTTTTTTAAGAGGACATTGCCGATGTTTCGAAATCACAAGAAAGTGAGCTGACACACATCATTAAGCCGCATGTACTCGTACATCTAATGTCATTGAAGACTTAGAGTCATAGATTCGTGTGTCATGGCACTGAGAACTGTAATTTGAATGAATAGTTACGTAAGCATGGGGAGGGGGGGGTAAGAGTTTTGCTGATGAGTGGGAGGGGGCTCAATATTTGCAAAAATCTGGTTACGTAATACTTGACTGGCTCCTTTAAAGCCACGCCAAAAATGACCTTATTTATTTAGGATTAAGGTTCAAAATCCATTACACCCTTAACTCCTCACACAGTCATTCGCAATAGAAGCCCGCGAACAGTGCGACCTCCTCCACTCAATGTTCCGTAAGATGGAGGCTCTTTACACGGAGCTAGCGGAGTACTACGTGTTCGACGCGCATAAGTACACGCTCGAAGAGTTCTTCTCCGACATCAAGACCTTCAAGGATGCCTTTGTGGTGAGTAGCACACGAAAATATACCCTACAGCTAGGTCGGAAACGTCGAGAGTCGCTTGAGCCTTCTTCATAGTAACACACGATAAATGAACCCTAGACTCAAGCTAATTTTAATTGTTTTTGTTTAATGATTGACTGAAAGACTTTTAGTTTTTCGTTTATGTATACGTTGCTGTACTACTCAATAGTAGATTGTATTATAAGGGAGCAAAATAATATTTTTACGGCCAGGACGCTTTTTTAGTAGAATTCTGAACGTAGCGAGGAATTCATAGGACGTCGTCCGAGCTAAAAATATCTTTGGTGTCCGGCTCGAAGGACCAAAAAGATGTAGGGTCTTTACACCTTTTAATGATGATAGTTTGAATGATAGGCAAAAGTACGTAATAATAACGTTTATTGACTGATATAATAATATTAACTAAGTAATGAGTGCACGCGATTTGAATGATATTTGTGTACTAATGTATAAACCACGCGTAGCAAGTAAAGTGCTGATACAATGATGTCAAATTTGTACGTGCTTGCACTGTACATTTGGGCCCGAGTGATACACTCTACTTTTCATCACCCAGTATGAGAAAATAAAAGGCGCCTCAAATTTTCTTATTTTTTTGTATTTAGCCGGCGGCGCGACTATGGGCCGTCGTACCAGCCAGTCTTTATTCAAACAATATTTGCGTTCGATTTCTTTGGCGCTGAACACTAAGATGTTCCAAATTCAAAAAGTGCGCGGATTGGATTGGATTAAAAACTCATTACTGCCCGCTAAAAGTTTCTTATAGAAAACACCAGCTTTGGGTGCATTTAAAGGCGAACCAAGTCGTTTTTTTCGAATAGGTGGGATGAAAACATGTTTTAACCAAGTTTACGCATATTCTCAGGCGGCCCACCAAGAAGTGGCAGCGGCTCGCGAGGCAGCCGCGCGCGCCGCTCGCGCCCGCTCGGCGCGCGCGGCCGCCGAGCGCGAGCGCCGCGACCGCACGCACCGCTACAAGCAGCTGCTCGACATACACCAGGCGCAGGACGGCGTTATGGACAGGTATGAGCGTCATCATCTGAGTACGCGGCTAATAACTTGAACCAAAATGTCGTTGCCGTCGTTGCTTTGGTTACGCGCAGCCTCCATCTCGATTGAGACCCGAAATCTGTTACCGCACAATCAAGGTCGACCGCCATTTTGCTTCAACTAATTTCACGTATCATTACAATATGTTAAACTGGAAGCCGACCAAAAAATATTGACATTTAATGCGATTCATTTGACAATCTAAACTGAACTGTTAAAGAGATGGAGCTATATAGGGTGTATAGCTCCATCCTCTTTTTCACTCGCACGCTTGACACTTTAACACGTGATGGCAAGGCCTCTGATATCTCTTAGAAGTTGTTTTTAAGATAGAACTACACTGCGCACACGTGTGCCACACATGCCGATCTGGGCGCGTTAATCTCCATACATTTTATATGGCATTTAGACTTGTAGAGCTACATTAGATCCACGCCATACGACGCCGCTACGCACAAATTAGGCGTGGCCGCATGGCACACGGTGTGTCGGTCTAATGTAGTTCCAGCTATATTGCTTTGTTAACTGTATCTTATCATTTCAGTTTGATGGAGGCGCTACAGAGCGGGTCCGCGTTCAGTCGAGAACGGCCCAGGAAGAAAGCGAATCCGAGGGTAGCTGGAGGTAAGATTCTTTTACTACTTTTTTTTTTTATTAAATTTTGGACACATCACAATTGAAGTCAATTTCAATTCGTTTATTTTCGTGTAGATCATTAGTATAACACGCGTTGTCTCTGTCCTTTGTGTTTTTTACACAGTCTTATCATCATGGAAACACATTTAGATTTTTAATTAAAAAAATAAGGTGTAAGTCAATTTAAAAATTAAGCTTGGAGTGCTCACGCGATGAGCGATTTGCCGCGTTCGCGACCTTAGGGTAGTAATCCTTTCTTAACGCGGTCATCTGTGAACTGATTGTACTCAATTTATAAATAAGGATGGGGGGCGGGGCAGATAATATAATAGGCTATGTTTCATGACGCTTCAATATTTTTTATAATAATATCGTTTGTTTTCTAAAGACGGCAAAATGCTCATAGTGCAACCACTCGATTGTTAAGAGATTTCGTTTACACTGTTCATGTCAAAATCATTACTAGCACACGCGCTATTACGGATTAGTTGGTTTTTTGTATTCACTTTTAAACGGTCAGTCATTCATTGTAGTTTTTGTTAAACAATCACAAACATAACTTTCCCTATTTACACAAAACAAAGTTACTAGTACTCTCTCTTTACCTGTACCTCTACCATGAGTTTTAATCAATAGTATTCGTCGCTACTCGATATCGACGCCGTAAATATTTTGTATGGCAAATTTTGCAGCGCCTCTAGCGGTCACTTGCAGCACCAAAATTTGCCATACAAAATATTTACGGCGTCGATATCGAGTAGCGACGAATACTATTGCTTAAAACTCATGGTAGAGGTACTGAACACAAATCACTCAACACCTGCGGTATTCATGTAATATAGCATCAGCCTTATAATGTTCCCACTGCTGGGACTCAGGCCACCTCTCTAGGAGAGGTAATAGGCTGTAATCCACCACGCGGACCCAGTGCGGGTTGGTGGATGTCACATGTCTTCGAATTTGTGGTTCTAGGACATGCCGGTTTCCTTACGATGTTTTGAGAGCAGTGGTGATGAAATAAATTACACAAAATAATGCGCCTGGCTGGGTTTGAACCCACGACCTACAACTCGTAAGTCGGGGCCTTTCGGGAACTCGTATTCAGTATACATGTACTAGTATGTAATTTAGTAAAACCTAAACACTTAAGGACCCGAGAAGACGTTGCATAGTGTAACACGCGCAACGATCACAAGCAAAATTAAAACTTCACGGGCTATCTTTGAGCTATCCTCCTTATTGAACTGTCATCCGTTAGACGAAAAAGTTAGGATACTTCACTCTTTCTATTTTAAAAACACATATATGTTGACACACGCTATCACAGAGGAAGTAAGCGACGGAGAAGGACTTGTACTATCAATACTGCACCGATTGCAAGGTACGTCACTTGTAACAATGCACCCGGTAGTTATTTTAATCTTTTAACTTGGACTGACGAGTGTTTTCGTGTCCTATTCGCCAGGGTCGTGTGTTTGCGACTGGGTACTCCATCTCGTTTAGCTCTTCACAGATGAGCTGACAAGATGGAGTATTTGGTCGAGGATGTGCGACGCTGGTGGAATAAAAGCGAGAATGTTTGTCGGATATATTCGATGTTGGCTGTTAAGCGATCGTAGTTTTTGTAGATTTGATTTTCCTTTCAAAATGATAAAAGGCACTCCAAACGAGGTGAATAGAAACACAGGGGTAAATAGAAGCAAAACTTTCATAGAGATTTTTACTTTATTTAAAAAATGGTTTGCAGTATTTGATTAATTAAAGTAATTAATATTATTTAAATTTTGTATTAAATACATCAAAGGTTTATTAGAACTATGAATATAAATCGATCAATAGTATCAAAGCAAAAAATTAAATCTTTGTTTCTATTGACCCTTGCGGGTCTATTCACCCCTTTTTGACTTTTACCTCAATTTTTTTACGCGTATTTTATTGCAAAAAAAATCGGGTGAATTTAATAAAACATTGTATTACAAATACACACACGAGACAAACACGCGCACGCAGAAAACACATCTGTTTGAAAACAATTGCTGCTTTTGTTCGAGAAAAAAAAATCTTATTAAATATTTTATTTTAATGAAAATAAGTTGTAAAATCATTTCATTTGTTTTTAAACGCAATTATGGTAACCGGAAATTCATGCAGATTTTATTATATTTGTATTCTAGCTTTCATTGTAGTATCGAAAGTAGTTTAGCTACATATTTTAGATACATGCACGATTTTATGTAGTAAATTTTGTATCTTTCTTATAATTGCATTTCCATACTCAATAGTCCGCGGAACGGCACTCATTTTGCTCAATGATAAATTCATACTTGAAACTTCGCGAGTGACTTCCTTTTGACAAGTCTACCATACTTTGTATCGACGACTTTTTGTTTTCGTCGGCATTTTCAAGTGCAGCATTTTTAAAATGCATGAAAAATATGCCGAATACATTTTTTCTTTTTGGTGAATTCATACAAGATATTCACTATAGATAATCATAATATAAATCTTAAAAAGTGTGACGGCGGCCCGTCACACGTTTTTGTACTGAACAGTTGTCAGTAAAGTAAGAAGAACTTATCAGATGACTTTGGTTAACACAGGTTATATTATTAGTTCTATACTTCATTCGAAATAGATTAGACATTTATACAAACTATTTTTACCATCCGTTCAACCAATATTGACTTTTATTGCGTTGGTTGCAAGATGAATGGCGACTGCAGTAAATATTTGCTACTGTAACTAATTGTTTGCTTTTAACGCCATCGTTATACCTACGGAACACAAGTCAAAATCGGTTGAATGGACATCAAAAAAGTTTTGTTTGAATGGAGTAAACATTTCCAGTTTCTCATAATTCTGTAAATATACCTTAAGATCTGTATATTAATCTTTCGTTTGTTTCCAGCTGAACGAAGGGCACAGCTTAGTCGATCGCGCTCACGTTCCGGTCTAACGGGAGCTATGACTACACGCGAACTAACAAAGTGAGTTACATTCATGTTCATCATCTGCCTATGCTTTTTGACTATACGTTCTCCTAAATAATATAGTATTTTTTTGTCTGTCTCAATGAATGCAACACTATTTCTCGGTTTCTTTAAAAATATGGCACAATTTTCCTTTTTCCAAAGAATAAATGTTTGATTCTGGCTCTCTCAAAAAATGCAATACTATTTATTTGCATCTTTAAAAATATACCACTATTTGTCTGTCTCCTAAAGAATAAAGCAGTATATCTCTGTCTTTCAAAAAATAAGTTTCTAAACGTTGTTTCTATAGAGGTTATGTCTATGTGTGCCAAGTCAAATATTTAATACAATTTTTAATGACTAAAACCCACCTGAATTCCTTTAGTTACCTTTTGCATTCCAGAGTGGCGCTGACTATTTTTTTTTAATATTACAACCCTGCAAATAAATCCTTATCGCTATTAACGACTTACGATAAATAAAAATATTGTCCTTTTCCAGTGAACTGCTGAGCAACGCGTGATGAAACTCACACCAAGTGATATTAGGATCTTAATATGACATTACACTTGACAAAATTCACAGCAAAATGTATATATATAAATGTATTTTGAAGAAATTATTATTATTAAAAATCATTTTAGCTGGATTTTGATGTATTTTAAGAACATGAAATGTATTATTTCAGTTTGAAAACAATTGTGTCTCTCAAAAACACCAAACATTTTATTTTTGAGACATTTTTAGTAAATACTTCAGAATGTAGAAAAATATATGTCCCTGTTATTTTTTAGGTAAATATTATATAATTACAATACGCTGTGAACTTGTCGAGTGCTGAATTGTATTTATATTGCATGAATATAAAAGTAATAGCTATTTACAAATGCACTTTTTTTTAAATTAAAAGTACGCATCAGGTCAGATATTACTATATTGTTTGCCAATGTCGCCAGAATTAATTTATAAAACGGAAAGGAAGAAAAAACACGTTGCACCGACCCCAAGTGTTATCGGACAAGGGCACGAAGATGATATAAGTTATTAATTTTATAGTTAATAAGGTTTTTAGGCACATCAGTTGGATGATTTCAAAGTCTTAAATAACGAACATAAACAGAATAATTTTTGTTTTTTATATGAATGTGTACTAGCTGAATTTTCATCAAAGAAAATGTATTTTCAAACCTTACAGGGACCTACTGAAATCTACACACAACATTCCATCCAATTCGATATAATCGTTTAGGAGGAAATAGTTGACAAGCACACGTACAAAAGAATTTATATAAGTAGATAATGATTTTGATCAATTGATAATTATCTGTTTGCCTTTGTCCTAAATATCTTGAGTTCGGCTTCCAGTTTAATCTAATGCAGCTAAATGAATTAATTTCACTGAAATAAAAACTTTAAAACGATCCAATAGTTTGTGCAATATAAATTCGATTATAACAATAGTAAATAAGTATGAAATAATAACAATAATGTAATGAAAAGACGTAAGATACTTGCGTTAAAATAAAAACATTATGAATTAATGGTAACACGTCTCTAAAGACTGTTGTGTTAAACTTTTATTAACTTGGTCGTCTATGGTCTAAAGTGAGAGGGAATAGGTTGCGGTCTTCTCCTTCTATGAAACAGTAATACTAGCGAAAGAGGCGGCCGATGTGTTTAGCGATTGGTTGCTGAACTGCGTGTCGCGGGTTCAATTTCCGCACGAAACCAACATGGATGGCCTACAAATAGTGTTTCTAGGCCTGGGTGTCTACGATGCAGGAACAATTACTAGTGTGGGACAGTTTAAAAAAATAAAACTATAGCTCTGCCCATCCCTTCGGAGGATTTCAGCGTGATGTTATACTATGTACCAAGTTAATAAAACCTTTAATTATGCATATATTTGTCCACTTTTATGTCTGTATATATTGCTAATACGGTAATAATGAGTATTTTGTAAGTAGATGCTAAATAATTTGGTGTCGACGGCCTTATATAGCCTTATTAGTATACAAGCCTTCAAGTCCATATTGGCCTTAGGCCTTAACGCTTAAGACATAAGAGCTACATTCGAAAATCATGGTTAACATCCTATCTATACGCACAAAACGTTCTGGAAACACATTTATTATGCGTACAGCTATGGAGTGGAATCTCCTGCCAGAAACTCTGTTTCCTGATAGCTACAACTTGGGGGAATTTAAGTCAAGAGTGAATAGATTACTTCTAGACAAGTGTGTTACATCGTCGGCCACATCATCGCTTATCAGGTGAGATAATTGCCAAAAAGTGACAAAATTGGTAACGTAACAAGAATGTAACTCTTATTCTTTTAATTTTAACTTTAATTCAATTAATTACGGCCTGATTAATCTTGGTTGCAATTTTATTATTGTAAAATATTTTAATTTTTATGGGTTGCGATAACAAATGATTCATACATGATTGGCAGTTATATGTATAATACATATAAATATAAAAAGGAAATTATTCCGTAATAAAACATTACTTGTGTCGTCAATGCTAGCTCAATGAGCGTTTTGCCGCTCGCATAAAACGTACGTTATTATTTTCGAAATTATGCAAGATCAAGTCAAACGTCGCGTAACGCGTAGTCTGGCTTACTTTTATTGCAAGTTTCAGTTCATTAATTTCTAAGATAAGAAAGGATTTTTACCACCAGGTCGCGTCCCAAGGCAAATTGCTCACAGCGCGAGTACTCACAGTTCAAAGTTATTTTAAAACAAACCAACATGGACCATCATCTATGGCTTGCAGCCTAATTCTCAAACATATATGTTGGCGTAGCGTCGGCTTCTATTCTGAAGAGATGCTGCTAAATACCAGTGATTCAGTTGAAGCGATCTGACCTCTCCAAAACCCAGTAACTGGGTACCTCGAAATTTCCAATCTATATATTTTAGTGTCGTTTGAGAATTCGACGGTAATACCAGTCGCATAATTTCGTCTTGAGGGTACTTTCATATCATTTACTTAAATATTATTTAATGTATAAACTAAACATGAAAAGCTCATAACCTCGTTTTTCACCGACTTTTATTACTTTTTCAAAGATCAAGTGCCCTATTACTTAATGTGGCTTGAACATGAACGAGACTATACCTATATTGTTTTAGCATGGCAATAGAGCATAGTTTCCCAACCTTTTATGTATAACTGCCCCCTTTACAAGAAAACAAAATGGCAACGTCCCCCTTTACATTATACCATTTTTATATGCCTGGTCTACTCGTGGACGAGGTTGAGGGCAGTGATTTTTAGTTATTTGAAAATACAAAAATTTGTTGACATAACCAAATAGTCCATAGGTCCATGGGCCATTTGCCTGTGGACCCGATACCGCTCCCACGAAAAGTTTCAGCGCCCACTAGTGGGCGGTACCGCCCCTGTTAGGAATCTATGCAATAGACCATTGAAGTTGGTGGTGCGACACACCCATGCCTCGGAAAGTACCTAAATCCGTTGGTCCTGGGCCTGATCTGTCCAGTCGTACTCGAGTTCTTACAGGACAGGAATATTATAAAAATGTTATTTAAAACTATTGTCATGCTAAAGCAATACGACAGTAGAATGTTTTAACTCTAACCGTATAAAAATAACTAATAGTTCGAATAGAAGTGTGACTGGGTGTGTCAATATGCCCCATTTTTATTTTGAGGCAGGAAATAATCAATTAAGTTCTACGATTTGGGTGGAGCGATAGGCTGTGTTTTACTGACTAAAATCCACCTGTGTTTCATCAGTTAACCTTCCTGTTCCAAGGTTGCGGGAACTTTTACGGAAATTCTCGTAGCTCTGTGTCATTTTGCCCCAAGTTTTGCTTCTAAACGAAATATTATTACTTTATTTTTTTTTCCTATTCTGCAGGCGTCGAAAAGTATTTTGAGCTAACTCATTTTGTATAGAAAATATTAATTTTTATTTAGTTTTAACCATGCATTTGTTTCTATTACACACAAAAAGCAATGTAAATTGTATTGATTTTTTTTTATAAATATGAAATAAGTTTTTTTTAATGTCTATAGGCGATAGTATACTGCAATCAGCGTCATAATATTATTATTATTAACACTTTTTCTTGTTATTACGTCACAATTTACTTAAATATCATTTCTGTGACTTTTGATTTTAAAATGAAATTTTTATACTCCGTTAACACAAAAAAATAGTAATGGTTTTGTAAGTTATGGTTTTTTTTTACCGACAATGGTTAAAAAAACTAGGTCTATTATTTACCCTCCTAACCCCAACCGGGTTAGGAGGGTAAATAATAGACCTAGTCTCAGACCTACAAGTACGAAAAAAATCATAAAAATTCGGTCAAACCATTTCGGAGAAGTTCGTCAGACACTGTAACACAATATTTTTATGTACTACATTTATGGAATTTTTTGAGAGGACAAGCTATTGTCTGTAAAAAAAGACGAATGTTCCTATAACACAATTATAATTAACATGAACTTACAATATACATAATTATGAAATCTTAGTGACATATTTGTGTCTGGAACCCATCTGTCTTCAAAGGAAGTGTGATCAGTCATATTCTGAGTACTCTTGCTCCATCATAGGCCACATCCATTAGGAGCCTTTCAAGTATTATTCACGCATTAAATACGGGTTTTGTAGCGGGGGGGGTTAAGGTAGGTAAAATCGTCCAGTGACAAATCCCGCCCTTGGGTGGAGCGGGAAATAGTGTCAGACTCTTACTGACTAAAAATCAACCCCGTTCCTTCGTTGCCTATCGTGCCGGGGCTGGGCCTTCCTTTCAGAAGCTGGCCCATAACCCAAGCAGGCTTCGACCCTACCTGCCTGCACACCTCTACAGTGTGCTCCACCGTGTCCTCCGGGTGTTCCGCGCAGTAGCGACACCCGGGCGACTCCTCCGCACGAATTGGGGGGGGGGGGGGGGTACTTTTTTTTTACTTATTTTGATCATACGAGGAAAGAGAGGGGTCTATTATGGGAGTAATATTAAATTCCTTACTTCTCGACTTGATAATTACTGTTCATGAATGTTAATGTTTATGTAAGCGTAGGAGGGGATGGGGTAAGAGTTTGGAGGATTTTTAAACTCAAACTCAAAATTAGTTTATTTCACATATGCTTACATGGGCACTTATAAAACACCAGAAGCTAGTGCACGGTTCAAATTGGTCGTTTCCTACGGAGACAAACCGGCAAGAAACTCCATGGTTAAGCTTTAAAAGAAATACTGTCGTAGGTAGTGCTTGCATAATACTTCAATGGCTCCTTATACAAGATCGAAGTTAAGATCTGATTAATTGTGAAACAAACATTTATAAATAGTTTCAAATTATGTGAAAGAGTTTAAAATCAACTGAAAAAAAAAATCATGAACTTTTCCTACTCTTTTTTAAACTTTTTTTTTATTACGTAATTTAATACTTAAAAAAAAACTATGGCCCCAATGTCATATTTAAAAAGACATCTTCATGCACAAAATATAAATCTTATATTTAAGACAATATTGTAATTGAATTGAAAACGCTTTGTTTATTAACATGTCGCTGACTGTACCTAGTATATGTATGATTACATGTAAATATATTTTTGTAAAATGTTACATTTTTACTTAATAATAATGTTTTTAAAACTATTTTTTTGTTTTACTCAAAGTTGATCAACTTTCCTAAACACTCCTCTGCCTCTCCTGGATGCCAGCGTGGGAACTCATGTCAAAGTTGAAAACTTGTGCATAACGGTGCGACGATCTCATCTCTCGCCACTGTACCTCATGACGAAAGGCTGTGACCAGTGCGTGTTGCCAGTGCCTATGACTTACTATATAGGGTGACTGGTAAATAATTAGTGATACATAAACACGTGATTGTAGTCATGATAACAAACAACTTTTACTAAGAGTATTTATTTAACAAGTAACTTAATCTACTACAAATGCTTTTTATTTTTTTAAAATGACATCGTCTAGATGTTCTCCATTTCGCCGCAAACACTCTTCCAAGTGGAATCGAAAATTTTCAAAAACGCGCCGACACGTTGTTGATATGGCGGCCATTTCCGCTTGGATATTTTCTTTTAAATTTATTATTGTCTTCGGCTTATTGGAGTACACCTTGTCTTTTAAGAATCCCCACAAAAAGAAATCAGGTGGGGGACAGGTCTGGGCTTCGTGGTGGCCACTCGATGTTGCCTCTTTTCGAGATAACTTTATTAGGGAACATCTCCTTTACGACGTCCATGCTGGCGTTTGATGTGTGGCAGGTTGCGCCATCTTGCTGGAACCAAGTCTGGGAGTTGTATTCTTGCAGCCCAGCAAGAGTTGGCCTTAAAAACTCTTGCAGCATTGTCACATATCGGTCGGTATTAGCTGTTACTGAGAGATCTCGAGAATTTTCAAAGAAATAAGGCCCAATGATGCCTTTAGCTGATATGGCCGCCCAAACCGTCACTTTCTGGCTGTGAAGTGGCTTTTGGTGCTTGCGCGAAGGCTGCTCAGCGCTCCAGTAACGGCAGTTTTGTTTATTGACAAAGCCGTTAAGGTGAAAGTGGGCTTCGTCCGAGAAAAGGATGTTTCCGAAATTTGAAAATCTCTCTAACATGGATGTGGCAAATGACGCCCTTTTTATATGGTCATCATGGGTAAGTTCTTGAATCAACTGTATCTTATATGGGTGAAGCTTCAAATCAAATTTCAAAATTCGCCTCAAACTGCTTCGTGAAATCCCCAAAGCCGCCGAACGTCGCCGCGTAGAGGGTTCTGGATTTTCTCGCACAGTTTCATTAGCCCCTTCAATCGCTTGCACCGTGCGTACAGTACGGGGTTGATCTTGACGTCTCATTGGTAGCGTTGAACCGGTTTTATAATACCTTTTCAGCCATTGTTTGATTAACTGAGTACTAGGACATTGCCGGATACTGCTCATTATTACATTAAAAAAATATTATGTAACAATTAAACCCACGTTTTAAGTAAAGATTTTTCCATTTTTGCCTTCTCCTGTAAAACTTACTTAACTGAAATTACTTTTAATGTTTTTCCGTAGAGCAGCCGTGATGTACGACTCGTGAAAGCAATTGCGGACACACACGTGTCCACTAATGTCAATGCGACATTGGTGCAGTGTTGTGAACAAATGCAAGTGTGGGCATGTGCTGCGGGGCTAAAGCGCTATCCGCACATTTCCGTTTACCCGGCCCTGCCGTTTTCCGTTAGGGACGGGGAAAAACTCGGTTACGTAAAATTTGTACGAACTCGTTCACATGGCTCCGTGTCAGGGACATCCGGATCGTCAGAGTCCCGGAGCACGCTCGGACGCACGGGTGCGCTGACTGTGCTATCCGAATTTTTATCTAGGTAAGTTAGCGACAACATGAACACAGAAAGGTTGATAGAACTTGTACGTTAGAATAATAAACTTTACTATCTTTTTAAACCACATTATTTTAATTCTAAGAAGAAAAGTATAATATGGGATAATATAGGAAAAGAATTAAAGTGTGATGGTAAGTTTAATTAAATATTTTTACACTGATACCGACTTCCCTGATATGTGTGAACACGGGCAACGGATGGCACGTCCCTGACGGGAACACAGACTGAAACGAACACCTCGGAACACGGATAACCCTGACCCGGAAATGTGTGGATATCGCAACCATACTCGGACGTAACATAACAGGTCTATAACCTTAGGGTTTGACTAATTAATTATTGTAAGTAATAAACAAGTCCGGTGCAGTAACCATTTATTATAATGAGATCAAAACATTACTCATAATTATGATAAATCGTATTTATAATTCACTTACAAGCATCTTAGATTAATAGTACAATGTCTACTACGTAAGGGTAACTTTCTGGCAATCTTTCAGGGGATACAAGAACTTGTGAGTAAAGGTAAATACTTAATAGTATCGCTGGCCGTCCCAACTACTGCTTTACTTTCCGAATCACTATAATTTAGTAATTCATCAAATGACTCCCCATTTACTTATAGAGGCCAAAATTAGAGTGAATAGGCACTTAATATACTAGTGCGCCTCACCATCAACGACAGCATCACTGCTTACCATCAGGTATTCAGGTGGAATCGCAGTCAAGCACTAGTTTATATCATTAGAAAAAAAATATCCATGTAAAATGCATGCAACTGCTTCTTTTTTGCTTAGGTTATACTGGAAGCGGATGGGATGGGCACGCCATGATTATGGTGGTAAGTCCCTCTTTGAGGAGTTGCTGGAAAGGCGTCACGGCTTCCTCACCTTTCGCATGACGATTCCTCATCGAATATGATAGGTTTTCGAACAATTCCTGCGACACATAATCGCAGAAACACGACGGCAGCGCAACTTCCACGCTACACTCGTGCGTTTATTATTATATGGAAATATAATGCCACGCGGCTGAAGCGGTGCAGCCGCGCTGCCGTCGCACGGCATTTTGCGGCTAATTTGAGGGTGCCCTAATTTTGATACAAGTGGAGCAACTTTGTCATTGCGACTGAGGCGGAATTCGCCTGAGCCGCAGGCGAGGGTACTGTGGAGTCAAGTACTGAAATGACAAAATTTTCTCGAGTATTAAACGACGATTACACTTACTAAGAAGTAGATAAACAGGGCCTGCCCGGCGCCCAACGTGATACGATAAATATTTGCAATAAATTGTGGTGGCACACTTTTCCGCACTTGTGCAGATAACAGTAAGTTGCGTGCCTAAAAGTGGTAGGGATGCGAACGGGTTTTCGAGTAAGTGTAGATACCTATTGATAAACAGTTTTGTAGATTGTAGAATACCTGCTTACCATCACAGTGTATACATATATTCGTCTCTGTTAATAGTATGAAGGCGTGGCCGCTCTCAATAATATAAATGATGTAGTATAAGTATATGAGAAAAGCAAATTATGGCAGCAATAAGGAGTCAATGGCAGTAGGATAACTGAAGTACATTTTTCCACATTCGCGGCGGGAACTCTCCTATATTAGGAGTAACTGGAGAGGCGCCACAACGTCCTCACCTTCCGCATGACGCGGGATCTCACTGGATACGGCAAATTCGGGAACTTTTGTTTCGGATTTATGCGGAAGAAACTGGGCAAGTGCGAGTCGGACTGGCACTGAAGGTTTCGTACAAACTAACTTATGTAAATAGTTCAATTCCCGAATAAAATCTCGAAAGATTTTTCGAATCGAGAAAAGGTTTTTGGTGACGTAACTATAAAATTGCAGTTTTCAGATTTATTCCTATATCTGTGCTATAAGAACTTGCTTCGTGCCAAATTTCAGGGTTCTGGATCAACGGTAAGTGCTTTATGAATTTTGATTCCCTTGAGAGTGTCGAAATATATGTTTTTTTTTTTGCGATATGTACGACAGTAACTTTTTTCCGTGAACTTAGAAATTTAATTTTTTCACAGCTTCAAGGGAACGCAGACTTGACTATATATGGTCATTATGGTTTTAATTTCATCTCGAAACCTCCACGCATTCCCGAGATAAAGGGTCTTGACAGACAGACAGACAAAACGACGGAAAATAAAGTGATCCTATAGGGTAAATTTTTCCTTTCGAGGTTGGGAAGCAAAAAAAAAAGGGATATCTCCCCACATCAAACAAACCTTAAATTCTGCCACTAATCTGTTGAATAACCAAAACACTATTAAACACTTGCTGGGCGGCGCGTTGCATTCGTGCGTGCCAAGCCCCGCCCAGCGGCGCAGGCGCACGTCTCGCGTCGCTGCCGCCATTAGCGACGGTCCCATCTCGAAATAATATCAACGCTGCAACGTTACGTAGCATCATAATTATGTTATGAAAATTTAAAAACGTTGTTCTGGTCGATCCTGACGCTACCGAATATATACGTTTTAGTAATTTTAACTTTTTATTTCTTCTTAAAAAACCTACACACCACAACACAAGTGGTTTACTCTTAAGTGGGAGCCAGGGCAGATGGACAAAGGGGATAAAAGGTTCTGGAGTGACAACCACGTAAGCGTTGGGCCTCCCACAAGGTGGACCGATGACCTCGGGAATCTGATGGATGCGAGACGCATAGGGCCGATCGTTATCCACTTGGGGGAGGCCTATCTCCAACAGTGGACGTCTTTCAGCTGAAATGATGATGATGAGGACTTTGTTCTTTTGTGTTTGTTGTTTCTTAATCTTTAAGTGTTTATGGCTTGCATCTTCAAACGTGCAGCATATAGCGAGGTAAAATACGCGGCGGTTGTCTCTGCATGAGAAGTATTAATGCTAGCGAAAGAGATGGCCGCACGCGTGAGGGAAGGGGAACGGATAATCTTGCGCCCCAGCCACCAAGACCCTAACTTCGACTATTAGCCACTGTTAATGTTGACTTAAAGTACGACTGTCAGGTAGCCGTCCGGGCCGATTCCTAGTCGTCGATGGCGCGTATTGATCCACGCGCGCCTCAAGGAAATGTCAGCAAAGGGGCCCAGCAGGGCTAGGGTAACCATATTTCAAGATTTGTCCTGATATATCAATATTTTTGAACTCTTCACAGGATTGCGGATAGTAAAATTCAGGTTATAATTAAAAGTTAACAAACAAATAAAAAAATTATGCTATGCTATGCTGCTATACGCCGCATATGGTAAGGGTAGGTATATAAGTAAACAAAGGAAACTCCAATGATACAAAATCTTTTTAATCTCAAATATTGAGCGTAATATAATATTATAATACAATATTCTTCAATAAGCAATTTTTAAATACAATAAATCACATTAATAAAGTAAACTCTAGGCCCTATAAACACACCTGATTTCTTCATTATTTTTACTGCCCCATCACATCCTGTGGTGCTATTCTTTAGGAAAACGCAGCGCTGCCTCAACGACGAACACCTAAATAGTAGGTATACATTGGATTGTCAACCTAATGAACCGGATTGTTAATTCAATGTAACCTATTTGGATGTTCGTCGTTGCGGCAGCGCTCCGTTTTCTTAGAGAATAGCACCAGTAATAAATATACAATGCGTTCCAAATAGAATCGATTGCGATGTTGTGACGTCACGTCATACTGTTAAATCGAAGAAATTTTGGCAAAATTTAAGAACTAGTAATTCTTCGATTTGACAATATGACGTGACGTTATAACATGGCAATCGATCCTATTCTCATTTGGAACGCATTGTACAAGTATGTGAATACTAAGAGGCGTAGCGAGAATTAATTCGTGGGCGAAGACGCATCAACGAGGCCTAATTCTTTCATAAATTCGAAAATGAGACAGCGACTGTATTCGACCACATCGTCGCTTACCATCAGGTGAAATAATGGTCAAACGCGAACCTACGAATTATAAAAAAAACTCTCGTTTTTAAAGAACCTATGCTTGCGTGAGGCCCCTTTGGGTGCGAGGCCGTGAGCGAGGGGTAGCTTCGCCCACGTCTAACTACGCCTCTAAAACTTTCATCGTTCCACCTAGGGCTGCCAACCGTACTATAATATATAGTATTGTACAAAATTTTGAGTCTGTGTACTATATACTGTTGAAGAAATATATAGTACGCAAAAATACAATATTGTCAATATTTGACTGATGCGGTAGCGTGTATCCGAACGTATTATCTTACTGCGTTTGGTCTTACTTTTTAATGTCCAACCAATGTTTGATCTTTTAGTCTGCTGTTTCCATCTTTGATTTTAGTAAATATTTTCAATTGAATATTGCTCTTTTCTTTAAGTTAAAGTCTATAGAAGTTATAGAAAATAGTAGCGATAATGACAGTGTGTCGCTACCACCGATAAAAAAAGAAAACTACAAAAAAAAAAAAAAAAATAATCTTTAAATAAGTGCAAATAAATATAGTTTTTATAAAAATAAATATGTTGATACCAAATATATATCTGCCTATTTTTTGCATTTTCTGTAAAATGCTATATTTTATTGAAGTGTACTATATTTTTTTATAGCTTAGTTTGAAAAATACTATATTTCGTCGAAGAAATGTTGACAACCCTAGTTCCACCCGTGTCTTGGTTTCTGCTCTACTTCCAATTATGCGTGATGTTATATCTACATACTAGCTTCTGTTATTGGCTTCGCCCTCGTGATAGTCGGTTTCTCCATACCTACCCGCCAAATTTTAAGTTTGTAGGTGTTATAGTTTCTGTGATTTCGTGATTAATCAGTGAGTGGTATTTCGCTTTTTTAGTATAGATATATCCACATACACCACACACGCTAAAACTCCACCCTAACTAAGGGCGGACCTGTCCCTGATGGGGACATAGCGGAAACCACGAGCTCGTAGAACAGATGGCCGTTGGGGCCGAAGGATTCTGGAGTGGCGACCGCGTACCGGAAGACGCAGTGTTGGAAGGTCTCCTTCAAGGTGGACCGATGACCTGGCAAGGGTTGCGGGAAGCCGATGGATGCGAGATACACAGGACCGTTCATTGTGGCGACACTTGGGGGAGGCCTATGTCCAACAGTTGACGTCTTTCGGCTGAAATGATGATGATGATGATAGTCTTCCGTGCGTAGATCGTGAAATCTATCCTACTTGGAAATAAGATCCTTTTTATTGCGGAAGTAAAATCGTTTCACGCAGTCGGCTGCTATAACAATGGATAGTGAGGATGTTGAGACGTCATGGCGTGTCTTTGGTGTTGCTTGAGAGTGCTTGTACGATACATCGTAACCTGGCCAGGCTGTTGACTCCACACGATGTGTTGTCATCTGTAACAAAACACACATAATTATATCAATAATTGATCACTTGTCCCTCTCTAGGGCGGATCGTTAAGGTGTGTTTCAACTCAACTCAAAATCGTTTATTTTACATAGGCCTACGTTTTATAAGTGCCCATGCACTTACAAAACGTCAAAAGCTAGCGCACAGTTCCAATTGGTCGTTTCCTATGGAGAAGAAAAGAAACTCCATGGTTACTCTTTTAAAAAAGTGATTGTCTACAATATTTTCATACTACAATATTAATAGATATGAGAGGACAATGTAGACCGGTCAGGTTTGTACCCAAAACTACGATAAAAATTGTAATACTTGAATCTATAGAGTCTACGGTGTTCTCACATTCACATTATAAAAGAAGCTATACAAAAATAAAAATAAACATGTCAATAAATTAAACATGTATACAATAATAAATTACTAGTAAAATAGGTAGCCTATGTTTTATATAATATAAAAAACATTGCAAAAACAATGTCACAGGAGAGTAAGAGGGGAAAAAAAAATCAATATAAATTATGGAGTTAAAAAAAAGATGGAGCAGTTAATAGACAAGTATACAATAATTCAATTAAAGAGCTCCCAGGCACTGCACACAGGTTTACTCATTAAAACCTTACTTCTTTGCTTTGCGTTCCAGGACTCCGGGTGTCCCTTTTGGAAGTCAACCCATGGCCAGTAGGCTTCGCCTTTGCTGGGCCCCTACGGTTTTGCAGCTTTGAGGCGCTTGGAACACTATGCGCTGTCGACGACTCGGGCTCGTTTTACGACCCATTGCTTGTCGCTCGCAAACCCACAACTACGGTGGCTGGAAACCAGGGTCAGGATCCCATCAGGTTAAAAAACTAAAAATTTTTATCGTCACCAAAAAAAAAAAAAACTTTATTTGTGATTCGGAAAAATCTTCTGAGAGTCCAAGATCGATTCGGGAAAAGAACTATTTACATACATAAGTTTTATTTTTACATAATGTGCGAGTCCGACTCGCACTTAACCAGTTTTTTTAATGATGATGATGATGAAATGAAATGAAATGAAATGATAATGAAATGAAATGAAATGAAATGATAATGAAATGAAATGATATTTATTTTTGCAAATAGGTTTTTCAAAAACACTTTTACACGTCAATTTTTTTTTGTCAATTTAAACTAGATGAGGCCGGTGTTTCCTAGCTGACTACCCTGAGAAGAAACACCGAAACAAACTCAGGGGTCAAAGTCTCTTTTAAAATCCATACAGAAAACATGTAATGGTCAAAAGATGATGTACTTACTACTAAGGAACGGTTTCTCCTTCTCCATCTTGGTCTCTCTTGTGTCGTATGACCGGTTTGACGTCACCGGCGACTCCATGTAGCTCTTACAGCTTTCTGACTCCAACTAGAGAGAACAAGATGATACGTTTAGTCAAGGGGTAGATATGTCGCTACAGAATCATCCAATGAATTTTTCCGTTCTAGGGTGGAGCGCGAAGGTGTTTCACAATTTTTACGTTTTTATGCGGCTAATTTGAAAGCGCCCTTAACACGTTCTGTGTGACATGAGGTCTAATACACCCCGTAAGTGTCTTCCTTGCGGTGTGCTTAAGAAAAACATAGTTTTCTCTGCCGAGACGAGGCCGTAACTTCAAATTGATTTAGTTTTGAAAAGAGATGAATAAATAGATAGTAGTGTATCTACTTTAATACGGGGTTATTTTGACCTCGTATCGCACTTAGTAAAAGTTTCTTAAAATTTACGAGGTCTAATGATCCCCGTAACGTCATAATTATAGTTTTCATACGAGGTCTTAAACGCCCCGTACCGCGGGAATGGAAATAAGTAATTTCAAAATTTTTTTGCTGTTGTCCAATATTAAGAGAACAAGGGATCGCATGAGATCAAACACAACTCTGATAGCCAAGTCAAATAACTCCCGACCCGTTTAATTGCTACGTCAAATCGGGATACAATACAGAAACAAACTAAAACAACGCTTATCAAACAATCTGTCTATTTCACAGACGCATTCCTCTATTATTAGCTTAGACCACACGCTCGCGTCAGTTCTTATAACCACAGAGCTGAGAAGCACCTCAGTCGCCAGTACTCGCCACTGCTTCTGAATCGGATACATCCTGTGTTTATTTTTACATAATATTTTGTACTAAACAACAAATAATTAACATTTTCTGAAAATTGCATCAACGCGTCAAATTTTATTTAAAAATAAATATTGTGAAAGCTGGTAAGGATTGTGCGAATCCGATGGATGCTCCAGTTCCTTCTTTGCCCCAGACTGACTACGTAGTTTCTATGAGCGATAGATTCATTTTTTTGATTGAATGTTGCAATTTTTATATCAATCCGACTCATGCACGTACCTATCGAGTGAAAGAAAACTGAGCTACCCATGTAATAGTTTGTGGAATGACATTTTGATAACATCCGCATTTTTCAGTCACGTAAACACACATACACATAGACGTAATACACACATGTACATTAATACACACTTTCATCCTTATTATATTATTGTAAAGTCCTATCTAGTCCCTACCGAGCTCTGTGGTACCAGCGATTTCGAGCCGTCGACCACTTTGCGTTGACGCGCAATCCTTTTGCATTTATTTGCTCTAATAATTCATCTTCTGGCTATGAAAATTGTGTATCACCGTAATGTGCGGATAGGTGTTATTCATAGATATTCAATATCCGTGGTGTTATTTATAATACTCGTAATAATAAGCACAGCGCAGGTTGAACATATGATTCGTAACAGTACAATGCGGTCCAAATGAGAATAGGATCGATTGCCATGTTGTGACGTCACGTCGAACTGTTACATTGAAGAAATTGGGTACGGTGAGCAAAAGAAAAAAAATAAAAAATTTGTTTTTTACGAATCGTGAACAAAAAAAGTTTTATCAGAATCCAGTTCTTCAATTTTGCTCATCTCTGCGTCACTGTGTGAAGTGTCTGGTTAGTGGCAAATGAAAGAAGAAGGCGAATTGTTCCTAACAATAAAAATAAGAAAGCAAATAGTTTTTTTTAAACTAATTATGACTTAAAATAATGTACTTAGCTAATTTATATTAAACAATAACGTTTTTACTTCACCTAGATTTAACTAAGACTTAGTAATAGATACAAAGCGAAAAAAACCCTTTATTGATACGCAAATAAATCTTTTTTGCAAACCGTACTTTTCAATCAAAATTTGACACATAGAGGTTATCGACTTTCATATTCTTATTTGGAACGCATAGTTTAAAGTGATTTTTAACCATAACATATTTATCGATACTAGGTTACTTGGACATCGCTTGCTTTACAAGTTAAAGTTTATAAAATGTCCCTGACGTCGGTATGCTTTATTTATATTTAAACTTCATGTACAGTAGTGGTACATCGGCGGCCTTAATGCAACAAGGCATTCTCTACCAGTCAACCTTTGGGTTAAAAAGAAAACACTGTGGTAGGTTTGCACAATAAATAAATAACAAATATTTAAAATAGAAGGTGAAATAAATTAAGCATCATAAAATAATAAAATACTTATATAAGCTAATATTATAAACTAATAAATACTATGATAAATATATAATTATTAAGATTAAGAAAACTTAAAATTATGACAATTATGACGAAACTAAGGTATAAGAATTTTACGCTTAAAGGAAAATTTACTTTCAGCTTTTTTGATGTCAAGGGGAAGCACTGGACTCATATAACTGTTTCCACTGCTGTCGATCGCGAGTCATCTTCCTCCAGGTTGAGCCTGCGTTCTATTTTAGTTCATCTTCCTATCCTATCTTGATGTCCCCTATTACGTTTGCTATCTCTAAGATACTATTCTGTGACTGCCTTACACCACTTTTCTTTGGTTTCTCGCATTTTAGGCAGAGGTCGGAGTAGGTAGATTGATTTTATATACTTGCGTCAAGATATTATAATATGGACATGCCATTTTATCCATAATGTGCGGGAAGTACCGGAAAAAGTTCCGGGATTGGAATTATGGACTTTTGGAGGTAATGGAACAGAGAGTAAAGTCCCACATACCTCCGTTGAAAAGGGAGGATCCTCCGACCAGACAGGTGTTATATCTGGTGGGCTACTGCCCGATAGATGAATTCGGGTTTGTTCTATATGTTCCAATCGCGCCGCGAATCTTACTTGCGCGATGCAGGATTAGTTCATTTGTGACGACATAGATGTCGCTACATCACTCCCCTCCGGAGATCGGAGATCGATGGTTCTTGATGCTTCTTGATGCGTCGTGTGATGCGTGCCTGCGTGCCAAGCCAATGGAGGTTGGTTCCAGTGAGTCGGAACCTTATTCCGCATAGTTCTCGGTGAGTCGGAACTGTCTGCGGTGATGCCCCAGTGAGTCGGGGTGGTGCTATCCCAGTGAGTCGGGATACGATGCTGCAGGCTCCAGTGAGTCGGAGTAGTGCGGCTGGCTCCAGTGAGTCGGAACCGGATTCCGCATAGTTCTCGGTGAGTCGGAACTGTCTGCGGTGATGCCCCAGTGAGTCGGGGTGGTGCTATCCCAGTGAGTCGGGATATGATGCTGCAGGCTCCAGTGAGTCGGAGTATTGCGGCTGGCTCCAGTGAGTCGGAGCGGTGCTGTGCGACGTAGGGCTTGACTGCTGTCGTCGACCAGGAGAGGTTCTTCAAGGCTCTTCATGTGACTGGCCGAAGGTACAGGTGCTTAGCCAAGGTCGCTGATGAGGCTGAGGGTGATGACCAGGTATGACCAAGTAGGCATGCTGGTGGTCAGGATACCCATATAGCCGTGGGTGCTGGCTGTATGGCTCGCTGCTCGAAAGCTTGAGGAAGTGATGATGACGTCACGAAGTAGTTGCTGCACGAAGGCTGCGTTGACGTTCTTTGTCGAGGGTCACCAGTTTGGGGGTAGTGAGACAGAGGGTAAAGTCCCACATACCTCCATTGAAAAGGGAGGATCCTCCGACCAGACAGGTGTTATATCTGGTGGGCTACTGCCCGATAGATGAATTCGGGTTTGTTCTATATGTTCCAATCGCGCCGCGAATCTTACTTGCGCGATGCAGGATTAGTTCATTTGTGACGACATAGATGTCGCTACAGACTAAAATAAAATAAAGCGTCATACTGTCAAGCGTCATTTCTAATTCAACAGTAAGGGACAAAATACGGTGTAACTATTCCAAGGTATTTTTGTATAAAATAAAATACTGATTTCTTTCACCATTAGCTAACACTGGCAGCGTAGATTGATATTATTAATACGTTTTTCACCTTAACCAAAAATTCGTGCCAATTTAAAAAAATAAAAATTATCTCTTATTATTTTAAATATGAAGTTCCGGTATTTTGGAGGCATATCCATATTATCCTCTACGTTTGACGTCAACGACCTTAAATCAATCTACCTACTCCGACCTCTGATTATAAGGCCTGCCCAACGCCATTTTTACCCGACTGCGCCAGAAGGAGGGTTATGTTTTTCGAGAGTATGTATGTATGTATGTATGTTTGTATGTATGTATGTATGTATGTATGTATGTATGTATAATTGTTTGGCACGCTCTGCAGCCTGTACGGCTCGATGGATTTTAGCTTGAGAGGTGTCGTTAGATTCGTATTTACTGTGAGAGTGACACTGGGTATATCAAAACAAAAAAAAAACAAAATGGCGAATTTTTGGCGCCAAATTCAAATATTTGGCACGCTCTGTGGCCTGAACGGCTCGATGGATTTTAGTTTGCGAGGTGTCGTTAGATTTGTAATTACTGTGAAAGTGATATCGTAAAAAAATAAAACTAAAAAAGTAAAAAATAAAAAATGGTAATTTAAAAAACTAAAAAACCCGACTGCTTTTCTGAGTATTCATGAAAAAGCCCTAAAACAAGAAAGTCGTTGTAGCAGTCGGGACCCATTCTAGAAAGTCAGCCGTCTAGTCAGTAGATCTATGATGTAATGGGTCCCGACTGCTACAACGACTTTCTTGTTTTAGGGCTTTTTCATGAATACTCAGAAAAGCAGTCGGGTTTTTTAGTTTTTTAAATTACCATTTTTTTGTTGTTCTATTTTGGCGAGAACTATTATATATATACCATACTATTTTAACTGGATCGGCCACACGCTCCGAAAGGATCCTGAGCATATACCAAGGCAAGCCCTAGACTGGAATCCGCAAGGAAAGCGAAAACGTGGTCGCCCTAAGCAGACCTGGCGACGAATGGTCATCGCAGAGGCGAAGAACATAGGGAAGACCTGGAGCGAAATAAAACGCGAAGCTCAAGACCGAACGGGATGGCGGCGCACTGTGGACGCCCTCTGCCCCATCTAGGGGACACAGGAACTTAAGTAAGTCATTTTTAGCGAGAATATCTGTAAGCTGCGTTCTGGAGTGAAGATTCCTTGTTTTATCTTGCCCTTTAGTACCGGTTAGGCTTCTCTTCATGACTCGTTGACATTTTGAAAGCGTTTCTCTAAGCGATCTAGTGAAAGCCCATGTCTCACAGCCTTAATGCATGAGTTGAAGGTCTTTCTTTTTAGCGCCATTCCCAAGTCTTTCGATTTCATGATTTCTTTGAAAGACTAGCCCTCCTAGCCAAGTTACGATAGTTTCGTTAAGCGTGAACGCTTGAATTTGCCCACTCCCACGCCCCCAATTCCTTTGTTCTGAAGTCATCTCAATGCTCAGCAACATGGTTAAAACAAAGGACTTGGGGGCGTGGCCAACTCCAAGCGTTCACGCTAAACGAAACCATTGGGCAGTACTTTTTCCAGCCTGCCTTTTTCAAGTAAACGTCAGCTGAGCGAGGCTAATGACCTGTACATAGATATTACGCAACGACCGACAACTACCTAGAAGGTCATTGACTCGTTTACTAAAAGAAATTAATTTCGTACATGCGTATATTAATTCGAGTTTTAGAAAAAAAGTACTTTATTATTTTTTATTTTATCATTAAAAATCGATAGTGTTTCATGTACCGGATCTACCCTCCACGGGATTAAAACCAACCAAAATTTAACGGTGTATAATTGTAGTATTGGTTCACAATAAAGTGTATATGCATAAGTAATAAATAAGGTTGGACCAGACGGTTGCAACCTAGCGCCAAGATCACCTTGTTTGGAGCTTGGTGTGTGTGTTTGGTTTATGTTGCGGCTACATGGAGGTAAACCACGCGCCAACACCTTCGCAAATCAGTCATTGCGGTTGGGAAAACGTGCCTCCTAACCAAGGACGCAATGGGTAGCTCGCTGTCCATCCATTCGGTAACAGACCGGTCCGAACCCAAGTCGTTTACGGCGCGCACCGTTCCCGCGCGCCTCAAGGAGTTGTCAGCAAGTCTGTAGGGGCCCAGTAGGGCCGAAGCCTACTGGGGCCAAGTGTTAGGTGAAAATGGCTCCGAATCGAAGGCAATGAATGGAACAGGATAGGTTTTTAGTCAGTAAGAGTCTGACACTATCTCCCGCCCCACCCAAGGGCGGGATTTATCATTTGATGATTTTACCTACCAAAAAAAAAAAACCCAAGGACATTGAAGGTCATGGTTTACAACTGCTGTCTACATGGATTGAAGCTAGCAAGGTCACCTCTGTTGGGATGTTGGTTTGCAACTGTGTGGTCCACCCTTTAGTTTGCGCGCGTCTATTTCAGGGAGCGCACGACTAGCTTGTCAAATGTGCTTGTGATTCGCGAAGATACTCAAGCACCTGTTTTTAATTACTTAGAATGTCTATTATGAGAATATGAGAGCTTAGTCTAAGTAAAGATTGAATTGGGAGGTTAAAGTTTGTGAATGAAATGTGAATGAGTTTTTTTTACTTGGGAGATCTTTCAATGACTTCTCTTGGTCTTGGTCGAAGTGTGGGCGTATCAGACTTTTACTTATTAAAACTATTGATTTGTAAATAAAAAAAATAAAAAATAAAGTACTTACTTTTTTCTAAAACTCGACTTAATACATTATATACCAAATTAATTTCTTTAAGTAAACGAGCCCAATGACCATGTAGGTAGTTGTCGGTCGTTGCGAACTACCTAAAACTGATGTTTACAATAATAATGAAATTAATTTCGTACATGCGTAAATTAATTCGTGTTTAAAAAAAGTTTTTAATTTTTTAATTTGATCTTTACCCATCGATAGTGTTTCCTGTACCGAATCGACCCTCCACGGGATTAAAACGATCAAAATTTAACGTTGTATACAACATTATTTTTAGTATAATTATGCGAAACCTGAATATAATTATTTATTAATTATACAATTTATTGTACACCAAGACTACAATATAATATATAAATGGAAACCATATAATAATACCCGGCCTCGGCACGATAGGCAACGAAGGAACGGGGTAGGTTTTTAGTCAGTAAGAGTCTGACACTACTTCCCGCTCCGCCCAAGCGCGGGATTTGTCATTGGATGATTTTACCTACCATAAAAAAAACCATATAATAAAAAAAAATACAATCTGCGCCCCTAACGCACTCAGCGATTTCTTCCTGGCAACATGTGTTTGCGGATAATCAGGTAAAATACCAAGCTTATAACTTTGTGATTTTTCATGATACAGTTATGAAATTTTGTACATAGATTCTTTGCATATTTTTTTTTTTATTGGTATAAACTAGTGCTTGACTGCAATCCCACCTGATGTTAAGCAGTGATGCAATCGTTGATGGTGAGTCGCACTAGTTTATTAAGAGCCTATTCACTCTAGCGTTGAAGACACATATATTATATTCGGACGGGAAGACCGCAGCAGGCAAACTGTTCCAGTCTCTCGATGTACGCGGTATAAACGACGAGGCAAAACGCTTAGTCCGTACCGTAGAAGTTTCAACAACATAAGGGTGGATATTCTCCGATGGCGGAATTATGTCATGTAATTCCCGCGCACACTCTCCAAAATGCATCCTGTAAAACACCGAAAGGCTGGCTACTCTACGCCTGTACTCGAGGCTTTGTAGATTGAAATGTTATTAGACACGTGTTTCGGGTTTATTTATTTATTTATTTATTTTATTTATTTAACAATTTTGTACACACACATAAAAAAAGAAAAAAAAATGAATTTTGCATATACTTACTTACTAAAATTAATATTGTCTAAAGATTAGTATAGATCTACATATACTATGTTTAATATCTATCTTTACAGTGTGTTGCGATGTTAAATCGTCATCTATCCACGTCCGAGGATAATTTATCGCTACACGTGCGCATGCGCCTGACTTGGAATAGACTACAGGGAATCGCAAAATATAGACGGCCTATCATTTTAATTGCTGCTTTTTTTTTGCGCGAGTCTTCGTTATTCTCAGAAATTATTATTGCTTTGTAACTGCGCATTGTAGGTATATTGTTATAATTAAATATACACCGTTAAATTTTGGTCGTTTTAATCCCGTTGAGGGTCGATTCGGTACATGAAACACTATCGATTTGTAAAGACAAAACTAAAAAATAAAGTGCTTTTTTTAAACTTATACTAGTGCTTGCCAGAGCCTTCAGCTATGGGTTAATTAAAAAAAAATTGATGCATGCCTATGAAAACAGATTTAATTTTTTACTAGTTACTAGTTTTGCTGTTGTAATAATAGTTAGCTGAATTATTTTTCTTCTCAAGTGTATGATACACGTGAGTAATGTATGGTTAGTTCATGGCTCTCTTAAAACCCTCGCCACGGCTCGGGTCTTAATACCGCCTCGACGGTAACCACTTACATTACACACTTGTATCACAATGTACTATTATCTTATCAGGCGCGCGTCGACCCCCACGAAGCGTGGGTCAACCTCCACGAGTCGTAAGTGTATTGAAATACGTCGTTTGATACATGTGCAAATTTGTCACTGCAGCCCTCGGCTCCTTAACAAAATTCCGCCTCAGTCGCAATGACAAACTTTCTGCATTTGTATCAAAATTTACTTTGTAACCGTCCCTCGCTATCCTATGATACCCAAAGCCGAGGTCACTACATGAGTACGGAGACCTCGGATGATTTCCTTTTTTCCTTCAACTCACTAAGTGCAATGCTGTGCTAACCTACGCTACGCTTCATTAAACTTCGCTACGCTACGCTATGCTCACCACGGCAGCAGCTCTTAGCGCAGCTTGTAGCCTTTCTATGTGTTGTATGGCAGCTCGTAATATTTCCAGCTTCGGCAGTCTCCCGCTGCCCGCCCTGGCTCTGATCCGCAACTCCTCGAAGGCAGCGTTTACCTAAAAGAAAAAATAAGTATAGTAAATGGTTGGATCAAGGGCCTGAAAAAGAAGGCGGTACCACGATACGGGTCGCACTGTGAGAAGGTATCTGGAGCCCTAACTATCGGTAGCTTGGACTCTGCCCCCGTTACATCAAAAATGAACATACCACTAAAACTACTGCCGCTGGGATTCCGATCCCGATTTCCGGCCAACCTATGCGCAGGCTTGCTGACGGCGAGCAATAGGTAGCTGGCTGTTCGACTGTCCGGTAACCGTCCGGCCCGAACCCAAGACGTCGACGGCGCGTACTGTTCCACGCGTCTCAAGGATTTGTCAGCAAACTTTAGGGACCCAGCAGGGTCGAAGCCTACTGGGGTAACGGTCTGTTTCTCAAAGGAAGGCTCAGCCCTGATATGAAAGGCAACGAAGTAACGGGGTAGGTTTTTTGGTCAGTAAAAGTCCGAAGTGGCTAAGGACAGAAAAGAGTGGTATAACGGAAGGGAGGCCTTTTCACTGCAGTGGGACACAACGGGTTCATAATAATAATAAAAGTACTACAGACCCTTGTTGCCTACTTACTGAAGCACCCTTATGTACACTTATGACCTACTTATTGTAGCTTAAAAAAAAGCCTAGAGCTAAGAAAAACTACATGTTTTCCCAAAATAATAATAATAATTTCTGCGACAGAAATTCTGCGACGCACGACTCACAAAATAACGCTCGTTTGCCCTCACCCTTAAGGTCATATTATATGAGAACCATGCAGATTGCTGACTGAAAATACATTTGGACTCGATGACGCTGCAATCGGTTTCAATTTTTTTCTAACAATAGGACAGCTTTTAAGCACTTGTTATGACAAACTGTGAATCCAATGAGTCCGAGATGGTCTTTTGATGGTTTTTTTCAGTTCTGAGCAGACCTGTCCAGTCAATGCAAGCATTTGTCAGTATTCGTGTAGCTCAACTTAAAACTACTAAGGAGTCAAGGGCGTTGCCAGCCGATGATCAAGGGGGGGGGGGGGGGCAGCTATTCGAAGTATAGAGAATAATAAAGTTTTTTTCTCCCCAATATAACTCCTAATTGCTAGCCTTATATCTAAGGTAACATATAGGCTGGGCATTATATTGTGGGAGACTGGTGCCTAAACTAGGCTATGAAGCTGTAAAGCAAGCCTAGCATCCCCCTGCCCCCCCCCCTTGGCGACGCCCTTGCCTTGTAAGGAGCTCAACAATTTGACGAACAATACTAAAGAAACTGAAAACGGTTGTACAGTTTTTATAAACAGAACCACTTCTACAAAATGAATAGAACCGCAAAATAGTGCTCATTTACAATTAAATGGCCGTTATAGTGATATCATTAAAAACTGTAGAAGCTTGTAATTTATTTCAGTAGCTCAGGCTATTAGTACACCGACTGCGATCGTAAATAAACTGAATAAAATGCTGAAACCGTACATGAATTAGTTTTAATGCCGAGTGTACACGTGACTGAGAAATATTTTTCGATGAATTCATTTCCGTGTTGTATTTTTGGAGGGATAATTAAATAGCGTTGCGTAAAAAAATACTAAAATAATATAAAACTGACTGAGTGTCACGTAATTTTTGTTTTAGATTTTTTTTTTAAATGTGTGATTTTACTTTTATTTTCAAATAAGAAAATCTTTGATAGTGATATCGATTAGTACGGAAAAAGAAAATAACATTGATATATATGTACTACGCACTAGATGAGGCGTGCCGTACAGTCACTTTACTTCACTTAATTGACCTGCAGGCCGAACACTTTTACATTGATGGCATTAGTGCAGTTTTGAAGTTCATGCAGTGTCAGCGCGACGCTTATAAATACAAATTTAAGTGAACTTGGACATATATAATAATTTTGTAGTCAAGTAAGTAAAACCATTGGTTGTTCAAGCAATGTAATAGCTTCTAATATCGTAATAGTACGTTAGAGAAGATATTATTTTATTTAAACTCTTCCCCATTTTACAATCATAGACTAAAACATGCAGATGTTCCCTCCCACAAAAAGCTGAATTAGGTTTTTACCTACAGCTAGTTTACCAAATACAGACTTCGCACGTTCTTTTATACTGTTTGAAATTTTTAAATATTTTATTTAACGCTCTTTCTTTTTTTGTATAATTAATAACAATGTTTTTTTTTTTTAAATAAATTACGACGAAATGTCAGCAAATCATGAGGTATCAGTTTTCATCGGTAAGTTTTGTTGTTAAGCATGCTGTCATTCGTTAGCACTTAGGTAATTTACGTACCATATTACGTGCAGGTTAATATTAAATTTGAATTAGGTTCAGTTGAATTTGTAGTCTTATTAGTGATTACTGATTTATTTATTAGTTTTCCTGTTATTGAGATCTCGTTTTTACATACACTATAATTACATTTTGAAATAAAATATTATTGTAATGAAGTATTGTAGGCAAGAAACTGTGTCACTTCTGCGGTATAAAAATCTATATAGATGACATGTCATCACACTAAGTTGAACGAAACGCGTAAGTACTAGGAAATGCATGGCGCTTTAGACCTTTTGGTCGCGAAAAAGTATCCTCTATAAGCTGTCTTAGCGCTGTAAGTTTTAAAAGTTTTGTTAGACGACATAATGGCAATCTAGCGCTGCAGCGATTTATTGTTTGAACTTTTCAGTATTTTGACAAATAGTTTATATGAACGTGCTTGTCTATCGCAAGAATATAGGTCGATGGAAAATAACAAATCAAATAAAAAACAAAAATAATGTATTGAAGGTTAATTTGTCGTTTTATTTAAATAGTTTATTTTATATTCAAGCTGCTGCCAGGGGTTTTGCCCGCGTGATTGTAGAAAATTATCACAAAGGAACATATTTCTGGGACAAAAAGTATCCTATACTTTATTCCAGGACATGATCTAGCTGTATACAAAGTTTCATCGAAATCCATTCAGTAGTTTTTGCGTGAAATGGTAACAAACTTTCCTTACATACACACTTTCACGTTTATAATATTAGTAAGATAGTAAGTCATTTCCTTTAAGAAATCGGCTGAAAATATAGTAGCTATCATAATTTATAAAGTTAATCTCGATTCGAAGAAAGTCTCACAGTCTAAACTAGGATTTAAACTAAAAATACACCACTCAGCCGATAAACTCAAGAATATACGACATACATCTTAATTTCACATAAAAACGAATTTACTACGTCCCTCAAACGCGACACGATTTATTTTTATATGCGCCGTTTGTACCGCTTGTGTTACCAGCCTTAAATATTATGATAGTGTTCCATAAATCTGTCAAAGTATATGTCACTTTGACATTTCTTGTATTTTTTTTTTAAAGTTATTACAAAAACGAGTATTGGGATATCAAAAGTTGTATTATTGTAATTTATTTTGATTGTACTCGTATATTCATTCGAGATTTTTACGTTTGATGTTTTTGACGATTAAAAATTAGTATTTTTCTAGGAGTCATGGGGCCTCAATGCCGATTTGGATGATTCTGAGATTTAAATCATTTGATTTGACATTTGATAGCGGAAGATAGGTGCCTCGTCTCTAGCGCGTGGACCGCTGATATTGTGCCTATATGGCACAATTTCACATATTTTGCGACGACCACACACATTTGGCGGCTAACGCTATTTTGCTCGCACGACAGCGCCGGCTCTTATTTCTGTCCTTGTCTATCAGTGACTATAGGTTTGCGACTTTGATGACACTGGTCATAGATGTGTGAGTTTCAAGTCCAAGTTTTCTGATGTAAATGTTAGCGCGTAACGTACCTTCATTATTAAAAGGTAAAGTATATTTACCAATGTATGGAAGGAGCTATACAATATACATCCTATATAGCTCCATTCCTTTAACTGTTCAGTTTAGGTCGTAAATTGGATCGCGTTAGGAGCTCGTGGTATGGCGTTTGAACTGCCTCCTGAATCGCTCCCCCTCCTGTGAAGCCTACTGAGACCATGGGTTAGCTTTCGAAAGGGAACCTCGGGTCTTAGAATACAAGGCAAAGAAGGAACATTGAAGTGGATTTCAGTCAGTAAAAGTCTGACACGTCCTTTCTCCACCCTAGAGCGAAAGAAATCTTTGGATTATTTCCCGCCTAAAAAAAATGGTACAATTCCCGAGGCCATAATATCGATAACCTTGGTTTTAACTTCTGTTTCAATGATAGATAAAACCAACTAAAAAAAGCTGAGTTATGTCGTGAACGGCTAATTTTGAGGCGACTGTGCTTATTAGGCACGGACCATTGACAACAGACGACCCGATACCAGAGAAAACATAAAAAGATCTACTCAAAGTCTTTGGTCTAAATATAAATGAAAGAGTTATTTTGACTGGGATGACATATTATTTTATTAATGAGTTAGTAAAAGATATCATTATTTTGTATTATACTAGAAGGATTATGTTTCAATGTACCTATGTAGACTCTGTCTAAAATGTCAAACCATTTGGGAATTTTTGAACGAAATTAAAAATCTGTTGCAGGCGGTTGCTGGCAACGCGTATTTTAGTTGTCACTCACTTGTCAAAAGCTGGTACGAAACATTTTGATACTTTTATGTCATTTATTTTTCTTAGTAGTTTTATCATTAAAGAAACCGAAATATGTTCTAAATGATATTTTTTTTATTGTTAAACAGTTCGCTAATAATATTAAATAATTTAAAAGAATATTTATATTCGATACGCTTTATAAGGTTCTATCAGTAAACAATGATCAAGACCTTTTTAATCAACATTGATTATTCAACCAGTGTTGACTACATCAGATTTTATTGTACCCTAATAATACGCAAGTCGTTTGACTTTTTAGAAGACCCTATAGGTGTATATTTCCTTGGCACGCACTAGAGTCTAAACGGCTTGTTACATTTTAACTTGAGACACCTCTCAAGCTAAAATATTGATACAGTGACAACCATCGACTTATATTCTAAGTGATAGACAAGCTCGTTCATGGAAACTATTTGTCAAAATACTGAAACGTTAAAACAAAAGTTCGCTGCAGCGCTAAATTGGCATTATGACATCTAACAAAACTTTTAAAACTTACACCGACTTACATCTAAAATAGTTCCGGGACTATTACTAGGTTTAATCCTGATTGAACGCTATCTAAATGTAGTTTTCGGAATTATTACTAAATTTCATGTCAATTAAAAGCGATCTAAATGTATTTCCGGTACTATTATTAGGTTTAATGTCAATTAAAACTAGTAACATTCTATGTATCCCAGAACTATTTTAGATCGCGTTTTGGAATAAGGCGGACAATGCTTAAATACTTACTGTAAAACTGCACTAATGTCATCAAGCAGATTCAAGATGTAAGTCTATGGCCTGCAGTAAACTTAAGTCAAGCAAAGTGATTGTACGACACCACAGATTACTGATATGTAGCAAGCTATATATTTATATCGATGGTGACGACTTCTCGTTAGATTCGTCTTAAACTTTTAGCCGCATACGTCAGTATATCCGACAAACACTCTCCCTTTTTTTCCGCTAGCACACTAAATACTCCATCTCGTTAGCTCTTCGGTCACCTATTTGGATTGAACGACCACCGTAGGCGCGGGCTTGCGGACGGCGTGCAATGGGTAGCACACTGTCCGATCGTCCGGTAACTGACCGGACCGAGCCCAAGTCGTCGACGGCGCGTTCTGTTCCCGCGCGCCTCAAGGAGCTGTCAGCACACCGAAGAGGCCCAGCCTGCTAGCTGCAGGCAGGCAGGGTCGAAGCCTACTGGCGTCATGGGTTAACTTCCGAAAGGAATACCCGGCCCCGGCACGACAGGCTACGAAGGAACGCGGTAGGGTTTTAGTCAGTAAGAGTCTGACACTACTTCCCGCTCCGCCCAAGGGCGGAATTTGTCATTGGTTGATTTTACCTACCATAAAAAAAAACCTATAGGGATTGAAGAGCTAAACGAGATGGAGTACCCAGTCGCCAACACACGACCATGGCGAATAGGACATGAAAACACTCGTGGGACCAATCCGTTTTTTGTGACTTAGTCATTTGTGGTATCAAAATCAATAGTACATTTTGATCCAAGTCCAGAAAGTTTGTCATTGCGACCGAGGCGGAATTCGCAGGAGCCGCAGGCGAGTGTGTTATGGAGCCGAAGGCTGCAGAGACTGCACGTGCATCAAACGACGTTTTTCAATACAATTCGACTCGTGGGTGTTGACCCGCGCCTCGTTGGGGTCGACACGCGCGGCGCGCCTTGTACGATAAACAATTAAAATATACTTAATAAAATTGTGCACTAGTGCGGAAAACAGTTAATTGCGTGCGGTGGGATAAGAGTGCGTTTTCGAGTAAGTGTATTGAAAAAGCATTAACACACTAACTTGTAGGAAATAGAAATTGACAAAATAAAAAAAATAAAAAAAGTTTTGGTCGTTTTAATCCCGCGGAGAGTCGATTCGGTACTTGAAACACTATCGATTTATATGGATAAAATTAAAAAATAAAGTACTTTTTTTTCTAAAACTTGAATTAATATACGCATGTACGAAATTAATCACTTTAAGTAAAAGAGTCCCGAGAGTGTCTTGTAGGGAGTTGGCGGTCGTTGCGTACTAACTACCTACAGTTCATTGGCCTCGATCAGCTGACGTTTACTTAAAGAAATCAATTTCGTACATGCGTAAATTAATTCGAGTTTAAAAAAAAGTTCTTTATTTTTAATTTTTATCTTTACAAATCGATAGTGTTTCATGTACCGAATAGACTCTCCGCGGGATTAAAATGACCAAAATTTAACGGTGTATAAGTATGTTTATCAGTTTTCTAGTACCCATAACACAAGTTTTTGCTTGAGCTACGGCGTCTTGACGAGATGGCGTTTTGTGATAGTTGTGGAATATTATTATCTTTTTGCCCAGATCTCATTTTTTAAACAAAATAACTTGATAAAATCGAGCGGAAATACACGAAATTCCGCCAATTTGATATTTCCCTCTCAGCATTTCAGATTTGTCCCTTGCCACACTCCTTCACGCTCATTACTGTTTCAAAAGCAATATATTACTTGGTTTAAAGCCGATCTTATTCGAAACATTGAAATTGCCACAGAGTACGTACCAATACAGAGGTCTCGGTTTGACCACATTAGCCGAATAGGGAACAAATAGGTGGAATAAATCAGCCAATGACTTCTGTCGCTCTAATGCGGAGCGGGAGGCCATGTCAGAATTTTAATGACTAAAACCTACCTCTATGTAGTCCAGGTTTCCCATTAGGCTTCAGCTTAAAAAAAGGAGGCGCGCGACGAACACCTCGCGCACTTCAAAAGTCCGGATGGTTAGTTACTAGACAGACGGACGGCGAGCTGCCCATTGCTCAAAGTCAACAAGTCCACGCCAAGGGTTAGGATTTCGGTGGCTAAGGCGTAAAAATGTCCGTTCCCACACGCGTGTAGCCCACTTCTTCGCTAGCATTACAGTTTCGCAAAAGGAGATGATTTGTATTATGGAGCTACATAACCGTAACCGATATATCCGAAAAAAAATACAGTAACAGGAACCGAAACCGATATCAAAGTTTTGGTTAGATTTGGATGAACTTAGTCAAATTTATAATACAGGTTGGCACAAAAGTAATGTCATAATGTGAATGTGCCTTATTTTTTGTACTTGTACTTTAACATTTTATATTGCAGAAATATAGAGAATTAGTTTTCCACAAGCCACAGACCGATATACACCTGAAAAACTTGGAATTAATGTTACGCCGATTTTCAATCCGTTGTTTTGAACTGACCGTCCAGATTGCCGGATCTATCGAAGCTAGATTTTTTTCTTTAAGACTTTGGAATCTTCAGATTACCACAACAAATACACCTTGTAAATCTTCAAAGTTAACATTGAAGAAGAACGCCAAATTGGAGCCAGATGTTTAGCGAGCAACAATTTAATTTAAACTTGTGTAGAGCTAGCATTGTGAGGTTAGGTGGTCATTTGCGCCCTGTAATTTTTTCCAATCAAAGAGCTTCAATATCCAAGGCATTTATTTCAAATAAACTATTTACAGGCACTTTTAAAAACTCAAGAAGTCAGTCTGTCCGAAAAAATTATGCTAATTGCACAATCCAAAGTGTAGATCTCTATGGAGAAGAATGTGCAAGAAACTCCAATTTATACTATTATCAATTTCACACTGTCAAGTAAAATTTTCAAGAAAAGAAAAAACTTTTAATTTTATTTTAACTGAATGTAAGCCAATTCAAATTGTGACATTACATTTTGTGACACCTGTAGTGTAAAGTGTGATGGTGTTTTCATGCTACATTTACATGTGGGCCCAGCCTTGGCCAATCGCTATTGTGTAGTCATTGTACGAATGGGTTTCCTCATTTGTACAATGACTACACAATAGCGATCCCCATCAACACAATGACGATTGGCCGTGACTGGGCAAACATGTAAACGTAGCATCAGACGTTAAAGCAGCGGTCTTCCGTGCTCTATGGCAAATACTCAGAAAATATATCAACTTGAATAAAGGGAGGATGTCGAGTGTGTTTTGTTTGTTTTTAGTGTAGTGTTGCTAACAAAGTTTTAAAGGGATAATTTGTCTGATTTTAACCCAATTTATAATAAACTATGGAGGGAGGCCTTTGCCCACCAGTGGGACAGTACAGGCTAAATATAATAATAATAATATAATAAACTAGGAGTAGTGGTGGCCCAGCAGTAACGGCCTCGACTTACAAGTTGTAGGTCGCGAGTTCAAACCGAGCTAGGCGCATTCATCATCACTTCAGCCGAAAGACGTCCACTGTTGGACATAGGCCTCCCTCAAGTGTTGCCATAAAGACAGGTCCTGTGCGTCTCGCAGTCATCGGATTCCCGTGATCGTCATCAGGTCATCGAGATATTAGTTTATTTATTTATTTATTTAGGAAACTCAACAGCTTATTAATTAACCTGTTGAATACCGTAATTAGAGACACAATAGAAAGATAATAGGTGTGCGGACGCCGGCGTCCTCTCGGGGAATAATGAATTAAGGTACATGAGTCAAGAGTACACACCACCCTATCAGTGTACATCCCAATGCAGTTGCGCGTAAGTTACTAGCATGTAAAAGTGAGATCTGCACACGCTGCACACCGATAGCGAGATGATGACAATCATCACTTAAACCAATTATAGAGTTTCACGACATTTACAAAACTAGGTTAACCAGAAAGTAGTGTAATCAAACATTAAATGGTTAATTCATTATTCCCCGAGAGGACGCCGGCGTCCGCACACCTATTTTCTTTCTATTGTGTCTCTATTTACGATTTTTATATCAATTCAGTTACGAGGAGAACAAAATATTATGCCGAAAACTCTAAACAGTAAGATTCAGTTTCATATTCATAGTTGACGAATATAGTTACTTTTTTTTAATAAACTTTTTTGTACTTACGCAAATCATATGTACTTTTTAAATTTCATCAACAGTAAAAAAAACCGTAGTTTCGATGATTTTAACACCCCAGGCACTGGACTAAAGTCACTAAATCTATATTTACCGAATTTCACGCTAACGAAAATCAAAACTGACAGTTCTTAAAAGCTTGGAACTGTCACTTTATTTAATTGTGCTTAAAGTGCAATCGATCCCTAGAGGGGGGCTGTCACAATATATTAACCGCCCGAGAGCGGCGCACGCGCATATTTAAGTCACCCTTTTAATTTTAGTCGCGAGATATTTTTTGTGTATTAATTAGGTAGGAGTAAGTACGAGTAATGAAGAGATATATCGCGCTATAACATAATGTGTATAATATAATAATAAAAATGAAATAATAATAATTTAAGTAGGTAAAAAAAAACAAAAAAAATAGAAGATTGATAGATTGAGAGCAGCATAGTGGCCCACAGTGGTACGGACTAACGCGGATTCAAACCCAGTCAGAAACATTATTTTGTGTAATTTTAATTCATCACTACTGCTCTCAAAACGGTGAAGGAAAACATCGTGAGGAAACCGGCATGTCCTAGAACCAAAACTTCGAAGACATGTGACATCCACCAACCCGCACTGGGCCCGCGTGATGGATTACGGCCCATTCCCTCGCCTAGAGAGGAGGCCTGAGTCCCAGCAGTGGGAACATAATAAGGCTGATTATGCTAAGTAATAAATAAAGCAATAAAGGATGTGTTGTCTGTCACAGAATTAAAGATTTTTATTAAGTAGGAAATCTTAATCCTAATTCCCGTACAGCTATCGTGTATTTCTTAATACAATAATCCATGGAACGTGACTAACGGGCGAAGTCGCGTTATTTATTTATATTACTCGCTGAGACATGTCACAAGATATTTAACGAGTTAATTTTAACGCTATATTGCTTTCATATGTTTAGTTTTATTAATCACATTATAGCTTGTACTTTTTTTTATTTATTATGGATAAGGTCGCATTTGAACACTATTTCACCTGATGGTAAGCGATGATGTGGTCGACGATAGAGCACGCTTGCCTAGAAGTAACCATCTATTTTTACGAGATTTACTTAATTTTACGATCTGGCGTGATATTCTCTAAGAAAACAGCCTTGAGCGCAGCGCTGCCGCAGCGAGGAAATCCAAATAGGATACATTGGATTGTTAACCTAATGAATGAACCGATACATTGGAGTGATAATCCAATGACCTATACATTGGATTGATAATCCAATGTACCTATTTAGATTTTCGACGCTGCGGCAGCGCTGTGCTCAAAGCTGTGTGAGTGTGCACAAGGCCAGCTTTGGAATCAGACCGTGGTCTGATTCCAAAGCTTTGTTCTGATCAGTTTTCTTTCAATTTTATTAACAACAGACTTTGAAACACCTGTAATATTGAATTATATATATAGTGTTATATCTTTCTGAGAATGTTTGGAGTGCAACAATAATGTTATAATGTGTGTACATTTTCTTGGAACCATTTCCGAAGCTTTGCCCATACTAAAAAGAAGCAATTTTGAGAAGATCACCATATTATACCATTACCAAAATTATTTTTTTAATTTTTATATCTTTTGAAAAGCAACGCATTATGAAACATAACTTACGTTTTCATTATTTCGTACAAGAAACACTTGTAAAATCAAACTATTTTTTTTTTACGCCAACCAACGAAACGCAATTTTTATCAAATATTGAAAAAAGTCAACAAAGTTAGAAAAAGGCCACTTTAAAAAAAATACCGCGAGTTCACACTGTTACCACATATATAAAATAAAAATAATGATACCAATTAAAATATATTTTTTTAAATCTACAGGTCTGCTTAAAAAATGCATTTCAATCAGAAATTACATATCTTCGAATACTGTCCCTTATAATTTGGCCAGGGATGTATGTTAGTTTGTACGGAGCCCTCAGTAAGCGAGTCCGACTCGCTCTTGCCCAGTTTTGTTGTGATGAGAAACCATCTAAGTAATGTCCGGTTTAGGTAGAGCGAGAGGGCATGTCAGATTTTCTCCTTTCAAACTTCGCACTTAAAATTCTATCACTGAATTCTAAAGTTTAAAAATAAAAGTCTGAAAAGCAATCGTGAGAAATGCGTTTCAGACACATTTGAAAAGATTTCGAAGTTGTTAAGAACTTAGACGGAAAGGAAGCTTTCCATTTAACTTAGCTAAGTTAGCGATAAGTTAAAAATCAATAGTATAGTAACCTAGTTGAGGAGGAATGAGGGAAATGTCTTGTCTTGAGAAAAATATATAGAGTCAGGGCACATTGTTCGCACAAAAGAGGGTCGATGAGGACAAACAGTTCTTTTTTTAGGGTTCCGTCACTCAAAACGTAAAAACGAAATCTATAGATCACTTTGTTGTCCGACTATCAAGATCCTTTACGAGTATCTCGGGCACGCGTGTAGGTATCAAGTTGAAATTTAAACCAACTTAAACAAAACTTCTAAGTTAGGTACCGGAAAAAGATGCATCCGTTTATGTCGCAAAAAAAATACGTACAACCGAACATAGAACGTCCTCCTTTTCTAAGTCGGTTAAAAATGTACATTTCGACACTCTCAAAGGAACCAATATCCATGGGATACTCCCCGTTGACGTAGACGAAGAAAATTTGTAGTTACGTCACAAGTTTCGGAAAAATCTTCGTAACTCAATTCGGAAATTGAACTATTTTCATAGGTAAGTTTGTACGGAACGGTCAGTGCGCGAAACCGATTCGTACTTGCCCAGTTTTTTTACTACGGATAGGCTCGTGTTTGACCACTATCTCACTTGATGATAAGCGATGATGTGGCCGATGAAGAAGCACACTTGTCTAGAAGCAACCTATTCACTCTTGACTTAAAGACCACTAGGTTATAACTATCAGGAAACACATACTTCCTTAGCCGTACGCACAACAAATATGTTCCCAAAACGCTTTGTGCGTATAGGGATATTGGGATGTCTACCAAGTACCGGTAGCGCAACGCCGTAAGTGTTGTGGTCCGATGATGGAACGGACTTGCCGGAATTAAATTGTTCAGTACCTCTACCATGAGTTTTAAGCAATAGTATTCGTCGCTTTTCGATATCGACGCCGTAAATATTTTGTATGGCAAATTTTGCAGCGCCTCTAGCGGTCACTTGCAGAACCAAAATTTGCCATACAAAATATTTACGGCGTCGATATCGAGTAGCGACGAATACTATTGTTAAAAACTCATGGTAGAGGTACAGTTCTAATGTACACTCCCCGAAATGTAAACGATAGAAAACCGATAGGCTAGCAACTCTGCATCGATGCTGAAGGCTTTGGAGTTTTGACTTGACTACTGCATCAGTGACGATGATCTTCATAGCTCGCTTCTCAATCAACTGTAGTGCATCAAGCTGGTAATTGACAGACTAATCCCAAAGATGAGAGCAAGATCAGACTGGCGCTTGATAGAGGTTGAGCACCTGTTCCGGCGGGAAATACCGTCTTACCTTTGCAGCACAATTTTTTGGCAGCCAGTTGAGCTTTTGCAGCGTTGTAAGAGCCGAAATTAAGGGTTACCCCAAGAAGCTCAAGGAGGTCGGTTATCGGCATGGTTACATACTAGAAAGATGGAACCAGGTGGAATTGGCTCCGTTTAGCTGATAAAAGATACGCCGGGTTTTTTTTATTGTAGGTAAAATCATCCAATTTTGGAGGTATGCGGAACAGAGAGTAAGGTCCCACATACCTCCATTGAAAAGGGAGGATCCTCCGACCAGACAGGTGTTATATCTGGTGGGCTACTGCCCGATAGATGATTTCGGGTTTGTTCTATATGTTCCAATCGCGCCGCGAATCTTACTTGCGCGATGCAGGATTAGTTCATTTGTGACGACATGGATGTCGCTACATCACTCCCCTCCGGAGATCGGAGATCGATGGTTCTTGATGCTTCTTGATGCGTCGTGTGATGCGTGCCTGCGTGCCAAGCCAATGGAGGTTGGTTCCAGTGAGTCGGAACCGGATTCCGCATAGTTCTCGGTGAGTCGGAACTTTCTGCGGTGATGCCCCAGTGAGTCGGGGTGGTGCTATCCCAGTGAGTCGGGATACGATGCTGCAGGCTCCAGTGAGTCGGAGTAGTGCGGCTGGCTCCAGTGAGTCGGAGCGGTGCTGTGCGACGTAGGGCTTGACTGCTGTCGTCGACCAGGAGAGGTTCTTCAAGGCTCTTCATGTGACTGGCCGAAGATTCAGGTGTTTAGCCAAGGTCGCTGATGAGGCTGAGGGTGATGACCAGGTATGACCAAGTAGGCATGCTGGTGGTCAGGATACCCATATAGCCGTGGGTGCTGGCTGTAGGGCTCGCTGCTCGAAAGCTTGAGGAAGTGATGATGACGTCACGAAGTAGTAGCTGCACGAAGGCTGCACTGACGTTCTTTGTCGAGGGTCACCAGTTTGGAGGTAGTGGCACAGAGAGTAAAGTCCCGCTAACCTCCTTTGAAAAGGGAGGATCCTCCGACCAGATGGGTGTTATATCTGGTGGGCTATTGCCCGATAGATGATTTCGGGTTTGTTCTATATGTTCCAATCGCGCCGCGAATCTTACTTGCGCGATGCAGGATTAGTTCATTTGTGACGACATGGATGTCGCTACACAATGACAAATCCCGCCCTTGGGCGGAGCGGGAAGTAGTGTCTCTTACTGACTAAAAACATACCCCGTTCCTTCGTAGCCTATCGTGCCGGGGCCGGGTATTTCTTTCGGAAGCTGACCCATGACCCCAGTAAAGATCCGCCGGGGTGAGGTAAGCAGAGCTATTTATGGTTGGCAACTGAATAAACACTATCTTTCTTTCAAGGCTGCGGTGATTCTTTCGAACGACCTCTAAGAGATTGGTGATGATCAACCTATTCTAATCCAGGTATTGCTAGGTGCATAACTTTGTGCCATTTATTTCATCACCACTGCTCTCAAAACGGTGAAGCAAATGCAAAACATCGTTAGGAAATCGGCACGTCTTAGAACCAAAATTTCGAAAACATGTGACATCCACTAACTTGCACTAGGCCCGCGTTGTGGATTATGGTCCATTCTCCTCCTCCTCATTCGCGTGGTGGATTTGGCCTCCTCTCTAGGAGAGCCTAGAGAGGAGGCCTGCTTGGAGGCCTAAAGACCGCTTACCCAGTGCAGATACGTGGATGTCACATGTCTTCGAATTTCGGTTCTAGAACATGCTGGTTTTCACACGAATTTTCCTTCACTATGGTGATGAAATAAATTACACAAAGTAATGCGTCTAGCTGGGTTTGAAGCTGTGACTTGTTATTCGGAATTACCGCAGGCCCACCACTGCTCATAGAAGGTGACTGAGTTTACTTTCTTCTTGTGACAACTTTCATCAAATCAGTTTTTTTTACCGCTTTAAATTGATGCAGTAAGACCTACATACATTGATGACATCGCAATCAGAAAACCTGGACTTGAAAGTCGCACATCAATGATCATTATCATAACAGTAGCAAACCTAAAGTCACTGATAGACAAGGACAGAGATAAGAGCCGGCGCTGTCGTGCGAGCGAAATCGCGTTAGCAGTATTTAAGTGGCTGGCCGGATCCACGCGCTTGAAGCGTTTCACATATCTTCCACTGTTTTGATTTAATCTAAGCCTTTATACCTACGTACACAGGGGCGCCGGCTTTTAAAAAACCTTATGGGTGCTCATGTTCATTTGATGACTCGAAAAAGTGGCGAAGTGTAAGAAGAGAAATGCACACTGATCGACCGACAAATAAATAAATGCCCTACTTACATACTGCGTACTTAATTACTAGTTATGTTTAATAAAAATATAATTAGATTTGTGTTGGTGGGGAAATCGAACCCTGCGCTAAACGGGTTATCGGGTAATGAAAAAATGCCCATACCTAAAAGGCGATATAGGTACTGTTTTGTTTCTTGATGTCTATTCTCAGGGGTACTCGGCACCCACTCTTCATTTCGCTCGAGCCCCGAGCACAGTACCTACACACTAACCGAACACACAAATTCATACAAACTTTCGCTTTTATATTATTAATGTAATTACATTAAACTAAGGGAAAGAGCAAGACAGCTCCAACACAAAGGCTAACCCAATTTCGTATACGAATGCAATAATTTGAAACTCAACAAACTTTTTAATTTCATTTTATAGTATGTAACCTACTTTTCTTAACCGCCGTCGCTCTCTCAGTGTTGCCGCTTTCCGCCGGTCTACAGCCGCTGTTTTTCTTTTACAAGCCTTGCAAGCCCACGCCAGACATCTCCTGCTAGGCCCCAATACGTGCTGGATATGACTGTCGTCTTTGTCTTCTAGAATTTCGCCATTTTTGTGCTCGTTTTTAACTTGGCAACACTGGTCGTTGAGAATTTCCTTTTCTTCTTTTTGAAAATTGAACTCTTGATAATTGTTGTTGTTATAGCTGTCGTAAATAGTGTTGTAACTCATTGTTTTTGTGGATGTTTTTTTTTTTTCAGAAGGTATAAGTACTTTTATTAATTATTGATTTTTACACACGTGACTTTGACTGACTACCCGCATAAATAGTCATTTTATATGTTAACTTTAGCAAAACTAACAATATATATGAGCTTTTTATTAGGAACTTTAGTTTCGTTTTATTTTCAGTCTATTAAACTATCACTATGTTTAGTTTGACAATCATAGCAATAATTGAGCATGTTTAGATTTTTATGAAGAATTTTCCTAAAACCAAATTAAAACTACGAATTTTTGTATTAAAACTATAAATTCCGACTGCGTTCTTCGTTGAATTCACTGTGTTAAATATTTCTACGGAAAACTATGTCTTATTTCATTATTTTAATTTAATAATCGTCTAAAAAAAACACACAAAGTCCACTTCACAGTACAACACTAAAAAAAAAATAACCACACTATTCGAAATGCGCGCCAAAATGTGACAGTTCACCGAATCGTAACTTTTTTTTTCGGGTGACGCGGCCGGCGACACAGGCGGCACTGAATTCAGCCGAGGGTTGATCACAGTCAGAGATTTACAAAATATGCTAGCTATTAATAAACTGTCTAGCTACACGGCTCCTAACGTCGTTGAGAGATGCCAATTTATTAGTGTTTGGATTGAAATTGATGCCGGCAATATATTCCCTTTAAATTTGTAGCGACGAAAGCTTCCAGACATTTTTATATGCGCATCTCGTTTTCGAGTTTCGAATCGATTTTTAATGTGTCTTTTTCGAGTTCGTCGTTTTTTTTTTTAAATTATTATTTCATGTCGTGTTATATTTTAAAGGATGATTATAGAATATAAATGCTCGATGATAAATCTCCATAGACCAATGGAGCTTGATAGGTATATGCGTTGCGGCCATTTGTCTGTTCACAAATATTCTTTTTTATGGGGAATAAGTTAATAACGCAGCTAGTTAATTTTATTTATAAAGCTGTTTGAATTTACTTGATGTTTTTTTTTTATGAGAATGTTTTTTTTCTATTTCTTGTACCACATCAAAGACTAACTAGAGTTTTGATAAATTCAAGCTGCAATGATTCAGATCAGAGAGCATATTTTTAAGGTTAAAAAAAGGAACCCTTATGGATCACTTTGTTGTCCGTCTGTTTTACTGTATGTCAAAACCTTTATCTCGGGAATGCGGTCCCTTGAAGCTGTGAAAAAAAAAAGATATTGCCGTTTATGTCGCAAAAAAAGTATAGGAATTTCGATAATCTTAAGGGAATCAAAAGTCATAGGATACTTCCCGTTGAAATTTCAGGATTCTATCCTGAAATTTGGCATGAAGCAAATTCATATAGCACAAATGCAGGAATAAATATGAAAACTGTAAATATGAAATTGCATCACAAAAAAAAAAAACTTCGAACAAAGGAGTTGGGTGCGTGGCTTGGAGTTGGCCACGCCCCCAATTCCTTTGTTCCGACAAAGGAGTTGGGGCGTGGCCAACTCAAAGCGTTAACACAAAACGAAACGATTGTAACTTGGCTAGGGGGGCTGGGAGTTGTAACGTCGCCCGAGCCCAGTCTCCTATCTCTCGCGCAATCTCCACGCTCAAAGTTCTCTTAGATGCTGAATCCACGGAACAAGGACAAAGCAAGCAAAACGAAAAAAAAAGCGGCAACAGAAATACATCATCTGTGAAAATTTCAACTGTCTTGCTGTCACCGTTCATGACATACAGCCTGGTGACAGACAGACGGACAGCGGAGTCTCAGTAGCATAGCATAGCATAGCATCAGCCTTATAATGTTCCCACTGCTGGGACCCAAGCCTCCTCTATAAGAGATTGAAAGGGCTGTAATCCACCTCACGGGTACAGTTGGTGGATGTCACATGTCTTCGAATTTTAGATTCTAAGACATGCCGGTTTTCTTTCACCATTTTGAGAGTAGTGGTGATGAAATAAATTACACAAAGAAATGCGCCTGTCTGGGTTTAAATCCGCGACCTACAACTGGTAAGTCGGAGGCGTTACCACTCAGCCACCACTAGATACTCGTATAAATAGATAGATAGATATACTCTTCATTGTAGGTACACTATGGAGGATTTATTTATTGGTATCTACAATTGTTACACTTTTCATTCAGAATATATGTGTTTTTATATAAACCAAGTGTACAATTATGATATGATAGACACAGCGTGCAAACAATATTAAAACAGAAATTATTTTACAATTATAATAGTGCAGGTACAACACTACGTATTTACAAATGTCAGCTAAGCCTTCGTCAGACGAGGCAAGACTTGTATATAAAATATATTATAATATCAGTCAGTTTAGTGACAAAGCTCCCAAACTAAGATTTAAAAAAAAATACCAATGTAGGCGCTTGAATTTGTTAATAGATGTCCAAAAAATATCTAAACTTACATACATCGCAATTATTAAAAAGCCTACAAAGTCTTGGGATTGGGGAGTAGACCCTGAAATAATTTTTCGGAATGGACGTAGTAATCCAATTGATTTGAATTAAATTTACTTAACAACTGAGGACAGTCGATTTTATTTTGGATGGGTATCATAACACTATCAATACAACTCAGCATAACCCTTTTGGCAAATACATGCGTGAAGTTACATGTTAACGATAATAAACCATTTTTCAGTCACAGCAGCGCCTCTAGCGGCATTTTCCGCTAACCATAACCAGGGGCGCCAAAACCTGTAACAGTCGCGGTACTAAAGTTCGCGCATGCGTATTGACCGCTAGAGGGAGCCTGCTTCACAAGGGAAGGCACGGAGATGTGTTGTGATTAAATATTTTAGATATTTATTTATTTATGAACGTTTTTGAGGGGAATGTGAGTATATAAAGTTTTTGTTTAGTAAATAGGATACTTGGTAGAGTGTAGGTTTAGTGCGGTTATTGTTTATTGGGAATAAAAATATTTGTGTTAAATACTCTATATTTTTAATAGTTAAATAAATTAAAAATAACCCTGTCTGTCTGTTACGCTATCACGGTTTACCTACAGATTTTAATGAAATTTTGTATGGACGAACTTTGAACTCCAAGGATGGACTTGGACATAGATCACTTTTTATCCGCCACCCTTTGAATACCGTAATTAGAGATACAATTGAAAGACAATAGGAGTGCGGACACCAGTGTCCGCTTGGAGCTTGAGTAATCTTCGACTCCGCGTCCTCAATAATCAAAATTAACGCGGACGAAGCTTCTGCTTTGTTTGTAATGAATAAACTCAGTAACTATTGGACCGATTTTTTTAATTCTTTCACCAGTAGAATACTACCTACTTTAGCGCTGAGTAGCATAGGCTATACTACACTATTACACTACTATTATTACACTTACATGCTATTTATACTTTTATACTAGTGAAACCGCTAGTGCAATCTAGTTCTGTTTTTAAAATGTCTACTAGAAGCATTAAAAGTTTTAAAAATTTGCAATTCTTAGTAACTTGAAAGAGACGGATACGGTTGATCATAATATAGAAAATAAAACTCAGTAGGTTAAAAATTAATAGTTTTAAAAAAGTAATTGTAGCAACTAACATATTTACGTAACGTTCAAACGACTTTGCCACTCTTGATAATACAAAGTTTTATATAAAAAAGTCCTATGTTACTATATTTCGCTTTTCCCTGCCCTGCACACAAGAGTAAAATCTCCAGCCCAAACATTTATTCACACTCAAAATCCACCCCAACCCTTAACAATGTCATAAAAATATTTTTACAACATAATAACGACTCCATGCATTTCTTATTCCGTGAGAACAACATCCCTCACGATTGGGGTGTGATCCGCTCGGTAGGACACTTAAAACATTAAAATTAACAAAATAACACAATCTTGTAAATAAATGATACTTAAAATTATATTATAAACGTTTTAATAAATATATTTTGTTAGTGCAATAAGAAAAAACTTTGTTCTTTTAGTGAAAATGTCACCTAAATGTTATGAGTTAAAATGTCGTCTGTGAGTAGTCAAGATTTTCTATTCGAACATTATTTTTAAACGTTCTATTTTTAAATTCGGTTGTTCTATTCGCTATTCTTTTTATTATGTCGTGTATTCTTTATTTTAAGTGTTAATCTTGTGATTTATGAAACAAAGTGACACTACAAGGTTCAGTTTTTAAGAACGTGGATTTTTGTAACTGAAATCTAGGATAGCAAATTCCTACTCATCAGCTCAAGTTTTTGTCTTGATATCGTAAGTATTATAAATGTTTTATAGCTTACTTTTTAGTTGTGTTTTGGTGTTTTATGATAATCTACTAAAAAGTAATATATTTTTAAAATTTTTGAAAAACTTATTGCAAAAAGAAATTCACAAAAAAAAAAGAAATACGAACCTAATAGACAAAAATGAGTAGCACCTCTTTATGAAAACAATTAGATATTTAAAAAAAGTATGTTCAATTTTGACAGCTATAAAAAGTCATAGATAAAACTTTCACCGCTTTACGTGTCCATAAAGCTAACAATGTCGATACATATTAAAATAGTTTATGCTTTAAAATCGAAATCGCCTGTGACCTATTTTGCAGGATGTCAACTTAGGCATGACCTAGGTCAGGCGGCCTGTCTAGATGCTGTAATAACGTTATGATAAAAACATGTACAAGACTTAACACATTTTAAAATTGTGAAATAGTACCTAAGTGGAAAAACCCACTTAGGTACTATTTCTTAGGTTCTAGTAAAATCAAATGTTGTGTATTTATTGAAAAAAAGGAAATTTACATTTTATAAACGCATTGTACATTTTAAACGTAATAATTAATGACATTAATTAATTGGTAATAATTGTTAACAGATGAATGTTAATGTGACAACTGTTTTGCATGCCTAATTTAGGGTAATTAATAATGGATCATTGGACTATTTTTTTTTCACTGTAAAACATCTTGATCATGTAGGTACTGAGTAAATAAAAATTATTACCTATATTATTATTGTTTTAATTAGGGACCATCGATATCAAATTTCGGATTGGATACGGATATAGGAATAATATGTACCGATTACGGATACGGTTACGAACTAACGGATAATCCGAAACAATTTAATACCCGTAATTAAATTATTTCGGATTATCCGCTAATTTCGGATATTTGCTGTTGATATTAGAATTCAAAAATTATGAAAGTAAAATACAAATAGCAAGATTTGACTTTTACTTCTAGTCTAGATTATCATTTTTATCACCGCGCAAAACAAACGAAAACCTGTCGTAGCCTGTCATTTAGACTCCACCATTATCCGAAAATTTTGTAACCGTTTCGGTTGCGGATAATTCGGTACTTCGCACGCATAAAGTCGTAACATATTTTTAAGTACATAACTAAAGCCTAAACTAAGCATTGAGCACAGGCGTAGAGTAGCAAATAGCAAGCCTTTCGGTGTTTTACAAAATGTATTTTGGAGAGTGTGCGCGGGAATTTCATGACTTGATTCAACCATCTCATTTCTAACATCTAACAACCTTAACAACGGCGAGTATCTACTAACGGTGTTGTTGAAACCTATACGGTTCGGACCAAGCGTTTCGCCTCATCGTTTATACCGCGTACATCGAGGGACTGGAACAACTTGCCTACTGCGATCTTGCCGCCCGATTATAATTAAGGGAATAGACTCCAAATAAACTATTGCGCCTCACTACCAACGATGCCATCACTACTTACTATCAGGTAGGATTGCAGTCAAACACTAGTTTATGTCAATAAAAAAATTAAAAAAACTACATTGGGCACACGTGGGCCACGTACGCCGATCTGGCCGCATCGGTCTCCAGTCATTTTAAATGGTAACTAGACTTAGAGCTACATAAGATCCACGCCACGCGACGCACTCTACATATAAATCAGACGTGGTCCACGTGTGCATCAATCTAATGTAGTTCCTACTTTAAAATAATAATAAATATTATAATTATTTCTTATTACATTATTAACAAACGAAAACGATCACTCCTGAAAAAATACACTTTTTACTTTACGACCGACTTTTATACAAAGGGTGTCGATTTTTTTATCCGATAATTTCGGATACGGTTGTGAAGCTCCCATAACATCCCTACTAGGAACTCCTTACAATTATTTCAAGAATAAATACATTTAACGTTATCTAATGTACCTATTAAATGCAAGAAGCTATACCACAATGTGTGGTCCGCACCTGTACGGTTGCCATCTTTCTTTTATTATTTATAGGTCAGCGATGTTGTAGCCGACGATGATGAACTGACGAACTCCCTCGCAGTGCTCTGGAGTTAATTATATAAATCCCTCACTAACGTTCGGAATTAAAACTTTAGTAACCTTCGTTTCGTTCGGGATTCATGCCGCCGCCGCAAAAGATACTGCTTTATCCTCTGGTCACATAATCTACTATTTTGTCTCGGAAATACTTTTCTTTGGGACCATTTTCTACTATAATGCGGGTGATGACGCTGGCAGCTGTTAGTTTATATAAAATACTAGCTCCTGCTAGCGGCTTCCATCGCGTGAAGGTCGGTTTCTCCATACAAACTTCTAAACCCCGTTTTACCCCCTTAGAGGTTTTTTTTTATGGTAAGTAAAATCATCCAATGACAAATCCCGCCCTTGGGTGGAGCGGGATATAGTGTCAGACTCTTACTGACTAAAAACCTACCCTGTTCCTTCCCTGCCTTGGATCCGGGGCCCTGGTATGTATTTTCATACCTCCCCTGAGTCTCAGACTAGGCCTCGACCCTACTGCTCCCCTACGGTTTGCTGACAACTCCTTGAGGCGCACGGGAACAGTGCGCGCCGTAAACGCCTCGGACTCGGTCCGGTCTGTTACCGGACAAACGGACAGCGAGCTACCCATTGCCCGCCGTTCGCAAGCCCGCGCCTACGGTGGCCACCCCCTTAGAGGTGGAGTTTCTTAACAGACGTCAACACGCTATAAGGAACCTACCTGCCAAATTTTAAGTTTGTAGGTGATATAGATTCTGAGACTTCGTGATTAATCAGTGAGTGGTATGTCGCTTTTTATATACACCGTTAAATTTTGATCGTTTTAATCCCGTGGAGTGTCGCTTCGGTATATGAAACACTATCGATTTGTAAAGAGAAAAAATGTGAAAAAAAAAAGATAAAATAAAGTACTTTTTTTTAAAACTCGAATTAATTTACGCATGTACGAAATTAATTTCTTTAAGTAAACAGGTTAATGGCCTTGTAGGAGATTATGCACAATTTTTTACCACGTGTTTAAAGTGCAAAAGTAAGGCGATATCTGTAAAAAAGCACGGTAGTTGAAAGTTTGTCATGCTCACTCTCATGTCTCGCTGATTGCAGCCCGTATTGTTGTTCATTCACGCGTCACGTTCGTGAACGGGCAACGTCAGTTGATAATGGTCATCTCTTAACTGTCAGTTCCATTATTTATTTACATTTTGCTCACATATTATAAAAAAATCTAGGTTACATATTTCTTGTCGCTTACAAGAAATATGTAATCAAGATATTTGTAACTGATGATATGATTTAAATGAGTGTCTTTGGATTTACTTGCATGTTCTTCTCCATAAAGATGCACGTTTTGAAATATGCAATTTAGCTTCACTTTTTTACTGACCGACATTTTAACAGCTCAAAAGTGCCTGTAAATGGTTTATTTGAAATATTTCTTTTTGATTTGAATTTTGTTATATAAGTCGCTGCCATTATCAGAAAATGGCATTATTTCCGATATTTTTTTACTTTGCACCCGTCGAAAACATAAAGGATATAATGTATTACAGATAGCAACCCTACTATGCCCTTCCTCAAATGTGATAGGTGCCGTGTAAGTAAGTAATCGATATACCGCCGATGGCTCGTCCGGCCGATCCCCTCTGTAACGATGTTACGATCAGCTGATTCACTGTATGGCTACGTTCATATAGCATAATATATATAGGTAAATGGAATTCACTTAATTAGGATTAAAAAGATGAATGAAAAATAATCAAAATAATGTTAAGAAAAATGTAGTGCATTCTAACGATACCTCTGCCATAAAAATCTGGAATAATCTTCCCCAGCTTGATTCACTTGAAACAATTGAGAAGCGAGCCTAGAGGATCTCTGGCAATGATGTACTCGCCGAGTCGAGGCTTCAAAGTTTTAAGCATCGACGCCAAGTTGCTAACCTGTCGGTTTTTATCAGCTGCATTTCGGGGAGTGTGCTTCGGAATTGCATAGCCTAATTCCGCCAAAACCGGAACGGGTTCCATCATCATCAGACCACCAGGCGTACGTTGATGCGCCACCGATACATGTTTTTTTTTATGTTAGGTAAAATCATCCACTGACAAATCCCGCCCTTGGGCCGAGCGGGAAATAGTGTCAGACTCTTACTGACTAAAAACCTACCCTGTTCCTTCCCTGCCTTGGTTCCAGGGCCCTGGAATACATTTTCATACCTCACCAGAGCCCCAGAGTAGGCCTTAACTCTACTGGGCACCTATAGTTTGCTGACAATCTTTAGGAGCGTGGGTACCGTGCGTGCCGTAAACGACTTGGGCTCGGTCTGGTCTGTACCGGTACATGATGGACATCCCACCTATACGCACAAAACATTTTGGAATCACATTTATTGCGCTTAAAACTAAGCAGTAGTATTCCAGGAGTCTGTGTTTCCTGATAGCTACAACCTTAAGAGTGAATAGATTACTTCTACACGATATTCCTTGGTTAGACTGATGGTTAGACTTTCTGGCGTCTGACTAACTGTAACGATTGTCAATGATCTACGAATGGCAACCGGGACCAACGTCTTTAAATGCTTTCCGAGGCGGGGTGTCATTAATGTCCTAGATAAACTTAGAAAAGTCCATAGCATAGCAAAGCATAGCATCAGCTTTATAATGTTCCCACTGCTGGGTCTCAGGCCTCCATGCTAGGAGAGGGAATGGTCCGTAATCCACCACGCGGGCCCGCCGGGTTGGTGGATGTCACATGTCTACGAATTAATGGTTCTAAGACATACCGGTTTCCTCACGATGTTTTCCTTCACTCTTATGAGAGCAATGGTGATGGAATAAATTACACAAAGTAGTCCGCCTGGCTGGGTTTAAACCCGACCTACAACTCGTAAGTCGGTGCCATTACCACTCGGCCACCACACTGGAAAAGTACATATGAACTGAAAAATTCACATCTGTGCAACCGACTATGTAAAAAACAACAAAATATAGCAATCGGAAATTATTAAGCACTCAGCTCTGCTTCTCCATTTCTAATCTAATATTAGACAGAAAGAAGACACTTATTTTATTGACCTATATGTAAAGGTGCCATTTATTTTGAGTATCATCCTACCTCGTGCCATTTCTCTGTATTTGCACTTATGTAGGACTAAGTGAGATTCTGAAGGAAATTTAAGGTAATATAATTTATTGCCATCCAACGTGGCAATGCTGCCAGCGTTCTGCAATTCTAAAAAGGCCACTTTTGTAGAATCATAATTTGAATCATATTTTTTTATACGGCAATATTTACAAGGAATATGATTCTGATATGCAGTGAATTGAGTATGATTTGACTAATTTGTGCAGCCATTTTACGAACATTAGAAGAATTGCTTATGATCTGCTAGGAATTCGGAATATAATTTGCTCTAGATGAATTGCTCATGTGACGTTTTTAGGCCCGCTGGGCACTTTTCCTATTGTAATCGATATGGATGAATTTTTTGATGCCCAATATGTTCCTTTTTTTACCCATTTGTAAATATTATTATTTTTAGTCTGTATACATACCTTATAAGTTAATTAAATAAAGCCTACCTTAACTTCATCATCATCATCATCAACCTTTTTAATGTTCCCACTGCTGGGACACAGGCCTCCTCTCTAAGAAAGGGAATGGGCCGTAATCCACCACGCGGGCCCAGTGCGGGTTGGTGGATGTCACATGTCTTCGAATTTTTGGTTCTAGGACATGCCGGTTTCCTCACGATGTTTTCCTTCACCGTTATGAGAGCAGTGGTGATGAAATAAATTACATAAAGTAATGCGCCTGGTCGGGCTTGAACCCGTGACCTACTAATCGTAAGTCGGGGCCGTTACCACTCGGCCACCACTGCTCTCTACCTTAACTTACCTAGCTTACCTTATTAAGTAATTAAATGGTATTTGTCATTTAAGGCAATATACTCGTACATGTGACTTTTAATGCATTACCAAGTTGAATGGAACTTTCACTACCAAAAAAATGTACGCAGAACGAAAGGGTATACCTCTTCTCCGAAGCTAGAGCGTAACTGCACGGACTGTATAGAATTAAACGTAGTAAAATGCTGGGATCCTTTTCTAGGTGGCTTACTGGCTGGTGATGAGTGCTACTGAAAACTTGAGGTGCGAGGGACAGCTGACACTTTGTCAGCTGTCCCTCGCTGTGTCGAATCTTTGCTCTTACAAATGAGACATTTGGGACGTTCATGAACACTATATTTCACTTATTACTCACGTATACTTTAACCTATAACTATATTCCCGTGGGCGCGGGCTTGCAGACGGCCTGCACGCTGTCCGATCGTCCGGTAACCGACTGGACCGAGCCCAAGTCATCGACGGCGCGTACTGTTCCCACGCGCCTCTAGGAGCTGTTAGCGAACCGTAGAGACCCAGCCTGCTAGCTGCAGGCAGGTAGGGTCGAAGCCTGCTGGGGTGAAGGGCCGTTTTCTGAGAGGAAGGCTCAGCCCCGGTATGATAGGCAACGAAGGAACGGGGTAGGTTTTTAGTCAGTAAGAGTCTGACACTATTCCCCGCTCCGCCCAAGGGCGGTATTTGTCACTAGATAATTTTACCGACCATAAACAACACAACATTACACAATTTTACCCTCTTTAGTTTACTTTACTTATTCTATGTCTAACTGACTTAAAACATAATTACGACTAACAAATTCGACAGCGTCTCAGGCTGGTGAAACTTGATATAAAAGTTTCGTATAGTTTCGGAGTCTAAATGATAGATTTTTGTGTTTTTGTTTGGTTTTCGAAATAAAATTGTAATTTGTATAATTAAATTTTACTTATAAAACGGCTGCACGCATGTTCGAGTTAGCCCCGAAAAGCGGACTGAGCCTAGGGTTGCCAACATTTCTTCGACGAAATATAGTATTTTTCAAACGAAGCTATAAAAAAAATACGTATTTTTTATAGTTTTTATTTTTATATAATTATTTATATTTATAAAAACTATATTTGTCTGTATATCTTGCATGTTTTATCTATAATAAAACCACAATTTTTACATTAACATAAATCAAAAACTCCATTTTTGTTAAAAGTTAAAAAAAAATAAAGATTTTTTTAAATTTCTTTTTTTATCGGTGGTAGCGACACACTCGTTATCACTACTATTTTCTATAACTAATTTATTTAGGACTTTAACTTCCTAAAGGAAAGAACAATATTTCATTGAAAATAATCACTAAAATCAAAGAACGGAAACAGCAGACTAATGATTATACATTCGTTTGACATTAAAAAAGACCAAACGCAGTAAGATAGATATGCATTCGGGTACTCGCTACCGCATCAGTGAAATATTGAAAATATAGTATTTTTGCGTACTATATATTTCTTAAACAGTATATAGTACACATACTCAAAATATAGTACAATACTATATATTATAGTACGGTTGGCAACCCTAACTGAGCCTGTCTTGCGCGGGACATTTAATTTTGATTTAAAAATCGGGACGTCTGGCTACGCTGATGTATTGTTCTATCCCTCTTCACGCTCGTACGCTTGACATTTTGACACGTCATAGTAAGACCCTTAATCTTACCTACAAGACTATCTTGAATGCGAAAGCAAAGAATGAGCGCAATTATTAGATTAAGCTGATAATATTCAAAGATTTCTGAGGCATCTGGCTTTTGTAAATATCTTGAACTTTTCACCGGTATTTTACTCGGAATGTCTTATTTATTTTATCCTTGTATCGTGACGGTGCTAACCTTTCGCTTTGACTTTGGCAAAGGCGAAATGAGATTCATATTTTGTGAGTTTTTGTCTCACTTGTGCCGATATATATGCGGAAGATTATGAGTTTCAATGATGCTACCTTCCACATAATGAAATGGAGATGGCTTTCTTGGTAGCTTATTAACTGCTTTATCGTGTGAACGTCAAATAACAACTTCGTGCGCAATACCCGACATTCACGCGGACGAAGTCGCGGCCTAAAGTTAAATTATAAAATATAGATCAACGACATTTTTTTATTTAATTCATATTATTATTTAAAAAATATAATTTCGTACATGAGTGAATTAATTCGAGTTTGAAAAAAAAGTAATTTATTTTTTAATTTTCTCTTTACAAATCGATAGTGTTTCATGCACCTAATCGATCCTCCGCGGGATTAAAACGACCAAAATTTAACGGTGTATATACATAAACAAAACTAAAATAAAGTAAAAAACTTTCGCATCACTGTCGACTGGTAAAGTACCCAAAAGGCTAGCAGCATTGCCACGCTCTATAGTCCATGGCAATGCTTATTCTCCTTGGGTCACGCGAAGTATCAACAACCCATTTGGAAAGCTGGGGTAAAAATATAGATTAGTTTTGGTTTCATCATCATCATTTTAGCCGAAACACGTCCTCTGCTGGGCAAAGGCCTCTCCAAGTGTCGCCACAATGAACGGTCCTGTGCGGCTCGCATCCATCGGATTCCCGTGACCCTCACCAGGTCATCGATCCACCTTGTGGGAGGCCTTCCAACGCTGTGTCTTCCGGTACGCTGTTCCCGCTCTAGACCCTTTTGTCCTCATTGTCCATCTGGCGATTCTTCGGGCTATGTCACAGACATCCAAATTCTGATGAGAATCAAAGCTTCAAAAATTTGGTTCCCATGCGGATATCTTCATTTCTACTTCGCTAACACAAGGAGAATTCATCAAATGAATTCCTATTAAAACAAAAAAAAAAAACAGTTTTGGCACGTTGTATCTATGTTTAACCATACTCCACAAACTCACTCACTACTCAAAAAACGGTGAAGGAAAACATGGTGAGGAAACCGGCATGTCCTAGAACCAAAAATTCAAAGACATGAGACATCCACCAACCCGCACTGGGTCCGCGTGGTGGATTACGGCCCATTCCCTATCCTAGAAAAAAGGCCTGAGTCCCAGCAGTGGGAACATTATAAGGCTGATTTGGGATTTTATGGAGATAAATTCATTTTTCGGTGGCTATTGCAATTCCTATTTCCATCCTTTTTTGCACGTGTCAATCGTTTTTGTGTAAGTTAGAGGGACTAGGCTACCCGCGAAAGCATTTATGGATTGACATTTCGATGGTGCAATGTCGCAAAGAATAGCAAATCTGAGAGAGTTCAAATAATATAGAAATAGTAGTCCGAGTATTTCGCTAGCACGACAGCGCCGGCATTTATCTCTGTCCTTGTCTATAATGATGACTTAGAAATATTATGCGAGTGTCGAGTCCAGCAGGGCTATTGCGTAACTCTGTTGACAGTTCAAGTGAAGATCACTTGCTAGAATGTACATCGCATAACTGTCAAACAGCTGATTTCGTATTGCCTATCTTTAGTGACCAACTAATATGACGTCATTATCCACCGGTGCCTTTGATATCCACCGTGACACGTTTTGACAGATGTTATTATATCTATACTTTTAAAATTGTGATTGTTAGCTTTAAGCTGAAGATGCGATATTTAACTTAGCTGTATAATAGTCGATAAAAACTAGAGCCGGGACAATACGCACCGTTAATTTTGTTAGCCACCACTTATCCACCGCAGTTTGTTAGCCACTTGATGTCATACGTAATACCAAAGTTATGAAATCGTTAGTTGACAACAAAGTTTAGTGTACATCAAATGCCAGTTGTCAACAGTTTTGAAAAAGTTAGCCAATAGCCCTGCAGGTTTTCTGATTGCGATGTAGCGCGTAACGCATCATCCCTTATAATATATCAATGGTTTTTAAAAAAAAAAAGAAATGATTGACACGTTGTAACTTTATTTATGTTTAACCATACTCTACTAAACATTATAATATTAAATCACACTTCATCATCTCTAGAAAATATAAGGGACACCTTATGTAAATAAGGTATTCCGGGGTACACCCCTACCTTCATCGCCTGCCGCTTGAATCTGATAAAGTGACACACGTTCTCAAACTGTCAACTTCGTGAAATGGGTCATAATAACGGTGACAACTAGAAGTGATGCGTATATACCGGTACAGGTATAGAAACCAAGTATTTAATCGTACTTTCCAGTACGCAGGCTGTGTATGGACTACAATATTAAGTACATACCTTAATAGTATGACGTCATACCAGTTCTGCGACTCCGACCCCAACTACCAGCCACGGTAGGCACGACAAGCTAGGACCGCGGGGATTTTCTAAAATGGAAATCCGTGATCTTAAGGCCAAATTCACCAATAAACTAATCGCGATTATATAAAACAAAACGCAGTTTGAGCGCCTAATCGAGATTATAGCTTCATTTTCCGTTTCACCGCGATGAATTGAACCTAGTTTACGCTAAACTCAGTTTCAATTCTTTTGTTGTCGCCCATGTTTACGGCACGGGTCTTTAAACTAGATTACGCTGAGCTCAGTTTAGTTGAACTAAGTTTTTATATTGAATGATGAAATCAGCCCTTAGAATGATGGACACAAGGGTGGTTTTAGTTAGTAAAAGTCTGAAACGCCCCCCCCCCCCCCCCGTTCCACAAAGAGTGGGTAGTCATTGAATGATTTCCACCTTAAAAAAAGTTCAGATACTTGCAAGTATTTTGACACCTAGTTCTTGTGGTATCGTCAAATACCCGGTTATTTGACGATACCCATACCTTGGAGATTAACAGGCGTGTCTCATCTCTAGTGACAACGGCCTGCCTGTCAATCTAGCTAGGTTGGTTAACACTAGCGTCTGTTGTATGGAAATTTACGTACAGACTGACTTACAATTTCTGAAGGGGATGGGGGACTGTTTTTGATAGGGGTGGGATTTGGTCGAAAGAATCTCCGTGATCTTGAAACGAAAAGGATAATTGAAGAAACAAGTGTAGGTTTTAGTTTGCGGCTGACTGACAAAAACATGATTTACAGCCGAAACTGAAACTTTGGAGTTCCGGTTTCGGCAGCAAAACGTGTTTTTTTTTTTGAAAGTTTTCTTAAAAAAACTTTTCAACTTTGGGTTGAGCGAAAGGGAGAGTCAGATTGTTACTGACTTTAAACATCCATAGGTCTGGTTTAAAACGCAAACAGCTACTGAATTCTTTCAGTAGCCCTTTGCTTTATACCAGACCTTGGATAATACTGCTGAAATAACATTGTATAGCCTTATTAGCCAACTACGATCTCTAGTCAATTTAGTTAACCAAATGTTTGACTCCTCTTCCAGTTTCGGCCGTAACCGAAACCGAAACAGACGTGATAACAAAAATAAAAGTATTTTTACGATATAGTTCAACCGTCATCGCGTCAGGTCAAAAGCGCTAATTATGGTTGAGCCGAATAGGTAAACGTAATTTTCGAAAATAAGCCAAAAAGTGGCCGAATAGCCGAAACCGAAACTACAGCAGAAGCCAGCCTTTGTGGCCGTGTGGATACCGAATATTCGGTTGGCTTCTAGTTTTGGTCAGTAAACGTCTAAAACTCCCTCTTACCTCCATCCAAAGCAAAGTCATTTGATGATTTCCCACGTAAAAAAAAAGTATGGATGACTTCTACATAAGCTTATTAATCCACGCCTTATTTAATCTAGTTTAGTGTCTATCTCATTAAGTTGAACGTTAATTCGGCCTACTGAGCGGCAGGCAATTAATATGAGCTGCTTGCAATCTATAAACAGCCTGAGAATCGATCATCCTCATTCGAAACTTTGAACTATGTTTTACTGCACAACTGTAGAGCCTCTACACTATGCTACTACTTATGCAATGAAAGTAAATCAAAACGGTGAGAGAAAATATCGTGGATAAATCTATAAATATAAATAAACTCCTTTCTTTTACTTTATATAAATGTATGTATATGTAGGATATATTATATTAAGTATATATATATGTTTATTTTATTTGTATATATATTTGAACCCTTGTTTTCATTAATCCTTTTTTTATGCATCTGCCACGTTTTCTCTCCACCACCCTTGGTTGACTGGCAGAAAATGCCTAAGGCATTAAGTCCACCTGTGTACTTTTGTGTTGCATGAAGTTTTAATAAATAAATAATAAATAAAAAAGGGCAAGTGCGAGTCAGGCTCGCACACCAAGGGTTCTGTACAAACTTAATTTAAGCGACAAGAAGTATGTAACCAATATTATTGTAACACATAAAATGATTTTAAAAAGACTGTCCATGGAGTTTTTTGCACGTTCTTCTCCATAGAGATCTACGCTTTGGAACGTGCTATTTAGCTTCACTTTTTTTTGACTGACCGACATTAGTCAAAATCGAAGTCCCCGAAGGGTGTTACGCAAAAATAATATTTTTTTCGATTCATTCGCACGACAACACCGGACATTATAGATGTGTGAATTTCGAGTCCAGGTTTTCTGATTACGATGTTAGCGCGTAACGTAGCCCCTATAATATATCAATGCTTTTTACTAACAGTTTTATGGAAATAGTATGTGGTTGTGCAAATAAGCTTGATGTTTTAATGGACTGTATGTTTGAAAAAGCGATCTAAGGTTTGTTAACAATATGCAGGTACTGTGCCTGGCGTTTATTAATGGGAAGAATGTATTAGGGAGGAACACTGACCTTTTGACCTCGAAGGTTCCACGTGGCGCCGGCCGGCGAACCTCGACTTCGCACATTTAACCACTGCCAGGTCCTGTATTGCACTACACTGCACTATTGTTGAGTCTTTGAATGGTTGGATCACGAAATAGTCAATTTTCTTGTAATTTCGAACGGGCGATGTTAGCGGAGCGGTCACATTCACAATCGATGCACAAACGTCAATGTCATTCCAATTCTTGAGGTCGTGCGGGGAAGGGAAGCGGAAGGGATAGGATTGCTAGGCCAAAAAAATAAATTACAAAAAACAAAATCGCGGATCATAGCAAATTGGCGCAACCATTCCCCCCGGGTTTGAAGGGTTACCTTCAAAAAAAAGGAGAAAACAAAAGCGAAACTAAACCCTATTACTATATCTAGACTATCAATACTAGGTAGCGAAACAACTTATAACTAACTATGCCACTACTGCTGATTAGGCAGAGGGCAGAGGCGAATAACCGGACGCAGGTACGATCCAGTTGCGGTTTTAACCTTTACGACTCGCGTTATTCCGTTCGAACCCGAAAAAACTTCTTCCACTACACCAAGAGGCCAGTGCAGAGGAGGCGCACTCTCAGTCTCCAGTATCACCACAGTACCGACCGTGACTGGATCTGAAGGAGTGTTCCACCTTTGACGCGACTGCAGCGTATGCAGATAATCTGTTCTCCATCGCTTCCAAAAGGACTGAACTAAGCTATCCAGCAGAGCGTGACTACAAGGTTTATGTGATTCTAAACTACGAAATTCTATTGAAAAATAAAATTTCTGCAACTCTCGAAGTACAACTGATTCAGCTCTATCCAAATCAGCTGCGATTATAGAACCACGCGATGGTAATAATCTCAAAAATCTTAGGACGTAAACTACACAGCGTAATAGTCTCGACCAAGACGAGACTCGATTAGACAACAACAAAACAACTGACTCTTCACGCGGAACTGATACTACAAGCGTATGTTTCTTCTCCTCGGGTGGCTCTGAAACAGTAGCGGGGTTAAACGGAGCACTTGGCCACTCGTTAGGAGTGGTATGAAGCCAGGGAGGGCCACAAAACCAAAGCGGATGATTTAAAATTTGCGCAGGAAGCAAACCACGTGAGAGACAATCAGCTGGGTTTTCTGTTCCAGCGACATGGAATATATTTTCCGGTGACAATTCAGCTTGAATCTTAGCCACCCTATTTGCGACAAACGTGCCCCATCGATGGGGTGAAGAGTGGGCCCAACATAGAGCAACGGTTGAGTCTGAAAACGCTACAATTCTCTCTATATTAATGCGAGGACGACAAGTTTTGACTATAGATGTAATCAATTGAACCAACATAAGAATAGCGCAGAGTTCGAGACGAGCAAGAGAGACAACCTTACGAGGAGATACCTTTGATTTTGCGCTAATGAGGAAAACTGAAATGTTATCGCCATTTTGGACCTGAAAGTAAACCACTCCCCCGTAAGCCCTCTCACTGGCGTCTGCGAAACCTACCACATTAACAACAGTGTCTGGTACTATACCAACATGGCGAGGAATCTGTATCTGATCGAGCATTGGAAGCTCTTTCCTATAGCGAGCCCACAACTTAGCAACACTGTCAGGAGCGGTGTCGTCCCAATCACAGTTGGAAAGCCAAAGCTCTTTTATAAGCAGCTTTGCATATAAAACGACAGGAGCTACAAAACCCATTATATCCCATATCCGAGCTACACATGCTAGGATAACGCGTTTGGTACAAGTTGGCGGAGTCGAGCTAATTTTAAGACTGAACATATCAGTTGCGGGTGACCAACTTAAACCAAGGATCTTATGCGAATCACTATCATCGAATTCCTTTACCGAAGTCAACCGGTGTGACGGTGGAATCGACTCTAATGTAGCTTGCGAGTTGCTTGTCCATTTCACCAGATCAAATTGACCGGACTTCATGAGGCTGATTACTTGAGCAGCGGTCTCTATAGCCTCTGCTTCACTAGGTACACTGTACACAAAATCGTCCATGTACAATCCGGTTTCAATAGTGGCCCTTGCTTTCGGGTATGTATCACCCTCGTCAGCGGCCAACTGCTTGATAGTGCGAAGAGCGTGAAAGGGACTAGACTTAAGCCCAAAACAAACACGATTGAATTCGTAAACCTTCAAAGGTTCCTGCGGAGAAAATCTATACAAGAAGCGTTGGAATCTACGGTCACATTCTCTGATTCCAATACTAAGAAACATTTGCCGAATATCGGCAGAGAGCGCAATAGCAAACAAGCGAAAATTTACTATTATTTCAAATAAGTTACCCTGGAGGTTCTGACCACAATACAAGATATCGTTAAGCGATATGCCAGTACTAGTTTTAGCGCTACCATCCATAACCACACGCAGTTTAGTTGTAAGCTTGTCTTCTCTAACAACTCCATGGTGCGGGATGATGTAAAACGGGTAATCACGTGTCTCCTCAGTCTCGGCAGGCGCTGATGAGATATAACCTTTATCTAAATATTCGATCAGCACATCATCATAGGCTTGCTTCAACTTAGGAGACGCCTGCATCTTACGTTCCAAGCATAGAAAGCGTTTTTCTGCGGAGGCACGGGAGCCACCGAGCGAAAAAATATCACCCTTGAAAGGGAGCGCGACAACATAACGACCATCTTTATCACGAGTAGTCGTGCGGGTATAAATCTCCTCAGTGACCTGATCCTCAGGGCTGAGAATAGGCGGGACATTGACCTCTTCAATCTCCCAGAACTTGCGGATGGTAGACTCAAGCGGCGGCTCGACGGTGCAACAGTGCGACACAGTCGAGTAACTATCTAAACAAGCGGGTGCGGAACCAACTATAACAAACCCGAGAACTGTTTCCAGTGCGTGCGGAGCGGGGTACATCGGAAGACCTTGAATTTTACGTGATAACTGGAGATGCGGGAGAATCGAAGCACCGATCAATAGATCGATATCTCCAGGGAAAGCGTAATTTCCGTCGGCTAACTGCAAGTTCTTAAACTCCGTCAGCATGGACGTGTCAACCGGTACCGTGGGCAACCGTTCCGTAATCTTATCTGCGACTAGCGAATCCATTTCAAACGAAATATTACGATTAAAACGTGAACTAAATATTATTTTAATGGAACCGTGAATGGTTGCCTTTAAACCTCCAAAACCTTTCACTTCTGAGCGGGATGACCAATTATTAAAACTAAAACCAAGGCGTTGACAACAATCCCGAGTAATAAAATTACTCTGGGAAGCGCCATCTAGTAGCGCTCGAACGGTGTGCGGTTTGCCAAAGGCATCTACAATGACAACTTGCGCGGTCGCAAGTAAAACGGTAGTGATTTGAGTACCAGCGGCGGAAAGCGAACACAATGTTACGTCGTTTGCACTTGCAGCAGGCCGCGTGTCACAAGCGTCGCGCGTCTGCGCAGGCCGCGGCTGCGATGGCAGCTTACTACTCTCAAAATGTAAGAAGGTATGATGTCTAGCTAGACATTTACGACAGCTAACACCACTGTTACATGACGTAACCAGATGTTTGTCACTTAGACAATTAAAACACAAATTATTAGTGCGGACAAACTTGTAACGATCACTAGGCGATAATCTCTGAAATTCCGAACACTTGTACAGCTGTGTATGGCTACCCTTACACAGAGAACAGTCAGGTGTTGAGGCGGTATTAACTAGCGTATGTGCAGTCTTGACTGACTTCGATGACGCGTCTATACGGCGATCGGAACCTGTCCTATTCGTGACCTCATGACGTGCCGACGTGCGCTGCAATACCTTAATATGGTCGCGAATAAAAGATTCTAAATCTTCGAACTTAGGTATTTCGTTACCGCGCCGAGTCGTTTCAAACAGACGAACAGTTTCAGGATCTAATTTCTTTAAACCGATATACAAAAACAAAAAGTCACAGAGGTCATTGACCTTTAGGTTCTTTACTGCACGAACAGATGATGCGAAAATATTTAAAAACTTCTCTAAATTATGATCGTTACAAACGGAAAAACTTTTCAAATCGAATAATTGATCTAAATATGCGGTGGCTACTAATCGCTTATCTTCGTATTTTGTTTTTAAAGTGTTCAAAACTAAATTGTAATTTTCAGCGCTAAACGTAATTCCAGCACAGACAGCCTTTGCCTTACCGGTCAATTTTTCTACGAGATAATGCAATCTCTCGTGATCTGTCAGCGATGTGTTCCTATGTATTATATTTTCGAAACTATCTATAAATAAATTCCAATTTCGAATGTCACCATTAAATTCAGGTATTTGAATTGGCGGCAATCGTGGGCGTTCGCGAGGAGGGTTGGATAAACCACTCGCGGGGGGGGGAGTCTCTAAACTCCTAGCAATACGTTTGATACGACAATACAAGTCATCAAAGGACGACAATGCCTGATAACTCACACAGTAATCAGGATTTAACTCCAACTCTAAAATGTTTATATTCTTAATTGTAGATTTAAAATCCGCGCGCAAACTATCTAAAGTTTCCAACGAACACAAGAAAGCATCTCTAATCGTCAGATCCGAGATTTGCAAAGATTTATCACAAATTGATTGAACACGTGAAAACTGTGAGTCCCTTTCAGCGTATAAAAGCTTTAACTGAACCTTTAAATCAGTACTAACCTTGGTTCCCTTAAGAGACATCTTGTTTTGATATATTCACACTATACACTCAAACAAACACTTAACGAATTATTAAGTAAGCGATAATTATCAGATAACAATATGGTAATATTGTAAACAACAAAGTGAACGGCGAACGAACGGAATAACCTGAATCAATGAGTGGATATTACCCAATTTCTCGATTAAATCATTCACGTCGTTCATATGCGTATATAATCTATGGTTTATCCGTTTCCTACAAATATTCACTCAACAATGAACGGGTATTTTTGAAATGCGTCTACCTACATGCAATTTGTAGGACTTCCGAATGAATTTTGTCAAGAAAAAGAATGCGATCGATTTATATCTACGCTGATATTTACGTAGCTAACTATAATTATGCGGTGCGGTTGACGGCGTAGGTACCGTAATTATCAATGGCTCTTTAACTATACGAGCGAAATAACGTTTAGTTGCCTAAATGCCTAGATGCGGGTTTTCTACTATTATATCTAGGTAAACAGGCGCGTTGCGTTTATTCCCTATGGAACAAATACTATATTGCGAAATTACAAGAAAATGATTCACGATCCTGCTCGTAGGACCAAAAGTAATGGTTGCGCAAATAAGCTTGATGTTTTAATGGACTGTATGTTTGAAAAAGCGATCTAAGGTTTGTTAACAATATGCAGGTACTGTGCCTGGCGTTTATTAATGGGAAGAATGTATTAGGGAGGAACACTGACCTTTTGACCTCGAAGGTTCCACGTGGCGCCGGCCGGCGAACCTCGACTTCGCACATTTAACCACTGCCAGGTCCTGTATTGCACTACACTGCACTATTGTTGAGTCTTTGAATGGTTGGATCACGAAATAGTCAATTTTCTTGTAATTTCGAGCGGGCGATGTTAGCGGAGCGGTCACATTCACAATCGATGCACAAACGTCAATGTCATTCCAATTCTTGAGGTCGTGCGGGGAAGGGAAGCGGAAGGGATAGGATTGCTAGGCCAAAAAAATAAATTACAAAAAACAAAATCGCGGATCATAGCAAATTGGCGCAACCAGTATGCATGAACTTTTCTTGATCAATATTCCTGGCGTGCTCCATTCTAATGTCGTTCATTTATCAAGGAAATGTGTGCTATTTGTAATACGGTCATAAGTTTGATTCTCCGGTCATGCATAAGCTTAGTTTCGTAACGTAGGCAGAGTTAGGCGGGTTCATATTTTAGTCACAGCCTTAAATTCTGGCAGACGTTCAAAATGGAGGTTGAGGAAAAAATACCTGCATAGGTACCTACGTATACAATTTATAACTGAAATTGTTTGAAGTAAAACAAACGATTATAATGATAAATACCACAACTAAAGAGAAAAATCTGTATTTAAGCACTGTTATAATAATTACAATAAGCAATGACATATAGGCATTTTTCTAAAATTGGGTATAATGCTCGCCACACAAGTTGAACCATCATGGCGGTTGAGCTTGAATGCGTAGTAACCTATTTTCGGGTCAAAATCGGATCGGGATTTCGGGAATTGGGATGACGATATGGACACAGGACTTGTCTATGTTAAAAACAAGACTTCACTAGTGTGAACTGTGAAAGTAGAAAAATTTCACAAGGGAATAGTTTCCTTGGATCTATTTTCTACCGGAATAAAAAATAACCTATACAATTTATTATTCCTGGATATTTATTTATTTATTTATGCCTACTCAGGCACCTCAACGACTTACCCACTAAGACATACACAAACAAAAACACATACAGTTTTAAGCATAGTGAATTCGTCACTTACAGAGGTGCACAGTATTGACAAAAAAAAAAGAAAACATAGAAGACGTGGACATGGTCAAAATATTTTGTATATGGACCTGGACCACGTCTTGGAAGACGCAGCGTTGGAAGGCCACAAGGTGAACCGATGACCTGGTGAGCGTCGCGGGAATCCTATCACAGGACCGGTCGTTGTCTTGGGGAGGCCTAAGTCTAACAGTGAACATCTTTTGACTGTAATTATGACGATGGATCTGGACCTAGGCATGGTTTATCTAAAAGTCATGATGCCACAAGAATAACAAATAGGTAGATACCATTGCTCGCAGAACAGATGGCCGTTGGGGCCGAAAGGTTCTGAAATGGCGGCTGCGTACCGGAAGACGCAGTGCTGGAAAGCTTTCTACAAGGTGGACCGATGATCTGGCAAGGGTTGTGTTCATTGTGGCGATTCTTAGGAGAGGCCTATGTCCAACAGTGGACATCTTTCGACTGCAATGATGATGATGATATGATGAGATACCTAATAAATTTTTGGGGGTATGGGAACAGAGAGTAAAGTCCCACATACCTCCATTGAAAAGGGAGGATCCTCCTACCAGACAGATGTTATGTCTGGTGGGCTATTGCCCGATAGATGATTTCGGGTTTGTTCTATATGTTCCAATCGCGCCGCGAATCTTACTTGCGCGATGCAGGATTAGTTCTTATGTGACGACATAGATGTCGCTACAAATTCGTCCCATAGATCCTTTGAAACATGGTACAATATGACCACTTTCGTTATGTTTTACGTGACGTAAGTCCCGCTAATTTCTATTGAAATGGGAGGATTTTCCAGCCAAAAGAGTGTTATAACTGGTCCAGATATTTGATTTCAAGCTATAGTATATTATCTATATGTTCTAATCATGCGGAGAAGTCTGAGGGCTTGTTTACAGAGACGCGGTGCGTTGGGCGGTCGTCGAACATTGCCATATGTTAGTGTTTGTGCGTGCGATGACGCAGCCCGTTGCTGCAATGTACAACAAGCACTGATACCGCTATGCAGGATTTAGAATTTTTCGTTCTTATATGAAATCATAGATGTCACCTCAATGTTTTATTTAAAAATATTCTCTTTCTTTGCAGTTTTTAATCACATAAAAGATGGCTGCCAGCAGTGTTTTAACAATGAAAGAGGGATCTAACATTCGTCACAATTACTCTTAATCAGGTAAGCATTTCTTTGCGATGCGATTTCGAGTGGCAAAGTATCAGTTCAGCCCCTCTATCTACTTTATTCCGATCGTTTGGAGTTGGCCACGACAACAATTATTCTTTTGTTTTGACCACGTGACTGAGCGTTGAGATGACGTCAGAACAAAGGAATTGGGGTCTTGGCCAACTCCAAGCGTTCACGCTTAACGAAACGATCATAACTTGGCTAGGGGGGCTGGTAACCATTGTTTGGGTCCTTATATCAAGGAAAATTTACCATAAGGCTCTCACACAAAACTGTAATGAGATGCGATTTCATGCGGCAAAGCATCTGTTCAGGGTGACCATACAATGTGCGATGCGAATCAAATCGCAAGTTCTTGCAAACTACCTGCCTGTCAGCCACCCATTAAAACACAAATTAAATTTACTTTTTAAGAAGGAAAATAAGTAGTATGTTAGTTAAATATTTGTAAGGAGTGGAATTCCCTGCCGGAGTCTGTGTTTCCTGATGGCTACAACCCGGGAATCTTTAAATCAAGAGTGAATAGGTTTCTTCTATGTAAGCGCGCTCCATCGTCGATTGTACCGTCGCTTTCCATCAGGTGAGATAGCGGTCAAGTGCGAACATAACAAAAATAAAAAAAAAAATAAAAAAAAAAGTTATTTAAATAGGAAAGAAAAAACACCTCTACACATAGATTAAATTAAAACAGCGGAAGATAGGTGATTCGCCTCTAGCGCGAGGTTCGCTGAAATTGTGCCAATTGGCACGATTTCACATCGGTCGCGACGATCACACATTCGGCGACTAACGTTATTTCGATCGTACGATAGCGCTGGTTTTTATCTCTGTCCTTGTCTATCAGTGACTACAGGTAGTGTAGATGTGTGAGTTTCGAGTCCAGGTTTTCTGATGTGCGATTTTAGCGCATATCGTATCTTCCCTTATAAAATATCAATGCTTCTAACAAGAAGCTTACGAGTAGCTACCGATAGTTTACGTTGTTCTTCTTATAAAGGCTCATTATTTTATTTAAGTCAATAATTTACCCTAGAACACAAAATGATTGATGTTACTTTACTCATACCTACGGTAGAAACCGATTGAAGATTTGTTTCCGGTTTCGGCCAAAAAAGGGCCGAATATTCGGCTCGCCAAAACTAGCATCTTTGGCTGTTATAAATACCTAAAATCTGACTAACTCTTTCGTCTATGGGTGTAACTATTTTTTATGTAATCATCAATTTATTCGGCTTGATTTAGTATTTATAAAGAAAAGTTATAATGGCCGAACATTCAGTGACGGTTTCGGCTTCGGCTGCAAATTGTGTCTCGATCGTTTACTACTATACAGCATTCAAAGCTGCATCTACTAACATACATCTTTCTCCCTCTTCCGCAGCTAGTAACCGCGCTGAGCGAGCGAGACAGCGCGATGCATCCAACCAGTAGGTGACGCTGTCGCTTACACCCGCGGAACATGTCATGGGACTCCATCGAGTCGCGCGACTTCCTAGGGTAAGTCACACTCACCATAGACAAGAAAGATAGTAAAGAGCGAGAAAGGAGGAAAGTTCATTTCGTAAATTATTAAAACCCTATTTTGTAGTTTTACATTATTTTAGTACATAGTATACACACACTCCAAATGGTTTTACGTCCGTTGCGTCACAACAACAGGTCAGTTGAAAACCAGCGTCAGGCACTAGTTGTCTGGCATTCATGCTGAACTGGACCAATTTTGGTGCAGCCATGAGGCACACAATTGTAAATATATTATTTTTATTTTAGTTTTTTGGTTTTTGTTAATTTATTATTTTTTGTGTTACCTAATTGATGTGTTCATGCCTTATGCTGTACCAAATAAATTCTTTTTCTTTCTTCTTTCTTTCTATCTTTCATTTTTATTTATTTATACGCCGTTAAATTTTGGTCCTTTTAATCCCGTTGAAGGTCGATTCGGTACATGAAACACTATCGATTTGTAAAGATAAAATTAAAAAATACTTTTTTTCTAAAACTCAAAGCTCGCGTTAATATACGCATGTACGAAATTAATTTCTCTAAGTAAACGAGTCAATGACCTTGTAGGGAGTTGTTGGTCGTTGCGTACTAACTACCTACAGTTCATTGACCTCGATGAGCTGACGTTTTTTCATTTTTATCTAAATCGATGGGGTTTCATGTACCTACCGAATCGACCCTCCGAGGGATTAAAACGAACAAAATTTAACGGTGTGTAGCGACATCTATGTCGTCACAAATGAACTAATCCTGCATCACGCAAGTAAGATTCATGGCGCGATTGGAACATATAGAACAAACCCGAAATCATCTATCGGGCAGTAGCCCACCAGATATAACACCTGTCTGGTCGGAGGATCCTCCCTTTACAACGGAGGTATGTGGGACTTTACTCTCTGTTCCACTACCCCCAAAGGTGTATAATTGAGCAGGGCACATTGCTCGCAGAACAGATGACCGTTGGGGCCAAAAGGTTCTGGAGTTGCGGCCCCGTACCGGAAGACGCAGTGTTGGAAGGCCTCCTACATGGTGGACCGATGACCTGGTAAAGGTTGCGGGAATCCGATGGATGCGAGACGCACAGGACCGTTCATTGTGCCGATATTTGCGGGAGGCCTCTGTCCAACAGAGAACGCCTTTGGGCTGAAAAAATGTACATCATATTTTCAGAAACCTGCGCAGAACCGCGGTGGGTCTTTTCTTAGGATTTCTTGCCAAAACGAGACCCTATTGCTAAGACTTCACTGTCCGTCTGTCTGTCACCAGGCTGCATCTCATGAACCATAATAGCCAGACAGTTGAAATTTTCACAGATATGCCTACATAGATATTTTTTTTTATTTACAATTTTAATTACACGATATTTCATCAGATTCAGTTAAGGATTTAACGCCTAATTCTTAGGAGGCTAAAGCGGTAGTGGAAAATCTTTTACCGCCTAAATCAAAAGGAACATACCTAAAATCAAAAGACAACCTTTGACGACGACTCAGGTTTTTATTTTCCTTGTACTCATAATGAAAAGCACAGTGTTTACCTCGGGTTAAAGACTTATTTAGTCCCTTGAACTATTCTCGGGGCTGAATAAGTTACTTTTACCCCTAGGGTAACATAACAATGTGTGTACTATTGTATACGAAAACTCTTGCTTTCTGTCTTGACAGCGGGGTGCCGGCGCACCAGTTGTCGGCGACACGTCTGCTGAGCTCACCTGACCCATCCAGACACCACCTCGATGAGCCGCAAGGTAAAACATGTCACTTTTATATACTTTTGTTTTATGTAAGCTTCAGGCTTCTGGAGACGTGCTGCAAGGGCTGCGAACTCACGACAATCTGCCCAATAACAGCAGAGCTAATAGTCTTATTATTCCTATAATTTATTTTATAGACATACGCGTAACTTACATTTTTCAATATTTTTTTAACAAAATTTTGTTTAAAAAAATACAAAAAATAACAGTTATTATTATTATTAAAAATTATGTTATTAATTAACTAGGTACGTTTGGTACTGGTACAATACCCAGCATATAAGTTGAACCAAAATGGCGATCGACCTACAATACGCAGTAATATATTTTCGGGTCTTAATCGAAGTGCGGCACAGCAGGGGCTGCGCGTAACAACGACGGTCATTTTAGTTCAGCTTATTTGCCGCGTACAGTAACCATAGTTAATATCTGCTTCTTCTCCCTTCCAGAAGTCTTCCCGTTCTCGGAAGACTACCGGGGTGGTGGCGGCGGTGGCGCTGGAGGGTCAGGCCGCAACGGCACGCTGCGTTGGGGCGCTCGCTTCGGCCCCGCGCACCGCCCTCCTGCTGCAGGCCTGCTCGACTGTTTCCGCGCCTGCCGGTCGAGGCTCGACCAGTACCTTGCTCGGAGAAAGGTGGGTCCAAAGCTATAGATGATAACGTCACAGTATAGGGGGCCGTTCAAGTATTACGTAAGCAGAATTTTGCAAATATTAACCCAGCCCCTCGTCCTCGTCAGCAAAAGTAAGCAAAGCTTTCTACCCCCCCTCATGCATACGTAAACATTGGTACATGCATTTTTCAATGTGTTCTAGTTTCGTAATTAATTTATGAGGAGTGGTTATAAGTTTAGAAATAAGGAATAAACTTGAAATAGAGGCTGACTCTAAGTCTTCAAGGACATTGGATGTTTGTTGCTTTCGTGTGATTTTGGTACATCGATATCATTCTCTTAAAAAACTAACCGATAAATAGCCAAACCAAAGTGGCAGTGGGCACATTGCTCGTAGAACGGATAGCAGCGACCTCGCACCGGAAAACGCAGTATTAGAAGGCTGTGTTAAGTGATGCGAGACGCACAGTACCGTTCCTTGCGGCGACATTTTGGGGAGGCCTATGTCCAACAGTGAACGTCATTCGGCTGTAATGATGATGATTAGAATGTGTTGCACCAGCATTCTCTTTAATGAACTATTCATATTTAGACATGGCTTAAAGGACTTAGTATACAAGACAAAAAAAAAATTAATACAGAAGACTTTTTTCGTCTCCAGATCGAACGAGGCGTCCGTCTCTACGGTCAGAACGAGCAGCGGCTAGCAGTGAAGGTGTGGCTCTCAGCGCTCCGCGGTGTAAGACATAGAAGCGATAAGTTTGCTCTGCTGGGTCATCTGTACCAGGCGTACATGGACTTTGGGAAGTATAGGTAAGACTAAAGACATAATATTATGTACCTTAGATGATATTTGATCAATAAGAAGTACTAGGCTAGCATAAACCTTAGTGAGTGTAAGTGTGGCTCAAAGTGCTCCGCGGTATAAGGGCTTGTTTATGGAGAGCGGCGCGTTGGGCGTTCGTCGTACATTGCAGCAGCGGGCCGTGTCATCGCACGCGCGCACGTGAGTAATGTATGGTTACCGTTCTTGGCTCTCTTAAGACCCTCGCCACGACTCGGGCCTTAATACCGCCCGACGGTAACCACCTACATTACACACTTGTATCACAATGTACGTGGTGTAAGACAAAGGGACCAGTTTCTTGATCTGTATCGGGCTTACATGGACTTTGAAAAGTATGTAAGACTATATATATATATTATTATAAAATTCAAAATATAGTAATGAAAATAGACAACTGGCTGTCAACAGTCTCAACTGACAGCGTCCGTCAAATGGATGTTTTACTATCACGACAAGATGACATTACCAAGAGTCCTCAATCAACAGTTGTTTACTATTAAGTCACTCCAGAAATACGTCCGGCCTGCCAAAACGCACGTGCAAACTCGCGGTTCCATTGCCAAAAACGTTCTAGCGACCATTATGAATACGACAGTGATTGGTGCATATAAGCCCACGCCCCGGCGTTGGCTTGCAAATCAAATGACGAGTCCATACTTCATGCAAATGTCACGCATTTAATACACCCACGAAAGCATTGATCAAAAGTTTATTTAGACGGTAGTAAACACTTCTATGTTTTGGTCTAATTGAAGAACACTAACGGCCCGTTCACGACTTTGGCTTTAGCGGCGAACGCCGGGTGGCATGGCGGGGCGGCATCGGTAGGCAAGTCTCGTGGCGTGCTTCAAACATTTTCCTACTTTTGTTCTTACCTCTCACCGCTGTCGCGCTTAGCTGCCGATCACAGCGGCAAGGTATTGAACGGGCCGTAACGGGAGGAAGTGTCCGACATTTACTGACTATGCCATAATTAGAGTTGCAACCTAGTTTGTTTTTGAGTGTTAGTTGGAAGAAATTATCGCCAGTTCAGTAAAAGGTTTTTTAATCAGGTTTGGGGCCTCCGACCTTCGGGGCCTTCGAACTTCGGGGCCCTGAGGCAACCGCCAGCCCTTCTGTAGCTACGCCAGTGCATAAGTTATCTATGTTTTGAAAATATTCAGACAAAAATGTGTAATAACGTCATAATCACGTAAGAGCAGTTTTAAGGAAATGTATCTCGCGTTGAACGCTCTTAAAGAGTCATAGCTCTTACGTAGCTCTTGCGTAGCTCTCACCAAAACACATATTACGCCTAGTATTTCCTTACAAAACTTCCTCATGTTACCGCAACAAAATGTAATGGCAACATCATAATAAATAGTATTCCACTACGCCGTACTTTTGGCAAGTTATCAAGAGAAATGGTTCGTTTATGTTGTGTATCAATTTTTATTTGGCCAACTGCCACAAAAGTTTAGTAACAGGAAAAGTTGGATTTGATTATTTTATTACATGATTGTGATGTTGTCTGAATGAAAATATCTACAATTTGTGTGCGTTTCAACGGGGCAGTTTTGTTACAATAGTTTCAATTGTTATAGTTAAATTTTCTTGGGTTTTTTTGGAAGTGTGATTTTTTTGAGGGTGTGGCTTAAATATATTGACTAAAACTTTTTATTAAGGGCCGGTTGTAGTCGCTGAGAATTTTGTATGAACCCCGCCCGGGACTATCTCGACTTCGCGGCCCCAAAACAGCGGTTTTATTTAAAAAAAAAACAATAACTATTCAAGATTTTTCTTTTTGAGAAGCGCTTTTTAATAACAAGCTTTTATATATATTTCCGTAACGTAATCTTGTAGAAAAACACGTTTGAAATCGTAAACTAGGGTCAGATATGCGATTTTTTTTTATCAAGCCAACTAATTTATATCTTATTTCTATTTTTGCCTGGTGCTTGGTCATATATAATTTTAATAAAATAATCTATCATGGTGTTCTCTTCTATATTTGTGGATTTCCAGAAATTTAAAAAAGTTCAAAATAGTAGAACCTGGCCTTAATTTCTTGTTTAGATTACTTACCTACCCCGCGTACAAAATTATTCTTATATTAATATTACATTAGTGTTTATGAAGAAATAATCTTTTTAGGGTTCCGTACCGTAAAAGAAAAAAACGGAACCCTTTTTAGAATCACTTTGTTGTCTTTCTGTCTATCAAGACCCTTTATCTGGGGAACGCATGGAGGTATCGAGTTGAAATTAAAACCATACAGTCTGGTATACTGTTCCTTAAAGCTGTGAGAAAATCAAACTTCTAAGTCAACAGAAAAAGAAGGTACGACCGTTTATGCCGTAAAAACGTGTATTGCGACACTCTTAAGGAAATCAAAATTCATAGGGTACTTCCCGTTGACCTTAAATCCTGAAATATGTCATGAAGAAAGATCTCATACCATTAAGTTGCAGTTCCAAAAATCTTGAAAACTCCATTCGAAAATTGAACTGTTTTCATAGATAAATTTGTGCGGAACCTTCAGTGCGCGAGTCCGACTAGCAGTTGCCCGGTTTTTTTTGAGGGTGTGGCTTAATTTTACTGACTGAAACCCATCTGTGTTCCTTCAGTTGCCTTTTACTAAGTTTCTACTTGTAGTTTTGTTGATCCTGTGGTCCACAGCTCTTGCAGCATTGTAAATTGTAACGAATTTCAGAAAATAAAAAGAGCCATTTCTTTTTCAGAGAATCACTGGAGTTTGCCAACCGACAGCTGGGTATTTCTGAAGAGTTGGACTCTGCTCCGATGAGGGCCGAAGCGTATCTCAATCTGGCTAGAGCGCACCAAACCTTGGGAGGACTTGACAGGTAACTGTATCTTGAGAGCTTGTGCTATGAGTACTAGACAGCTGATAAACATACATAAACACCGTTAAATTTTGGTCGTTTTAATCCCGTGGAGAATCGATTCGGTACATGAAAGACTATCGATTAATAAAGATAAAATTAAAAAATAAAGTACTTGTTTTCTAAAACTCGAATTAATATACGCATGTACGAAATTAATTTCTTTAAGTTAACGAGTCAATGACTTGTAGGGAGTCGTCAGTCGTTGCGTAGTACCTACAGTTCATTGGGCTCGATCAGCTGACGTTTACTTAAAGAAATCAATTTCGTCAAGTTTAAAATAAGTACTTTATTTTTCATTTTTATCTTTACAAATCGGTGGGGTTTCATACACCTAATCGACCCTCCGCGGGATTAAAACGACCAAAATTTAACAGTGTATATATTTGTTATGCATACATAAATTATAGATAAAATACAACCAGGCACAGAACAAATGATCGTGCTCAACACACAAACATTTGTCCTGGATGGGAATCAAACCCACGAGCTCCAGCTTAGCAGTCAGGGCCACTAACCACTAGACCAACAGGTCAGCTAAAATGAAGAAAGTTTGCAACAGTTCACAGTGAATTTACGTTCTATTCTATCGTTTTATTCGCCAACCGGAAGCCTGCAGGAGTTACTGATAAGGCCTGATGACTTATCAGTAGCTTGTCCGTGTGATATTATGTAATAATAACTAAATTCTTGTCTTTTATTTCCAGAGCCCTCTCCTACGCTCGGCAAGCGCTCTACAACGACTGCGGCGGCGGTTCAACAGCGGGCTGCGTCCATCTCACAGTAGCAGCCGTCAGTCTAGAACTAGGAGCCTTCTCCAAAGCTATGGACGCCTTTCAGAAAGCGCTGGCTGTGGCACAGGCGCAGAACGACAACACTTTACTGCTGCAGGTAAGTCCAAACGGTGTTCAAAGTGCCTAGTGTGAGTTTATTTTACGTAAACGCGATCGACACGTTTATGACGTTCGGCGCACCGATTGGCCTACTCGAAGCTCTTAGCCAATCAGAGAGCCAAACGCGGTAAAGGTTTCGATCGCGTTAACGTAAAAGCAACTGCACTCAGCACACAAGTCAGTTCGTAACGGCTTACGATGGTTATGGAAGATGTGTTGAGGGTGAAATGAGAGCTTGTAGATTATTGTAATGTAGGATCTTGTCTTCTAGCTTGCAGAACTGACTATAATGACATTTAGTTTCTATAATAGTAGCTGTCAGTCTTAAGTTGAGAAGATTACCGCAAGAAATGTGGAATTGAAAACGCATTTAAGTAATTTTCACAAAATAAGTTAATGATGAAATGCAATCCAGCTCAACCACCCAATACTTTGGAAAAAATAATGAAATGTAAATAAGTCATTATTATGTTGGCGCCCACATTGGGACACTATGTCCCAGTTGGGCGCCAAAAGCCTTAAACTTTTGCTGCTGCAGATGAGTATGTAGCTCGTAGGATGGTTTAACATAACGTAGCAATCGTCAGTTTATAACTAGATGCCTTCTCCCAAGCTATGGACGCTTTCTGAAAAGCGTTGGCTTTGGCTAAGCCGCATAATGATAACATCAGTGACTGCATAATCATTAAATTAACATTAAGTAATAAATAATAAATTAATTGTATTATTATAAACAATTCAAAATGATAGATTAATTTTCTATGAACAAACTTTTGGCGCCCAAATTGGGACACGGGGCCCAGTTGGGCGCCAACATGCCTGAACTTAACTTCAAACATAAAAATGGTTGTAGAACACACTATTACAGCAGCTTGTACAACTGTGTATAGCGTTACCTTACAATAATATCCGACATTTTAAAACTAGAATTTTTCCAGTAAGCGTTAGCAGTTTTACTAAAAAAAAAAATCGAAAAAACGGCAAAAAAAAAAAAACTCGCAAAAAGACTTTTACGGAAAAAAAAAACAGTTTTTCAGAAACCACTAATAATAATGTGCTTAATGTGGATGACACTAGACTTAGAGTCTCGTAATAATGAAGTTATTGTTAGAACAACTTCTAAAAGGTCCGACTGTATTATTATCAACACAAATTCATAACTCTCTCTGTTCCTCTCCCAGGTGTACGTAGGCCTCTCAGAACTGTGGCGCCGCCTCCGCGATGCAGAGCGTGCGGTCGCGTGCGCGGCGCGCGCCTGCGACCTCGGCCGCGGCCCGCGCTCCGCAGACCTCAACACACGACATCATCGGACTGCGTTATTGCAAATGGCGGCTGCGTTGAGAGCGAGAGGAGAGCTTGGGGATGCGCATGATTATTGTAATGTAAGATTTTGTCTTTTATTACCTCTCAATTCAGCTCAAGAAGGTATAAACTCTTGTCCAGTGCGTACTAGCATAGTCACAAGCCTATCAAGGCAAAAGCAACCTTCTGTTATAACAGCTCACGGTAAAACAGTAGAAAACGTAGCATTCACTAAAGCAGGTATTCAGATATATGGTCTGAAATACTGGTAACATTTAGCTTCATCCAGTTAGATTGAAAGCCGATCCCAGCAATCATCAACCTCCACAATCCAGTAACACAACACCCCTTGGCAAGGTTGCTTTTAGATTTCCTGGGTTCTGACTATCTATAACTACTCTCAAAGCTGTGTAATGTGGTGACGAAATAAATGTTACAAAGTATGGCGCCAGCCTTGTTTTGAACCCGCGACGTACGGCTCATTAATCCTCGTCTAAATCCGGATCGAATGTCACTCTTATTCTGTATTGCAGGAGGCGTTACGGCTAGCAGCAGTGGCGGGTGACCAGGGATGCTATGCGCGCGCGGTGCGGATCGCAGGCGACGTGTACCGCAGGAAATGTGATATCGGGAAGGCGTTGAGGTATGCCCCTAAGTTTATGAAAATAAAGATAGCATTATTTCTAGCTGCATCTGGTTTGACCTGAACGCCGAGCACAACATAGGGAAAGACTTTTTCAATACACTTACTCGAAAACCCGCTTTCATCCCACCGTTTTTAGGCACACAATGAACTTTTTTCCGCACTAGTGCAGATAGAGCTCATCATCGTTGTCGTATTTATGATTGTTCATCTTAGAAAATAATATCTGAAATTCATGTAAATATTACCTTTTTATAAATTTTGCATTTCTCACTAATCATAACAAATACCTAGTTTTGATTCACATACTTTGTAAAAACAAACAGGGCCTCGCGAAGGTCTACTGTCCAAGGCCTCATAAGATTTAAGACCCCCCCTGAATACGGGGTCATTTGGACCTCGTACCGCACTTTGACAAAAATAAGCTCGTAGTTTCTTAAACATGACGGGGTCTTAAAAGCCCGTTACCATCATAATTATAGTTCCATACGGGGTCTTAAACGCCCCGTGCTGCAGAAATGAATGTAATACGAAAATTAGTGCCGCTGTCAACGTGTTACTACTTCTAAATATATCTTCGCATAATACATGTTATTATGCGAACCATCTTATAGTACGTGGTGCAGCCCCCCACTTTTGGTTCAACTTATATACCGCATATTATACCTTTATTTAATTTACCTTTTACCTTTATTTAAATAATTATTATATCACTTCTCAACAGACATTACGAAGTAGCTATGGGTGCTGGCCAAGCGTTAGGCGATCGTCTCGCTCAAATGGAAGCCATGGATGGTGCGGCGCGCTGTCTAGAAGCACTTCGACTGCAGGGCAGGATCTGTAACTGTAGACCGCTGGAGTTTAACACACGGCTGCTGGAGGTCGCCACTTCTGTGGGAGCTAAGGTGAGGACATCAGAATATTGGAATTTTAAGAACTACCTGAACGGTCTGCAGGACGAGATCTGAAGAGGAAGCGCAGAGCATTGTCGGTGTATCTACTTTAATATTGCGTTCAGGGATTCATCAGGATTCTTGCATCGGCCGGGACTTTTGAAAAGAAATGAAAGAAAATATATTTATTTTGCCCAAATAGACGCACAATAAAATATAAAAATCTGTCGGGCCATGTTTTAACCAGCTGCTGCTGTGTTTGCTGACGTGCGCACCTACAACTTGGACGCAGTATTGTCTACAAATCTGCCTCGATGCTCCACTGGTTGCCTGACCGTCCTAACAGCATCCTGCACTCTATAGCCACTCGCTTGTGCATGCGCTGGTCGATCAGACCAGCTCCCTAGCCAAGTTACGACCATTTCGTTTTGATTCTTTTGCGTTGACCCCCTCGAGTTGGCTACGCCTCCGATTTCTTTGTTCTGACCACGTGACTGAGCGTTGAGATACAAGATGACAGAACAACTAAATTGGAGGCGTGGCCAACTCGAGGCGTTCAGCGCAAAAGAATCGAAACAAAACGTTCGTAACTTGGCAAGATCTGTAGATCGTTCTTTAAGTACTATACATATGCTAGATTTTATTACTAACACAGTGAACATTTGTAGTCTTGATAATATAAATTATTTTTATTATTAAATGGATTGGTCACCAAGAACTATATGTCAAGACAATGGAAATAGAATCTGCCGTAATAATGTTGAGGGCAATAGATGCTGGTCCGCCGCGTGCGCCTGCGCCTGGCCGAGATCTACACGGGGCTGGGCGACAACGAGGCGGCGGCGCGCCAGAAGCGCGCGGCGGCGGCGTGGGCGGCGCCCGCGTGCGCGCGCTGCCGCGAGCCGCTCGCCGACCGGCCCTCGCCGCTCGCCTCGCTGCCGTGCGCGCACATCGTGCATCATGCGTATGTATTAGCATAGCACCAGCTTATAATGTTCCTACAGCTGGAACTCAGGCCTCTCTAGGAGAGAGAATGGAATCCACCACGTGGGCCCAGTGCAGGTTGGTGGATGTCACATGTCTTCGAATTTTTGGTAGAAATTGGTTCTGGGCTGGTTTCCTTACAATGATTTCCTTCACCGTTTTAAGAGCAATGATGGTGCTGAAATCAATTACACAAAATAATGCGCCTAGCTGGGTTTGAACCCGCGACTCTTAAGTCGGGGCCGTTACCACTCGGCCACCACTGCTCACACGGAGTCTAATTAACCGATTTTTGTTTGTTTTTTCAACAGTCAGATTATTATTGAGGACTAAAATGGCGGTTTGACAGCGTTTGCATAGAAAATGTGTCAAACAACCATATTTATTATTCATATAAAAGTGATCCTTAAACAAAATAATGATAAATCTAGATTAGAAATAAGTCTTTATATTTTATATTTATAATTATCCAGATCTGTAATTAATTTCATATCCATACCATCCTTGTTAAAGATGTAGTTACAGATACATGTATAACATTTTCCAGCTGCATGCCGGAGTCCTGGTCTCGTCGTTCCACTCGCAGCCAGAGCGGAGTAGACTGCGCGGAGTGTGCCTCACCAAAAGCTCCACGAGCACCCCCTCCCGCGCCTCCTGCACCCAGGACTTTACCAACACAGGTATAGGTATAACTTAACCTAACACGTAGGAGATGCCTCAGGCTGGAGGCTTTAATTTTCTAATTAAGGTCCCACAGACAAGTCCAGTTAAGCAGTAGAAAACTTCATAGATTGACATTCGAGGGGACACAAAAAAAAGGAGACGCCACTGGCGTGCGGGTTGCGAATGGGTACCTCGCCGTCGGATAATAACAAATCTTGAGTAGACGGCGCGTTTTGTACCACACGCGCTTAAAACAGTGGGGCGGTTAACTGCTAGGAAAAATCGAAAGAGCTACTGCGGCCCTGGAACGTATGGGGCTTGTAAAAAAACACTGGTGGGTTTTAGTCAGTAAAATTCTAGAGATTTAATTGACGATTTTCCACCCAAAAGAAAGACCCCACGATTGCAACTATAAGACCAGCAAAGGGTCAATCGTACCTAGAAGAAGTTATTTGTAACACTTCATTCTCCATTTGAACTCCAGGTAGAAAAACCAAAGGATATTTCAGTTTTGAGATTATTACGTTTCTATAAGCTTCAAAAACTTTGAATAACTGTACTTAACACGTTCAGTGCGGTACGATGTCGAATACACCTCGTATGTGTCTTCCTTGCGGTGCGGCTAATAAAACAGCCTTCCCTTCAATTTAGGTTAGTTTACGAAAGAAATTAATATATACGTATATCTGAGATACCCCTATTAAAACAGAATATAGCGGTGTATCTACTTTGATACGGGGTCAATTTGACCTCGTACCACACTTAGCAAAAAAAAACTTATTTTCTAAATTGTTACGGAGTCTAATAAGCCCCTTACTGCCTTGATCATCAAGGCAGTAAGGGGCTTATTAGACTCCGAAATCGAAACTCCTAGAATTTAAATTAAACGAGGTCTTAAACGCACGGGGCGTTTTTGAGAATGGATGTAATACAAACACTGAGTGCCGCTGTCAATTAGTTAAATCATATTTAAATGTTATTTTTCAGGACTTCCCATTTGGAACACCACCTACGCTTCGAGAATCGGATCTTAATTCCATAATATCAGATCACAGCAGTCAACAGGCGACATCTAGCGTTTAATTACTTATTTAATTTAAATAAAATAAAAAAAATAAACACGATTTAATTTAAATAATTAATATTACGTGTGGCAACACTGATATCAGTTATGTCAAATATGCTTTTTAAATGCAGAGTACACGCAAAAGCTTAAAAAATATAATGCCTATCATTTAAGCTTTGATTTTATTAATTTATTAAACAAAATAACGAATTTACTGTAGACTTTAGAAATATTCGGAGAATATCAAATTATACTGATTTTAAAAAATCTTAAAAGCTATTTTTGACGCGTAGTCATAATGCGGCATTTTGCACAGGTATGCACAAATAGTTCTGTGTAATCTGGCTAAATTGCACAAACCGCAGTTATTTTTCTTGTTAACGCCATTTTATTTTCACACTGCGTTGCGTTATTTCAAATTGTGCTTTAAAATAATTGACTAAAGAATCAAAGCTTATTTCATAGGGGTAACAAAAAATAATGCCTGGCCAAAGTTAATTGTTTTTGAGTTACACACACCAAATATAATTTTAAAAAATGAACAAAAATTTACTATTAATTATATTGAATTTAAATTCTATGAACATCACGCTCGCTATGTGAAGCGGTATATGTAGAATATTGTCGTTTTCGGTGCAATAAAAAAAAATATTGATGTCTAAAGATTATATTGTTAATATTAAATAATATAAAAAAGTGGTTTTAATATGTGGTTGCAAAACTAAGTTGAAAATCTCCTATTTAAGCTATATTTTTGCAGAAAGCAGAAATATTTTTGCTTTAAAACCACGTTTTAAAATCACAAGAGATTATTGTAAAAACTAACATTTTGAATGAAAAGAATGAACTATTGAAGTGAAGGTAATACAAGGAATGATTATAACGAACGAATGTCCATATCCTTATTGTAATTCTATGTATAATTATAATGTTTGGAAGTCTGTACATTGAAAGAGAGATGTTACAGAAAAGACTTGAGATAAAAATCAAAGCAATTTCACGTTTATTTAAATTATTGCTTATAACTATTTTTAAAAGAACCTGAGTGATATTCTCATTTGCACATGAGAAATGAATTACGCTTATTTATTCTTAGGTTTATTACATAAAAATAGAGCAGAGCTGAGTCTTAGAAAATAAATAATAATTCTTATAGAAATAGACTTCAAACTGTAATTTAGCATGATTAATGCTCACTGTGGAAATATACCATAGTCCTAGAACACAAAGGGCAAATTAAAGAACACAAGTGGATTTTAGTCAGTAAAAGTCTGATATGCCCTTTCGTTCCACTATAGAGCGGCAGAAGTCGTTTGATGATTTACCATCTCAAAAAAAAAGCAAGGCTTTGGAAGTCGGAGATTCTATAAGATTTTATTATATATTTTCCTAAGGCTCGCATAAGCAGAAGAGGGTGAAAAATCAAGGGAATACGCTATAAAATAACTAGGTACCTATAGATTGTGTATTTAGGATATTGAATCCTTTGAAAATACGCTTTATTAAGATGGGGTCGTTTCTTTTTGTACGAATTATGACGATATATGTAACATTACAAATATGGTTGTTATTCAAGCTCGTAATGACTTATTATTATTGTAACCTACTGTCGGTCTGTATGAAAATATATTTTGACTATGACAAGAAATAATTTTTAATAAAAAAAAATGAGCTGTCAGTGTAAATTGATAGCAAAACATTAAAGGCCATCAAGAATTTGAATCAACTAAAAAATAAAAATACGGTTCTATTTTTAAATGCTACCCAAATGGATGAAATGTTTCGTGTTGTGATTAGTATACAAATGTCAGGAAGCAATAAAATATGATCACACCGATTAAGAACCTACATGAAAATTGACTTACACCCAGACAGTTTTTAAAGTGTTCTTTTTTCAAATGTTTGAACGGATAAGCTTAAAATATACAACCTAATATATCCAACCTCAATATATATTTTTTCTGAGTAAAGCAATGTGACATACAGGCTGGCATCAAAGAAATTGTGATTATACTTTTTTTAGAAGGAATATATACGCTTGTATAGCAAGGATATACGTTGCTGTTTATATACTACGTTATAGTATGTAGTTGTATATTTCTAAGTCTTACGGAGATATATTTAATTAAATGAATAAATAAAAGTCATTAAATGAATCCCGAAGAAAGTAAAGGCCAAAAATGGCGGTGCCAATATAATCAATGTTTGTACTATATTTTGCTGTATTGGTCCCATCTACTGAGCATTCAGATGCCTCGATGGCGTTTACTGGAAACTGTTCATCCGAAACTTTCCAGGTAAGCCAAGTTTATATGTGACTGTCACCATTACTCTTGTAAACGACGATCCTTGATAATTCAGACTCCAGATTTTGATAGCCAAAACGCATGACTGTGTGACTGGGCTCATAAATAGCATAATTATGCAATATATGCTTCTTCTTCTCTAAGGACTGAAACTGCGTAAAGCGGACGCCCACGACGAAAAGCTGTCGCGGGGTCCCAAGCCCTGTGCCCATTTATCTAAGTAATAATTTATCAGGTTTTCCATCGACACGACTACATGCACACCGTTTAAGTTGAACTAGCGACACTGGGCTAGTAATAATCCAGTTTCCGCGACAGGGGCCGTCCGCGTGAACACATGTGCTTTGTTAAGCAATGGCTGCCCGTCGCGGGCGTCCGCTTTATGCAGTTTAGACCCTAATATGTTGGGTATCTATGAATTAGGTTTTCCACCACATAAAATCCTCTATACCTTTATTTGTGTATTTTAATAGGAAAAACCAAAACTTCTGCGCGAAATCACAGAAAGTTACTAACAGTTGGGCCATCGAGGATTCGAAACCGTAAGCATAGAAAATAAATCAGCATTTGATTACTAAATCTGGAATTCAATCTACCTATTCTAAATCCATTATTAACTGCCAAATTTCTAATCGTCAATTAAGCATAAAAATAAATATAAAGATCATTAATAAACAGTATTTTAGACGCACTGGTTTGTCGGGCACATCAAATGTAAGGGGGTGAGTGGAAAAAGAAACAAAAACAACCTTCTAATTAATTTTGTATAGATACGTGAAAGGACAAAACGTTTGTAATGACTCTGAAAACCGCCATCTCTTCGAACTGTAGCGACATCTATGGCGTCACATAAGAACTAATCCTGCATCGCGCAAGTAAAGTTCTCCGCGTGATTTGAACATATAGAACCGCCCGAGATCATCTATTGGGCAGTAGCCCACCAGATAACACCCGTCTGGTCGAAGGATCCTCCCTTTTCAACACAGGTATGTGGGACTTTACTCTCTGTTCCGCATACCTCTAGTGAACTAAACATTCAAAATTATGAGACGTCCATCTATTCAACTCTTCTATTACCTATGGGGATTGAAGAGCTAAACAAGATAGAGTACCCAGTCACAAATACACGACCCTGGCGAATAGGACACGAAAACGGGTGGTTAAAGGGTTATCGGGCACGGAATTTGATGCTAAATATCTAGATCCTATCAACGTATATAAAAATGAAAAACTTGTGTCAGCAAAGTCAAGGAAAACAATTTAAACTTACTTTTTTCACTCATCCTCAGAAATTAAACCCTGTTGAATAGATAAGCAAACATATATAGAGAACGTTTAAAATTTATCCAATAATAGTCCAAAGTCTATCGTCGTTACTTACTATAAGATTTATAAATAATGTTGTGTTTCTGATACCTATGTACCTATACTTGTCGTTTGTAGAAGTATTAAGGCCATGGTTGCTTTTCTCTTATCTAGTATCCCTTCGTAGGACCAATGATTCGTTTTCTATTAGTAAAAAATATCTTCCTCTTTTCGAGTCAATGACTTTTTAAATTGTTTAGGCCCAATAAGTGGCTATGTTAGTAACAGCATCAGTGGAATTCACAAAGTTCTCTAAAGTAAAGATGTAAGGGCACTTGAGGCACTCCGTCGCCCTGCTCATGTTCTGAACAAGGGCACCGCACAAACGTTGGGTGTAAAAATGATGATAAGAGCCGGCGCTGTCGTGCGAGTCAAATAGCTTTAGCTGCCAAATGTGTGACATAATCGCAACCGATGTGAAATTGTGCCATTTAGGCACAATTTCAGTGGTCCACGCGCTAGAATCGAGTCACCTATTTCCACTGTTTTGATTTAATCTAAGGTTTTAGTCATTAAAAGTCCACGCCCTTTCGCTCTACCTTGAGGAGGAGCAGTCATTTCATGAACTTCCAAAAAAAAAAACAGTATTTACATACATGGAGCGACGATATGACCTCCACAACCTAGCTGCTAGGCATCACAAAACTCTTTAGTAAGACTGGCTGTCGGACTTTCTGGGGCTCCTGACAACTCGTAACGAATAGTAATTAACCTTAATACTCCTACAAACGTATTCTACTTATAAAAACACTGAACTAAACCTCATTTCGTCCTAACAGCTATATCTTATATTTTAGCTAGACAAACTGATTTAGACTAATATTTTAGTTAGGGCACATAGAACAAGCATTAAGTTTAGATGGGATACATTTATGGTATTTTAACTTGAAAAATGATGTGCGATATCGCAATGCAGAGACGACGAATCTATTGCACCCGTGTTAGTGATGTCACGCGACGATAATAATTATTATAATTGTAATCTAAAATACTTAGCATTGAAGTAATTGGCAATAACAGAAATAATAACAACTCTTACGAATGCAGTAGGTACGAATGTAGAATTTTGAGTTGCAAGTTGCAAATAAAAAGTTCAATTATTTATTTTGGTTTTTCATCCACTAAGTCACCAAGTTATGATTCGTTAGTGGCTCTTCATAACTACTTGATTACATTATTTAATATGTGAAGGCACGATAGCCAATGATAGTTCAATATGAAATTCAAGTACGGTAAAATAGACTACTGTACCTCAGAGCGGTTACGCATTACGTCCGATCAGAATCCGATCCGTCAAAAACCCGCTCATATCCCTTTCGCTTTTAGGCACGCAATTGACAGTTTTCCGCAGTAGTGCAGTACAGTGCGCGTGCTCGCCCCCGCCACATTTTTATCGTAATGAAATAGTTCTACGGCTACGAAAGTATGGTCCGTAACCATACTTTCACGGATTCGGATCGGACGTAGTTCGAAGACGCTCTTAATCAGCCCAGCCTTTTTCCAAATTGAAGCAGTTCAATACCAAAATCTTACATTAGCTTCTGCTAGCGCCTTCGCCCGTGTGAAAGTAGGTTTCCATAAAAACTTTGGTCCCCCGTTTCATCCCAATCAAATCGGGGGGTCAATTTCGAAAAATCCTTCTAATTTGTTGTGTACATCATAAAAGAACCTGTGAGCAAAATTACGCTGAAATTTTGCACAGAGGTTTGTGCAAAATTTCAGCGTTCTAGGTCCAAGAGTTTTGGCGTTGATGAGTCGGTGAGTCACGACTTTGCCTTTAATTTAACTGTGCCTATATCACGATTGCCTACCTACTTAACTTCTATAATCCAATAACTATTAGGACAATAGTAATTATGAGAAATCCAACAAAATACATAAATGTATTCCATCCCTGTGCAAGCATCTAGATAGATAGGAATTAAATTTTAGTTAGGTATTATTGAAGTCGTCTAAATAAGTCAGTCTAGCTATTGTTTTTGGAAATATCGTAACAAACTTTTTTGCAACGAAATGCTTTAATAGGAAACTGTGACAAATAGACTTCGCAACTACTACTTAAAAGGCTATTTTTTAGAATTAGATACTCTAATACTGTACTTCAAACCATAGAAAATGAATGCCAGAATAGTTTCAGTAGATAGTACATATTAAAATAAACTGCTCCTGGATTCCGTCTTGTTTGAATTAAAAAGCTCTGTTACGAAATTTTCAAAAAAAAATACGTGAAAGTTGAATTTATTATTAGTCACGACAGACATAAATTCAGCTTTCACCAAAACTTGGTAACACTTACTGAAATATTTAGAAGAATAATATATTATTGTAATAAAAAAAATATAGTACTATTATATATCTTATCTTTATAATATGTACCTGCACATAATATAATAATCCTGTGCACAATGGCTCGCGTTACTTATATGTCGTCCATTGACGAATTTATTTATTATTTTATTGCAATAAATACGCGAACCTCTTTGCACAGGAATAAAAGTACCTACTACTTGTTAATACCTGCCTCTGAAAAACTATTTTAATTAAACTATGAAATTATATTTGTTATACTTTTAAAATCAGTCGACTTTTCTTAATGAGATTAAATCACATATTTAATATAATAAAGCCTTGGAGAAAAGTCGATGATTTGGTTAATCTTGTTTCGTTGCATGTTGTTAATGGAAAGGTAAAGTAAAAGTATCATAACTTGAAAATGCATAAAAAGATACCAAAAAATAAGCAAGCCAGGTTGCACAAATCCTTTCTGCACAAATAATTTTAAGCCACAATGCACAGAGCCTTTTTGGATACCAGAAATTTCCATCGACAACAAGTAACAGAAAAAAACTCTATCAAAAAAATATATTTCGTTGAAAAACTAAGTCTAAACTGTCTAATGTTCTAAGAACTAAAATTTCACACTAAAACTAGCTAAAAGTAGATAGATTGCACTCTATTTATTAGAATTTACAATTTTATTTATTTCATAAGTAGCAATAAGTATTTGTCTCGTGAAATGTACCAAAAATTGTTTAAAAAAATATCGCAATAATATGTGTTGTTTATACTCTTTGTGCTTGTGTGTTCTTTTTTTAAAAAGGTCGTAAGTCGTACGTAAATATGTTTGCATGTTTTTATTAAATGTTGCACTAGGTACATCCAAGATTTTAGCTGGAAACATATTTTTGAGTTGTTTCCCGTCGGCCGGTAAGATTTTTAAATTATTCCCATTATTTTCATCTTTTCATGATTAGATTTTTTACTTAATAACGACTATTACTGGTTTGTCTGAAATCATAAAATCATGGTCGCTATTACCGAACTTCAGAGGTTTTAGAGTCGAGACTAGATACGACCTTTTTAGTTTGTCTATTACTCAATATTATGTTTAATAATTGTATTTATAAAACTGTGCCAAGACGTTCCCATTGTGATTCCAAATAATTATTGTTATACTGTAATATAAAATAAAAATAAAATTGTAGTTGTGAAAATCGGCGTTGTGTTAATCAGTCATTATTAGAATAAAGGTTGAGAGAATAAATGATTGCTCGTTATATTTTAAAATTTTAATTGAAATATATTAATTTCAAAATGGGTTTGTTTTATTTGCAACATGCCTAAAATTGGGGCTGATATCCGTCCGTGTTTCCCCAGATTTGTCCTAGTTTGATGGGCGTCCGGGGACCGACCGGCAGGAGTTTTTAAAAGTGTTTGGGTAAAATCCGGACACTTGTTGTCAGGGGGAACCCAATTCTTTTTTGCTAGCAGTACACTCTCGGCAAAACATGACGAGACCTAACGAGAGCGAGAGTCGGTCCTGCTCGAGCTGTCTCGCCTGATTTCGGGAGCGCTCCGGTTCAAGTCTGTTTTAAGAACAACGAGCGAGCGTGACTGAATGAAATATAGCGAATAGAACTAAAGGATCTATTACTCCACTCGACATTCAGACCGGTTTTGTCGACGTCGCGTAGTGTAATAAGGGTCAGACTGTCTTACTTGGAAGTAAACTTTAAGACAGTCTGTGTTAACCTTTATTTAGGCACGCCTAAATTCAGTGAAGTATAATTGCATTTAGGTAGGAAGGATCCTACTTAGGCTCCGATTTAGGAATAAAGTGGATCACCATTGGCGACTGACATATTATTAAAAAGTACTCTGTGGCGACTGATTCAGTAACCTGAATCAGTGAACGTGTCATCAAGAGCTCCGGCGACTGACTTTCTTTTTCTAAATCGGCCCCTGAATATCGGAACCTGAATTTAGAAAGGTGTAATAGACTCTTAACTTGTGCGGAATATCGAGTGGTGTAATAGACGCCTAAGGCAAGTCAAGTCGAGAGTGTACACAGCTCCACTCGCTGCTGCTCACCTTGCAAATGTCTCGCCGAGACATTTGTGGAGTGTATCACCGAGAGTTTACCTACTGCTAGCATTAAAGAAAGCGATTAGAGAAATTAAAATAAATCTTTCTTAAAAATTCATTTATAATACCCGCATTCATAATGGCACGTCAAAATGGGCGATGTTTCTTTTTATTTTCGTAGCAAAAAAAAAAATCCGAGCTGTCCGGGGCAAAAACTATACTTCTCCTAATTTTTTCCCCCATTAAAAAACCGTAATGGCAAAATATACATTGAATGGACTGAAGGACGATTGACTTGAAAGATCGTGAAATTATCAAATGTCAAAAGCAGCAATGAATATAAACAAGAGATAATTAAACATAAACCTGCCAGAACTCGTCTAAGTTTAAATGTTCCCGCCATATTTTGGTTTGAAGTGACAGTGTGTTTGTCGTCCGGAAAGTCTGACTATCTCATTGTTTTCATTTCATTCCGACCTTTACTTCGGTTGGGTATTTATTTAAATATCTTGATTTTAGAAAATTATACCAAGAATACTCATTCAAATAAAAAACTTATTTTAATTAATACGTTTTTATTTTAACAAGAATAACGGAAACAAAGATTTTATGAAATAAATAAAATGACAACTAATAGTGGCTGTATGTAGATAAGTCTGTGCCCGTCCGTAAAACTACAAAAAGTTGTTTATAAAAAAAAACTTGCATTTGTATTGATTTTCGCAGTTCTATCCCAGATTTTTCCCGTGAAAATACAGCTGCAATTATCACTGAACATTTTTTTTTGTCTTGTAGACACAAAGAGGCCGTGGTATAGCTCAATCCAGGCAATTTTAGTGGACATTGAACCTACTTTTACGCTGTGTACCCACCCGTAACGATCTTTCTGAATATACTTTACATTCTACTTGTGTTTTTCTGAAAAATAAAGTGTTTTAGATAAAAATGAGTGCTATAGCGCAACAAAAGGTCCTCGTTAAGGAGGGTTTATTTCAGTTTATTACCAAACATATCCCCAGTGCGGATCTAAACGTGATCGACGATATTGTTCTAAATTATGTACTCTCGATCCTGGAGGAAGCTTCCCAGGATCCCTGCTTCGACGTAGAAGGTGAGAAAAACATTTTAAATAATTTTCAATGTCTTATTCATTAATTTTTCCCTCCAGCAAATTTTCTGACCTAATTAAGGGCATTCAAAGTGGAATCTAATTCCAAACACATACCATATTGCTCATATTTCATTGTTTTTGGTAAGTCCACTGTGTCTCGACTCAAATTACGTCGTCGCATAACAAAACACGCTCGCCTTCATAGATTCATTCATAAATAAAACAAAGGAATAGCTTTGGTAACTTTTTCAGTGATAATTTATTTATTTATTTATTAAAACTTTATTCACTAGTAAGAATCACGACAAAGGCGGAATTAATGCCTAATAATAAAAAATGTTATTGTTTATATCAATTATTTATATTATTATGTCTGTTAGGCTTTAAGAAATTTTTGTAAATAATTTAGCAGCATTTGAATAATTTAAAATGCAGAAAATTTATTGTTGTAGATTGCACACAAGGCTTCGGATGACATCCCAATGTCATCCTTTTTTTTATATTAAAACATTTATTTATTTTCAAATTAGAAATAATCAGATTGATAGACGGAATTAAAATATCTTTTAATTTAATATCATTTAAGCATAAACAGACTGCTGCAGGAATATTTTAAAGAATGATGGTGTCCGTAGAATGCAAACGGCAACCAAAAGACACAGATGCCTTCTCGTTTCACCATAAGGCAGGAAATTTAGGTTGCTGCCTGCAACTCCACATCCAAAGCCAGTATTTTGGGTATGGGTGGGACAAGAGTATTGTTTCATCCCTCCGATTCAATTTCCTCAACAAAAGCTAGTAGTGCTTTATTGTTACTACCCTCATGGAGTGTTTTGTGAAGTTTGTATTTGTGATATAATGTTACGGCAAGTGCAAGAAAAGCTCGTGATCCTGGAACTCAAGGCAAAGACGGAACGTAGAAGTGGGTGGGGTGGGTTTAGTCAGTAAACGTTTGACACGCCTCCCCACCCTGACCTAGGCGGGTGAAGTTATTGAATGATTTTCTGCCTAAAAAAAGTGCAGCAAAATCTATACATAATATATATATATAAAAGAAAGTGGTGTTACTACACTATTTATAACTCAAGAATGGCTGAACCGATTAGGCTGAAAATAAGTGGGAAGGCAGCTTAGAATCAGGAGAAGGACATAAGATAATTAAAAAAAAAACCAGCTCATTTATTATTGGTATAGGGTAGTGTAGAGTAGTTTAGGGTATAGTAGTGTAGAGTGGGAGCGAAGCCGCGGGCAAAAGCTAGTTGATAATAAAGCTCAGTTACTACCAAATTACACTTATCTCACATCTCTTACTCCATCTTCTGCATTTGTATGTTTGCAAAGCTTTAAGGAAGATATTCTGCTTCTGTGCTGAGCTTGGCTGCTTCTAGCTTTAGGTGTGGTGTCCGTACTTAGTCTGTTGCATACTATAGTAGTCATGCGGACTATTGTGAGTAAGCCATGGCAACCAAACCTTTGGTGGGCTCATCCCAACTTGCCCACCCCTCTCCAAAAACTGATTAGGCCTCTCAGGTTTTTCAGGTCATCTGTGAGGGAATTCGGAGACCATAAGGTTTGTGTGTGTACCAGCTTGACATTAGGCCATCATGGGCTGAGCATGGTAACCACAACCCAAAGATAAGTGGCTTCTTGAGTGCTTCTTTGAATCACTCTATCTGTGAAAAAAATACCGCATCAAAATCTGTTGCGGAGTTTTAAAGATCTAAGCATACATACAGTGGGAAGCGACTATGTTTTATACTATGTAGTGATGTGGCCCGCCTCGATGACGCTACAAATTTACTTCACGCAGTATTGATCAAATTAAAAATGTATGTCTTACTCAAGTCAGCCATGCCATTTTGTGCACGAATACGAGTATGATTTAATTATGCAGAAGCTTTAAGCTCTAATTTACAATGCGGAGGCTTGCATGCATGTATTTTAAATGAAATTTTATCAAGAGCCTATGCATTCTAACTTCGAATACAGTTAAATTATATTCGGAAGGGAAGAAGTAGCAGGCAAATTGTTTCAGTTTTTCGATGGAAACGGTATAAACGACGAGGTGAAATTCTTAGTCCGGACCAGTACCTCTACCATGAGTTTTAAGCAATAGTATTCGTCGCTACTCGATATCGACGCCGTAAATATTTTGTATGGCAAATTTTGCAGCGCCTCTAGCGGTCACTTGCAGAACCAAAATTTGCCATACAAAATATTTACGGCGTCGATATCGAGTAGCGACGAATACTCCCAAGCAGCACAAAAGGCTGTACAAGGGCTGTATATAGGTTCAGGTTTACACTCTAAGCTGTATAGTAAGCTGTATATAGGCTGTATAAGCCTATATACAGCCCTTGTAACTCCAAAAAGGGCCCACATATACAGCCTATATACAGCGTTAAGTGTAAGTGGAGAATAAAAGCTGTATATTGGCTGCGTGTTGGCTGTATATCGGCTGTATAAAGGCGTTTTTGTACACCCTAAGCTGTATATCGGTGTACAATTACACTTTAACTCTACAGATATTCAATTATAACTATCATATACAGCAAAAAGCTGTTAATTGGTGTAAGAATACGAAAGAATCCAAACTTAAAGATTATTTTTTATAATATTTTACTAATGGCGACTACGCCATATAAATTTAATTTTAAATATAATATGTTAAATTGGACTTGTTGACCTTAGTAATATGGTGAATTTATAGTGCCGATTTAATTTCATTGTAAAAGTGTGTATATTTTCGGTGAAAATATTAACGCGCCAGCGAAATAATCAATTTTAACATCAAGGAAAATAGTAAATACGGTAAGTAATGTTATTATTTTTTTAGGTTATATTAAAAAAATATGTTGAAATAATAGATATAAATGCAAATCAACCGTAATTCAAGCTGATAATCATGATATGACTTTAGGCTTTTGCCAAATAAGCCTTTTATTATGTTTATAAAATCATTATGTACATTGCAAAATGGCGACAGCTTGCATAATAGAGTATTTTTACGACCTAGGCTGTATAATAGAGTATTTTTACGACTTAGGCTGTATAATAGAGTATTTTTACGACTTAGGCTGTATAATAGAGTATTTTTACTCCATAATCTGTGTAATTGTTCATAACAAGTACGTACATTTCTAACCATCTTTAGAGATACGTATAAGGAATAAAAAATCCTCAGCTACCTACGACTAAATCTCATATGTCCGAATACAATTTAACAATTTATATACTTATTGTGAAGTAGTGAGTAAGATTTGTAACCGATCTTTAATGTATTTTTCAGAAAAGGTACAATAAGGCCTTTGACTTGGTCTAATATCAAGGTCACGAGAATCAGAAGGCGATCTAAAATTACTAAGCGAGTGATTAGACGTCGGACGCATTCGTGAAGGATGACAGTTCTAACCCTCCAGATCATCGTGGGATTACATCAAAATGCTGCGTATAAAGTCTATTATTATCATCATTGAAGAAGCAGATTGTGATCTATTACTTTATCTTCTCCAATAAATTATACTTTACTATCTCTACTGTCTGTTGTATTTAAATAAATTATCTGTATTTGTAATATTTAAATATTTCCGTTTGACCTTCCTCTTAATTCAATGTTTTCTCTTCACCACCCTTAGTTGATTGGTACAGAATACCTACAGCATTTTGTTTTTTGTAGTTTTGGGTTAACCTCAACCATAGAAACTATTTAGGTTCCAAGTTTCATGGCCTTATGAGTTATGTGCCTTTAGTTTTATTTTATATTAAAATATTCACCAATTGCTAATCCAATTGCAATTGCTTTAGTTTTATTTTATATTAAAATATTTTTTTTTCTGGAATGAATTCTTGCTCTGATTCGATCACGATATTTTTTTTTTTTTTTTTTTTTTTACGTTTTTGTATTCTATTGGTACTTGCACGGGGGTGTCACAGGGGGGTTAAAATTTTGGTTATTTTTGACCTAGGACGCACCGTTTTCGAGATAATTGAATTTCTTTTTTTTTAATCATAGGGCCCATAGAACGGACACGGTGCGAGTAAGTTTTTACGGAATCCTTGGTGCGCGAGTCCAACTCGCACTTGACCGGTCTTTTCCTCCATATTGATGTTCACAAAAACACAATCCGAGTGATTCCATTAGTAATACAGCCTAACGCTGTACTATAGCGTTCATTTACTCTTATAGCTGTATATCACCCTTGTAGGCAGTAGTTATAACACCACAATAGTTATAAGAGTGTACAATTACACCAAACGAATAAGAGGTATAATGGAGTTCGTTTACACCAATATACAGCAATAAGTATCATTTTACACTAATATAACACTTAGACCTGTATAAAGGAAGTGGTGACGTGCAATATACAGCCTATATACAGCTTTAAGTGTAAAACGCAGCCTTAAGTGTCAAAAAACTCTTAAAGCTGTTTAATTGAGTAAAAATACTCTGATATAGAACCATAAGCGTACGCGGATACCTTTATGCAGCCTAAAGCTGTGTTTTACACCCTTGTACAGCCCTTATACAGCTCTAAGCTGTATATCGGCTGCTTTATTGATGTTTGATACGCTTGCGTGCTGCTTGGGCTATTGCTTAAAACTCATGGTAGAGGTACTGGTGTCAAATATAAGGGTTTTTTTACGGTAGGTAAAATCATCCAATGACAAATCCCGCCCTTAGGCGGAGCGGGAAATTGTGTCAGACTCTTACTGACAAAAAACCTACCCTGTTCCTCCACCTTATGGGAGTCATCGGTCCACCTTATGGGAGGCTTTCCAACGCTGCGTCTTCCGGTGCGCGGTCCTCCAGAACCTTTCGTCCCCATCGGCCATCTATTCTGCCAGCAATGTGCCCTGCCCACGTTTGGTGATTCTTCGGGCTATTTCGGCAACCTTGGTTGACCAGCGGATATCTTCATTCCTGATATCAATACGAAAAGTTTTATTTTTCAGTAATGACTTAGATATTACCAAAGCGTGGAGTCTACACGCCTTATTAGCCATGAAAATCAGCTTCGTAATGCCTCGTAAAACGTCTAAATGGCCGATATCAAAAAATGTCGCAGTCTACTTTCTGTTTTGGCCTTTACGAGGTCTCTGCTTCGGTCGTCACAAGACGCCATTTTTTGCCTATTTTGTTGATGTTCTGTTGTTTACCTAGGCAATGGTATGGAACCCTCAGTGCGCGAGTCCGACTCGCACTTGGCCGGTTTTTTAACGATAGATACGTTTTCATAATGTGCGCAAAAAAAAGTTTAAATATCGCAATATTACTTCTAGAAAATATTTCGAATGCATCCTTCGAATAACAACAAAGAAGAATTCAATATTACCTGCAAATCGAATAGAATGCTGAAAAGTGTGAAGTGGGTAGAAATAGGTCAATCCCTCGCTCTCAATACGCGCTGTGAGAGGTAACTCGGGGATTAGCCTACGCCTTCGTAAGAAAGTTTGTACAACTGTTGAATCTAATGGTTTTTTTTTTTATAGTAGGTTAAATCATCCAGTGACAGATCCCGCCCTTGGGCGGAGCGGGAAAGTGTCAGACTCTTACTGACCAAAAATCTACCCCGTTCCTTCGTTACCTATCGTGGCGGGGCAGAACCTTCCTTTCTGAAGCTGACCCATGACCCCAGCAGGCTTCGACCCTGCCTGCCTGCTAGGCTGGGCGTCTACGGTTTGCTGCAGCTCCTTAAAGCGCGCGGGAACAATACACGCTGCTTTTTTTTATTATTGATGTCTCGCGTTTGACTTAAATTATTAATTATTACTTACCATCTCACCTGATGGTAAGCGATGATGTGGCCGACGATGGAGCACGCTTGCCTAGAAGTAACTAATTCACTCTTGACATAAAGACCCCTAGGTTGTAGTTATCAGGAAACACACGACTCCGGCAAGGAATTCCACTCCTTAAATGTACGCATAATGAATGTGTTCCCAAAACACTTTGTACGTATGATTGGGATGTCCACCATGTACCGGTGGCGCAACGCCGTACGTCTAGTGGTCCGATGATCGAACGGACTTGGTGGAATTAAATTGTGCAGTTCCAACGCACAATCCCCGAAATATAAACGATAAAAAACCGACAGGCTAGCAAATCAGCGTCAATGCTCAAGACTTTGGAGTTTATTTACTTCAAAAAAGGAAGCTAATACTAAAACACATAAATACAATGGGCGATCTAATCGCGTTCCGCGATTTCTTCCAGGCTACCTGGAATGGACAGTACTTGCCTGGACAAAAAATGGGGCTGTCATTGGTGTGACAAAACCAGTATCATACATATATATTATAATAGATCACAGATAAATGCATATTGAAAACTATAGACAGAAATATAAATGACGATATTCACAGCGACAGGTAATGTTCCTTAACAAGTTTTTTTAAAAACAGGCAGCGATGGACCGCGTTTAATTGCATCTGGCAATTCATTCCACAGACGAGCAGCCTGAACAGTAAATGATTTACGAGTATCATAGAAAGTACTGGTATAGATTGGCATTTTAAGTCGCAAGTTCTATGATGACCTTAGCAGTTTTGTATGTGAGTTGCCGAGAAACTCAAAACGTTTATTTAAGGTAAAGAGCCGTAAAAGGGGAAAAGAGGATATTATATAAAAGGGAAATAATATGAGTATTCTGACGAAGGCGAATTGGCCACCACTTGAGCTTTACACGAAATTCGGAAACGTGGTCATATTTGCGTATAGACCAAATATGAATCGTATACAAAAATTTTGAAGCCGCTCAAGTTTATCCAGTTGCTCTTGAGTAAGGAAGAGGAGAGTTTTGACTCGACAAGTGCATCAAAACCGATGATCTTGGCTCACTTCTCAATCGACTCCAGGCTGTTCATGATATGACTGGCTTTTTTTTTATGTGGAAAATCATCCAATGACTTCTTTTACTCTAGGGTGAAGGATTTTCCTCCAGGCGTTTGAGACTTTTACTAACTAAAACCACATCCCTTATATTAAATCAAAACAGCTAAAGATAGGAGACTCGCATCTAGGGCGTGGACCGTTGAATTATTGCCTTTATGCCACGTTTTCACATCGGTCTTAATCGACGATCACACACATTCGGCGGCTAACGCTATTTCGCTCGCACGTCAGAGCCGCCCCTTCCTCTGTCCTTGTCTACCAGTGACTACAGGTAGTGTAGATATGAGTTTCGAGTCCAGGTTTTCTAATTACGATGTTAGCGCGTAACTTATCCTTCTTCCTTTTATAATATATCAATGCCTGTTCCCTTCAGTTGCCCATAGCGTTTCATGGCCACGGTTTCCCTTTTAGAAATTACCCCATGGCCCGTGGCCATAGCGGGCGTCGGTCATAGTAAACCCTACAGTTTTGCTTTACAGCGCTTAATATCACACGCGGTTCATCTTTTTGAACAGTGTGTTCTAAACGCTGTAGACGACTCGTGCTTGGTCCTTAACGGACGAGCGGATGGCGAGCTACACCCTAGCTACGCATCGGATGGCTAAGGATCGTCCTGCAATTCCCGACGCAAGGCGTCTCCTGTCGCGGTCTGACTATCGCTAGTATTACTGCTTTGCAAGAGGCGACCGCATTTCATTTCCTTTCCCCCCGGATCGTAGCCTGAACTAGGGCCCAGTGGGAAGGGTCGTTGCCGATATATGGAAGACCGATGACATGAGTAAAAAGTTTAAAAAAATATCAAAATATCTCCACATTCGTGTCGACTCTTACGTAAATTTGATACAACCGCGCGACATAGCCAGCTAGACACGTTATCACCTTGATAAATTATTAATTATTACTAACCCGTACTGCTACACTTGCGGACAAAGGCCTCCCTCCTTCACTTCAAATGATCAAGATTTTTCGCCGCTTCTTTTCCAATTCTTAAGGAAGACATCCAGGTCGTCCTGCTATCTCCTTCATGGTCTGCCGCAGCTTCGTTTCGATCTGCCAAGGCACTAATCCTGTGTTTTACTGGCCCACAGATCATCAGGTATACGGCAGACAGTTCCTGCCCAGTCCAAAATTTAAGTTAGGCAACCTTTTTAAGCCATATCACCTTGTTGAATGGCTAGTATTTTTTGCACTGGCAAAAATCAAAAATCCATGTCTATTTCTTGCTCATAGGAAAGAAAATGCTTCAAAACTCGATGACCTGATTGCAAAGCGCAAAATTTTAATTGCGAACAACATATAAAACTCCAAAGCTACTCTGTCGAATCCATAGGGAAATGTTCGGAGCTTCCTTCCGTGATCTATTTATTTATTAAAACTTCATGCAACACAAAGGTACACCTACAGTCAACCAAGGGTGGTGAAGAGAAAACATGGCAGGTGCATAAAAAAGGATTAATGAAAACAAGGGTTCAAATATATATATATACTAGTACAAATAAAATAAACATACATAATATAATTAATATAATATATACCTACATATACATACATTTATATAAAGATATCCGCAAGACGTAACCCGAAGAATCACCGAACTTAAGTGGCAGTCGGCATCCACATTGCTCGCAGAAAGATGGTCGATACGGTAGAAAAGTTCTGGAGAAGCGACTGCATACATGGAGAAGATGCAGCGTTGGAAGATCTCCCACAGGGTGGACCGATGACTGGGTATGAAGCTCAAGAATCTAATGTATGTGAGACCGACCGGAGGACCGGTCTATTTGATGACTCTTAAGCGAGAACCACATAGGACCGACGCACAAGTGGGCTTTGTCTGATTTATACGTAGTGGTGCGTCGCGTGGCGTGGATCTAATGTAGCTCTAAAAGTCTAGTTGCCATATAAAATGTACGGAGAATGACGCGCCGAGATCGGCGTACATGGTCCACGTGTACCCAATGTAGTACCTTTGTAGCGACATCTATGTCGTCACATAAGAACTAATCCTGCATCGCGCAAGTAAAGTTCTCCGCGCGATTTGAACGTATAGAACAGCCCGAAATCATCTATCGGACCAGACATAACACCCGTCTGGTCGGAGGATCCTCCCTTTTCAACTGAGGTATGTGGGACTTTATCGTCTGTTCCACCTACCTCTAATATAATAAATATAATATAATTCCACAACTATCACACAACGTCGTCTAGTCCTAAGTTAAGCAGAGCTTGTGTTATGGGTACTAAACAGCTGATAAACATACTTATATATTTCTAAATACATACATACTATAGATAAATTACACCCAGACACAGAACAAATGATCGTGCTCATCACACAAACATTTGTCCTGGGTGGGAATCGAACCCACGACTCCGGCTTAGCAGTCAGGGACTCTAAACCTTTAAGGGACGCTTATGCCCAGCACTCGACATCTTTTCACTAAAATAGATAATGATGGTGACTGATGGTGACTTCAAAACGGAATATTACTGAAACTAAAAATACTGAAGAAGAGAAAGCACAATAAGTGTGACCTCAAAATATAATCTAGTTTTCAAAGCAGGGAACTGTTGCCGTGCCACGCGGAAAATAGGTCAATCATTATCCGTTAGAAGTTGTCTGAAAGGGACACAGATGAAAGTAAAATAGAAGTATCTAGTAATGGAACACTTTGTGTATGGTGCCTTTATTCCTTTAACATAACATTTATTTCGTTTATTGATTTTTCTCATCTATATTGAATCCCTATTTCTCTTGGTTAACGGCTGGACCGATTTCGCTAATTCTTTTTTTGTTGTGTTTTTTATTGTCAGGAGAAAGTTTTTGTGAAAGAAAATATTAAGAAAATTAGGGTAGGGTAGGTAGGTAACGTAGGATAGAGCGGGGCGAAGCCGCGGGCAAAAGCTAGTATATATATAAAAATGAACCCTTTTTCAAAAACTCATCTTTTTTAAAATATTTTCTAATACTTCGAACAAGATTGTTACATAAAAAAATACTCACAATTTGTGTAAAACTAATCCAATAAAGACCTTTGAAAATCTGTTATTTTTCGTGAAATTTGGCCCTTCATAATGTACTCAATAAATTAAAAATATAAAAAAGTACTTCTATAGAAGCCTTTCACATTTAATCGAGATTCTAAATAATTATTCAATTTTTCTCAAAAACTGTTAAGGGTTTAAAAAAAAAAAACACGTATTTCCTAGTTAATCACGCATGCTAACAGAGTTTTCAGGCGTTATTTCTCTTTTTTCGTGTTGCCTCTTTATCTAACATCGCATTGAATTGCGTTAGATGAAGCAACAAGCTTCTAAACGAGAGCGTCATGTCACACAAACCCCTCCGGCAGTTACTATACGGCTCAATGTATCATGTCATCGCCCAGGTATTGTAATTAAATTATTGTCTCCCCCTGGAATTATATTTACGGCCCTGAGCCACATAACATACGGGTAGAAAAGGTCAGGTCGATACAGTGAGCGAGAACCTCAAAAGGGTAGTTTGAAAAAGTTTTTTATTTTTTAACTACCACACAACTCCGTCTAGTCCCAAGCTAAGCAGAGCTTGTGTTATGAGTACTAGACAACTGATTAACATACTTATATATTGCTAAATACATACATATTATAGATAAATTACACCCAGACACAGAACAAATGATCGTGTTCATCATACAAACATTTGTCCTGGGTCGGAATCGAACCCACGACCTCCGGCATAGCAGTCAAGGTCACTTACCACTAGACCAACAGGCCAGTCAGCAACCTACAGCAACCCCCTTTTTTTGAAGTGGGAAATCATCCAGTCTTATCGCGCTCTAGGGTGGAGCGAGAGGGGGGTGTCAGACTTCTACTGACTAAAACACCAGGATTCTAATAATAAATGATATGCCGGGCGTTCCAATGATGTGTCTGGTCGGAGGATCCTCCCTTTTCAATGGAGGTATGTGGGACTTTACTCTCTGTTCCACTACCCCTAAACTACAATACAATGAAATTCTCAGCTCCATTTTACCGACATCACGCCTGTTTCAATGATTTCACATATCTCCCATTTATGCAGACAGTTGATATTTTTTTAATTAATATAAACTAGTGCTTGACTGCGATCCCACCTGATGCTATTATATAAATTGTATACATCTATATAATTTATTGACAGGTTCATTTTTAATATTCTATAGCTTCTTTTTATAATGTGTATGTGAGAACACCGTAGACTCAAGGATTTGAGATTCAAGGATTACAATTTTTATTGTGCTTTTGTGTATAAGCTGACCGATCTACATTGTCCTCTCATATCTATAAATATTGTATTATGGAAATATTGTATTATGGAAATATTGTAGAAACAACCACTTTTTTAAAAGAGTAACCATGGAGTTTCTTGTCGGTCCTTCTCCATAGGAAGCGACCAATTGGAACCGTGCGCTAGCTTCTGACGTTTTATAAGTGCTCATGTAGGCCTATGTGAAATAAACGATTTTGAGTTCGAGTTTGATGGTAAGCAGTGATGCAATCATTGATGGTGAGATTAAAACAATAACCAACAATATCCACTAGGAATCAATTTCCGAATAATTAAAACAGCCACTGAACTTCACTCGAAGAAATTCCGCCAAAAACTTCTGAACTTTCCGGATGTGTGTTTAGGGGCCGTCCAAGTATTACGTGAGCAGGGAGGGGGGTTAATATTTGCAAATAATCGCAAATATTAACCCCCCTCCCTCTTGTCAGCAAAACGTAAGAAAAGCTCTACCCCACCCCCTCATGTTTACGTAAACATTGGTACATGCATTTTTCAATTTGTTCTGATTTCGTTATTGAGGACTGGTTATAAGTCTAGAAATAAGGAATAGGCTTGAAATAGAGGCTGACTCTAAGTCTTCAAGGACATCGGATATTTGTTGATTTCATGTGATTTTGGAACTCCGATATCTCTTAAATATATATATATATATATACTGCTGACGTAACTATAGTGCTTACGTAATACTTGAATGGCCCCTTATTATTGACATGTTGTATAAAGGGCCATCCTTCTGCACTCGTCTATTTTGTGCTCGAACTTAAAAGGGACGTTGCGCTACACGGCAGGGCAGGGACGCCAAATTAGATAATTGAATCGTGGTTTGATGTCGCGTCGAATCGATTGGTTTGAGTCGGTAATTTTGAACCAGAGTGTACGGTACTGAGAAATAATAACCCTTTATGAATTGAGAGCAGTGTCTACTGTAATTTGACAGGTTTACATATTCTGTACATATTACTTAAGATCCTCTTATAGCAGGAAATTGGTTAGTTTAGTTTACTCAATTAAAATAGAAATTAAATCATCCAATGACATCCGAACTTGGGCGGAGCGGGAGCGTGTGTCAGACTTTTATTGGCTGAAAACCCACTTCTGTTTCTTTTTTGTTTTTCATACCAGAACCGGGCTTTCAGAAGCGAACCTATGGCCCCAGTAGGCTTCAAACCTGAAGCGTGCGTGGAGCAAAACTCGCCGTCGACGATTTGGGCTTGGTCCGTCAACAAGCCCACGCCTACGGTGGCCGCAAAATATGAGGGCCGCACCCTCGTGCGTGCACGTGCGGCTTCCTCCTTGGAGGCGACCGCCTGCCTGCCTCCTCGTTTCGGACCATGACCAAGGCCCGGCGCGAGAGATCGCTGCCGATGATCGCCCACGAGGGCACGGCGATTCTCTGCCCAGCCGGGCCACACCTCTACCGTATGCTCCACCATGTCCTACCAGCAGTCCAAGGGCGCCATACCTCACAGTCGACCAAACCGAAACCCTTATAGGATCACTTTGTTGTCCGTCTTTCAAGACCCCAATTCAGTCATCATCACCATTTCACCCGAAAGACGTCCACTGTTGGAATCGATTCCAATAATTTTTACACAATATTATATTTTATTCCTAAACATATGTATTTAAAAAAGGTCATAAGTTGAGACTAAGTACAATACAGGTCACTTCAGGTCATAGAGGCCATTAGACACCAGCGCACATCTGTGCGCGGGAGCAAAACCAGTCGAAGCCTACTGGGGTCATGGGTTAACTTCCGAAAGGAATGCCCGGCCCCGGCACGATAGGCTACGAAGGAACGGGGTAGGTTTTTAGTCAGTAAGAGTCTGACACTACTTCCCGCTCCGCCCAAGGGCGGGATTTGTCATTGGATAATTTTACCTACCATAAAAAAAAACCACCCCTCAGTGGCCCGGATGGCCCGGTGACCATATGTTAGTGTGGACAATCAGGTAACATAACAAGCTTATAACTTTTTGATTTTTCATGATACAGTTATGAAATTTTGTATATAGATTCTTTGCATAAAAATACTAGACCCGTGTATCAGGTTTCGCATATAATATTAAAAATAAGGTTGTAATAAAACAATTACATAAAATAATCAATATTATTAAATTAATTAAAACGATTATAGAACTCCCCTTATTATGCTTCCCCTTGACATAAAAAAAGCTGAAAGTAAATTTTCCAATTCGGAACTACTACTTGAAGTGCTCTCAACTTTAGTTCGGTCTTCGTCAGAATTGTCATATTTTAAGTCCTATTAATGATTTGATATATATCATAGTATTTATTAGTTTATAATATTAGCATATATACGTATTTTATTATTATAAGCAACTAATTTTATTGATACTAAGTATATTATATTTGAAATATCTGTTTATTTATTGTGCACACCTACCACAGTTTTGTCTTTTTAACCCAAAGGTGGCTGGTAGAGAATGCCTTGTTGCATTAAGTCCGCCTATGTACCACTATTGTACATGAAGACTAAATAAATAAGAACTCCCGTAAAATTTGCTCCTTCAAAAGTACCAGGGCGGCAGTAATGAGTAGGAACTTATATTTAGCTTGGAGTTCATTCGAGGGTCATCCATCGTGCACGCTACAGCGGCGCCCTACGTCCTTTATTATTAACGCCCTATTGGCTACGAATCCCAAATAAGGTCAGTGTAAGCGCCATTTATCGACTTTTTTATAAATAGATGCAAGTGCATTAAAAGAGCCATGGAAAGTGGTTATTTCTGAAATAAATTGTCGTGTCCTTGTGGAGGCCTCCCGGGGCGGGTTTTTGTTTTAATGGGGGTTGGGGGGGTAGGAGGGTAAAGAATAAACTGCGACCTACCAAATATACCATGTTCTTAAAAATCGGTCATACCGTTTCTGAGGAGAACGATGACAAAAACTGTCACACGAGATTTTTATATTGATACTTCTTCCAGCGTCTTCGGCCACGTGAACGTCGGCTTCTCCGTACAAACTTCCAATGCCCCCTTAGGGGTTTTTTTTTATGGTAGGTAAAATCATCAAATGACAAATCCCGCCCTTTGGTGAGGCGGGAGATATTGTCAGAGTCTTACTGACTAAAAACTTACCCTGTTCCATTCATTGCCTTCGATCCAGGGCCCCGGGGTTCATTTTGACCTATCCGTTGGCGCCAGTTGGCTTCGGCCCTGCTGGGCCCCTACAGTTTGCTGACTACTCCTTGAGGCGCGCGGGAACAGTGCGCGCCGTAGATGACTTGGGCTCGAACCGGTCTGTTAACGGACGGACAGCGAGCTACCCATTGCCCGCCATCCGCAAGCGTGCGCCCCCTTACTGGGTGGAGTTTCGTACGTAAAATCCTTTCTTAGCGAATGAATAAAATTTCTACCCTATAAGGAACCTACTTGCCAAATTTAAGGTGTTATAGTTTCTGAGATTTCGTGATTAATCAGTGAGTGGTATTTCGCTTTTATATACCTATATAGATTAGAAGAATATATTTTATTTTATTTATTTATTTACAACTTGTACAACATAACACAGCACATCCAAGGCGCTGCACAAGAAAACTTACAAACTAAAAATATATTTAATGAAACAGTTTTTTATTTTTTATTATAGTAGATAGTGTCAGACTTACTGACTAAAAACCTACCCTGCTCCTTTCATTGCCTTCGTCCCAGGGCCCTGGGTTTCATTTTCACATAACCTTTGGCCACAGAATAAAACAATAATAACATTTCCATAACATTGCACAAATAAATAAAAGCTAACATAATAATTTACATATTTATATAACATTAGAATATATCTTCTTTGCCCATCGCTGCTCCTCTGGGATCTGAAGTCGGGTCTCGATTTTGGAAATTGGGCTTTCTTGAGGTCTCTCTCGATGTTAGACCACCAGGTATGAATATATAATTTTATGTACTTTTGTATTGTCTCCAGGTTTCATAGAGATGATGTCAGGCTACGTGCCGCAGTTCGGCCGTATAGACGCAGGGCTGGTCTGCACATGGGTGCTCGAGTTGGAGGCTGAGCTCAACCCTCGGGATGATACTGACTCGATTTCCAACCCTGGTGAGTATATACAACCATTTAGGACCCAAATACAAAACTGTAAGCGACGTCGCATCGTAAAAATCTAAGTGTGCGATTACGAAGACGCGGCGCGTTGCGCTGCGCGTCGGGCGGTCCGTCTTACATTGCGATATGTTTGTGTTTGCTCGAGCGATGACGCGGCCCGCTGCTGCAATATACGACGAAACGCCCAACGCGCCGCGTCTCCGTAAACACGGCCTCATGGTAGCAGTCTGTAGCGACATCTATGTGGTCACATAAAAACTAATCATGCATCGCGCAAGTAAGATTCTCCGCGCGATTGGAACATATAGAATAAACCCGAAATCATCTGTCGGGCAGTAGCCCACCAGATATAACACCTGTCTGGTCGGAGGATCCTCGCTTTTCAACGGAGGTATGTGGGACTTTACTCTCTGTTCTGCATCCCTCCAAAGGTCTACACTAGAGTAAAGGACAAGTGGAGCACGAGCCGAGCCGAGCACAAATTCGTGTAGCTTGGTCCGACTTTAGAGGAACCGAGTACAAGTGCAAACCAACCTAAAGGCTCGCTCTGCGATCGACGTATCGCAAAAACTTGCTTCTGCGTACTTTGTGTGGCATCGCATCGCACATTGTGTGGTCTTCAAAACCGATGATTTGCAGCATGATATCGCAACGCAGTAATTCGCGTCGCTGGTTTTTGCGATGCGGTGTTGCACCGCAGTTTTGTGTGGGAGCCCTTGGAAGGATTTTACTAACAAAGACAAAACTTTGTTCTAGACGATTCAGCTAGCAGCGATAGGCTGAGTCTGACCCTGCAGAATCTGAGCGAAATGCTACCTCCTATGACCAAGAACAACAGGTAAGTTTACGTAGAACGTGTTTCTGAATTGAGTATTTTGAGTTACAAACTTCTCTGACTCTAATAGCAAATTTTGACAGGTTTTCAGGCTAAAGCAGAGTCACATACAACACACTACACATCACCACAACGACAACACAACACCACAACAATAACTTAAGCACAACAACACAAAAAACTGCATAAAACAAATCATTATTATTTTTAACACCTTATTGTAATCACCTGCATGCTGAGCAAATAAATCAATGTTCTATTCTATTCTATAACAACTATACAACACCACACACAACACAACAACAACATAACAACCTACACAAGAATAACACAACACTAACCGACTAGTGACCGTTATTGACAACTTTAAATGCTTAAATCAGAAACCGAGGGTTTGTTTATCCTAGACTAGCACATAGGACACTTTTACCCTGAGAGTATATTTTCTTGGGATAATTTGCTACTATCACGCGAGCGAAGCCGCTGGCAGTAGCTAGCCGAATATACGTGCAAATTTGTCACTGCAGCCCTCGGCTCCATAACACAGTCACCTACGGCTCGTGCGAATTTTGCCTCTGTCTCAATGACAAACTTTCTGCACTTGTATCAAAATGTACTATTTCCACCATTTTCAGGTCCCATTCCAACTCGGAGTCATCGGAGAGCGTGGAGGGCAATCGTCGTCCTCTTCTAGAAGAGGACGTGCACGCTGATCAGTGCCAGGCTCTAGCCGAGATGTTTCCCAATACTTGTGCTATGGAGGTAAGATATTATTTTCTTTGTGTATTGCGTGACAAGGTTTGATTTTCTACAAACCATGTGCGGAGTAAAGTTCAGTGGCTGTTTAAGTTATTTGCAAATTGATTCCTTGTGAATATTGTGATGTAAAATTGGTGTAAATTTTAGTTTTGTAGGTAAAAAGATCATCGGTGATGATGCACTTCTCGAGTCAAAACTCCAAAGTCTTGAGCATCGACGCTGAGTTGCTAGCCTATCGGTTTTCTACCGTTTACATTTCGGGGAGTGTGCATTGGAATTGCACAATTTAATTCCACCAACTGCGTTCCAACATCGGACCACTAGACGTACGGCATTGCGCCACCGGTACATGGTGGGCATCCCACTTATACGTACAATCGTTTTGGGAACACATTCATTATGCGTACAGCTAAGTAGTGGAATTCCCTGCGGGAGTCTGTGTTTCCTGATAAACTACAACCTACGGGTCTTTAAGTCAAGAATGAATAGGTTACTTCTAGGCAAGCGTGCTCCATCGTTGGCCACATCATCACTTACCACCAGGTGAGATAGTGTTCAAACGCGAGCCTATAAAAAAAAACTCAAGTTTCTGCGCAACTTAACAATATGTGGAATCATTTAAGCAGGCGCGATCTCGGTAAAATAAAAGCCGAGATTTTTATTGTATTGTTTTCGTTGACTTGATACATTTACTGCCAAATTCTGGAATAGCATTAACATATATTCTAATGTTTTAATGGTTAATAAATTAACTATTCATACAAAGAACTGGCTTAAAGAACTTAGTATCCAAGGCAAAAACATTAACAAAAAAAAAAAAACAAGCCACGTGCAAGTTGCAGCAATAGCAAGACTTTTTGTCATAGGTAATTTTTATGGTTCCGGACCCGAAGTGTGCCTACGGGACACTGTTACTAAGCTTTTGCCTTATTCCTCCCTCGCAGTGCTCGGGAGTTAATTATATGAATCCCTCACTGCGTTCGGGATTACAACTTAACAACCTTCGTTTCGTTTGGCAATCAACATGCTGCCCGCGACTTTAGGACACTGCTTTGACACTTGTCACATAATCTACTATTTCACTTCATTATTTAGGGTACTTTTATAAAATTTTAAAGTGCTTTGATTGTTTATTATGTCTTTCTTACTTCAAAAAACTAATTATCATATTTTCCATCTCCAGATCAAGCACTGCGTCTCTATCGCCCACGGTGACGTGGAGCGCGCCGCCGCAACGCTGTTACACCGTCGCGAACAAGGCCAGTCGCTGTCCGCGGCCGCGCTACACACCGCCGCTCGCCAGCCGCTCTGTGATGACCACGAGCTGAAGAACAGGATCATTGCTCGGTAAGTGTTACACTTACCCCGTCGCGAGTATACTGTCACAGTTATTTCTTTTTTTTCACACAACGCCATCTAGTCCCAAACTAAGCAGAGCTTGTGTTATGCGCGGCAATCATAATTTTTAGTATCTATTTTAGCATTTTGAGTTGACTCTATTTTTTTGTCCAAAATCTGTTTATGCAGTTCAGTTGCCTGATGGTTGGTTAACAAACATACACACATACAAACTTTTATTTTTTAATATAGGTACACTACTGCTTGACCCTTCATCATGTGTGAAATTAAAAATACTCAGGTCTGCGGTACCTTGAAGCTGTGATAAAATCAAACTTCTAAGTTAGCGAAAAAAGGTACGGCCGTTTATGTCGCAAAAACCTCAAAAAACGTATAATTATTTCAACACTCTTAAGGGAATTAAAATTCATAGGGTATTTCCCGTTTGCTTAGAATCAAGGTCTTGTACCGCATCTCTATATATATAAAAGAAAGTCGTGTTAGTTACACTATTTATAACTCAAGATCGGCTGAATCGATTTAGCTGAAAATTGGTGGGAAGGTAGCTTAGCACCATAAGAAGGACATAGGATAATTTTTATCACTTAAGTAAAAAAAAAAACTAAAACTGCTTATTTATTGGTATAGTAGAGTAGTGTAGGATAGAGTAGGGCGTAAGAGCGGGAGCAAGGCCGCGGGTAAAAGCTAGTATAGAAATAAAACTGAAAACTGTGTGGTTATAACAAAAAAAAAAAAATTGCGATTCGGGAAGAAAATCTTCGTAACTCAATTCGGGAATTGAACTGTTTTCGTAGGTAGTGTGTATAGGATCTTCAAATCCAACTCGCTCTTGGCCGCTTTTCATAGACAACTTTCTTCTTCACCAATAACCAGCTCCTTTCCACCTTCCAGCTACTCCTATGTGGACAAGAACTCCGACCAGAAGGAGCACAAACCGCTGGCTCCTAAGATCGAGCCCAAGAAGATGGTGCGCTACCGAGACAACAAGATCGTGTCGCTTAAAGGCGAGAGGTACACTGAGGTACGTTACTTGTTGAACGATAGCTTCCTCTCGGAGAGGGAGAGGATTTTCGATTGTGTAATGATTTTGTCAAGAACAGTCCCCAGCGGGCATAAAAACATCACATGTGCAATTCACCTAGAGCAAATCATATTCCGAATTTCTAGCAGATCATAAGCAATTCTTCTAAGGTTCATAAAATGTAATATCTTAATTGATCAATAATGCTCATTTAGTGGCGCTCATTACCAAATATTTTTGTTAGAATGCGGATAATGCAGTGGGCCACAATATTGTAATCACTTACGTTCATTGTTAATTTATTAGTATGCATTGTATATTGTGGTTGTTAATTGTCCCTAAATAAACAAACTAAAAAAATAGAAAATGGTTGCACAAATTAGTCGAATCATACTCAATTCACTACATATCAGAATGATATTCCTTGTAAATATTGCCGTATAAAAAAAAATATATGATTAATTTTATGATTCTGCTAAAGTGGCCTTTTTAGCCCCCCAAGTCTTACATCTATGTCTTAATATTATTTGCGACTGTAACACGTATTCATACACCGTTAAATTTTGATCACTTTAATGCCGTGGAGTGTCGATCCGGTACATGAAACACTATCGATCTGTAAAGATAGAAAATAAAAAAAACAAAATACTTTTTTTCTAAAACTCGAATTAATAGAAAGAAAGAAAAATAGTTTATTTGCCACAATCATGGTGCATACCTTTACCTTAAAATAACAACTTCAAACAACGACTCTGTATAATAAAAAGTACATAATAAGATTTTGTAGGTCGTTGCGTGCTACCTACAGATCATTGGACTCGCTCAGCTGACGTTTACTTAAAGAAATCAATTTCTAACATCCGTAAATTAAATCGAGTAAGTGAGCAAATCTGAGCGAGTCAATGATCTGTAGGTAATTGTCGATCATTACCTACGGGTCATTGACTAATTGATATCTTTACATGTAAATCAATAGTGTTTCATGTACCGGACCGACCCTCCACGGGATTAAAACGATCAAAATTTATCCGTGTATACTACTGATTATTGAACAAAAACTTCCAGGTACCCAAATCCGGAGCCGACGAGGAAAACTTAAAGAAGCCCAAAAAGCATCATTGCCCTTAACCATTAAGTGTATGTCAGTACAGCGGACAAGCGGCCCCCGCGCCCCTCCCCCCCGCGCGCCCCCCGCGCCGCTCCCACCCCCCCTCCCGCGCACGCTCGTCCCCCCTACTTCGTGAAAACCTGAAACTTCGGGTTTTCGCCGATCCCAACGTAAACCAATGCGTAATTGTAATTTTAGTCTCGACTACACTTTTAAAGTGTTTTAATGTAATCATTCGTAGTAAATTAATGTATAAGATTATTATATCATATTCGATTTGTAGTAGTTTCAACGCGAGCGTAACTAAATGTGTCAAATGTTATAAAATTCGCGTCAGAAAACGTCTCGATTTGACGGTATACGCTCAAAATTTTAAAGACGACTCAAAATATAAATCTAGTGATTTTCAAACAAAAAAATGCGTAAAAACTACACGTGTAACTTATTACCTATGTATAACTTTAATCAATTGTGATTTCGACGTAAATTCCTTATGGAGTACATTCGTAATTCCCCGTAATTTTGACAGTCGGATGAGCGAGCGTGCGTCTGTGTGTGTCCGTAGATTAGTTATAGTGAAAAAAGTGCGTGATTCAAATTATAATAATTACTTTTACCCGCTTAAATCCAGTACTGATTTTATAAAATTATTTAATTTTAATACGTCACAATTTAAACGCATAGACTGTAATTATTTTATTATTAATTTAATTTCAAATATATTTATTTTTAATTGTAAGCTTTGTAGGCAGCTCCACAGTATTACTTGTTCTATGGCATCGAGTGAGAAGTGTCACTGTGTTCAAGATAGAAAATGTAAGGTATGTAAAATGGGAAGAAAGGATGCCATGGATACGAATTTTGGAGCGCTAAAATGTAGCTCGGGGAATGTTCGCCATGTAAAAGTCGCCCAGCGGCATTTTAGCGGCTCGGCCGACCATTTTGGATTTCCAATAGTTATAAGTAAAAAGATCTGTTTTACTGTGATTTCGTACTTTTATTATAATTTTATTGTCATTAAAAATGTGATTCCTAAGATAGGTTTAAAGTTTTTACATACATCTGTGATCGTGATGCCATTTCATTTGATAATTTATTACCCTTTAAGCGGTGTTTATAGTTATTTAAGTTTCGACAATAGTTATAATCCGCATTCATTTCAAAATGGACGGATGTTTCTTTTGTGATGATGTTTTTATTTAGTTTTATTGATAATATGATAATGATTCAGATTCACTGTAGCAGCGGACATATCAATTGTTGATATGACCGCTGCTGATATTACTAAGCAGCATAGAATTAGCCTTATGATGCTCCCACTGTTGGGACTCAGGCCTCCTCTCTAAGAGATTTCCTCGTGGCCTTAGCGGATAGTCCATCTCTACGGCTTACTAAAAGGTAATAAAAATCTCAAATCATTATGTCCATTCAAGTCAAATTTTATGAAAACAAAAATGATGTGCCATATGACCATACACAGAAGTGAAAACTTTAAGACGAGGGTATTACAAAATCGTAAACGTTCGGGAAAGTTCGGCCGACTCGAGCCGATGTTAGCCGACCGAGTGTTAACACAGCCGAACGTGACGGCTCAGTCTCATTCAATACCCACAACATAATACAAAATGGTAATCGTTCGGGAAAGTTCGGCCAACTCGAGCCGACCTCACCCATTGTCCACAAAAACACATGGTCACCGAGCCATCTGGGCCCATCTGTGAGCTGGTTCCTAATACTCATTATGACCTGCAGTGACCTGTATTGTACTTAGTATCGGTGGTGTCCAACTATACTTTTGGGAAAAAATATAACATGGTGTAAAAATGATTGGAATCGATTCAGTTACTGATTCTGAACAAACTATATTCAGGTTTCGCATATCCTAAAAATAATGTTGTTTAGCTCCATCTCTTTAACAATTCAATTTAGGCTGTCAAATGGATCGCTGTGTCTAAAATAAGTTTTCACTCCAAAAAAAACGTAACTACTGAATCATTATCAAATTATCTGAATTTAATTTTAATAAATTATTTAAATAAGTTTGTGACAGACTGATTTATTTACAAATAATCATCTCATTGAATGAGATATAATTATTATTTTTTATTTTATTTTTCGTATACAGCTTGGCTGTATATCGTCTCTCTATTTCTTATTATTTATTTGTTTTACTTTCGCTAATCTTTTGTAGGAATATTTTAATATTTTCGTTATTGAATGAACTTCAAAATAAATTAGATGAAGCATAATTTTATTAGAACATAAACTCCCCATTACTGGGACTCAGGCCTCCTCTCTAATTCCTTGAGCACAAGTACCGAGCGAGACAGTTTTTTTTTTATGGTAGGTAAAATCATCCAACGACAAATCCTGCCCTTAGGCGGAGCGGGAGATAGTGTCAGACTCTTACTGACTAAAAACCTACCCTGTTTCTTTCCTGCCTTGGATCCAGTGCCCTGGTATGCATTTTCATACCTCCCCAGAGCCCCAGACTAGGCCTCGACCCTACTGGGCCCCTACGTTTTGCTGACAACTCCTTGAGGCGCGCTTTCAACCGAATACTCGGCACGTATAAACATAACACCGAGTGCTCGGCCGAGCGATTATCTCTACAACTCGCTTACATCACTGTCTCGGCCGAGCAACATTTTACTGTCTCACCCTTTTAGCCGGTACGTGTGATCAAGGCATAAGACAGGGTATGAGTCGTAATCTAACACGCGGGCCCTGTACAGGTCAGTGGATGTCATACAAATTTTTTGCTTATAGAATAATTATGTCCGTTTTCTAATGCTCCCTTATTTAGTGATAAAAGTTCTAATATTTCAAACTCATTGAAAAAAATAACGAAAATATTAAATTGATCTTACAAGGACCAGCTTATTTATTTGGGCTTTTAATTGAATTAAATAATACTTTTGGAATTGTTAATAATACTGTGAAATGACTTTATCATAATATTCTGTATAGTACGAGTATGTAAGTTATCAAAAAATAAAAGGCCCCTTTTGACATTTTTATTTTGACTATCTAGCGGCTTGTCCGGTGTAGTGTAGCTACTACTACACCGAACCCATAAATATTATTTTAGTAGACAAAATACAAATGTCAAAACGGACCTATTATTATTTGACAACTTTAACCGCCGTCGGATAAATTCGACAAATACTTTCGCGTTGATTCCGCCAGGGTCGCACATCTACAGCCAAATACTCCATCTCGTCAGCTCTTCTGTCATCTATTGATCGAAGAGCTAAACGAGATGGAGTACCCAGTCGCAAACACACGACCCTGGCGAATAGGACACGAAATTAATCCTCAGATACATGGGGATAAAATGTTCTGCAACATGCCGCGCTACGCAAATTCTCCAAAATGTCCCATGTTATGAGCATTTGCAAGTTGCGGGACACAGCAACGTTGCAGCGTCACGTAGATTGAGCGTTCCGCGATAAGTTTGGGGTCATTTTGTCCCCAAATGTACCTGATTTTTTTGAATTCTGGTATAAAGAACAATACGAAATGAATACTAAAATATAAATCCGACTACAGACCGCTGTAAGAGTTATTCTTGCGTGTGGACTGGGCGCGCGCACGTTCCGATTATGTACCTATTGACATAGTTAAAATGCTCTGTTCGCATGCGTAGTGTGCACAGATCGCGCGCACAAGTCATTCACACTATAGAAATTCTGTTACATTGCTACATCGTGGACAGCAAATACTTTCATGAACTCAGAAAGCCCGGCTTTATATTACCTCACTCAAATAAAAATTGTATGATTCTTTTTTTAAATAGTCATTACACAGTATTATTCACAAAGACTTGTATTAAAAAAAAAAATATTTCGCCAAAATTTGGTGCTAAATCAAATTAAAAAATGAAATTGCCAAAACGCATAGTTAAAAAAATCTCGATTTTAAATTGTTAAGAATATTCTATGTATCTTTTTTGACGCTTGCTTTATTCTTTGACGATATTAATTTTATTAAAGGACGACTTTAAAAAATGGAGAATAATCTCTGCAGAAATATAGAACCGAAATAAAATGAAAATGATTGATGTTACTTCGCCGACGTAGTGTGCGGTCAGGGGTCAAAAGTGCAGTTGCACTCTACTAATGCTAAAGTGTGTAAAATTTCTTTGTAAAAGAGGGCCAGTGGGCCACAACTGGTTTATTTAATTCTTTAGGTTCTATGGTAAAAACGAACTGAGTGCTGATCCATTGATCCCGTTCTATAAAAAAATTCTAGACATTTTATTATCGGTAGAGTGCAACTGCACTTTTGAGCCCTGACTGTACATGATATCTATTTATCTAATGCCGATAAAACAAAAAACAATTAAGACAATTAATTAATTACTTTATCGAGGTTCGTCATCATTTCAGCCGAAAGACGTCCACTGTTGGGCATAGGCCTCCCCCAAGAGTCGCCACACCGACCGGTCCTGTGCGTCTCGCATCCATTGTATTCCCGTGACCCTCACCAAGTCATCGGTCCACCTTACGGGAGGCGGGAGGCCTTCCAACAACTATTACAGATAAATTTTACGGTTGTTTGATAAATCATTTTAGATAACATCAAGATTGAGGAGTATCTCTAATTATCTGATTCTGACAATGTCATTTTAACCTTTAAAAGCCTGTGTCGGTTATATCCGACAAATACTCTCGCATTTATTCCGCCCGGGTCGCACATCCAAAATCCATCCAATACTCCATCTCGTCACCTCTTCTGTCACTTATGGGGATTGAAGAGCTAAACGAGATGGATTACACAGTCGTAAACACACGACTCTGGCGGATAGGACGCGACATCACTCGTCGGACATATCCGACGCAAGTGGTGATATAAAAATACGACCTAACTTCTATGAGAAAAGAAAAGGTTTCTTTTTTTTAAACTTGTCCATTAATATAATTAATTGACTATCTATTGTTGAATCTCTAAAAACGTATCGTTTTGAATTTTACTTGTCAGTATTATTTGTTAACTGAAAATGAGTTATTTACAAAAAAAAAAAAAATAATACCAGAAAATTGCAGTTTATTTTAATGGCGGACTATATTATTCATAGATTGTAAATTCTATAGTAGGAACAAAATAAATAAAAAACTTTAATGAACAGACTAAATAAATAAGGAAATAAACATAATTATATTTTGAATGTAACAGAACAAAAATACAGAATTTTCGGCGGGATTTTTAAGAGTGCAGTTGTGGCTGTTTTAATTATTCGCAAATTGATTCCTAGTGGATATTGTGATGTAAAATTGATGTAGTTTTGTATCTCAAGTGTTTGCGCAACTTGATAATATGTGGATCATTGAAACAGGCGCGATCTCGGTAAAATGCGGCTGAGAATTTTTTGTAGTGTTGACTACCTCAGCGAAGTTTGCCGAGAAGGCCAAATACTACAAAAATAAATGAATGTGTTATAACCATATTCTATTAGTAAACAAAGTCACTGTATTCATCGAATTACATGGCTCAAAGTACTTAGTATCCAAACCAAAAACATTAGATGTATAAAAAAAAACATTTTTTTAAATCTAATCTATGAATGATATAAGTTTAATCTGCGAGACGCCGATTTATACCGCTATACACATTTTTTTTTTCTATCAAAATTGTACATTTCTGTCTTACATTATTGAATTGGTCGCTAAACGTGATATCTTGCCATAAATAATATAACAACAAAATGCTTCAATAACCCCATTTTTTTTTTTAATGAAGTATCAACAAAATCCTTTTTATAACACACAATTTTTTTAGACTGTCTTCAACTTCAACTTCAAAAAGAACCTATCAATATAAAAAAAAAATCATGTTACCCGCCACGTAAAAAAGTTTACTGGTATACTAGCTAAATTATATTTACATTTCTAAATATTTGGCAAATTCCTATAGATTTTGACTTTTTTAATAACGTAGACAAAATATACAATTTTGATGTCAATCTAAAATCCAAGATGGCGGCAATCACAGATGCAATAAAAACTCTAAATCTCTCACCGCATTTATTTTCTATGTTTTTATTTTTATTATTTTAATTTTAAGTAAAATATGATTGTGTATAGTTTTAATGAATTTTTGTAAGCAGTGCCGGCTTTAGCCTTGCCAAAATCAAATGATATTATTTATTCTATTGGTATTCCAATAGATTTTACAACGTGAATTTGACATTTGGCCCTATTTAGGGCATTATTTTAAATAGCTTGACGTCACCCCCAATTAGGACATTATGTGACTTACCCCCGATTTCTGAATTGAAAAATTATAAGTTGAATATTTTTCAAACTACCTTCGCCTGGAAACCTGTCAAAATTTGGCATTCTAGTAGGGTTTGAGTCATTTTATAACACATAAGTAATACTCAATTCAGAAACCTAGCCATAACCACCGATTTAGGTCACTGTTTCACGTCTACACTAATTACAAGCACTAAATATTTGGCAACTACACTATTTCACGACGTTCTAAAGCACTATTTAACGACATCAATATAGGGCACTTTGTCGACACGTCGATATGCCACTATTTGACGACTCTAATAGACACTGGATACTCCAATGTAGAGCACTATATGACGATACTATATAGGGCACTCTTTGTCTAGATGCAAATATAGGGCACTATTTGACGACACTACATTGGTCGACACACCAATATACATCACTATTTAGCTATTTTTGACGTCATCCTAATTTTAAAGGCACTATTTGACATCAAACCCTAATTTGTTTGTGGCATTATTGACTTTATAGTTACATATGTACTTTACCCAGGGCCCTTGTAGCTCTGTAATGACGTCATCCCCATGTAGGGCACTATTTGACGTCTCCCCGGTTGTGTTTTTGATTGTATCATCTAAAGCCGGTACTGGTACATGCGATGATCACGCTCTCGTTGTCATATCTAAGTCCAGTGTGAACAATTGTACTGAAATATATCGTTAATATCCCTAAACATGTGTTTTATTTTATACTCATTTGTCATTTGTAGATTTCTACTATCATCGATATGGCTTAATTTGTAAAGGTGGGTATACGCTAGAGGAGCCGAGCACAAATTCATGTAGTGTGGATTGATTTAAGGTGGATATACACTATAAGCATTTTCTCGAGCATTTATATGTAACGTAAAGTTCTAACGAATGGTACAATACAGGTAAATGCACAGTTTCAAAAGCATTTCTTTGCAATGTAACATTCCTGCGAATGCTCTACCTAATGTACACAGCGAGCGTGCAAGTTATCTGTTACCATTTCGTTGTAAACTAAACGTCGTTCGTCCCGCTCCCCCGCATCGCGCTAAAGCTCGACAAAATTACGCACAATATACATAATTATTACAACTTAGTTTGTAACCACAGAATACTTTGTAATATACTGTTTGTAACAAAATGGCGAGCGTGCTCGACGTCTGGTTCGTAAGGGTGATACACTAAAACATAACATGGCCCGGCTCGTTGTTCTATTACTAGTAAATGCTCTGGTCTATACTCACCCTTACAAGCCTCGAACTGCTCGACTGTGCTCCGCTTATTGACATTTTTGACGATCAGAAAGGGTTTTGGATCACGTTCGAGGACAGTGATCGTTGGAGGCTGGTTGTACGTCGAAGAAGTAAGAGAGCGGTTCGACTTGCGCTCAGCTCTTTCAGCGTAAACCCGTCTTAAGATCACAGCTTATTGGAGCCACCCGGAAGCGATAGTTCTATATATCGCTTCCGGGACAGATATTTTTTTTTTTAATAAAAAGACATCAAGATTGTTTAAGTTCCTAAACAGATGGGGTATAGAAACAATGGCATTATGTTTTGATGGTTTGAAGGTATGCGGAACAGAGAGTAAAGTCCCACATACCTCCGTTGAAAAGGGAGGATCCTCCGACCAGACGGGTGTTATATCTGGTGGGCTACTGCCCGATACATGATTTCGCGGGCTATATGTTCGAATCGGGCGGAGAATGTTGCGATGCAGGATTAGATCATTTGTGACGACATAGATGTCGCTACATCACTCCCCTCCGGAGATCGGAGATCGATGTTTCTTGAACTTCTTGATGCTTCTTGATGCGTCGTGATGCGTGCCAGGCCAGTGAAGGTTGGTTCTAGTGAGTCGGAACCGGATTCGGCATAGTTCTCGGTGAGTCGGAACTGTCTGCGGCGATCCCCCAGTGAGTCGGGATATGATGATGCAGGCTCCAGTGGGTCGGAGTAGTGCGGCTGGCTCCAGGGAGTCGGAGCGGTGCTGTGCGACATAGGGCAAGCTGTCGTCGACCAGGAGAGGTTCTTCAAGACTCTTGAAAGCCAAGGTCTAATGAGGCTGAGGGTGAAGGTATGACCAAGTATACATGCTGGGGTCAGAATACCCATAGCCGTGGTGCTGGCTGTATGACTCGCTGCTCGAAAGCTTGAGGAAGTGATGATGACGTCACGAAGTAGTAGCTGCACGAAGTCTGTGCTGAAGTTCTTTGTCGAGGGTCACCAGTTTGGAGGAGTGAGAAACAGAGCAAAGTCCCACATGCCTCCGTATGAAAAGGGAGGATCCTCCGACCAGATAGGTGTTTTTGTCTGATGGGCTATTGCCCGATAGATGATTTCGGGTTTGTTCTATATGTTCCAATCGCGCCGCGAATCTTACTTGCGCGATGCAGGATTAGTTCTTTTTGTGACGACATGGATGTCGCTACATCACTCCCCTCCGGAGATCGGAGATCGATGGTTCTTGATGCTTCTTGAGGCGTCGTGATGCGTGCCAGGCCAATGGAGGTTGGTTCCAGTGAGTCGGAACCGGATTCCGCATAGTTCTCGGTGAGTCGGAACTGTCTGCGGTGATGCCCCAGTGAGTCGGGGTGGTGCTATCCCAGTGAGTCGGGATACGATGCTGCAGGCTCCAGTGAGTCGGAGCGGTGCTGTGCGACGTAGGGCTTGACTGCTGTCGTCGACCAGGAGAGGTTCTTCAAGGCTCTTCATGTGACTGGCCGAAGGTGCAGGTGTTTAGCCAAGGTCGCTGATGAGGCTGAGGGTGATGACCAGGTATGACCAAGTAGGCATGCTGGTGGTCAGGATACCCATATAGCCGTGGGTGCTGGCTGTATGGCTCGCTACTCGAAAGCTTGAGGAAGTGATGATGACGTCACGAAGTAGTAGCTGCACGAAGGCTGCGCTGACGTTCTTTGTCGAGGGTCACCAGTTTGGAGGTAGTGGAACAGAGAGTAAAGTCCCACATACCTCCGTTGAAAGGGAGGATCCTCCGACCAGACAGGTGTTATATCTGGTGGGCTACTGCCCGATAGATGATTTCGGGTTTGTTCTATATGTTCCAATCGCGCCGCGAATCTTACTTGCGCGATGCAGGATTAGTTCTTTTTGTGACGACATGGATGTCGCTACAATATTATAACAATTTAAAATCGAGTTTTACTATTATATATTCTGTGCCGATACACGATTTTGGGATGTTCTATATGTTCAAATCGCGTGGAGAATAATAATACTTGCGCGATGCAGGTTTAGTTCATTTGTGACGACATAGATGTCGCTACTGGCATACGGGTAGACCATATTCTGGACTAGCACCAGGGGCGCCGAATCCGTGGGTGCTCAGGGGCTCGAGCAACCATGAGAAAAAAGTAGTGGGTGACTAGAGCACCCCTGAGAATAAGCATCAAGAAACAGATTAGTAATCGCCTTTTAGGGATGGGCGTTTTTCATTATCCGACGACCCGTTTAGAGCGCCGGTTGAGACGCAAGGGTCACGGGTTCGATTCCCGCACCAACACAAGTCTAATTATATTTTTATCAAACATATTTAGTAATTAAGTATGCAGTATGTAAGTAGGACATTTATTTATTTGTCGGTCGATCAGTGTGCATTTCTCTTCTCACACTTCGCCACTTTTTCGAGTCATCAAATGAGCATAAGCACCCATGAGGTTTTCTAAAAGCCGGCGCCTCTGACTAACACATAGTGGTTGCGCCAATTTGCTATGATCCGCGATTTTGTATTTTTGTAATTTATTTTTTTGGCCTAGCAATCCTATCCCATCCGTTTCCCTTCCCCCGCACGACCTCAAGAATTGGAATGACATTGACGTTTTGTGCATCGATTGTGAATGTGACCGCTCCGCTATCATCGCCCGCTCGAAATTACAAGAAAATTGACTATTTCGTGATCCAACCATTCAAAACTCAACAATAGTGCAGTGTAGTGCAATACGGGACCTGGCAGTGGTTAAATGTGCGAAGTCGAGGTTCGCCGGCCGGCGCCACGTGGAACCTTCGAGGTCAAAAGGTCAGTGTTCCTTCCTAATACATTTATCCCATTAATAAACGCCAAGCACAGTACCTGCATATTGTTAACAAACCTTAGATCGCTTTTCAAACCTACAGTCCACATCAAGCTTATTTGCGCAACCATTACTTTTGGTCCTACGAGCAGGATCGTGAATCATTTTCTTGTAATTTCGCAATATAGTATTTGTTCCATAGGGAATAAACGCAACGCGCCTGTTTACCTAGATATAATAGTAGAAAACCCGCATCTAGGCATTTAGGCAACTAATCGTTATTTCGCTCGTATAGTTGGGGAGCTATTGATAATTACGGTACCTACGCCGTCAACCGCACCGCATAATTATAGTTAGCTACGTAAATATCAGCGTAGATATAAATCGATCGCATTCTTTTTCTTGACAAAATTCATTCGGAAGTCCTACAAATTGCATGTAGGTAGACGCATTTCAAAAATACCCGTTCATTGTTGAGTGAATATTTGTAGGAAACGGATAAACCATAGATTATATACGCATATGAACGACGTGAATGATTTAATCGAGAAATTGGGTAATATTCACTCATTGATTCAGGTTATTCCGTTCGTTCGCCGTTCGCTTTGTTGTTTACAATATTACCATATTGTTATCTGATAATTATCGCTTACTTAATAATTCGTTAAGTGTTTGTTTGAGTGTATAGTGTGAATATATCAAAACAAGATGTCTCTTAAGGGCACTAAGGTTAGTACTGATTTAAAAGTTCAGTTAAAGCTTTTATACGCTAAAAGGGACTCACAGTTTTCACGTGTTCAATCAATTTGTGATAAATCTTTGCAAATCTCGGATCTGGCGATTAGAGATGCTTTCTTGTGTTCGTTGGAAACTTTAGATAGTTTGCGCGCGGATTTTGAATCTACGATTAATAATATAAACATTTTAGAGTTGGAGTTAAATCCTGATTACTGTGTGAGTTATCAGACATTGTCGTCCTTTGATGACTTGTATTGTCGTATCAAACGTATTGCTAGGAGTTTAGAGACTCCCCCCCCCGCGAGTGGTTTATCCAACCCTCCTCGCGAACGCCCACGATTGCCGCCAATTCAAATACCTGAATTTAATGGTGACATTCGAAATTGGAATTTATTTATAGATAGTTTCGAAAATATAATACATAGGAACACATCGCTGACAGATCACGAGAGATTGCATTATCTCGTAGAAAAATTGACCGGTAAGGCAAAGGCTGTCTGTGCTGGAATTACGTTTAGCGCTGAAAATTACACTTTAGTTTTGGACACTTTAAAAACAAAATACGAAGATAAGCGATTAGTAGCCACCGCATATTTAGATCAATTATTCGATTTGAAAAGTTTTTCCGTTTGTAACGATCATAATTTAGAGAAGTTTTTAAATATTTTCGCATCATCTGTTCGTGCAGTAAAGAACCTAAAGGTCAATGACCTCTGTGACTTTTTGTTTTTGTATATCGGTTTACAGAAATTAGATCCTGAAACTGTTCGTCTGTTTGAAACGACTCAGCGCGGTAACGAAATACCTAAGTTCAAAGATTTAGAATCTTTTATTCGCGACCATATTAAGGTATTGCAGCGCACGTCGGCACGTCATGAAGTCACGAATAGGACAGGTTCCGATCGCCGTATAGACGCGTCATCGAAGTCAGTCAAGACTGCACATACGCTAGTTAATACCGCCTCAACACCTGACTGTTCTCTGTGTAAGGGTAGCCATACACAGCTGTACAAGTGTTCGGAATTTCAGAGATTATCGCCTAGGGATCGTTACAAGTTTGTCCGCACTAATAATTTGTGTTTTAATTGTCTAAGTGACAAACATCTGGTTACGTCATGTAACAGTGGTGTTAGCTGTCGTAAATGTCTAGCTAGACATCATACCTTCTTACATTTTGAGAGTAGTAAGCTGCCATCGCAGCAGCAGCCTGCGCAGACGCGCGACGCTTGTGACGCGCGGCCTGCTGCAAGTGCAAACGACGTAACATTGTGTTCGCTTTCCGCCGCTGGTACTCAAATCACTACCGTTTTACTTGCGACCGCGCAAGTTGTCATTGTAGATGCCTTTGGCAAACCGCACACCGTTCGAGCGCTACTAGATGGCGCTTCCCAGAGTAATTTTATTACTCGGGATTGTTGTCAACGCCTTGGTTTTAGTTTTAATAATTGGTCATCCCGCTCAGAAGTGAAAGGTTTTGGAGGTTTAAAGGCAACCATTCACGGTTCCATTAAAATAATATTTAGTTCACGTTTTAATCGTAATATTTCGTTTGAAATGGATTCGCTAGTCGCAGATAAGATTACGGAACGGTTGCCCACGGTACCGGTTGACACGTCCATGCTGACGGAGTTTAAGAACTTGCAGTTAGCCGACGGAAATTACGCTTTCCCTGGAGATATCGATCTATTGATCGGTGCTTCGATTCTCCCGCATCTCCAGTTATCACGTAAAATTCAAGGTCTTCCGATGTACCCCGCTCCGCACGCACTGGAAACAGTTCTCGGGTTTGTTATAGTTGGTTCCGCACCCGCTTGTTTAGATAGTTACTCGACTGTGTCGCACTGTTGCACCGTCGAGCCGCCGCTTGAGTCTACCATCCGCAAGTTCTGGGAGATTGAAGAGGTCAATGTCCCGCCTATTCTCAGCCCTGAGGATCAGGTCACTGAGGAGATTTATACCCGCACGACTACTCGTGATAAAGATGGTCGTTATGTTGTCGCGCTCCCTTTCAAGGGTGATATTTTTTCGCTCGGTGGCTCCCGTGCCTCCGCAGAAAAACGCTTTCTATGCTTGGAACGTAAGATTCGGGCGTCTCCTAAGTTGAAGCAAGCCTATGATGATGTGCTGATCGAATATTTAGATAAAGGTTATATCTCATCAGCGCCTGCCGAGACTGAGGAGACACGTGATTACCCGTTTTACATCATCCCGCACCATGGAGTTGTTAGAGAAGACAAGCTTACAACTAAACTGCGTGTGGTTATGGATGGTAGCGCTAAAACTAGTACTGGCATATCGCTTAACGATACCTTGTATTGTGGTCAGAACCTCCAGGGTAACTTATTTGAAATAATAGTAAATTTTCGCTTGTTTGCTATTGCGCTCTCTGCTGATATTCGGCAAATGTTTCTTAGTATTGGAATCAGAGAATGTGACCGTAGATTCCAACGCTTCTTGTATAGATTTTCTCCGCAGGAACCTTTGAAGGTTTACGAATTCAATCGTGTTTGTTTTGGGCTTAAGTCTAGTCCCTTTCACGCTCTTCGCACTATCAAGCAGTTGGCCGCTGACGAGGGTGATACATACCCGAAAGCAAGGGCCACTATTGAAACCGGATTGTACACGGACGATTTTGTGTACAGTGTACCTAGTGAAGCAGAGGCTATAGAGACCGCTGCTCAAGTAATCAGCCTCATGAAGTCCGGTCAATTTGATCTGGTGAAATGGACAAGCAACTCGCAAGCTACATTAGAGTCGATTCCATCGTCACACCGGTTGACTTCGGTAAAGGAATTCGATGATAGTGATTCGCATAAGATCCTTGGTTTAAGTTGGTCACCCGCAACTGATATGTTCAGTCTTAAAATTAGCTCGACTCCGCCAACTTGTACCAAACGCGTTATCCTAGCATGTGTAGCTCGGATATGGGATATAATGGGTTTTGTAGCTCCTGTCGTTTTGTATGCAAAGCTGCTTATAAAAGAGCTTTGGCTTTCCAACTGTGATTGGGACGACACCGCTCCTGACAGTGTTGCTAAGTTGTGGGCTCGCTATAGGAAAGAGCTTCCAATGCTCGATCAGATACAGATTCCTCGCCATGTTGGTATAGTACCAGACACTGTTGTTAATGTGGTAGGTTTCGCAGACGCCAGTGAGAGGGCTTACGGGGGAGTGGTTTACTTTCAGGTCCAAAATGGCGATAACATTTCAGTTTTCCTCATTAGCGCAAAATCAAAGGTATCTCCTCGTAAGGTTGTCTCTCTTGCTCGTCTCGAACTCTGCGCTATTCTTATGTTGGTTCAATTGATTACATCTATAGTCAAAACTTGTCGTCCTCGCATTAATATAGAGAGAATTGTAGCGTTTTCAGACTCAACCGTTGCTCTATGTTGGGCCCACTCTTCACCCCATCGATGGGGCACGTTTGTCGCAAATAGGGTGGCTAAGATTCAAGCTGAATTGTCACCGGAAAATATATTCCATGTCGCTGGAACAGAAAACCCAGCTGATTGTCTCTCACGTGGTTTGCTTCCTGCGCAAATTTTAAATCATCCGCTTTGGTTTTGTGGCCCTCCCTGGCTTCATACCACTCCTAACGAGTGGCCAAGTGCTCCGTTTAACCCCGCTACTGTTTCAGAGCCACCCGAGGAGAAGAAACATACGCTTGTAGTATCAGTTCCGCGTGAAGAGTCAGTTGTTTTGTTGTTGTCTAATCGAGTCTCGTCTTGGTCGAGACTATTACGCTGTGTAGTTTACGTCCTAAGATTTTTGAGATTATTACCATCGCGTTGTTCTATAATCGCAGCTGATTTGGATAGAGCTGAATCAGTTGTACTTCGAGAATTGCAGAAATTTTATTTTTCAATAGAATTTCGTAGTTTAGAATCACATAAACCTTGTAGTCACGCTCTGCTAGATAGCTTAGTTCAGTCCTTTTGGAAGCGATGGAGGACAGATTATCTGCATACGCTGCAGTCGCGTCAAAAGTGGAACACTCCTTCAGATCCAGTCACAGTCGGTACTGTGGTGATACTGAAGACTGAGAGTGCGCCTCCTCTGCACTGGCCTCTTGGTGTAGTGGAAGAAGTTTTTCCGGGTTCGAACGGAATAACGCGAGTCGTAAAGGTTAAAACCGCAACTGGATCGTACCTGCGTCCGGTTATTCGCCTCTGCCCTCTGCCTAATCAGTAGTAGTGGCATAGTTAGTTATAAGTTGTTTCGCTACCTAGTATTGATAGTTTAGATATAGTAATAGGGTTTAGTTTCGCTTTGTTTTTTTTCTTTTCTTTGAAGGTAACCCTTCAAACCCGGGGGGAATGGTTGCGCCAATTTGCTATGATCCGCGATTTTGTATTTTTGTAATTTATTTTTTTGGCCTAGCAATCCTATCCCATCCGTTTCCCTTCCCCCGCACGACCTCAAGAATTGGAATGACATTGACGTTTTGTGCATCGATTGTGAATGTGACCGCTCCGCTATCATCGCCCGCTCGAAATTACAAGAAAATTGACTATTTCGTGATCCAACCATTCAAAACTCAACAATAGTGCAGTGTAGTGCAATACGGGACCTGGCAGTGGTTAAATGTGCGAAGTCGAGGTTCGCCGGCCGGCGCCACGTGGAACCTTCGAGGTCAAAAGGTCAGTGTTCCTTCCTAATACATTTATCCCATTAATAAACGCCAAGCACAGTACCTGCATATTGTTAACAAACCTTAGATCGCTTTTCAAACCTACAGTCCACATCAAGCTTATTTGCGCAACCACATAGGGTTCTTTATATTCCGTTAGTATGTTTCCCTTTTGCTGGTATAAAATAAAACGATTAGATTCCTACTTAAAATTATTTATTTTAATTTCATATTTTATAATACATAATATGTATAATACATTTAACCGACCTTTGGCCTTTTCAATTAAAAGTAAAATAAATAGTATTCGCTAATGAAACTTATCAAAAAGTATGTAGACGCAATTTGCGTACTTACTAGTCAGATTAAATTTTAATATTATTTATTATTGATAGACTCACGCTTGACCACTATCTCACCTGATGGTAAGCGATGATATGGTCGACGATGGAGCACGCTTGCCTAGAAGTAACCTATTCACTCTTGACTTAAAGATTTAGAGACTATTTAATTGCCATACAAAAACCTTATCGAAAAAATGGTTATTGAGGGTACTTTAATTTTTTTTTTTATTGTAAACTGTCTATCTTGAACTCTAGTCTTTTAGGAAAGTGAAAAAAGCGATTTTTTTTATGTGTGTAAAGTAATATCTTAACATGATTTTTACACAAAGATTATTGCATTCATTCACGTTGTTAATGGAAAGAAACCTTATTCTTCATGTATAGGTCGATGTTATCTGAAAAATAAAATGGAAAAGATGTAATCATTCATATATTTCATTTCGTGATCGTAAGTAAACAACATATCACATACTATCGTCCAAATACTCAAACGTGATTTTAAGATTTACACAAAAATTAAATTCACTAAAAAGAATACAGATCCACACAGAGCGAGCAGCCGCGCGAAGCAGCTCGGTTAGTGTGGACGTGCCTCGGCCTCGGCCTAATAAACAAAACCGCCTTGCCTCGGCCGAGCAAGCCCGCGAGCGAGCCTGCTCGGGCTCGATTCAACTGCTTGCGTTCGGTGAGCTTGGTCGGCTCCTAATAAGAAAAAAATACAAAATTCTTCAGCACTACCAATCAAATAAAAATAATATTTTAAAAGGAAATCGTAATGTCAAATAAGCGATTGTGTAAAACTTAGTCACTTTAGACTCTCTTTAGGCTCTCACAACGCAGAGATTTCGGCATGGCAATATACCATACATTGTGAACATTTCGACAATCTACGTTATACGTTGATGGAATTTCTAATTGTTTCAAAACTCTACACGGAGTGTCGTTTGAGTATTTGGTGAAAACACATTAACAAAATTAAACTGAATAAAACACTACATACCATTGTTAGCATTCACTAAAATACAGCGTGCATTTTGTTAGAAACACAACATAAATATAGTGCAGGAAAAGAGAGCAGTGTTAGCCCAGTGAGAGTATTAGTAGCGAGATCAGTGGTGGCCCAGTGAGAGTAGTGTTGGTTCAGTGAGAGTAGTGGTGTCACAGTGCGAGGTCGTGGGATCAAACCCAGGCAGGCGCTTTACTTTGTTTTTTACTTTTTATCACCACTACCCTCAAAAACGGTGAAGGAAAACATCGTGACAAAACCAGCATGTCCTAGAACTAAAAATTCGAAAACATGTGACAACACCAAATTCGTTGATCTTCGGACTCTTACATTTTTATATTATTAAACACAGATTTAATATTAAAGGAAAACAATATTAGAATGTCGTAGGAACTGTAAAACAACTATACATTTGAGAAAAAAATATACATCGTTAAATTTTGGTCGTTTTAATCCCGTGGAGAGTCGATTCGGTACATGAAACACTTTCGATTTATAAAGAGAAAATTAAAAAAGAACTTTTTTTTAACTTGAATTAATTTACGCATGTACGAAATTAATTTCTTCTATGCCCAATTAAATATTTTTCTTTCTTTCTTTTCTTTTTAATTTTATCTTTATAAATCGATAGTATTTCATGTACCGAATCGACCCTCCGCGGTATTAAAACGACCATCATTTAACGGTGTATATATAAAAATATTAATTTACAAAACATGAGGATAAAAACTAAAAAAAAAAAACAATACAAAATTAATACATGTCCCTTACGCTTCTTGAAATAAAATGGCGCCTTAAAAAAGTCGTCATTTAACACTTTGGGTGCCAATGACCCAATATAAGGGGGTAACTATGGAATACTATGGAAACTAGGAATGGTGATTCTTCAAAGAGAAAACTAACATGCAGAAAAATTAATAAATAATAAGACGAAAAAATAAAAATTAACCAATTTATTTTTAATAATAGTAACTAACTACAATAAATAATAGATCTAAAACATTATCTAAGTTGAAGTGAAAATTTCTTTAGGCACTGAGCAATCTATTCTGTGGGTATTGAATGAGATACGACCGTCACGTTCGGCTATGTAGCGCACGTTCGGGTAAGTTCGTCACGAGACTTACCCGAACGATTACGATTTTGTATGATTACCCTCGCCTTGAAGTTTTCACTTCTATCGTGTGTTTTGTACACACCATTTTCGAATAATACTTTTTTTTCTATTTTGTTATAAAAAAGGGTTTTTTTCGATTTTACATTAAGACGTTCTAAATTTGTAATATTTTAATGCTCGTACATTATTAGCCCTTTCAAAGCCACAGTCTGATATATGTGACAAATAAATGGGTTAAAACAGTTAAAAAAAACTTTCAGAATATTTTGATCGTGACGTTTGATGAGCATTTCTTTTTAAAGATCTGTGGCATAGACAAGGTTAAAAAAATTTTTTTTGGATGTTTCACATATTTAATTTTATGCATAGTACTATTAATATAGTAGTACTATAAGAGCAGACCATATTATTTAATGTCTACTTAGAAGCAAGATTTTTTTAATTAATTTAGAATTTAAAATTTTTGGAATGCTATTTTGAGCAAAAGCGTTAGAAGAGCGTTACCTAAGTTGGCTGAGCTTGACCTTTTTTTCAAATAACTTTCCCTCTCTGGGTGGGGTGAGAGGGTTTGTCAGATTTTTACTGACCCACCCACCTGTGTTCCTCCCAAGGGTTTGGTAAAAATGAACCTAGATCGTAGGCAATGAATGGAACAGGTAGGTTTTTAGTCAGTAAGAGTCGTGACAATATCTCCCGCCCCACCCAAGGGCAGGATTTGTCATTTCATAATTTTATCTACCATTAAAAAAAACCTGTGTTCCTTCCGTTTCCCTTTAGTAACTTCATATTTATAACGATAACTAAACCCATTTTATATTACCGCCAATTAAAACTAATTTTGTTAGTAATTTTGAAACAAAATCACCAATGATAGTTAATATAACCTCAGTCATATTTATGAGTTTTTTACGCCTTAAGCGCTTGCGTCGAATTTGTCCGACGAGTGTTTTCGTGTCCTATTCGCCAAGGTCGTGTGTTAGCGACTGTGCACTCCCATCTCGTATAACTCTTCAATCCCTATGACAGAAGAGCTGACGAGATGCGAGTATTTGGTCGTGAATGTGCGACCCTGGCAGAATAAACGCGAATGTCTGTCGAATATATCCGACGTGAGCGGCTAAAAGAGTAAATATAATAGTGAGAGTGATTTTGAAAGCGGTGCAACTTATTGTTATTACAAGCTGTGCCCATTGAAGCTCCAATTTTGTTAACGAAAACAATACCAATTCATAGAAGTGCCAATTAAAAGAAGAAATGATACAAAATGTAATCTAATATGCTGCTACATTTAGGAGGCTCATGAACTGTTCCCGTATGTTTCCCTATTGGAATCCCAACACTAAAATTAGTCGATGATCGCACATCACTAGCGCGTCCCGACGCGTGGCGTTGTACTTCGCGCCCGACCAGTTGTCATTCTTAGCTTGTACGTTCCACACGAGCCACAGTGACAAAGGGATCAATAAATCCACATTGTTAGTTTACAATGCGGTCCAAATGAGAATAGGATCGATTGCCATGTTGTGTGGTCACGCCGAACTGTCAAATTAAAGAAATTTGGTACGGTGAGCAAAAAAGAAATTTTTAAAATCTAATTTATTTACGAATCGTGAACAAAAAAAAGTTTTATCAGAATTTAGTTCTTCAATTTTACTCATCTGTGCGTTACTGTGTGAAGCGTCTGAGTAGTGGCAAATGGAAGAAGAAGGCGAATTGTTCCTAACAATGCAAATAAGAAAGAAAATAGTTTTTATTCTTAACTAATTATGACTTAAAACAATATATTTAGCTAATTTATATTAAACAATAACGTTTTTACGTCACCTAGACTTAACTAAGACTACGTAATACAAACCAAAAAAAAAAAGCCTTTATTGATACGCAAATAAGCTTTTTTTGCAAACCGTACTTTTCACTCAATATTTGACAGATCGAGGTTTATTGGCTTTCCTATTCTTATTTGGATCGCATAGTAAATAAGTGATTAAAAGTTTGTCATACTGTGTCCATTAATAAAGTGCATATTGAACGCAAAAGCAACCAGCAGTTTGGTCTTCTCACCCTATTTTCCACATTCCCGCATGTTGTTTATTATTGACGCGAAGTCGAAGGTAGCTAAAAAGTAATTCATGTCTATCCTAGGAGTTGAAGCTTGCTCCATAACTAATTTCATCAACATCGATAACAGACAGGACAGAAATACATTTATATTTATGATATCTTCTATATGTATAAAAGCGAAATACCACTCACTGATTAATCACGAAATCTCAGAAACTAGAACACCTACAAACTTAAAATTTGGCAGGTAGGTTCCTTATAGGGTGTAGACGTCCGCTAAGAACGGAATTTACGAAACTCGACCCCTAAGGGGGTAAAACGGGTGTTCGAAGTTTGTATGGAGACAGCTCTAGTATGATATAAATTTATGTGATATTATAGCTATTAATATTGTAATTAAAATTGATAGCTCATTAAATAACACAGTTCATTTCACCTCCTAATAACCACAGCATACCGTACAATAAAGTCTGCCCAAACCAATCAATGTTTCATATTACCAATAATAGCTTTGATAACATCCGTGGAGGAGGCGGTCCCTCCGAGGTCGGGAGTCATGATGTGGTCCTCATTGATGGTCTTGTGGACTGCCGCCCTGATGAGGTTGGCGTGGAAGTGATGGCCGAGGTGCTCCAGCATGTCTACTGACGCGTTGATCATGGCTATCGGGTTGGCTATGTTCTTGCCGGCTATGGCCGTACCTGGAATTTGGGGAAGGCGGTTTAGCCTTTTGTCTGGCAAAACCGGCTAATTGCGAGTCGGGGTCGACCACGAACGGCAAAAAAATCACGTTTGTCGTATAGGAGCCCACCTTTTTTTTTATTTAACTAGTGCTTGACTGCAATCCCACCTGATGGTAAGCAGTGATACAATCGTTGATGGTGAAGCGCGCTAGTTTATTTTAGTGTTTTATATTCTGGGCATCGACCCGAATGCGAATCGAGTTGAGTTTGACATGCTCATTCAAATGTCTCGCTGATGGTGGCACGTGTAATTGGGTCATTCAGTCCCCTTCAAAATGGTTGAGCTGAGTGGGGCTGATGCACGCGTCATGCTCGTGAACGGGCGCCGTCAGTTGGGACTGGTCATCTCTTAGCTGCCAGTGGCTTATTTCTATTTTTATTTTATTTTTTTCAATTGGTATTTTCTTTCATTATCTATCTTCATTGTACTTACATAATAAAAGCGAAATGAAATATGTAACCAAGATTTATGTGACTCATAATGTTTTAAAGAGTGTCCATGGAGTTTCTTGCACGTTCTTCTGCATAGAGATCTACGCTTTGGAACATGTAATTTAGCTTCACTTTTTTTTGGACTGACCAACATTTTGATAATTCAAAAGTGCCTGTAGTTGGTCTATTTGAAATAAACGCTTGACCCTGCGGCCCTAAGGTATTGCTGACATCTTAAGGCACTTGTCAAACTACACGCCGTAGCCTCGGGCTCGGTATTAAGTGTTGTATGTAGTCAGTCTACCATAACACTTTATCCAGCAATTATACTTCTACCATCTGTGACTACGTGTGTTATTCATCCCCTGTATCCAGGGCGCTTCCAACCCAAGAATTCTTCACTCACCAGTGTTCCTAGTGCCAGGTTCAAACACGGCATAATGGTCGCCGTAGTTCCTGCCGGAGTGTAGACCCGCACCGCCCATGAGTCCACACACCAGGTTGGACACGATGGAGCCGTACAGGTTCGTCATCAGCATCACGTCGAATTGATGGGGTCTGCAAGAAATAGAAGAATTTATTGGGTTGTGCCACCGGTACATGGTTTTTTTTTATGGTTGGACATAAGTCAATTAAATTATATAAAAAAGAAACCAACTGCATGTAACAGTTATTGTGTGTGAGGATACTCCTTAACGATAAGATATATGACAAGAAATCTCTAAGAATAAACCAATAGACTAACTAATAAACTAGATTTATAAAATTTATAGACTTACTAAACGAGCTACATACAACAGCTGTCCTATGATCATATCGTGGAGCTCTATATCAGGGGTACGCCTAAGCGATACGACATATGACGAAATGACTCCAAAGATAGACCAATACGACGACGCAATACGACACGAATTCTCCAAAAAAACACCAATACGACTACTTACTTAGAGACGAGCTGCATACAACAGTTGTCAATGATCATGTCATTATGCTCAATATCGGGGTACTCCTTGGCGATACGACGCGAAGTCTCCAAGAAGAGGCCGTCAGATAGCTTCATGATGTTGGCTTTGTGGATCGTTGTCACCTGGAATGAAAAAACATATTATGTGGAGTCTATAGGGATGCCTATAAAATTCATATTTCCTTAATTTGAAAGCTGTTGTAATTACAAATGCTATCTCCAGTGGATGGTTTATAAAATCAACCTATAGCAGTCGATTTCTTTTTTTTTATTATTGATAGGTTTGCGCTTGACCGCTATCTCACCTGATGGAAAGCGACGATACGGTCGACGATGGAGCGCGCTTACCTAGAAGAAACCTATTCACTCTTGACTTAAAGATTCTCGGGTTGTAGCCATTAGCAAAACACAGACTCCGGCAGGGAATTCCACTCCTTAGCTGTACGCATAATGAAAGTGTTCCCAAAACGCTTTGTGCGTATAGGTCAATCTAAGGATATAATAATAATACCCGAAAAGAAGGCCTCAAGGAGTTCGAAAACCGTAGGGACCCTACAGAAGGGTCGAAGCCTACTGGGGCTAAGGGTCAGTTACTGATAAGAAGGTTCGGCCCCGGTATGACAGGGAAAGAAGGTACGGGATGGGTTTTTTTAATCAGTAAGAGTCTTCCTGTTCCCGATACCGATGGGAAACTATTTTTAAATTTTTTAAATGTTTTTTGCATTTTTGTGTGTAATTAATATGTTTATACTATGAATAATAAAGAAAATAATAATAACCATCTAAAGTGGTTGGTGGCCTGAGAGATGGCCATGACTATCTAAGGTAATCATAAGGCGGGTGGCCACCTAAAGTAGTCTTATAGCAAATAACCATCTAAAGTGGTTGGTGGCCTGAGAGGTGGCCATGACTATCTAAGGTAATCATAAGGCGGGTGGCCACCTAAAGTAGTCTTATAGCAAATAACCATCTAAAGTGGTTGGTGGCCTGAGAGGTGGCCATGACTATCTAAGGTAATCATAAGGCGGGTGGCCACCTAAAGTAGTCTTATATCACATAACCATCTAAAGTGGTTGGTGGCCTGAGAGGTGGCCATGACTATCTAAGGTAATCATAAGGCAGGTGGCTACCTAAAGTAGTCTTATAGCACATAACCATCTAAAGTGGTTGGTGGCCTGAGAGGTGGCCATGACTATCTAAGGTAATCATAAGGCGGGTGGCCACCTAAAGTAGTCTTATAGCAAATAACCATCTAAAGTGGTTGGTGGCCTGAGAGGTGGCCATGACTATCTAAGGCAATCATAAGGCGGGTGGCCACCTAAAGTAGTCTTATAGCAAATAACCATCTAAAGTGGTTGGTGGCCTGAGAGGTGGCCATGACTATCTAAGGTAATCATAAGGCGGGTGGCCACCTAAAGTAGTCTTATATCACATAACCATCTAAAGTGGTTGGTGGCCTGAGAGGTGGCCATGACTATCTAAGGTAATCATAAGGCAGGTGGCTACCTAAAGTAGTCTTATAGCACATAACCATCTAAAGTGGTTGGTGGCCTGAGAGGTGGCCATGACTATCTAAGGTAATCATAAGGCAGGTGGCTACCTAAAGTAGTCTTATAGCACATAACCATCTAAAGTGGTTGGTGGCCTGAGAGGTGGCCATGACTATCTAAGGTAATCATAAGGCGGGTGGCCACCTAAAGTAGTCTTATAGCAAATAACCATCTAAAGTGGTTGGTGGCCTGAGAGGTGGCCATGACTATCTAAGGTAATCATAAGGCGGGTGGCCACCTAAAGTAGTCTTATAGCAAATAACCATCTAAAGTGGTTGGTGGCCTGAGAGGTGGCCATGACTATCTAAGGTAATCATAAGGCGGGTGGCCACCTAAAGTAGTCTTATAGCAAATAACCATCTAAAGTGGTTGGTGGCCTGAGAGGTGGCCATGACTATCTAAGGTAATCATAAGGCGGGTGGCCACCTAAAGTAGTCTTATATCACATAACCATCTAAAGTGGTTGGTGGCCTGAGAGGTGGCCATGACTATCTAAGGTAATCATAAGGCAGGTGGCTACCTAAAGTAGTCTTATAGCACATAACCATCTAAAGTGGTTGGTGGCCTGAGAGGTGGCCATGACTATCTAAGGTAATCATAAGGCAGGTGGCTACCTAAAGTAGTCTTATAGCAGTCGGAAGTCTAAGGTAATCTTAAAGCATATGGCTGTCTAAAGCAGTCTTGTCACATTTGGCCTTCTATTTTTTTTATAGCAGTTGGCCATATTAGGTAATCTTAAATCCGTCATCTTACCTTCTTCCTATTATTCTTCTTGGCGAACTCGAAGGCGAACCGCGCGACTCTTACGGAGTTGCTGGCAGTGACCACCTTCATGGACTCAATGACTCCGTGCACAGACTCATGCTCCAACATGGCGTATTCACCTTCCGTGTTTTGTCTGGGAAAGAGAATAGGGGTAGAAATTGATAAATTTTTTTTTCTTTATATAATAATAATATAATATTTCCACAACTATCACACAACACCGTCTAGTCCCAAGCTAAGCAGAGCTTGTGTTATGGGTACCAGACATCTGATAAACATACTTATATATATTTCTAAATACATACATATTATAGATAAATAACACCCAGACACAGAACAAATGATCGTGCTCATCACACAAACATTTGTCCTGGGTGGGAATCGAACCCACGACCTCCGGCATAGCTGTCAGGGCCACTAACCACTAGACCAACAGGCCAGTCGAACCTTTTGATTACCGTAATTAGAGACACAATAGGACAATTATTAGGTGTGCAGACACCGGTATCCTCTTGGGGTTTCACAGTTTAAGAGCTGCCAACCCGAGGTACATTTTCATACAACCGCTCTTACGTGACTATGATGTTATTACACATCCTTCTTCAGATATTTTGGATACACAGATATATTATCTAGGCTTCTATGGAAATCAAAACATAAATTTGTGTAAAACTAATTCAGTAAAGACCTCTGAAAATCTGCTATTTTACGTGAACTTCACGTTTTTTAGCTTTTTTTTTGAGCACTTTTTTATATTTTTAATATAAGAGTGCATTAGCACTCTTATATTAAAAATATAAAAAGTGCTTCTATAGCAACCTTGCACATTTGATCGAGATTCTAAATGATGGCAATTTTTCTCAAAATATTTAAGGGTTTTAAAAAACACATAATTACTGAAACTTTTGTGAAATATTTCGAGTAAATCACGGAACAGCAGACGGCCAACAGAGTTTTTAGGAGTTATCCCTCTTTTTTCACATTGCCTCTTCATCAAACATCGCGTTGGATTACTTTAGATGAAGCAACAAGCATTTAAACCACAAGATATCTGTGTATCGATAACCTTCTGGCGCAGTCGGGTAAAAATATCTGGAGAAAGATGTGTAATAACATCATAATTACGTAAGAGCGGTGGTATGAAAATGTACCTCGGGATGGCTGCTCTTAATTACTGTAATGTGAAATAGTATATTTGTCAAAAAAAAAAATTGAAAACCAAGACAGTGTCGACGAGATCTAAGATTTGCATAACAAAGCATTGCTTAGTCAAATTAGTAATGGACTATTTAACACCTGTTGGACATTTCAAACTATTTGTCTTAAATTCATGCTGACACTCTTGATTTCATCTGCATGTATTTAGTTTAAAAAAGATTCTTCTTTTTTAATATACGCCGTTAAATTTTAATTGTTTTAATCCCGTGGAGGATCGATCCGGTACATGAAACACTATCTATACGAGTTTTAGGTAAAAATACTTTTTTTTTCTAAAACTCGAATGTACGAAATTAATTTCTTTAAGTAAACGAGTCCTACCTTGTAGGTAGTTGTCGGTCGTTGCCTACTAGCTACCTACAGGTCATTGAACTCGCCCAGCTGAAGTCTACTTAAAGAAATTAATTTCGTACTTGCGTGTATTAACTCGAGTTTTAGAAAAAAAATAAGTGCTTAACTTTTTTATTTTATCTTTACAAATCGATAGGGCTTCATGTACCGAATCCCTACCGAGACCCTCCAAGGGATTAAAACGATCAAAATTTAACGGTGTATATTAAAAAAGAAGAATGGCAAATGATATGTAGGATAGTGTAGGATGGCAGGAACATCATTGCACTAATTTTTAAAATTCCTATATATTTTCCACAACTTTCCCCTTTAAACATTCTTTTTTTTCTATGTTTTAGAATCCTTCCTGCAGGCCTGCTGGCAGGAAAGCCAATTCGTACTAATCGACTCAAAAGGGGTTGTCCCTATACTGCGCTGAAGGTACTATTCGGTGATCTCTGCGCCTGGCCCACACAATGGTATCATTGCTTCTCAACTTCCAGGCACAACTTGATAAGTATGGAAATTAAAATTCTGTGTACTCTCTCCACCTGACCATTACTACGGGAATGGGTTAAAACTGTAATATGCTAAACGCCTTGAAGTATTGAGGAATGGGGTTTGATATGACAGAAGATTCCTTACCTGACAATATGAATATCAATATCCTTATGCCTGGTAGTGATGCCGGGGAAGGACTTGCAGTGCATGACGTAAGCATACATGTCCAGCTCGTTCCGGAGCGCCACGTTTCGCGAGGTCACGTAGGCTGCCTCACTCTTGGTCTCGATGTTACCCTGGTGTAAGAAGAAAAAGTTATGTTTATGATCAAAGATGTTTTACACGAATTCCGCAAGCAACTTGATGGGTAAAGTTCTGGGTGAGGAATCACGGCAAGTAATACGACAGTTCTTTTTCACAAGAAACCGTGCAAACTGGATTAAATTGAAGTAAAACGTGTCTCAATACAAAAAAATATATAATTTTTTCCTAAAGCATTCTAAACATTCCTTCTCGGTCCACCCAGAGCGGAAGAACCTATTTTATGATTTCCATCATGATAAGTACATTTTACATGTTTTATGTAATCTTGATGATTACTCCTGAGGCACCGGCCGAGGACGGTAATCAACAGTACTCACATGTATCATCAACATTTATCAAGATACTGAAAAAAAAAAACTTGTGGACATGATGAAATGAATAAGCTGAGAAGATGTCCAATTAATTTACTGATATAAAAGCTTTGGCATACCTTAAGACAAACACCGTTCCTCTTGATGGTGGTGATAGCGTACTTGACATCCTCGTCATTGTCTACGTTGGGGTCAATGTCCACAATCTCAAAATCGATCGGGGCTCCAATGTACCTGTAACAAATTTTAAAGTATTTTAAATGGGCCATTAAAACCTTAACCACACATTTCTTTATTGCACTTATAACTAAGCAACGGGAAAATGAGATAGCCTCTCCTTCTTTACAATGCTAGCTAAACATTCTTAGTCCAGGAGCAAGCAAAGCAAGCTCAGAATTGTACGGCATTCTGAAATAGGCAGGTCATGAGCAAACTCTCTACCTATAGTTCATTGGCCTCGATCAGCTGACGTTTACTTAAAGAAGTTCATTCCATACATGGGTCAATAAATTCGAGTTTTAATAAAAAGTACTTTATTTTACATTTTTACCTTTACAGATCGATAGGATTTCATATACCTAATCGACCCTCCGCGGGATTAAAACAACCAAAATTTAATGGTATTTATATTAACAGGTTTATCATATCCATTTCTAGATACATACAACTGTAAAGGCAGCACACTCCCAGGATATCCCATGAGCTACTCCAGGATATAATCTACCTATTTGCCAAATTTCATCTATATCTGTTTAGCTTGTGGTGGTAGCAATAATGCACACACACATACACAACTTTCGCCTTTATAATATTAGTGTGAAGTGTAGGTATCTCCACTTGTTATAATTAATGTTAATTGGTTAGAAGTCATTTTAATTGAAGTAAGATAATATCAAGTAGGGCAACATGATCTGTCCATAACAAATAAATTATTATTATAAGAATATTCTAATCTATTGTTACATAGTTATAACTAAGTTACCTTGCTGGCAAGAAATTGGAGAAGAAAAACATTAAACATTATAATGCAAAACCATTTTTTTGTGGTGGGAACTGACTAACTGACATATCAATGCACAGCCGAAATACTGAGACTAGGCCTGTGAAATTTTGCACTAGACTTTCTTTTGACATAGGCAAGTACTAAGAGAGCAATTTCCAAAACTCATCGCCAAAGGGAATAAAACGGAGGTCCGATGTTGGAATGGAGAAACCTATTTTTGCACAGTCAAAGTAGGGTTACCAAGTATACTGTTAAAAACAGTATTATACTGTTTTTCACTAAATTATACTTTTTACTGTTGAACAAAAATAAAGTATACAAAATACTATTATCAGCATCAAAATATACTACAATTGTTAGACTTAAACACTCATTTTTTTTTTCAAGTCACAGTAATGGAGTTTCAGAACGAATCAGTCCAAACAAATGTGTGTTTTCTTGAAATGAGTACTGGCTAAAAGTGGAGTCATTTATTACCTTAGAATTTAAAAATATTACTAAAATTGTCTCATATCAACTTTCTGTTCCCGCCACCACAGCATTTACACTGAAAGAGTTTTTTCAGTAATTAATGCAAAGCGGCGTGAGAATAGCGACAGAGCCAGATTTTTTTTGCATTTTTAGAGCCTAAAATAAAGTGTAAAATAAATAAAATACTGTTATTTTTTCTTAAATACTGTTTAAATTCTTCTCAAATAAAAAAAAAACTTAATTTCTTGTAAAAAAAAGTTGGCAACCCTAGGTAAAAGCCACTGGCAGAAGATAGTAACAAAATAACTTCCCCCACAAATAAATTCACCCTAAGGTGAATTGAGTCTAACTTTTACAAACTAAAACCCAGGCTCCTCCATCTGCCCTTTGCATTTCACGGCCATAGTAGCTCTTTCGAACAATCCTGAAGCCATATAACCTAAGATTATACTCTTGAGTCAAAAATTATACAATTCATCATCAACCACATCACCACTTAGCATCACATGACAGTAGGAATATTAAATTACATAAATCAATTTAAAAAAAAAACTTGTTCTATATTTGCAGTTTGAATTTAGAACTATAGTGCTAATATATGTCTATTTATGTATTGGATCATATTTTAGGCACCTATTGTTTATTTTGTCTACAATATTAATTATGATAAATAAATGTTTAAACAAGAAATATTCGAATTGTGTTATTTATGCAAGGTAATATTTATAAATTGTATGTAAGACATAATTTCGCGCTAATATTATAACAAAACAGAAGAAAATCTACTGCGTTTTATTTATAAAAATAAATCAGCTGATTTTTTTCCCTCCCAGATAATCCTTTATGGTTTCAACAAAAAGGTTATATTACTTACTTGAAAATATCCCGGACGTAGCCCATACACTCAGGGCCGATTCCTCCTCCAGGGAGCATGGTAACAGCATGACGACCACCATAGTGGGCCTTCGGTACCAGGTGCTGTTTCCTTACAACTGGAGTCTTATGCTGTACATCGAAATCTGATAGCGTAGCTGGTGCTGCCGCAGAACTAAAGTTCACGACACCACGGAGCTCAGGCCGAGCACTCAATTTACTTAATAATCTCACAGCCATTGCTATTTTTGCGCAAATATTTCGGATCAACTGTTAAATAATCACAGGAAGAGGAAAACGGAAAATCATAGAGGATAGTAATGGAAATTGCACTCTATAGCAAAAAAAAAAACTATTAGGGATGGCGATCTGAAATCGATTAATCGAAGAATCGATTTTACAGTTCAAGAAAATCGATTTTAAACAATGCGATCGATTCGATAGATATAAATAAATCTCAGATACTAGAAACCGAGATTCGATTTTTTTCTACAGAATGCAACCATATTATTATTTAAAAACGTTCAAAGTTCCTATTTTCCTATAGCTAATTATTGTGTGAATGTTGCACACCCGATTACTAATCAGTCATGAAACACATTGCACTGTAGGATAATCTGCACCGTACTTTTTAGTACTCAGTACGTGCACTGTAACCACGAATTTTTTAGAATTCGATTCTTTTGCGAATCGATTGGCAGGTTACAATGCGAATCGATTTAAAAATCCATCTTTTTCGTAAAGAATCCTCATCCCTAAAAACGATACCATAGCTAACACTCCTACATGACAGCTGACGCTAGCGACATTGCGAACTAAACATGAAACACATATGCCCGGGAAATTTCAATTCCAAGATGAAAGTGTTATCCATTTACGGATAACACTTTATTAACAGCACGGCCACTCGGCCAGCAAGGCAAAAACTTAAAAAGCAAATTATATAATCTGTTTGAAAACATGAAATGCCCAAACCCCTCACTTTGAATCAATACAGAAATTACATTGGGGGAAATTGTAACTGAATCAAACACAAAACTGTTACTATAACAGGCCCCCACTTCGATTGCGTCCCGAAAATCTGCTACTGCGCATTGAAGGTCGATCGCAATTTTAGTTCAACTTATATTTCACGTACGATACACGTGTGTCTCTCTAAAATTGTACGGTCGTCTACAAGTGTTTTTAATATCATGCTGATTTACATCACGTATGCGCATTTGAATTGGATGTGCATGCAGAAAATTCCAAAATCCAAAAAAATGTGTCCCGCGTAATACGCACGCATTACAATAAATACTTCTATGAAAATTCATCATTTGCGGAGGTTACGAATACGGAGCAAATCTGTGCTACTCTCAACGTCCTTATTTCTTTTGGTCGCTTAATCTGTAAGGAATTATAGAAGTAAATGAAATAAAAAATATGTTTGTAATAAATATTTATTGCATTATTAATTCAAATGTACATATAAATTAGATTTTGAATAAGAATAGTATAGTAGCCCTCTAGTATAGGGTTCATCGTAGAATGGCAACATCGACCGTCGCAACCCAGTCCTGGGCACACCATAATTATTTATTTATTTATTTAACTATTAACACATACAATTGTTTTAACAGGCGTACCCAAGGTAACAAATGTAGTCGCAAAATAGTCGCACTCAGAGACGCCACCGACAAGACTGAAAAGAGAGAGAACCGGCACAGATTACACAGAAGACAACACACTTAGTGTCACCCTCTCGAATTCCGCCAATGTGCAAGAAAAAATATCTAACCGCAGAGAGATAGTATAGCGGTAAGTCCCTTCTTTGAGGAGTGGTTGGAAAGACTTCACTGCTTCCTTATCTTCCGCATGACGCTGGTTCTCGTATATGGTATCGGATACAGGGTCTAAACTACCGGCAGTCAGGGGTGTGTGCTCAGCGAAGGTCAGATGTTGATTAAGGATCACATCTTAACATTTAGCTGGGCTGCGGCATAGCATCAGACTTATAACGTTCCCATTGCTGGGACTCTCTAGGAAAGTGAATGGGACGTAATCCGCCACGCGGGCACTGTGCGGATTGGTGGATGTCACACGAATTTTTGATTCTTAGACATGCCGGTTTCCTCACAATGTTTTCTTTCTCTGTTTTGAGAGCAGTGGTGATGAAATAAATTACACAAAGTAATGCGCCTGGCTGGGTTTGAACACGCGACCTACAATTCGTAAGTCGGGGCCGTTATCATTTGGCCACCACTGCTCTCAGTCTGCTGTACTGCGGGCTGGAAGAGATTTACGTAGTTACGAAAATATAACCGCGTGGTTCTACCTGGGTTAACCTCAATTCTCAGAATTGCGAAGGATTAAAGATTGTGACCGATAGAGTCAGGGTCACGACCGAGAAAATAAACGGCCGTGTCATTGGCGAATAAAGCCAACTGCATATTTTTACTTTTGGGGATATCGGTGAAGATTCCCTCTCACGGATCCCTGGGGAACTCTGGCTAGAATTATCTTATTCAGTTATATTCGTGACGTTTTCATTCTAGAAATCCCGTCAGACCAAGATACCATTTTCATCACTGTGACGTGTATCTTCTGTTCATCTCAGGTTATCATCGGCTAGCACTCAGATCCGTATAGTAGACCTGGCCAGTGAGACCAGCTCTTTCATCGATTTCTTTGATTCATCGTCTTCTTTGAGTGACTAGCTGTGTCATGACGTAATGACGTAACAAATTCAAAACTTCATTTCAATAGGCATTTTTCAGCAAGGGATTAAGCTGGGAGTCCATCTGAAAAAAAGAAAGAAAGTAATGATTTTATTGACAAGTTATGTGCCTAATGAGGCCTGATGGCACAATGATAAATTTCCATTCAAACCCTCATTTAACCACTTTTTTCTTTTAGTATCGATAGAAATTTTTAATCATATGGTTTGGGCCAAATAAGTAGCCAAGCCTAAAGAACGAAATTTAAAAAAATTATTTCGTAATGTGTACCTAAAACATAGTTTCCCAAAGTTTTATGAAGCACTACTGTCTCTTTACAAGAAGATAAAATTCCAACGTCCCAACATAATAGTTAATTATACCAATTTTATATGTCTGTCTATTATCTATACTAATATTATAAAGAGGTAAAATTTGTAAGTTTGTATGTAGGGGGTAATCTCTGGAACTCATGATCCACTTATAAGAAAATTTGCACCGGTAGAAAGCTACATTATTCCTGAGTGCTATAGGCTATAATTTTTTTTTATAACATGTACATTAACCGAGCTATCACAATTTTTGTCTTGCAAGTCGGAAAAAAATACCTCATAAAACAGAATTATTTGCGTGCGCTGCCTAAAGAGTTGCTTAAAATTAAGAACAATGTATGGCAACCTGATTCGTCATAATTATATCTACAAAAAAGTCCGTGATACCATATTTCTATCTTTTATATGTTATCTTTTATACTTCTTTATTTGCTTTAAAAAAGTATTTTTTCGGCATACTTACGTTTGGTTGATTATTTGAGCAACGAAATATTAATTCTTGTCACAATAAATTATTTCAGTATCACAAGGACATCATACAGATAAGATTTGCCATTTACAGTATGTCAATTGGTCATATAGTTTCGGAGATAATATAAAATTACTAAAACGCAAAAAATGCCACTAGCACGACTTTCATTCGTAGAGCTCTAGATCTATCATGCTTTGTGCGGACGTTTTATTCATTTGCCCATAGATGGCATTCTGCAAAAAATGGCGTCATTATTCTGAATCGCGGTGTTAAGATTTTCCGTGGATTGATGACCTTCTCGAATTATTGTGCCCACGTTGTCGTTAGTTGGTGTTCAAATTGTTGCATGTCAGTCTGTTGCTTATTGGTTTCGGTTGTTTCGTTCGTTTGGTTGTTCGTTGATTCGTACTCCTAATCGTAATACTCGTAATTTCGTTGTACGAGTTATAACGATAATACGATATTAAGATTGTTTTGTTATAAAGGTGGACGGGTGTCGAGTCTCTGATCCCTCTCCCTTTGTTCATAATTGTTTTTAAGTCTGTGTAGTTTGTTAATTTGTTGACTAAGAGCATGCCCAAAAGGAAATTGCAACTGTCCCGGCAGACATCACAGACAAGAGCAGCTCGAGTACGCCGTACGGAAGAATCTGCCCTTGAAAATGAGCAGCGCCTCTCGAGAAATAGAGAATATATTTCGCAAGCACGCGCTAGAGAATCTAGCTCCGAGCGCTCACAGCGGCTCGCTAGCCAAAATGTGAGAACGTCGCGGGCCCGTGCTCGAGAAACTAGCGCTGAACGTGCGCAGCGTCTATCTGACTTAAGGCAGCATGTTTCTGAAACAAGGGATTGGGAGACTAACGCCGAGCGCTCGCAGGGGCTCGCTAACCAAAATGTCATAACATCGCAGGCCCGTGCTCGGGAATCTAGCGCTGAACGTGCGCAGAGTTTATCTGACTTAAGGCAGCATGTCTCTGAAACAAGGGATAGGGAGACTAGCGCTGAGCGCTCACAGCGGCTCGCTAACCAAAATGTCATAACATCGCAGGCCCGTGCTCGGGAATCTAGCGCTGAACGTGCGCAGAGTCTATCTGACTTAAGGCAGCATGTCTCTGAAACAAGGGATAGGGAGACTAGCGCTGAGCGCTCACAGCGGCTCGCTAACCAAAATGTCATAACATCGCAGGCCCGTGCTCGGGAATCTAGCGCTGAACGTGCGCAGCGTCTATCTGACTTAAGGCAGCATGTCTTACCTTGAGCAGACAAGAGAACTTCGGTAATCTTCGAAATTACTGATCCAATTCCAAAAATTATTTTACTAATGGGAAGATACAGTAATATCGAGTGTAAACTTTTGTTTTCCGCGGACGAAGTCGCGAGCAGAAGCTAGTCTAATAATAATTAGATTAAAAAAATAATTCTCTCTCTTTCTCACTCTCTGTAACTGTGCTACTCGTGATCGTGGCTGGTAGTAATAAATAATTATTTAAAAATACTAAAACATGTGTTAACATTTTTTAGCGCCCTCCATTTGCCTTTGGATCCGCTACCACGAAAAGCTCCAGCACTTACTAGGGAGCGTCATCTGAAAGACGTCCACTATAAGGGTTTTTTTTATGGTAGGTAAAATCATCCAATGACAAATCCTGCCCTTGGGCCGAGCGGGAAGTAGTGTCAGACTCTTACTGACTAAAAACCTACCCCGTTCCTTCGTTTCCTATCGTGCCGGGGCCGGGTATTCCTTTCGGAAGCTGACCCATGACCCCAGCAGGTCCACTATAAAGGTTCCGCTTTTTCCTTTTGAGGTACGGAACACTAAAAATAAACTGTCTTGTCTGTCTGTCTATCAAATATGAAGTTATAAAGCTTAGAAGTCCGACATAGTCTTTGACGTCGAAGGCCATGAATTTGACACTTGTAAGGCCACCACAGAAAACGGTGTCTTGGCGAGAAAAACAGATATGTATTTAAAACTAGCTTTTTCCCGCGGCTTTGCTCCCGTTCTACCCTATTCTGTCCTACTCTACCCTATTCTATCCTACTCTACCATACTCTACACTACTCTACCCTACGCTACCCTACTTTACCCTATACGAGTAAATGAGTAGGTTTTGGATAAAAAAAAAATTATCCTATGTCCTTTTCCTGGTTCTAAGCTCCTCCCATCAATTTCCAGCCACATCGGTTCAGCCGTTCTTGAGTTATAAATAGTGTAACTAACACGATTTTCTTTTATATATATAGATTGTTATATCTCATTTGCTTTTCAAACAATTTTGATATAGTTTACACAGTTAGCATTCTATTTTTATATATTTAGTGATAAACTGTTTAGATATCAAATATCCCTTTAAAAGCGGTCAACACGAGATTCATTTTCATACAACCGCTCTTACGTGATTATGGTGTTATTACACATCTTTCTTCAGGTGTTTTGGATACACAGATAGCTGGTGAATATTATCTAGGCTGCTATAGAAATCAAAACATAAAGATAATTTGTAAAACTAATACAGCGAAGACCTCTGAAAATCTGCTATTTTACGTGAACTTTGGCCCTCAATAATGTACTCATATATTAAAAATATAAAAAAGTACTTCTCTGGAAGCCTTGCGCATTTAATGGAGATTCTAAATGATGAAAATATTTCACAAAAAAAATTAAGGGTTTTAAAAAAAAGACATGTATTTACTGGAACAAATATTTTTTTATGAAACGTCCGAGTAAATCACGGAATTACCGATTGCCAACAGAATTTTCAGCCGTTCTCTTTTTTCGCGTTGCCTCTCAATTAAACATCGAGTTGGATTGCTTTAGATAAAGCAATAAGCTTTTAAACCATGGTCGATATTGACGATGAGCGAGTGGTGAAGAGCCACCATAACTGTCTACGTCGGATATATCCAAAAGTAACTCTCGCGTTTAAAATTGAAATATCATCAAAGTTTGAAATATCGTTTAAAACGATCAGTACCTCTACCATGAGTTTTAAGCAATATATATATAAATAGTATTCGTCGCTACTCGACATCGATGCCGTGTAAATATTTTGTATGGCAAATTTTGGTTCTGCAAGTGACCGCTAGAGGCGCTGCAAAATTTGCCATACTATATATTTACGGCGTCGATATCGAGTAGCGACGAATACTATTGCTTAAAACTCATGGTAGAGGTACTGGTCAGCTCTAATTGGCCATATCATGAAGTGATCAATTTCTATGATCTGGCCACGACATATGAATAAAGAGTATCGCACATCACTTCGCCTATTTTGCGCCTCGACTATGACTGTTCTAGTTTTCTGTACACCTCAGGCCCGGTATCCATCAAAGCGGAGAGGGAGGAGGCGAGAGGAGATGTGTGTGTGTGACCTATCCGATTTCGTTATTTCCGCATATCTTCACCGCTTAGCTTTGGTGGAAATGGATCAAGCGGACAGAAGAGGAGATGTCTAATTTTTTTACAGAGTGGAGAAGTGTCTAATCGGGTAGCCGGGCGGAGCACGCACTCGCGCACCCCACACCCCGCTGCCTTCTCCTCGCGCCTCTTCTCTCACAGCTCACATCTCTGCTACACAAAGCTCACATCTCTCTCCGCTTTGGTGGAAAAAACCTGCCAGCTTCGCAGCGCATCTCTTGTCTCTTCTCCTCTCCGCTTTGGTGGAAACCGGGCCTTAGGGCTTTTTTTTATGGTAGGTAAAATCATCCAATGACAAATCCCGCCCTTGGGTGGGGCGGGAAATAGTGTCAGACTCTTACTGACTAAAAACCTACCCTGCTCCAATCTTTGCCTTTGTCCCAGGGCCCCGGGTAACATTTTCACATAACCTTTGGCCCCAGTAGGCTTCGGCCCTGCTGGGCCCCTAGAGTTTGCTGACAACTCCTTGAGGCGCGCGGGAACAGTGCGCGCCGTAAACGACTTGAGCTCGGAACGGTCTGTTACCGGACGGACGGACAGCGAGCTACCCATTGCCCGTGGGCCTTAGGGCAAAGTTTACATTATTTACGATCCCGTGAGATATTCGAAACCTACAAGCGAGAGAAGACGCGCTCAAAAACTATTAGAAGTTATATAAAATCACTCACATGGAGCAATTTTTTTCAACAGGCTAGTTATAATAGAAAGGCTAAATTGGCTTCATGATTGTTTGCCCCTGCAAATTCGCAAACCATTTATTTTTGAGACACTTCTATGTGGCGCCATAATAGTGGGCCTGAAAAATATAACTATAATTAACTGACAGTCTACTAAAGGTACGAGTAGACTACAACACTTTATTTATACTGTACACTCAGTGTATTCATCGAGTGTAATAAGTTATAAATGTCGTAGTCTAAACGATATGGAATATGAATTTAAAAAAAAACCAGTTCATACAATAAATATACAAAAATCGAATACTAACTGTGAAAACAATATCAAAATTAGTATTGGTTACTTTTTTTGGGACGTAAAAGGTGACTTCGATCGGGCTATTAAGCGCCGGAACACAACCGCGTTTCGGTACCGAGTCGCTAAAATCAGCAGTGCCACCCGTACACTCGTAGGGAGGTCTTTGCCCAATAGTGGGACAGTACCCGCTAGTTATCTGCGGTGCTAATTAAAAGTGCAGTAAGGAGGTTTTTTAGCGTTTCGCGCCCAAAGGGTATACAACGGGACCCTATTACTAAGATTTCGCTGCCTGTCCGTCTGTCTGTCACCAGCCAATATCAGCCACAATAGCTAGACAGTTGAAATTTTCACAAATTATTTATTTCTATTGCCGCAATAAAATAAAATAAATATTTAAGGGGGCTCCCATACAACAAACGCGATTTTTGTTTTTTTACTCAATATCAGTAATAGCAACAGGTAGGCACTTGAAATATTCACAAAATACTCAGTTGTATTTTTACTTTAATAATAAATAATAATAATATTTTTTTATATTTTTAAATGTTTTTTTTTAATGTGTTTTTTTTTAAAGAAATATTTAAAAATATAATTTATAAGTTTATTAATGAATAAAGAGAATAATAAAATTAAATAATTGTAAATAAGGGGGGCTCAAAATACAAAAAACTCCATTTTTTTGACTATTTTTAATTGATACTGTTTTTTTTATTATTATTATTGATAGGTTTGTTGTTGACCTAGTCAATGGTACGGAACCCATCGTGCGCGAGTCTGACTCGCACTTGGCCAGTTTTTTTAGAATTAAATACCTAACTATACAGAGCTTATTAAGAGGAAATAGAATCTATCAGTAACTGAATTTTCCAAAAATCCTTCCTTACTTAATTTGAGTGGCAACTATAATAATAATAAAGTACTGCTTAAGTTAGGGTCTGAATTGGGTCTGATTGGTGAGAAAATAATAATATAGAAAAGGTCAAAATATATCATAAGTCGACAAACAAATTATTGTATGTTATTTTTGGCAACACCCATGGTTTTATGCCCAGTAACCATCGGGAAGCTTAGAAACAGTATAAATTTACAGACTGATATAAGCATGTGGAATTACAATGTGTGCCAGATTACCATTATGTCAGTGTGTGTTATGTATGTATATTATGTGTATGTTATACAGTTTACGGATGCATATTTTTGTTTATCCTATTCAAATGATCAATCATAGTACAGATGAAGGGGGTAAGTAAAAATCAGTATTGCCTCGATCAATATTGAATTGCTACACCTGAATGTCAGGTATGGTTGTAATGTACGTAAATAAATTATGAGTTGCATGCAGGCAAAGTCACTGACATAAGCTTGTATATGAAATTACTAAGTAGGTATGCAGTAGCACTGTATGTCTCACTTTAATTCATTTACAAGCACTTGTACAACATTACAGAGAATATCCAAGGCATTGTACAAGGAAACTTACAAACTTAAATACATTTAATAAAACAATAATAACACATCCATACACATTGAACATATAAATAAAAGCTAACATTTAATTTACAAATAAAAAAAAATACATATATTGATGCTTGAAAGGCAAAAATATCTAAGGAACATTTGAGTAAATTTTACAGGAAATTCAAGTTTTTAGAAAAATATTGTTGAAAATGACGAAATAGTTAGATTTATATATTTTAACATCATGGTAATATTATCAAAATCTGACTTTTTTAAATTACTCAAGCCCCAATCGAACGTTGACATTCGCACACCTATTCGCTTTCTATTGTTTCTCTAATTACGGTATCCAAAAGATCTCTTGTAAAGTTTATTCAGTGTCCTTAGATATTTTTGCCTTTCAACCGTCGATATACATTACCACTAAAACAAATGCCACAAATCAAATAAAACAATGTATCCTTATTTTCATCCATCTTCTCACAAAACCTTACGACATTCACAACACACATCTATCCATCTTCCAGCAAACAAGTCACACTTAGGAGTCAGAAGAGCTTTAAGGACAGAAAGCGCACAAAAAAAAAAAGTGATAAACAGTTTTGTGGTACACAGCCCACACTGACCGTATCCCCAAAAATGAAATCCTTGATCCATACATGTGTGGATGGCACTTAAAGCATAGGTTCAAAAACTGTATCAAAGAAAGCGCTATGACTGCCTGTAATGCATTTACACATGGGCGTCGCCAAGAGGGGGCAGGGGGGCCATAGCCCACCGTAGAGGTTTTCTTTACAGCTTCAGACCCTATTTTATGCACCAGTCTCCCACAATATAATGTCCTATCCTACATGTTACCGTTAATATAAGGCTAGCAATTTAGGAGTTATATTGTGGAGAAATTAATCTATTATTATTAAAAAAAAAAACTTTTTTATTATTATATTATACTTCCAATAGCCTCCCCTTGATCATCAGCTGGCGACGCCCTTGCATTTACAAGCCAATATGTATCACATTGCGATGAATCCAGTAAAACCTACTTGGTTTTAATTGTAAGCCTTTCCTCCACCACCTACTGAAAAATTCCCTTATAAACGTAATCAAAGATGTCCACAGCTGGCCGTGGACTTCGATTAAATATCACTACAACGAACGGTTATGTTCTTTTCACTCTCAAAAGACTATGATTACTTATTTTACTAACTTACTTGAAAATCTTCTGAACATGGCACATACACTCGGGGCCAATTCCTCCACCAGGGAGCATGGTAACAGCATGACGACCTCCATAGAAAGCCACCGGAATCCGGAACTGCTTCCTCACAACTGGAGTCTTATGCTGTATATCAAAATCTGATAGCTTAGCTGGTTTAGGCTTAGTACCATAATTTCTTACAAGTTCAGGCTGGACACTCAATTTATCTAACAAATATAATCTCGTAGCCACTGCGAGTTTTACACAAAAGTCTTTCTTGGGACGAACATTAAAATTTAAATAAAACATTATCCACAGGAAGAGGAAAAAGGAAAATCTCAAATCAAAACAAAACAAATGAATTATTACATTTAGACCGTCAGATGGCGCTGTTATGTCAAATTATTTGTATAGATGGCAGCATTGGAGAGTTTGACAGCTGGGCTAATGAATTCTGTTTGTAAACATGAAAGAACTTTTGTGTTTTTTAATGAAAATACGTTTTATTTAATGATGAGATTTATACTGAACATTAAGTGACGGTTAATATGTATAAAATTAAATTCAGCTCAATTTTAAAATGCTTTGTTTTGGTGAAATTAATTAAGAAAGAATTATGTTCAAAATTTCACAATGGCAACATTGGGTATAGATTTTTTTTTCTAAATGACGTGAGTGTTGCTTTTCCTTTCTCAGTGGAGTTTGTAAGTACGAGCGGCTGGAGAACGGGCGTCCATTTTGCTTCGCCATATTGAATTTGGTCGGACATCTTTGGACGCCATGTTTAGTCGGACATATTTTATAAACATTTTCGCGTAAATTTCAAATATTTTTGAGCCTAAATATCGAACTTTTTTTCACTGAAAACTGTGGCACTAGTTGCGGTAAATATTACGTTGGAAAATTCCGTGCCAACGCATCTGCCCATATTTGTCTCCTGGTGGCCGTCGGTGCTTTTGTTACTGGATAAATACAGGTAAATTATTTCTATCGAAAACATAGTACTTTTTGACGTATCGTAACAAGTGTTTTCTATTTTCTATGAAATTACGCATTTGGTCGATTAATTGAGGGTGACAGAATGAAGGTCATTTTATAAGGTATCGATGTGTGTAGCGTTTGGCGTGGTCATTTTATAATTATCTAAAAAATCGTCTGGGTTGCGGGCCCGGCCGGTCGAGCTGCGCTGCCAGTAGAGTCGCACCTGCCCCGAGAGATAGTTGTTTGACTCCAATGCACCATAATGCGGCACAATAAAAGCTAAAAAAATGTTTTTCTCTGTGGGAGGCAACGAATTCTCATTAAAACTGGTACCCGACCGAGTGACGTTCTGACACTATTTACAATAAAATCACAACAGTTTTTAAATCACGATACGTTCTAAAAATAAAACATGAAAAACAAATCAATTGTGCTCGAATAAAATGATAATGAACTGTTTTATTTACATATACATCTGTAATCCAGTGTTTTTTTTTTAATCTGAACATAGAGAAGTGATTGTTTGCTTGTCAGTTTATCATGTAGGTAAATGGCAAAGGTATGCATGTATTCTGCCTGACTAGACTATTGTTTTTATTTTTTAGTTATATTATTTTGAGTGTGATGGGTAGCTATGTAAATATTAAACAATTAAAAGGAGCTTATTAATAAAGAATGAGGTTAATTAAGTCATTCTCTGATAACTGTATACATGTACAGTTTTGTTGATAGTAAAGAGGTCTGTTTAAACAATAACTTGCTTTAAAAAAAACATTCACCATACAATAGCTCATTATATTAATCATTTCATTTAAATTGTTTATGAAATCAATCAATGGTTCCAATTTGACATAGATATCCTATTTGAAATGTTTGCTAGCAATACATTTTGGTATGATTTATTTTTGATCCAAAACCTGTTTGTAAAACAAAAGAAAGACTTGCACAGGAAAACAATTTTTTTTATCTCTACAAATTTTACGACATCTAGTCTCAAACTAAGCAGAGCTTGTGAAATGAATAATAGAGAATTAATAAACATACTTAGATAATATTTCTAAACCTAAATACATACATATTTTATAGATAAATTAAACTCAGTTACAGAACAAATGATTCTGCTCTTCATTTGTCCTGGGTGGGAATCAAACCTCCTCCTCATCCTCCGGTATAGCAGTCAGGGCGACAACTATTATAAAGTGCTAAGTAAAAGACTTATTTTACAAAAATAAGGAATAGGGCACTTCTTCTTGCACTGGCAACATCTGAAATGTCATTGCACAGCTCCTGAACATTTTCTTCCCACTCAGGTTTGGGTTCTATTCCCACTCAGGACAAATGTTTGTGATGAGCACAATCATTAGTTCTGTATCTCGATGTAATTTGTCTATAATATGTATGTATTTAGAAATATATAAGTATGTTTGTCAATGGTTTAGCACTCATTACACAAGCTCTACTTAGCTTGGAGCTAGACAGCGATGTGTGTTGATGAATTAAAAAAAATGGATTTCGATGGAACTTGATACATTGGTAGGACCATATCTGAAATAACACATAGGATATATATGTTTTATCCCAGAAGTATGTTCCCCTGGGATAATTTTTTACTGTTATGCAGGCAAAGCCACTGGCAGCGGCTAGTGATGCTACATGTGTCATTCTAAGGCCGTGTTTACGGAGACGCGGCGCGTTGGGCGTTCGTCGTAAATTGCAGCAGCGGGCCGCGTCATCGCTCGCGCAAACAAACATATGGCAATGTACGACGGACCGCCCAACGCGCCGCGTCTCCGTAAACACGACGTTATACAACTGACTTAAGTATAAAAAACTAAATCAAAACTATTTTTTTTTAAACATGTTTTATAATCCTTTAACCACCCGCGTCGAATTTATCCGACGACGACTGTTTTCGCGTTGTATTCGCCAGGGTACACGACCTTGCCGAATAGGACTCCAAAACATTGTAATGATTATTAGGAGTGGAATTCCCTGCCGGAGTCTGTGTTTCCTGATGGCTACAACCCGGGAATCTTTAAGTCAAGAGTGAATAGGTTTCTTCTAGGTAAGCGCGATCCATCGTCGACCGTATCGTCGCTTTCCATCAGGTGAGATAGCGGTCAAGCGCGAACCTATCAATAATAAAAAAAAAATAAAAAAAAAATGGGAAAAAAGTAAATTTGTATTTGTTATTACCCTTTGACCGCTTGTGTCGGATTATTCCGACGAGTGTTTTCGTGTCCAGGGTCGTGTTTTTGCGACTGGGGGCACCTACTACACTTTACTGACAACAATCACAATACTCCACCTCGTTTAGCTCTTCAATCTTCATAAGTGGCAGAAGAGCTGACGAGAATATCCGACGTTTTAACGTCGGATATATCCGACAAACACGCGTTTATATTACAAACACGGGTTAAATATACCTATATCTATTAGTATTGATCTGATTATAAAAATTGGGTTAATTTACCTGTGTTTATTTTAATACTAAATAACAAATCTACATAATAAATAAAAGAAAGTCGTGTTAGTTACACTATTTAGAACTCAAGAACGGCAGAACCGATTTGGCTGGAAATTCGTGGAATGGTACTGATGGTAGGATAATCTTTATCCCGATAAGTAAAAAAAAAAATGCAAAGCCTACTCATTTATTGGTATAAAGTTGAGTAGGGTACAGTAGCGTAGAATAGTACCTCTACCATGAGTTTTAAGCAATAGTATTCGTCGCTACTCGATATCGACGCCGTAAATATTTTGTATGGCAAATTTTGGTTCTGCAAGTGACCGCTAGAGGCGCTGCAAAATTTGCCATACAAAATATTTACGGCGTCGATATCGAGTAGCGACGAATACTATTGCTTAAAACTCATGGTAGAGGTACAGGGTTAGAGCGGGAGCGAAGCCGCGGGAAAGAGCTAGTTACAAATAAAAGGAAATCATTTTCTGAAAACAGCATCATAACTGACTATTAGATGAAACAGCAATTAGCATTTTAAATTTTTATATGAGGAAGAGTGGGGGCGTGGTGGGTATATCTTTTGCGTACCTAATGGCAGTAAAATCTATATACATACATATATTATATAGAAACGAAATACTACTCACTGATTAATCACGAAACCTCAGAAACTATAACACCTACAAACTTATTTGGCAGGTAGGTTTCTTATTAGGATGTAGACGTCTGCTAAGGTCGGATTTTACGAAACTCCACCCCTAAGGGGGTAAAACGGGGGAACAGACTCACGCGGGCGAAGCCGCCAGCAGAAGCTAGTATCTAATATAGGTGACTGTCTATTATACATCGTTAAATTTTGATCGTTTTAATCCCGTGGAGGGTCGATTCGGTACATGAAACACTATAAATATGTAAAGAGAAAAAAATATAGTACTTTTTTTTTACCTCGCATTAATTTACGCTTGTACGAAATTAATTTCTGTCAGTAACCATCAGCTGAGCGAGACCAATGAACTGCAGGCAGTTAGTACGCAACGACCGACAAATACCTACAAGGTCATTGACCCGTTTACTTAAAGAAATCAATTTCGTACATGCGTATTTTAATTCGACTTTTAATAAAAAAGTACTTTATTTTCTAATTTTATCTTTATAAATCGATAGTGTTTCATGTACCAGTTCGACCCTCCACGGGATTAAAACGACCAAAATTTAACGGTGTATAGTGAATATGCTCTTAATAAACTAGTGCTGATGATGAAACTAGTGCGCCTCACCATCGATTCCATCATTGCTTACCATCAGGTGGGATCGCAATCAAACCCTAGCTTATATTATTAAAAAAAAAAAAAACTTATTTTAGTGTATGTACACACCAAAATTTGTCATTTATTTCCTTATTCTGTTACTGTTTATACTGTTTCCCCTTCCATCTGGTTTGAAAGGTTTCTAACTTAAGGCCAACATTTATTAAATTATTTTATTTATTAAACTTCTCGCACATTATGTACAGAGGCGGACTTAATGCCTTAGGCATTTTCTACCAGTCAACCTTTGGGTGATGCAGAGAAAATAGAGGCAGGTGCAATAAAAGACAGAAAAGAAAAGAGTGATCAATGAATTATAAATAAAATGCAACAATATAATAGATACCCAAATACAATAATATAATATATACAATTTAATAAACTAAATACATACATACTCAACATTGTCCAAATCGACAAAGAGAGAAACACTAACGTTGTGATGATACTACTGCCAACTTCTTACGAATATGCTCGCGAACCTCAATTTTGAATTTTAAACGGTTTGTGACTATCCTGATCTAATTTTTTTTTTTTTTGTAGTTATTGTCGTATTGTCAGCGACACCTTGCATATTTTCTACTTGAACGCTTGCAAAGCCGCTGGCAGATGCTAGTCATAATTCTCTAATCTAATGTTAATTGTTATTTTGATGATTATGATAAATCTGTAATGACGATGACCGGTTATCATTAAGTATTTGTCGCAGCAATATCGTTGTTATTGTTATGGAAACAATGCATAATTTCCATTGAATTGTAATCATCACTGACATTGGCTAGCCTTGTTCTAACTACTACTGAGTATAGGCCTTCGTTTTGTCTTGAGTTCCTGGTTGGTGTTTTAGGGATCCGTACTTCAAAAGGAAAATAAAAACCTCAAAAGGAAAAAAATAACCTCAAAAGGAAAAAAAAAACCTCAAAGGGAAAAAAACGGAACTCTTATAGGATCACTTTGTTGTCCGTCTGTCTGTCAAGACCCTTTGTCTCGGGAACGCAAGGAAGTATTGAGTAAAAATTTAAACCATATACTCAGATCTGCGGCCCCTTGAAGCTGTGAAAAAATCAAACTAGTAAGTTAACTAAAAAATTTACGGCCGTTTAAATCGCAAAAAAAAAACGTATACACGTATATCGACACTCAAGGGAATCAAATTCATAGGATACTATCCGTTAACCCTGAATACTGAAATTTGGCATAAAGCAAGGACATATAGCATAGGTTTAGGAATAAATCTGACAACGTTGTTGCGTCACTTTTTTTCCGATTCGGAAAAATCTTCAAGTTGTTTTGTTGGATTGAACTATTTACATAATTAAGAGCCAAATTCATCAATAAACTAATCGCGATTCGTTCAAACAAAACGCAGTTTGAGCGACTAATCGAGATTATAGCTTTATTTTGCGTTTCACCGAGATGAATTCAACCTAGTTTACGCTAAACTCAGTTTCAATTCTTTTGTTGTCGCCTAGATTACGCTGAGCTCAGTTTAGTTGAACTAAGTTTTTATATTGAATGATGAAATCAGCCCTAAGTAAGTTATTTTTTATTGATAGGCTCGTGTTTGACCACTATCACACCTGATGGTAAGCGGACGGATCTTGGCGAGTTTGATTTGAAGTTAGGTTCTGCGAACTTTAGCGCTTGTGCACTCGTAAATAAATAAATGAATTAAAAAAATAAATGCTAATAACAATGATTGTCATTTTTTTTTTTACACATCATGCGCTAAAGTTCGCAGAGCCTAACTTCAGACTCGACAAGATCCGTCGCGTCGGCCGTACTGTACATCATCAGACATCATGATAATATTTCTATGAGAAAAATTCGTGAGTATACTTTAAAAAAAAAAAAACAAATAAAAAAAAACGGCCAGGGGTTCCGCGCCGTTGTAGAAAAAATTATGGCTAAGAAAAGTCACGTTTGCTTTATGGGAACTTAACTTAAATATTTATTTTATTGTGTTTTTAGTCTTTTTTGTTATAGCGGCAACAGAAATACAACATCTGTGACAATTTCAACTGTCTAGCTATCACGGTTCATGAGATACAGTCTGGTGACGGCAGACGGACAGCCGAGTCTTATCTCTAAGCAATAGGGTCACGTTTTTATCCTTTAGGCACGGAACTCTAATATTCATATAGCCTAGCATACACCCTTAAATTTTTTGATTATTTTAATCCCGTGGAGCGTCTATTCGGTACATGAAACACTATCGATTTGTAAAGATAAAAATGAAAAATAAAATACTTTCTTTTTCAAACTCGAATTAATTCACACATTTATGAAATTAATTTCTGTAAGTAAACGTCAGCTCAGCGAGGCCAATGAACTGTAGGTATATAGTACGCAACGACCGACAGCTGCCTTACAAGGTCATTGACTCGTTTACTTAAAGAAATTTATTTCGTATAGGTGTATATTAATTCGAGATGTAGAAAAAAAAAGTACTTTATTTTTTAATTTTATTTTTACAAATCGATAGTGTTTCATGTACCGAATAGACGCTCCACGGGATCGTTTTTGAAGTTGGTTAAAAATAATTAAAAACTCTTTACATTAAGTCAATCTTCAATTGATATCAATAAGCTAAGTATTCGTTAAGAATTGCATTAATTAAGAAAGTAAAATTATTTGCCCTTGAAACCACCCCTTTATTTCAATTGACCTACAACTTTAATGATAAGAAGTTGATAGTAATTTTCTTTTAAATATAGCAAAGTCTGTGCCTGTTTTATTTATTGTATTGTATTTCGGGCTGGTATCCGCAACTCCACGACTAAAGCGCGTAATTTGCGTACGGGTGGGACAAAAAAAATATCTGAAAACTGCAATTTTGTAGCTGTCACAAATTTTTTTTTTTTTGCAATTCAGAAAAATCTTCATAAGTCAATTCGGGAATTGAATTGTTTTTATAGATAAGTTTGTACGGAAGCCATGCGCGGGGCCGACTCGCACTTGTCTGGTTTTTTTTTGATAATTTATAAATATGTTCTAACATATTTGTAAACCTTTAAGCTTTAGATCCTTAATGATACTACGGGAAAGGGCAATAAACAAAAGTTTTCTTTCGTTTCTATTTCCTTCAGGCCTCCCGCCGGCAGATTAAAAGTTCAACTCTACTCTAAGCTTCCTCCGGTAATTAATCTAGTAACTATCATGGCGCCCGATATTTTTCTATTTTCCTAACTTTGTTTGACACCCTATCTAGAGGGTCATACACACAATAACCTTTAGAAAACCCCCACATTGTTGCATTTGGCACAAGTTAAAAGTTGTGCATTTTCTAATGTCCACAACTTTTGCCGAATTTCTTACACACTTTCGCCATTATAATACTGATGTTATCGATAGTAATATATCTATTACAGTTACAGACATACCACTTAAATCAATTAAGATAACAAAATACAGCTTTTAAACCAAAACCTTAGTAAACTGTTTTAAATGTTGTCATCAATTTCATCATTCACTGTTGTGTCCCATGTTGGACTTAGGCCTTCCCCAAGTATAGCCGCAATAACCACAAAACAGGACATACACATACATAAATACAACTTGTAACATTAAATGCGCAAAACATCAGAAACCCCAAATGATTTTTAATTCAGTTGACCTAATTCTAAGAAAAAAATGACATTAAAAAAAAAGGTTTTATGTTTTAGTTTTCCTTGCAATTCTGATCATTTCTTGCGTCTGCGACGACCGATTGATTTGTTTACTTCAAATTATCTTATTCATGGTACTTTATGCAAGATTCATATACGAATTAAAATAGGAACTACCTATTTATTATCCCGCGTATGAGAAAATTTAAATTGGACGACAACCTTTTGAGTTCGTTTACCTATTTTGGCAGGTTTGGGCACGTTATAGCTTGACTTATTAATAAATAGACACGGCAATATTTTTTTTAATGAATAATTTTGGAAAAATGTGACCTATATTAAAAAAGGGTTCAATTGATTCTGCTCGTTACTAAGCAAACTATTTTCAGGTTTTGCGCATTTAACGTTACACGTTGTATATTATACAATCGGACACAGCCACTGACGACTTACTACAGTAATGTCCGATGTAAGGGCAATCCAATCTCCCGGCAACCATTCGTATATTTGACTGGTCTGTTGGTCTAGTAGTTGGTGACCCTGACTGCTATGCCGGAGATCCTGGGTTTGATTCCCACTCAGGATAAATGTTTGAGTGATGAGTACGATCATTTGTTCAGTGTCAATAATGGCAACAGGTATTTTATTAAAATAAAATAAATATTTAAATTCCCATACCAAAAACGCCATTTTTCGCCTATTTTGTTATTGTACTGTTCTTTGTGCGCATGTCCGACTCGCACTTTGCCGGTTTTTTTTTTTTAAATCCGTTGAGTATACTTCGAAGAAAACATGTGCAAGTGCGCTCTTATACGTTGAGACGATTTGGTTGCTCACGAGTGTAGTTTATGGCCAACTGCCCCAGAAAGGTGAGGGTAGTCGGATATTTTTTTTCTATTTCTAACCATCAAATCTTGTTCCAGTTGACATCAGCCAAGATGATGAACCAGGAGATCATGTGCGAGGTGGAGATAGGCACTCACGGCTCCATTGTGGAGATGGAGGGCGATGACCAAGTTGGGGTTAAGGTATGTATAATCCTCAGCACATAAGTTGAACCGTCATGGCGGTTGACCTTGAATGCGCAGTTACCGATTTTCGGGTCTCGAACGAAGTGGTACGCGTAACTATAGCAACGGGTTCAACTTATTTACCGTGTATTATAATTGTTTGAATAAAAATGAGCTATACTCCAGTCGCAATAAGATTAGACATTGAAACAATTTTTTTTATTGTCCGTTCAACCGATTTGGAATACTTTTCCGCAGACATAAAGATGGCATTAAAAGCAAAACAGTAGTTACCAATACCAACTAATTACTGCAGCCACCGTGTGTCATGCTACCAACGCAATAAAAGTGAAAATCGTTTGAACGGACAGTCAAAAATGTTTGTTTAAATGGCTAATCTTAATGTGAATGGAGTATAGCTAATTTATGTTTAAATGGTTATAGTACGCGGCAAATAAGTTGAGGCCGTTGCTGTTACGCGCAGCCCTCCACCTTGAATCGGTTACTGCGCATTCAAGGTCGACCGCCATTTTAGTTTAACTTTTATGTCGTGTATTGTAACATCGTTCAAACCAAGTTTTCCTAACACATCTTTCTTATTTGCAGTACGAAGAGATAGAAGCAGGCCAATACGAAGAGTACATCACAGATGACCAGTATGAGGAAGTCGAGGAACAAGTCATTGGTATGCAGCATCTAGAGGAAGGTAAGAAGAAATAAAATAGACATGCTTTGAAAAAAAAAAGAACAATTTGATTATTTCACACATCATCATCCAACTATGAAATAATCATGTTTAAAATCCAATAAATAATAAGCCTTTTAATCTTCCCACTGCTGGGACTCAGGCCTCCTCTCTAGGAGAGATAATGGGGCGTAATCCACCACGTATGTGTGTGATAAAACCTGTCACACTGTACGGATCAGAATATTGGGCTGTGAAAAAGACGGAAGAAAAATGATTGCATGTAGCGGAGATGAGAATGTTGAGATGGATGTGTGGTATGACAAAAAAGGATAAAGTGAGAAATGAGTATATTAGAGGAAGTTTGAAAGTGGCGCACGTGACAGAAAAGTTGAAGGGGAATCGTTTGTCTTGATATGGTCATGTAAAGAGGGATGAAAAGCATGTAGCGACATCTACGTCGTCACAAAGGAACTCTCTTGCATCGCGCAATTAAAGTTCTCCGCGCATTAATAGATACAACCGCCCAAAATCATCTATCGGGCAGTAGCCAAGCCCGCTTGCAGTTGGCCACGCCCCAATTAGTTTATTGGAACAAAAGAGATGGGGGCGTGGCCAACTACAAGCGTTAACGCAAAACGAAACGATTGTAACTTGGCTAGGGGGGTAGCAGACATAACACCCGTCTGATCGTAGGATCCTTTCTTTCCAATGGAGGTATGTGGGACTTTACTCTCTGTTCCGCATACCTCTAAACGCATGTTACTAAAAGACTTATGAGTATAAATGTGGATGGATGGAGAGGGAGAGGGAGGCCAAAGAAAAGATAGATGAATTATGTAAAGAGTGATATGAAAGAAAAGGGAATTAGAGATAGCGTGACGGGTGACAGGGCAGAATGGAAGAAGAAAACGTGTTGCGCCGACCCCAAGTACCATGGGACAGGAGCAGGAAAATGATGATGTTGTATATTGGAACAGCGCTCGGCGGAAGTTTTCTTCACTTCCTATTCACCCAACATGTTTTAGGGCCAGACTGCAAACGCTTCCGCGAAGCGGGCGAAAATCGCAATCGCGACGTCTTCGTAACCGCACAAAACTGTGGTCTCGAGAGTTAAGATATAATGCAGCGGTTTCCTCTACTGCGGCGTGCGCGGTTGAAAACCGCTTCGTGAGTTCTTAGCCTAAGGCCGTGTTTACGGAGACGCGGCGCGTTGGGCCTTTCGTCGTACATTGCAGCAGCGGGCCGCGTCATCGCTCGCGTAAACACAAACATGTGGCAATGTACGACGGACAGCTCGACGCGCCGCGTCTCCGTAATCGAGCACTATGTCTGGCTAAGCAAATCGCGCGCGTTCCCGCACCCGCATCGCTCCCCGCACCGCACTGCCACTCTGGCCCAGCACTTACAACCCCTACATTATGTAAACCACACACATCATAACTAACGTCATTCCTCATGTCGGCTATGCTGACAGACTATAAAATTTCAGTGGGCAGTGAAGAAGTGATCCTGCCAGGCATCTCAGGAGAGGAGGTGTTAAACACCAGCCCTGATACGCAGTACGATCCTCTGTACCCTGGACCAGCTGCCACGAGTAGCAGGTACTGTTTTGAGACTAATAATAGTTTTATTGCGGACATAAAATCCATAGAGTGTTAGTACAAAAAAAAAAACTTATTGCCTAGTTTTGGTAATTATAATATCAAATATCCATTTCCTCACAAACTTCTGAATAGTCGGAGAGCCCAAGCTCTCAGCTGCAGTTCAGCGCATAAATACCGACGGTACGAGCTTTTCAAACATTTCAGACGCGCTACAGTAACGAGCAAGTCTCAACAACATCCTGAAAGTATTATCATATTGGAAGTCTATTAAAATCTTAGCCACGAATTACTGGTCTTCATCTAACACTTGGTCACTTTGTTCTAGAAGAGGTCGCGGCAGACCCCGGTCTAACGTCACCAATAGTGCCAGCAATATACAGCATCTGATGCCTATCGGTAAGGTTTAATCTATATCTACTCCTATTACAGCATCGTGAGGAAACCGGCCTGTACTAGAACCAATAATTTGAAGACATGTGATATCCACCAACCCGCACTAGGCCTACGTGATGGAGACAATATTTTTTTGAGCCACAAGCGGTCGGAAATGACGGTAGAAAGAAATAAAACTACCCGAAAAGTATAAAAAAGACAGATACTGAAGGCCAACGCGCGGTCCTATACAAAAGTGCAACACCTGTGGCGGGCAGCCGCGCCCCTTTTGCTGCACAATTATATATTAAAGTTCTCCATCGACACGACTACATGCACACTGTTAAAGTTGAACTAGCGACACTGCGCAGGTATTAATGCGGTCTCCGCTACGGGGACCGCTGCACACGACACAGAGTGGAGTTTCTTGCCGGTTTTTCTCCATAAGAAACGACGAAGCTGGTACACGATTCCAAATTGGTCACTAAACACAATTTCTTCAATCAATCAATTTCTTTGGTTACAAATTGATCAATTGTGCATGGGTCAAAAGTGCCCATGTAGGCCTATGAGAAATAAAAATGATTTTGATTTTGACACGCGCATAGTGACGCGACCGGTGCCCGCGCGGACAGCCGCTTAGTGCAACGGTGGCCTTAATACAGCAAAAAACACATAAAATTTAAATTAACTAATTTCCAGGAGAAGTACCAGTAGGACTAATGGATGGCGTAGCGGGTCGCGGACCAGCCAGGAGATGGGAACAAAAGCAGGTGCAAATCAAGACGATGGAGGGAGAGTTCTCAGTCACCATGTGGGCCACCGGCGAAGATGATGGTGAGTATCTGTGCTGGTTGAGCTTCTGAGTTGCTATTGTCTTGTAGAGATACCGTCAGAACAAAGGAATTGGGGGCATGGCCAACTCCAAGCTTTCATGCTAAACGAAACGATTGTAACTTAGCTAGGGGGGCAGCAGACTTAACCAAGTAATTTTTATTTTACGCTAGCAGAAAACTAATCAAATGTTTGGGAATAACATCATTTCGAAAAAAAAAAAAAAAATAGAAAATTCGTAGCTAAGTTCACATCTTTCAAGTCAAGTTCATCTTTTTTTCTTTTTCTTTTTTTATATATCGACGATGAAGTGACAAGAACTCCTAAATGACATTTTTGCGATTTTGCTTTTTTTAAGTAGATAGAGTTTAAATAATCGTTTATCTAATCGGCAAAAGCAGCTAAAATATATAAAGTTATAAGCCATAACTGGCTTATAACTTTATATTTTAATTAAGATTTATAGTTAGCTGCTTTTGCCCTGTATAAATTTTAACAAATTGAATTCGGGTGTTAGCTTTTCAAAGCTAGATGGCGTCACTGAGACATAGCATGAGTTTTTTTATGACATTTCTTCTAATAGCCGCTCTATTGTATTTTTTTGTTCAAAATGATAGAATAATTCAGACGTGATCCACGTGTTCGTCGATCTAATGTAGGTCCGGCTTTAAAGTCACCTAAGCGGCAATAGAAAGGTCTAAGATTGGAGTTTCCTTGCGTGGACGTATCAAAAGTGAAGATATCCGCAGGAGAACCAAGGTCGCCGACGTAGCCCGAAGAATCGCCAAACTTAAGTGGCAGTGGGCAGGGCACATTGCTCGCAGAACGGATGGTCGATGAGGTCAAAAGGATCTGGAGTGGCGACCGCGTACCGGAATACTTAGCGTTAGGAGGTCTCTCACAAGATGGACTGATGATTGGTGAGAGTCGCGCAAATTCGATGCGAAACGCACAGGACCGTTCGTTGTGGGTGACACTTGGGGGAGGCCTATGTCCAACAGTGGACGTCTTTCTTCTAAAATGATGATGATAACTAGATATAATCCTCAGCACATAAGTTGAACCATCATAGCGCTTGACCTTGAATGCGCAGTAACTGATTTTCGGTCTCAATTGATGTAGGGGGTGCGGGTTCAGCTTATTTGCCGCGTACTATAATTACCTGCAAAATGCAATTTGACTTTTGTGGTTTACTTTGGAGGGAGGGAGATCGCTTAAGAAATCTTAATATTTAAAATAGTTGTGTACCCCTTTACAGATGACGGCTCGAATCCGGAGCCGGACCCCGACTACACGGAGTACATGACGGGGAAGAAGAGTATATTAGGAAGCGAGACCATCATGCCAGGTATGTTTATACGTTGACTGGTAATTAGTGACCGATACTTAAACACGTGATTGTAGTCATGATGACAAACAACTTTTACTATGGGAACAAAACTGAAATCGCGAAAAAATCTGCTGGTCAGTACATTTATGTTTGCCTAACTGGTCAAAATGTACTGAACTTTGCTGATTTTTTCGCGAAGATAAAATTAAAAAATAAAGTACTTTTTACTAACTCTAATTAATTTACGCATTTAAAAAATTAATTTCACTAAGTAAACTTCAGCTGGGCGAGTCCAATGACCTGTAGGTAGTTAGTAGGCAACAACGGACAACTACCTACAAGGTCATTGACTCGTTTACAAGAAATTAATTTCGTACATGCGTATATTAATTCGAGTTTTAGAAAAAAAGTACTTAATTTTTTAATTTTATCTTTTCAAAGTATTATGTACTGAATCGACTCTCCACGGGATTAAAGTGATTAAGTGAAATTTAATGTATATATAGAAAATATCGATATTTATTATATTTATATGCATCTACAAAAGTAAGTTTTTTCTCGAGACACCCGTATTATCACCGTATTAGATCTCTAATACAAAATGTTTCCTTTCAATTCCAGGTTTGGACTTATCAGATCCCAAGCAGTTAGCCGAATTCGCGAGGCCTGGACACAAAATAAGACTAAAGAAACCCTTGCCAGAGTCCTCAGACAGAACTATAGGTAAGTGTGTTTGTGTGATAGGTTTTTTTTTTATTAAAACGCGGGCGCAACCAGCGCCTTGTTTAATATTAAGGTTATCTGTTTACATTGATTGGCCTGTTGGTCTATTGGTTAGTGGCCCTGACTGCTATGCCGGATGTCGTGGGTTCGATTCCCACCCAGGACAAATGTTTGTGTGATGAGCACAATCATTTGTTCTGTGTCTAGATATAATTTATCTATAACTAGCTACCCGGCCCAACTTCGCACGGGTGCAATGGTGATATTAAATATATTATGCATGTATAATACAATACATATAAACCTTCCTCTTGAATCACACAATCTATTAAAAAAACCGCATCAAAATCCGTTGCGTAGTTTTAAAAATCTAAGCATACATTGGGACAGACAGCGGGAAGCGATTTTGTTTTATACTATGTATGTATTTAGAAATATACACTGTTAAATTTCAGTCGTTTTAATCCCGCGGAGGGTCGATTCGATACATGAAACACTATAGATTTGTAAAGAGAAAATTAAAACTCGAATTAATTTACGCATGTACGAAATTCATTGCTTCAAGTAAATGTCAGCTGAGCGAGGCCAATGAACTGTAGGTAGTTAGTACGTAACGACCGACAATGGCAACCTACAATGTCATAGACTCGTTTACTTAAAGAAATTAAGTTCGTAAATGAGTATATTTATTCGAGTTTTAGAAAAAAAAGTACCTTATTTTTTAATTTTATCTTAACAAATCGATAGTGTTTTATTTATAGAAACGACCCTACGCGGGATTAAAACGACCAAAATTTAACGGTGTATAAGTATGTTTATCAGTTGTCTAAAGCCCGGTCGCGGAGCAGAAAGAATTTCGTACAATGACCTTTGGACCTAATGATAGTGGTCACAAACATTTCTAAATTAAGTGCGTTTTACATTAAACATTTGAAGGAGAAAAAAAAATGACTAATTTATTAAATAAATTATTGTTATTAAATATATAAATTATTTATTTCCATTCTATATCATAACAATTTAAAAATCGAGTTAAAATTACGAATTTGGTATAAATATGATAATAAAATAAAAAATATCATTGTCATTAATTATTTAAATTTATGAATTTTGTCAAGGATTTTTTGTAGACTAAATGCTAACCAAAAAAAAAAACAAATTCAAAAAAGAACAAAACTTAAAATAACAATAAAAAGTTTACAGTAAAGGTTTACAATCCCTGACGACGGAAGCCATTGCATCTGTGCGAGCGAGACGCATTATATTTACGCGGGAGTGACAGAGACAGATAATAATAGGTCAACGTACGAAATTCTTCCTGCTCCGCGTCCGGGCTTTAGTACTCATAACACAAGCTCTGCTTAGCTTGGGACTAGACGGCGTTGTGTGCTAGTTGTGGAATATTATATTATTATATTACATTTCAGCGTGTCCACATAAAGGCTGCACCAAAATGTTCAGAGATAACTCGGCGATGAGGAAGCACTTGCACACGCACGGGCCCAGGGTGCACGTGTGCGCCGAGTGCGGTAAGTCATTACAAATACTTAGCATAGCATCAGCCTTATAATGTTCCCACTGCTGGGACTCAGGCCTCCTCTCTAGGAGAGGGAATGGGCTGTAATCCACCACACGGACCCAGTGCGGGTTGGTGGATGTCACATGTCTTCGAATTTTTGGTTCTAGGACATGCCGGTTTTCTTTTACTGTTTTGAGAGCAGTGGTGATGAAATAAATTACACGAAGTAATGCGCCTGGCTGGGTTTGAACCCGCGATGATGATGACTTATTTCTCACTTAATCCCATTGATATAATTATAAGGGAAGATAGATTACGCGCTAACATTTTAATCAGAAAACCTGGACTCGAAACTCACACATCTATGATCAGTGTCATCACCTTTACTTGTAATACAAAACAAGTTTAAAAAGAGTGTCCATGGAGTTTCTTGCACATTCTTCTCCATACAGATCTACGCTTTGGAATGTGCAATTAGCATAATTTTTTCTGACAGACCGACTTCTTGACTTTTCAAAAGTGCCTGTAAATGGTTTATTTGAAATAAAATGCTTTGAATCTTACTGAGACAAGGACAGAAATAACAGCCGGCGCTGTCGTGCGAGCGAAATCGCGTTAGCCGCCGAATGTTTACGATTATGAAAACGTGAGCTCCATCTATAGCGCTTTGCAAAATGGCGACCAAACCAATAAGCGAAATTAGAAATATCATAAAAAAAATTAAGTTTTCATGTACTTACGACTAAAAGGTGATTCCTGACATTTTTTAATTTATTTTAATAATTTGTTCAACGCATTAAAGCACACGAAGGCATTTTGATAACCTTTATCCCACTTACAACAAAAAAAAAATTTTTTTGCGTTACACCCTCGTTGTGTCACTCGCCGATTACGACTGCGTGAAACTATGACAAACGATCCTGATTTCAGCGGTCCACGCGCTAGAAGCGAGTCACGGCTCTTCCGCTGTTTTTACAAGCTTTCTATTAGCTTGCACTGTATGTAACTATGAATGTTCGGCTCAAATCTTGCAACTCAATTTTGAAGCCGATATCTTCAACCGATTGAGCTGAAATTTTACATGCATGTGTTAATCGGGTGACAATGCAACATTATGATGACATGGAGCTGATCTGATGATGGAGTTGGAAGGTAGCCATAGGAACTCAGCAACAAAACAATACAACCCCATCGAGTTTGGGCTCGATTGATTAGTATTGACAAGTACTTTCATCCTATATGGTAACCAAGGTCTGATGATGGAACTGAAAGGTGGTCACAGGAACTCCGCACTTAAACGACACAACCTCATCGAATTTGGGCTTGATTAGTTTGTGTTGACGAGTACTTTCATCCCATATGGTAGCCAGGGTCTGATGATGAAGTCGGAAGATGGTCATAGGAACTCCGCAGTTATTACTAGCTTTCTATTAGCTTGCACTGTATGTAACTATGTATGTTCGGCTCAAATCTTGCAACTCAATTTTGAAGCAGATATCTTCAACCGATTGAGCTGAAATTTTATATACATGTGTAAATCGGGAGACAATGCAACATTATGATGACATGGAGCTGATCTGATGATGGAGCTGGAAGGTAGCCATAGGAACTCAGCGATAAAACTATACAACCCCATCGTGTTTGGGCTCGCTTGATTAGTATTGACGAGTACTTTGATCCTATAAGGTAGCCAGGGTGTGATGATGGAGCCGGAAGGTGATCATAAGACCTCCGCAGTTAAACGATACAACCCCATTGAATTTGGGCTCGTTTTATTCATATTGACGAGTACTTTCATCCTATATGGTAACCAAGGTCTGATGATGGAGCTGGAAGGTGGTCACAGGAACTCCGCACTTAAACGACACAACCCCATCGAATTTGGGCTCGTTTGATTCATATTGACGAGTACTTTCATACTATATGGTAACCAAGGTCTGATGATGGAGCTGGAAGGTGGTCACAGGAACTCCGCACTTAAACGACACAACCCCATCGAATTTGGGCTCGTTTACTTTTTTTGTATAGTAGCCAGGGTCTGATGATGGAGCCGAAAGGTGGTCATAGGAACTCCGAAGTTAAACGACAGGACCCCATCGAGTTTGAGCTCGTTTGATTAGTATTGACGAGTACTTTGATCATTTAAGGTAGCCAGGTTCTGATGATGGAGCTGGAACGTGTTTATAGGAACTCCGCAGTTAAACGACACAACCCCATTGAATTTGGGCTCGTTTGATTTGTATTGACGACTGCTCGGATCCTATATGGTAACCAGGTTCTGATGATGGAGCTGGAGGGTTACCATAGGAACTCCGAAGTTAAACGACAGGACCCCATCGACTTTAGGCTCATTTGATTTTTAATGACGAGTACTTGGATCTTATATGGTAAGCAGGGTATGATGATGTAGCTGGATCGTGGTCTTTGGAACTCCGCAGTTAAACGACACAACCCCATCGAATTTGGGCTCGTTTAGTTTGTATTGACGAGTACTTTCATTCTATATAGTAGCCAGGGTCTGATGATGGAGTTGGAAGGTTGCCATAGGAACTCCGCAATTAAACGATATAACCCCATCGACTTTAGGCTCATTTGATTTGTAATGACGAGTACTTAGATCCTATATGGTAGCCAGGGTCTGATGATGGAGCTGGAAGGTTACCATAGGAACTCCGCAATTAAACGATATAACCCCATCGACTTTAGGCTTATTTGATTTTTAATGACGAGTACTTGGATCTTTAAAAATATGGTAAGCAGGGTATGATGATGTAGCTGGATCGTGGTCATTGGAACTCCGCAGTTAAACGACACAACTCTCTCGTCTTTGGTCTCGTTAGATTTGTAATGACGAGTACTTTGATCAATATGGCAGTCGGGATCTGATGATGGAGCTGGAAGGTAGCCATAGGAGTTCCGCAATAAAACGACACAATCCCATCGCGTTTCGGATCGAATAAAATAAGTTCTAACGGGTCATAAGCAACTTGGACTCGAGCACGGAGGGTTCCGTACAAATTTACATAAGTAAATAGCTAGTTAGTTTTAATACACTCCTATAAAATAGGTACCAATTCAAAGGGCTTGCAGAAAGTAACTTGAAAAATAAAGTGACATTACTCTAAATCCAATATTCTCTTTTTTCTCAGTCATACTCTTGGTGGAGTGGTAGTGGTCATGGATCGTCTGGTTGATTGGTTGCGGCTTTTGCGAGACTTCTCCATCTCTCTCTATTCATGGCACTTCGTGTACATTCAATGAGGAAACTCTTCGAAGATGAGATGATGACGATGATTTAGTGAGGTCTGTCCATCTGGTAGGCGATTGGCCGCGAGAACGTAGGCCCTCTACTCTTCCCTATACCACTAAACGTTCCAAAGAGCTTTCATTGCGTATGATATATCCAAACATCTTAAAAATTCGCTGTTGCGCAATCGACGTAAGTTTTTGTTTTGATGCAAAGCTCTTTAAGAATGGAAACGTTAGTGCGTGGAGCAGTCTGTTTTATCTTCAGTAGACGCCTCCAGCGTCACATTTCAAGTGCGTCAATTTTTTTACGGTGCTTGAGTCTTCTCCGCATATCCCAGTATTTGTGATTGTGCATCCCAGTTATATAAAACCTGGACAATTGGCTATTTCATGTAAGTTAGGTTGATTGTTAGTCTTACGATCAACCTGGTTAACCTTCACAACCATCATTTTGGTTTCATAAATTCAACCTGGTAGACTTCTCAGGTGGTTGCCTCCTTCTGCGAAGCAGTAATGCTAGCAAAGGAGGAGGCCGACCGCATCAGGCAACGGCGCTCACGCCGCAGCTACCGCCGTAATTCTGATCCCGATTTCCTGCCACCGTAGGCGTGGGCTTGCGGACGGCGGGCAATGGATAGCTCGCTGTCCGTCCGGTAACAGACCGAACCAAGCCCAAGGGCGGGGGATGATATTGGATGATTTTACCTACCATAAAAAAAATTAATAAAAAAATACCTGGCAGACTTCTAAAGATAGCAGACTAAGTTCCTTATGCTTTCCTATAATATGGGTAAGAAATGAAAGGATTTGCTGAGATTACAAATGTGATTTAAATAAGGTATAACTAAAAAGTAAAAAATAAATTACAAATAAAAAAACTTTTTTAAAAACAAGCTTTCAATTAAATGGGCTAAAAAGAAGAAAATAAACTTTTCCTTTATAACTTTTACTATCAATTTATAACGGCATTGCACAATTTATATGATACAAAAGCTTGTCGCGAGATTTTGAAAATATTAAAATCAATAGATGAAGTTAGTTAACTTATTTAATTAATGAAGTTATTTAGCTGTGTATTTACACAGTTAAATCTCGCGACAAGCTTTTATATCATATAAATTGTGCAATGCCGTTATAAATTGATAGTAAAAGTTATAAAGGAAAAGTTTATTTTCTTCTTTTTAGCCCATTTAATTGAAAGCTTGTTTTTAAAAAAGTTTTTTTATTTGTAATTTATTGATTATATCAATGCTCAATTCATTCTCGTCACACACAAAGTTGAGATGAATGTGATGTGTCACATCTAACTCAACATTCTGATCCATATAGTATGACAAGTTTTATCACGGACTTGTAGATTTAAAACCTATTTACATAATGTAAAACATTAAAAAACACTTTCTCTGCAATTCCAGGTAAAGCATTCGTAGAAAGTTCAAAGCTAAAACGCCATCAACTAGTCCATACTGGGGAGAAACCGTTCCAATGTACCTTCGAAGGCTGTGGGAAGCGATTTTCTTTAGATTTTAACTTGAGGTAAGTATGGTCAACTTGTATTATTTAACCTTTTAAATAACTGACAAACACTCTCGCGTTTATTCCGCCAGGGTCGCAAATACACGACCGAATACTCGCATCTCGTCGGCTCTTCTGTCACCTAAGGGGATTAATGAGACACACGACCCTGGCGAATAGTTACACTAAAACACTTGACGGATTAATCTAAACCTAACGCAAGTGGTTAAAGGCACATAAAAACGTGCTGTCAGCGCCACACTATGATTTCATAGTGTTCATTTTTGTGATCTTGATGTTAATATGGATGAAAAAATAGAAAGCAGTGCACAAAATATAAATTAAGATGAGTCTGGCAACATAATTAACGATACAAATAAGAAAAACAATACTTTTTTATAACATTTATTAGCTTTTTAAACGCGTAGCGTCTGTCATGTAGTCGTGACCGCGGCGTGCCGGACACATTTCCGAAAGTTGAAAATTAGTTTATTTTTGTTGTTTGTCCTGTGCGAGTAGCAATGAAAAACCTTTCTTTCTTTCCTTGTATCACAATATAATTTTATTTTGCCATCATTGCAGGACCCACGTCCGTATACACACAGGCGACCGTCCGTACGTTTGTCCGTTCGACGGCTGCAACAAGAAGTTCGCGCAGAGCACCAACCTGAAGTCCCACATACTTACACACGCTAAAGCCAAGTGAGTAATTACTGAACCTAGCTATTGTACGTGACATATAAGCTGAAACAAAATGGCGATCAACCTTCAATGCCCGATAACTAATATTCGGGTCTCAATCGAAGTGGTCCATGCGCGTAACCATAGCAACGACGGCCATTTTATGCTAACTTATTTACCGCGTAAATTAAATTGTACATTAACATAGAATAACTTTTTTGTAACATATTTATCATTATTATTTCTCAATTTACAGATCAAGAAATTCCCTATCACGTAACGGTGGCAATTCCTACGAATCGGCGCGAACAACGCCACAGTATGTCCAATTAGAAATGTCGCCGGACGACTCCAACCCACAACTAATCTTCTACACGCACGAGTGAAGACAAGTGATGCAAGACTCGTGAAAAGTGATGCAAGACACGTGAAAAGTGACGCAAGAATCGCGCAAATTAACCAAACAGAGTGTAATAGTGCTAACCATAAGTGATGCAAGTTCGAATAATTCAATTATGATGCAAGACTTTTTTAAATAGCAGTGTAAAGTATATAAGCAGACGCTAAGTTAAGTGCTGTGTTAGTTATATGAAGCAAGACTTTTGAAAAATGATGCAAGAAAATTTAAAAATGCAAGACTGTTGAACAGACTTGCTAGTGATCAAGGTTAATATGTTTTATTTTCTATATTTTAACTATGCTTTGGAGTAGACCAAAGGAATTTTATGTTTAAAAATTAATTTTAGTTTGGCAATACTGATTTTTTCAGTGTTGCGTCACTAACAAAATTGTATCGGCACCTCTTTTTTTATGTGTATGCACAGTTTGTTACGTTAAAATAGTTTGAACGTAAATCGTCACAGCTTAGAATATGAAATAAAATCAATTTACAAAAATGATCTATTTTAAGTTCCTGCGTCGGGTATATCAGACAAACACTCGCATTTATTCTGCAAGGGTCGCACATCCTCGACCAAATACTCCATCTCGTCAGCTCTTCTGTCACCTATGGGGATTGAAGAGCTAGATGGAGCGAAATGGAGTACCCAGTTGCTAACACGACCCTGGTGAATAGGATACGAAAACTTTCGTCAAACCAATGCGACGCCAACGGTTAAAGGTTCAAATCTAGAGAAGGTACTATCTCACTAACTACCCTTCAATTGAATTAAACAAGTTTAGACAAATTACTTCTGCTAGCATCCCTGACAAACGCTAAGTATAAAATGTATAGCAATAACATAGTCATTGCTAGGGATGGTGACTCCACCTGAAGAACTATTTTTATTCAATTCAAATTGAGGTTTAAAGAATCAATTCAGAAATAAATCGAGTTCTCTGTACAGAATATCCTACAGGACTATAAAAAATGATTCATGGCTGATGGACTTTCAACATTCATATAAAATTATGAAAGAGAGAAATTAGTATTCCGCAGGAAAAAATTAAATCACGATTACAAGTTGCTGAGATTGATTCTAGACTCGATTCATTTGAAAAATCGATTTTATTGACCTCTAAAATAAATTCATCGATAATTCGATCTCTTATCGCCATTACTAGTTATTGCCATACATTTTGTGTTTAGCATTAGCGAGAATGTTAATGGAAAAGGCATATGTGTAAGCTTGCAGGTGTGATATTTATGCTCTTTCTATAAATATTTAAAATTCCTAAGCTGTGACTACCCTAAATGCATTGAAATCACAGTACTACATTAATTTTTTTTTCTTTATTCTTTAGTCTATGACTTGGCGTGAAAAGTAATTGTCGCGAATAGATCCTGTTTGAAGAGCAACCTCTTTTTAGAAAAATTAAAAGTCTTCAAGGCGTAATTGTTACTACGAACAAATGCACAAAGTATTCAATTGTAGAGAATAAAGTCAATATGCACCGTTAAATTTTGGTCGTTTTAATCCCGCGGAGGGTCGATTGGGTACATGAAATACTATCGATTTTTAAAGAGAAAATTAAAAAATAAAGATTTTTTTTTAAACTCGTATTAATTTACGCATGCACGAAATAAATTTCTTAAAGCAAACGTCAGCTGAGCACGAAATTAATTTCTTAAAATAAACGTCAGCTGAGCAAGGCCAATGAACTGCAGGTAGTTGGTACGTGATGACCGACACACGTGACGTCGACGTACGTGAGGTCATCACGTACTAACTATAGTAAAAGTTGTTTGTTATAATGACTACAATCACGTGTTTAAGTATCGGTCACTAATTATACCAGTCACCCTATATGTGAGAATGGCGTCATTCATTACTTATGCTTGACTGCGATCCCACCTGATGGTAAGCAGTGAAACAATCAATGATGGTGAATCGCAATAGTTTTTTAAGAACATATTCACTAGCCTTGAAGACAACTAAATTATAACATATGGGAAGACCACTGCAGGCAAATATAGTACCAATGCTTTGATTAATGTGTTATAATTCAAAAATATCTAGCAAAAAGCAGTAGCGAATTACTAATTTTCATTTTAATAAGAGGTTGTCCTAAATCAGGATAAAAATTTGTATATTTTGTACCATATAAATGCCAAAAAATAATATTGTAATATAATTTTTAATGTTAAGTGCAAGGGGAATTCTTATGGTTATATCTCCTCAAAGTGTTCATACTAACTTTTTGACTTCCATAGCTATAGTGATTTGGTCTGATCTTTTGTAGCAAGCTGTAGTGCCCATTCAAGAATTTATTTGTATGGTTTTCAACAAAGGTTCACAACATGGTTACAAACATGTTTTATTTCAAATATACCTACATGATGGGCACTTATAAAACTTTAGAAGCGTTCGTATTTTGGTTCTAGTACATGCCGGTTTCTTTACGATGTTTTCCTTCACCGTTTTGAGAGCAGTGGTGATGAAATAAATTACACAAATGCGCCTGGCTGGGTTGGAACCCGCGACCTACAAGTAAGTCGGGGCCGTTACCACTTGGCCACCACTGCTCTCCAAACAAAGCAATCTGGGTGCCTAGTCCAAATTGTTATTATGTTCGGCTCTCCCATTGGTTAAGAGCCTGGAGCGGACCAATCAAAAGCCGAACGCATTGATATTTTATAAGGAAAGAAACGTTACGCGCTAACTTCGCAACCAGAAAACCTAGACTCGAAACTCGCACATCTATGATCAGAGTCATCACAGTCGCAAACATTCAGTCACTGATAGACAAGGACAGAAATAAGAGCCAGAGCTGTCGTGCGAGCGAAATTGCTTTAGCCACAATTAAGCGATGGGCCTCGTTTCAGCAGTCCACGCGCTAAAGCACAGTCACCTATCTTCCGCTGTTGTAACTGAGACGTGAAGACGTCCGTGAATTACGGACGCGCTTGGTTTGTAGGGAAAGTTTTAAACAGGGACCGTTTTCGGTTAAGGTATACGGTTACGCTACCGGTATAAAATAACGACAGCGCTATTTTTTTAGGTACCGCTATACCTTTATTTAACCTTTACTCAACCGAAATAATTCCGGTACCGAAATTATTTCACGTTCGAGTGCCTACGATAAATGCGACGTTGCCAGCTATCGCGACAAGTGTATTGCGATTGGCACGACGAAAAAGCGCGGGAGTAGGGGTTTCAAAGGATACCTTAATGTTGGAGGTTTAGGTACCGTAAAAAATAACGGTACCGTTATTTAGGTATCGTAATTTTTCGGTAGTGAAAAATAACGGTACCGTTATTTTGAGGTATTGAAATAAAAAGATATGACGTCATACCGTTAACCCTTATAACTGATATTTTTTCGGTATGCAGTCCCTGGTTTTGAATGTGGCGTCTCCAGCAGCCGCTGAGGCGTTCCGTTGGTTTGTCTATGTAGGTAACCTAGGTTTCCCCATCTGTAGAATATTTTAAACAATGTCTATTAAACAGATATGTTATAAACTCTCAAAACACCGAAAAATATGTTCCGCGCAGCACGGTAGCACACACACTTTTTATTCATTGTACGGTCAGGGGTCAAAAGTGCAGTTGCACTCTAACAATGCTGTCTAAAATTTCTTTGTAGTAGATTTCCAGTGTTCTACAACTAGTTTATTCAATATTTTAGATTCTATGCTACAAACTAAATCGGTCATGATCCATTGTCCCTCTTTTACAAAGAAATTTTACATACTTTAGTGTCGGTAGAGTGCAACTGCACTTTTGAGCCCTGACTGTACATTTCACTACAAGTCAAAATAATAGAAAAGGGATAGCGTAATAAATCCAACAAGAAAAAAATAATAGCTATATTGTTATCAATTACGCGTGAATGTAATGAAGCATTCTGGCCACCAATCACCTAAAAAGGTCCTAATTAGGACTTTTTCGAGTCTTCATAATTGCGCGCTTATAACATATCTGTTTAATATAATATTATTGATCTTATAGAAACAATCAGTGGCGAATTAGTTATATATCAAAAGTAGCAAATGCTACGAGCCCCGCACATTCGTAGGCGCCGCGCCTTCGGGGCCCCGCGCCACCTGATCGTAACAAAAATTAGTTAAAAGTATTTACATTACATTAAATCGAAATACAGCTGATTACACATAAAATATTTTATTTAATCTATCTTAATAAAAAGTTCTACCTAGGGGGCGCCCTTATCGAATTGCTACAGGCCCCGCATTGGCTTAATCCGCCAGTGGAAACAATTTGTATCTTTGGAGGAGGTTGGAGAACAGAATCTTTCATTGCACTCAAATTATATTCCGTCGAGATTTATATCCTGAAAAATAAGGCATAGGATACCGGTTTTTTTTATGGTAGGTAAAATCATCCAATGACAAATCCCGCCCTTGGGCGGAGCGGGAAGTAGTGTCAAACTCTTACTGACTAAAAACCTACCCCGTTCCTTCGTAGCCTATCGTGCCGGGGCCGGGTATTCCTTTCGGAAGTTAACCCATGCCCCAGATAGGATACCGGTTGGTGTTTTTATCCCTGAAATGATTCCTTGGGATAATTTTCAGAAAATCTATTTATAATTCCTTTTGCCTTATGCAGTTCTAGCTTGTCGAAGTTTATTTTTATCTTATAGTACATACTAGCTGACTTAGCATTTCTGCCATATAAAATATCAAAGAAAAAAAGGCTTTTGAGGGTAGGAGGGTATATAATAGCCAAAAATCTTCTCAGACCAACTATATAATATATACACTAAACATTTTTCATAAAAATTGCCCAAGCCGTTTCGGAGGAGTTTAATAACAAACACTATGGTACGAGATTTTTAAATAGATGTTTCTAAATTATTTTTTACTACATCCAAGTTACATAATTTTACTAAGTACTGAAGTTATGGTAGCCCTTATCTACAAACATATGAATTCCCCTTATATGTATGTATGCAAAAATATCTTTTTATTTTCTCTATCAATTTAAGTGCAAAATACTACTAATTTGTGCAAGTGAGTATGAGAGTTTAGTAAAGTCGGGTACAGACTTTCTGCAACGCAATACGTAAGGTAACATGAAAGGAGCAGTAATTTTATGCGTGTGTACTGGGCACGTGTACGAACCGAGCATGTCGCGTAGTTGAAATGTACAGTACGGTTGACGGATCTTGGCGCGTCTGAAGTTAGGCTCTGCCAACTTTAGCGCTTGTGCACTCGTAAAAAAATAAAGTTTGGAAAAATAAATGCCAATAGCAGTTGTTATTGCTGTTAACAACTATTATTGGCATTTATTTTTATAAATAATTTATTTGGCGCGCTTATTTTGAGCGCTAAAGTTCGCAGAGCCTAACTTCAGGCGCGCCAAGATACGTCGGCCGTACTGTACACGTAGTGTGCACGGTTCGCGCGCGTTATGCTAAGGGAATTCTGTTACATTGCGACACCTTAGGCCTTGTTTACGGAGATGCGGCGCGTTGGACGTTCGCCGTTCATTGCCATATGTTTGCGTTTGCGCGTGCGATGACGCAGCCCGCTGCTGCAATGTACGACGAACGCCCAACGCGCCGCGTCTCCGTAAACAAACACTAATTCAATTGTATTACAAGATCTAAACCACCCGTGACAAACAAATAATTTCGGTTCGATTTATTTCAATGCGTGTTACATTGCATATTACATTACAACAGTCTGTACCCGGCTTTAGCCAAACTGAAAATTGATAAAAACATGGAAATACTAATATAAAATGATTTTTCTGAATATCTTTGCATGCATACAGTGAAGTTACTTTTTAGTTTTTTTTTTTTTTATAAGTTTAGGGAGTTTAAAATGTCGACGCTTCCTCTAGCAGATAATAGATGTAAACAGTATTATTATACATTCAAAATGTCGTTGAATTTAACGAGTCTTGGAAGGGAAGATACAGTATTCAGAACTCAAAATATATAACAACTGTCAAAGGATTATCTACCTTTAGTCGTACTCATAGAGTCTATTTTTCATTCTAACAAAAATTACTTAAAGGGCCGGGATTTTTCAAAGTCCTGTGAGTGATTTAATTATTCGCAAATTGATTCCTAGTGGATATTGTGGTGTAAAATTGGTGTAGTTTTGTATCTCAAGTGTCTGCGCAAGCAAGTGTCTGGACAATATGTGAAATCATTGAATAATGCACTATCTTGGCAAAATGAAGCTGACAATTTTGTTGTGTTAAATATTGCAAAATAAAGGTGAGTCTACGTTAGTGAGGACCGAGTGAGGGCCAAATTCACCAATAAACTAATCGCGATTATATAAAATAAAACGCAGTTTGAGCGTCTAATCGAGATTATAGCTTCATTTTGCGTTTCACCGCAATGTATTGAACCTAGTTTACGTTAAACTCAGTTTCAATTCTTTTGTTGTCGCCCCTGTTAAGGGTTTATAAACTACGCTGAGTTCAGTTTAGTTAAACTAGGCTTTTATATTGAATGATAAAATCAACCCTTACGAGCCTCCAACGAGCACGCTTCGAGCGTTTGGTTCTTGCTTGCGTTTTTTGACGAACACAAAGTGTTTTGCATCATGTTCGAGGACAGTGATCGTTGGAGGCTCGTTGTACGTCCAAACTGGACATTGCGAGTAGAACGACTCGGCTCCTCTACCGTAGATCCATCTTTAGTTTTTAGCTATGTAAAGATGGCAAAATTATGACGCACGTTTTCAAATCGCGCGTTTAGAAATCCTAGTATATACCTAACAACCGATCACGTGCACGCATCAGCGAGCGTCAACGCAGCGCTCAAAGAAGTAAGTTTCTAGACGCAGACGATCGCGCGTTGACTCGCGTTTTCATATTAATGTAACGTCCGTTTGCTGATCAGTCGTATGCGCACTTTCCATTTAATAAGTTCTACTGAACTAGACTGACGAGTAGTGACGAGTACTCAAGCAACGTGCGTTAGCGCTCATCATCTGTGTGCTGAGTGCGAGTTGTTTTAACGTTAATGCGATCGAAACGTTTACCGCGTTTGGCTCTCTGATTGGCTAAGCGCTTCGAGTAGGCCAATCGGTGCGCCGAACGTCATAAACATGACGATCGCGTTTACGTAAAACAAACTCACACTAGGCGCTCTGAACTCTCTTTAAATTTGATCGTGCGTTAAGCGCGTTAACGCGCGTTACATGGGAACTCAGCCTTATGGTAGTTAAGACTTGCACAAGTATACTGAAACGTGTGTTGTACAGAAACTTGCGCAAGTATATTCCAACACACGTTTCAGTATACTTGTGCAAGTCTTAATTTGCGCAAGTATACTGGAACGTGTGTGGCTTCCATTAGAATGTGTTAAATTCCCATTCTAATGGAACTCAAAGTAACTGTAAAAAAATACATACAGCCGAACATAGAAGCTCCTTTTTGAACTCGGATAAACACTAAATACTTTCTAAACTGGATACTGACTAAATGCATAAACCGTGCGAATTCGAAATAAAAATAAAGTAATAAAAGTTGATTTTTCTTAAAACATGTATTACTGCTTAAATCTATTTCTGCACGTCGTTACTGTATATTTAAGGTTTTTTCTAATAAACGACTGATGCGATTGTATATATTATTATTTTCATGGTTCTGTAAGTGCATTGCTGTATTTGACTATATGATAAAATATATGTTAGAAAAATTATTATTGTAGTCAAAATTAAAAATCGATTCTTGCAAAATGGCGCAACTTTATGGTCTATTTTTTTTTTTATTGAGGTGAGCCATTTGTCTATGAATTATAGCGTAATCTACAGTTTTAAAGTTGGTCAAGTTGTTTTTTATATCTTACGGTTTTTTTAATGCTTGTATAAAATATGTATGGTTGAAAATATAACTGATTATTGTTGATATGTTAAAATAATAATTATTAGCATTTTCTTAAACTTGATTGACTTCAAAATTGTTTAGTTACTTTTCAAAGTCAAGATACAGCAGTGCATTGATCGAGTGTGCTCTCCATCGATGAGACAAACGAATAAAATGTAAATATTTATATAAACGACGCGTTTTATTTATTTCTCCTTTTGAAAATCAATATCTATTTCTTTTTATATAACAAAATCACAGCGCAGCGTTGGCCCTAGCAGTTCTTTTCTGAGTAAAAACTATTTTCTTGTTTTCATTGTCAGCAACAATTCACTTTCTTCCTTTAGCCACGAATTGGTCGACTGGCGTGGCGGTCCAGATTTTCCAGAGTTTTTCACATTTTATTTTTAAAAATTAGCTCCGTCGCGGCTCGCCCCGCCCCGCGCCCCTTTTTGCTACGTAATAGAACATACCTAAAATAAAAATTGATTTATGTATAAATACTTAACTTTTTCTTAGCCATCAATTAAGATAGACATATCCGGTCCCGGTACAGTGCAGCGGTAGCGCAGCGCTATAAGCCCCAGCAGCGTCATATCCGCCCCAATCCGGCAGGTAGTGGGGATGTGTTTGCAAGGCGCATGACGCTCATTGGCGTTCGGATTTCCGAAAGGTGTAGTCGCGTTTTAAAAGTAGCTCGTTACTTTTAAAAAAGGGTGTCCTACTTTTGTCAAAGGTTATAGTGTTAACTAGAGTTATTTGTTGGTGTTTAAAAGTGAAGTGAAGTGAATGCATTAGAATAATTTTAGTATGGACAATGCCCCAAGTGCTCGGTCGCTATCTAGATTCGAGTAGTAGCAGCGATTATATTATTATTATTCATTTCTTTGTAAATGTATTGAAAAACGTCGTTTGATACACAGCATTGGACTCTCCATAATAACTGCGCCTCGGTCGCAATGAGAAACTTTCTTCAAACTTGTGTTCTTGTCTGCTAGAATAGCCACCGTGTTGTTTCGTCGAAAAGCATAACCTCTTCTATTTTTCAAGTTGGTTAGAAACGAACTGAACGCAAAGCCGATATGGAATTTTACTTGATAAGGGAAACAAAAACTATTTAATCTGCTTACATCCTTTACGAAGCGCGAAACCTAAAAATATATTTTTATCGCAATGATAAAAATACACCAAAACACACCATGATAACATTTTAATTGGTCAAACTAAGAATAGTGAAACAAAACGCATTTCAATTAACTTGACAGTGACATTTCATCATCGACATATTTTGAAGTGACGTGTAAGCTGCATTCGTCGGCACCTTATAATTTCCTTCTTGGAACTCCAAAAAAGCTCAAAATGAGCTTCAAACGTGACAAAAAAGAGGAGGAAGACAGCGGCGGCAATCCCTACCAGAACCTGGACAAAACCAGCATCCTACAAGAAGCGAGATATTTTAATCAATCTCCTGTAAATCCGCGAAAATGTTCCCTGATTTTGACGAAAATCCTGTATTTACTGAACCAAGGGGATCAGAAATTTACGACTCAAGAAGCTACCGAAGCATTTTTCGCGACTACAAAGCTGTTTCAATCAAAAGATGTGATGTTAAGGCGTATGGTGTACCTTTGTATTAAGGAACTGAGTACATTGGCTCAGGATGTGATTATTGTGACATCTTCCTTGACTAAAGACATGACTGGCAAGGAGGATTTGTACCGTGCGGCAGCTATAAGAGCTCTGTGCAGTATCACTGACAGTACCATGCTGCAAGCTATTGAACGGTACATGAAGCAAGCCATTGTTGACAAGAATCCTGCCGTCAGTTCTGCTGCTCTAGTGTCAGCGTTACATTTGTCTTCGACTGCTCCTGAATTGGTGCGTCGGTGGGCGAATGAGGCTCAGGTTGGTTCTATTGAGATTTGTTTATTATTCTACTCTTTTTTTAGAACCATCCATGTCACCATATTTCCTTTATCTTTAATTTAAGTGTCGCTTTTTTGTGCTAATAAATGATACTTTATTATGGTATGTTTCGGCAACAATGGAACCCTGCCTTGTGCATGGCCTGACAATTGCGTGAGACGATTTTTGAAGTTACTTTAAATGAAAATACTAAAAATTTAAAAAAAAAGCAAAATTATCTTATTTCACACAGACACTTATAAAACCTTACCTAGTTCTTCTTTTTTTAAATTAAAATAAAACTATTTTAAGTTAAAAAATATGGTCAGAAAAAATCATGAAAACTTAATAGGTGGCAGCATCACACTTCTGGGTTTGTGAAGTGTATACAAGTAAACCTATTACATTATTAGTGTGACTGAATTCACACCATCACAAATTAAAGTATTAGTAATGGATAAATATATTGTTATATGTAACACAAAGAGTGTATTTTTGTGGCTATATAATAGTATAAATAAACATGCAACACCTGTATACACTTTCTCATCATATACAATGTATATTAATTTGTATTATAAACTAGCAGACCTGACAAATTTCATACTGCATAATAGTATTTATTTTTTTATGAGTTTTTTCATATTTTCTCCTCTTTAAATCCTCTCTGGAAATAGTCCAAAGAGGATTTAAACAGGGTGAAAATATGATGAATATTTCAAGGCCAAAATTGAACAAATGTCATGAACCTGCTATTCTTATTTATATATAAGATCACTAGCTGGGGCCGTTCAAGTATTACGTAAGCAGATTTTTGGCAAATATGAAGTCCCCCTCCCTCCTTATCAGCAAAAGCAAGCAAAGCTCTCACCCCCCACCCCCTATGCTTACGTAAACATTGGTACATGCATTTTTCAATGTACTCTGGTTTCGTTATTTATTAATTTATTGAGCAAATTTACAAGTCTAACATTAAGGAATAGGCTTGAAATAGAGGAACTAAAAACAAACTTTTATTTTGGCGTATTAATTCAAATTATCTGTCATCTGCAGTCCATGATACATGAATCCATGACAGTTTTTAATTACATTGGATGTGTGATGCTTACTTTCATGCGATTTTAAAAAAACAACATTGTTTTGTTGAAAAACTAAAAAAAAATAGGTACTGCTGACGTAATCACCATACAATCCTTGCCATCCCTCATGAATATGATCAATGATCAATAAGCAAAGCAAAGACCCCCCATCCCCCTGTAGCGTTTGCGTAATACTTGAATGGCCCCTGAGTATGTAGAAGCAACAAATGCACAACTTTTGGCCTTTAAAATATTAGTGTGATTCATGAGAAATAAAAAGGTTTAGACTTGCGTGCACTCCCGAGCACTCTAGACCAACAAGATAATCTGTAATATGGGGCGGAAATCTACAGTAATAATTGTTTGTAAATCACACCACATTATCTTTGCCATATTTTTGATCCTTATCAGTAAAATACTTTATCAATTAAATTTGTGTTAACTATTCCTGATAATGATGTTATGAATTATAGGTATTCATTTGATTTCGTTAAGTTTTACTTTTAGCGTAATTTAACTGCTACCAAAATATGACACAAGCACACACGCACATATATTTTATACACCATTAAATTTTAGTCGTTTTAATCCCGCAGATTGTCGATTCGGTACATGAAATACTATCGATTTGTAAAGAAAAAATTAAAAAATAAAGTGCTATTTTTCTAAACACTCGAATTAATACGCATGTACGAAATTAATTTCTTTATGTAAACATGTCAATGACCTTGTAGGTAGTTGTCGGTCGTTGCGTACTAACTACCTACAGTTCATTGGCCTCGCTCAGCTGACGTTTACTCAAAGAAATCAATTTCTTACATGCGTAAATTAATTAAAAAAAAGTACTTAATTTTTTAAGTTTCTCTTTACAAATCGATAGTAGGTATTTTTTGCCGGATAAAGGCGCAAGTTAATGGTCAACAAGAATTATTACTAGGTATTTTGTGAGAAGTATGTGCCACGTCCGCGCAAAACGGCCGAGCGCTCAACTTAATGCCGTGACGACACGCAGAATGTGACGAGTCTACGACGCTGGTTTTCAGTGCGGGCATATATTGAATAAGACTATGTCTGCCGAAACTGCTAGTAGTATATAAATATAGCCGATAATATAACTTTTTTAAATAACGGCAATAAAAGGATACAAACTTCCTTTTATGTTGATAGCATTCAGTACAAACAAATTACAATATCCACTACATACAACCATATTTCTGTGTGTGTGCAATATAGTTGTGTAAAGGCTAGGCAAATTGATTAGTTGTATGTATGGACAGGCCTGAAGATAAACAATAATTGCGCAGTAACAGATTTTAGGGTCCCAATAGCAGCGGGGGGCTACGCGTAACCATAGCAACGGGTTCAACTTATTTGCCGCGTACTATACTGATCGTATCACACTAATATTCTAAAGGTGAAAGTTTGTATGTATGTTTGTTTGTTACTCATTCACGTTTCAACAGTGCGTACTATACTAATCGTATCACACTAATATTCTAAAGGTGAAAGTATGTCATTCACGATGCAACAGTTGAACGGAGTGCAATGACATTTGGCTCACAGGTCTATGACAGACTACTGAGTCTATGTCCTCTACTGGGGCCATGGGGAATGTGAAAATGGAACCCAGGGCCCTGGACCGAAGGCAAAGAAGGAGTGCGTTTTTAGTGGGCTAAAGTCTGACACTATCTCCCGCCCCGCCCAAGGGCGCGGAGATGTCATTCGATGATTTTCCTGTCCTAAAATAAGCGCAGAGGATTATTTTTGACACGGGAGTATGAGAGATCTCTTTGAGATATTTCTCTACTTTGACCCGGGTGAATTCACTGCTAAAATGGATTGGTTCCCTTTACGCCGATTCCCTCTACGTCGATTCTGACGGTGTATTGTTCTTGAAAAATGTTGCAATTTTACGCTTTCTATTCCCGTTATGTCGATTTTGGTTAAAAGGTACAGTCAGGATATAAATTAAAAGCCAGTATCAATAAAATATTGTTTTATTATTGTAATACACTATGATTGAGTCATTCATTCATTCAATTCTGGCTAACAATTCTCTTTAAACAGTATATGACCGTGACCGATTCTTAAACACGTGATTGTAGTCATGATAACCAACAACTTTTACTATGGTACCAAACCCAAAATCGCGAAAATATCTGCTGGTCATTTATGTTCGCCTAACTGGTCTACGTGTCAGACTGCGCCCGACAGACTTCTAGCAGAGACAGATGGCGGGAGATCTTTAAAATAGCTGTGTCCGCCTCTATCACCAATGTGGACGCCTCAACGTCACCACGACCGCTCTGCCAAGAGCGAAACGACAGAGAAGAAGAAGAACTGGTCAAAATGTTGGCTATTTTCGTGATTTCAAGTTTGATCCATTGTAAAAGTAGTTTATATTGTTCTAATAATTGTTTTCGAACAGGTATCTTTCCTAATTTAATAATAGTCTAAAACAATAATCATAGTGTAAATGTAATAAGCGTACGCAAAATACGCGCTTTAGTCGTGGAGTTGCGGATACCAGCCCGAAATACAATACAATACAAATGTAATAAGCATGTAGTCAAATCGACACAATGTCTAAATTGCTGTATCTACTTAATTTATGTAAAATCACCAATGCACTTTTGATCATAGTATGTTGCATTTAATACTTAGTCTAATATAGTATATGTATAATTTTTTTAAAGATTATATTATGTTATAAGTAATTAATACACCTTAAACGTGTACGTGACGTAGGGGTAATTTTTTTTTTTTTTCCACAACCATCACACAACGCCGCCCAGTCCCAAGCTAAGCAGAGCTTGTGTTATGGGTACTAGACAACTGATAGACATACTTATATATTTCTAAATACATACATATTATAGATAAATAACACCCAGACACAGAACAAATGATCGTGCTCATCACACAAACATTTGTCCTGGGTGGGAATCGAACCCACGACCTCCGGCTTAGCAGTCAGGGCCACTGACCACTAGACCAACAGGCCAGTCATGTAATGGAAGCGAGACAAGGTTTTCGTATCGACGTAGAGGGAATCGACGTAAAGGGAACCAATCGTAAAATGTACCTACTTAATTTCATAACTAGGACCCCACGCTCAATTGCATTTTTTTATCTATCAATTCATTAACTACATAACAATTTTCTCCTGTTACAGGAAGCCATTAGTTCTGAGAACGCCATGGTCTCCTACCACGCACTAGGAGTCGTTGCAGGCTCCAAAAGGAACGACAAGCTATCCAGCGTCAAACTGGTAACCCGTCTGGCTAGGGCTCCCTTGAAGTCGCCCTACGCACTCTGCCACCTCATCCGTTTAGCTGCCCAACTGGTAGAAGACGACGATTCTGATGCTGCACAGCCTTACATTGAATTCATCGAGTGTTGTCTCCGTCATAAGTCAGAAATGGTCATCTATGAAGCTGCTCACGCGATTGTGAACCTCAGGAAGACTGCTAGGGACTTGGCTCCAGCCGTCTCGGTGTTACAGCTTTTCTGTGGATCATCGAAAGCCTCTTTAAGACTTGCTGGAGCCAGGACCCTTGCTAGATTGACTGCTAAACATCCAACTGCTGTTGCAGCTTGCGCGGTTGATCTAGAAAACTTAATTTCGGATCCAAATCGCTCTGTAGCCACTTTAGCAGTGACAACTCTGCTTGCGACCGGCGCCGAAAGCTCAGTCGATAGACTGATGAAGCAAATATCGAGTTTCGTATCTGAAATCTCAGATGAGTTCAAAATTGTCGTGGTAAGAGCTATAAGAAGATTGTGTACGAAATTCCCGAGGAAACATCAGTCCCTTGCAGCTTTCTTGGCAGGAATGTTGCGTGATGAAGGTGGTCTAGAATACAAGGCAGCCATAGCAGATGCGATCATTGCTTTAGTAGAAGAAAACGCCGAAGCGAAAGAGACTGGCCTTGCCCATCTTTGTGAGTTCATTGAAGATTGCGAGCACACGGCTCTGGCCGTTCGTATCCTCCATTTGCTAGGACGTGAAGGTCCAAAATCGCGTCAACCGTCAAGATACATACGATTCATTTATAACCGAGTGATTTTGGAGTCTGGGCCAGTTCGTGCAGCTGCTGTGTCGGCTGTTGCTCAATTTGGAGCTCAAAGACCAGAACTGCTGCCAAATATCAGAGTTCTACTCGCTCGTTGCCAACTTGATGAAGAAGACGAAGTCAGGGATAGGGCTATATACTACAGCGCGATTTTAGACACCGGGGATCAACAGTTAATCAATGATTACATCGTAAATGTGCCCAAACCGAACCCTGTTTTGCTTGAGAAGGCTTTACGCGATCATTTAGCAACGACACCAGATGAGCCCTTCAATCTGTTGACAGTACCAGCTGAAGAGGAACGTAAGGAAAGCAAGGAGGCTATAGTCGAGATTGAAGTTCGCAAACCACTTCAAATGTCAATAGAAGAAATATACGCTCAACAGTTAGCCGTGATTCCTGGCATTGAGCGGCTGGGACCGGTATTCAAAACGAGTACTCCAGTTGATTTGACTGAAGCAGAAACCGAATACAGGGTTCGTTTGCTTAAACATGTTTATGCTCGCCATGTTGTCTTACAATTTGAATGCGTTAACACACTAAGCGACCAACTTTTGGAGCAGGTTCATGTGCGGTTAGACGTGCCACCAGAATACGAAATTAAATCCATTGTTCCTTGCCCGAAACTGGCTTACGACAAGCCTGGTAGTGTCTTCGTTATAGTAGAGTATCCTTGCGCATTTTTAGACAGCTTAGGCACTTTCGGGGCTACACTAGAATTTGTCGTGCGCGATTGTGATCCTAACACAGGAATTCCGGATCCAGGTGAAGGTTACGCTGATTCCTATCCTTTGGAGGAGTTCGAAATGGGTTGTTCAGACCAAATTCGTGCTAGAGCTGGATCTGATGACTGGGAACAGACTTGGGAGCGAGCTGCAAATGCCCCTGAAGCTAGCGATACTTTTGTTTTATCCCAGAATGATATAAACGAAGCTGCTAGGGCTGTTTGCGAGCACCTAGGGCTTCCTAAGGCCGCTGTGGTTGGGGATGCGGTAAAGGACATCAGAGGAGGCGGTATTTTCAGGGGCGGAGCGCCCGTGTTAGTTAGGGCTCGTCTTGCAGCCGCTGGTGGAGGAGTAACTATGAAACTTGCCGCTCGGTCGCCGAGGGAAGATGTGGCGCAATTGTTGTTGGCAGCAGTCGGTTAAAATTAAGATTTAGTAGTAATTTAATGATTCCATGTCTCTGTGTATTTATGTATTTGAAGGTCGACGTCATCTTTAAAGGGATTTGTAAATGAAGAAATGAATCCGTCTGCCTGTTCTCGGTACAGAAACTAGTGAAAAAAATTCGATACGGTTTTTACCAATAGATAGAGTGATTCGTTAGAAAGGTTTAGACGCATAATACATTTATATTACACTAGAGAAAAAGCCGTTTTCATCATTTTACAGAATATTATATATATAATGTTGCATTTTAACCCGCAATAAAAATTAAATTATATAAATTGCTACTTGTCCTAAAACAGAAAAAAAATAAGTAGTTATTAGTAGTTCTTAGGATTGACAAATGCCCTTAAAATTATTTTTAATTTCGTCAGACATAATAATGCGAATGGCTGGCCTGTTAGTCTAGCGGTTAGTGGCCCCCTGACTGATATGTCGGAGGTCTTGCGTTGGATTTCAACCCAAGGCAAATGTTTGTCTGATTAGCACTAATATTTGTTCTGTCTGGTTGAAGTAATTATATATAACATATGCATTTAGAAATATAAAGTATGTATATCAGTTGTCTAGTACTCATAGCACAAGCTCTTTGGACTAGATGACGTTGTGTGAAAATTGAATATTATATTATATTTTGAAATCAATGAAACAGGCCCAAATTTTATTTAAAAAATGTATTAAATATTTGCTACAATTTAAAACATAAATTAAGAAATTATTATTCAAGCAATTTGACATTGAGGAGCATTTTTTTTTTGGATATGTGAAATTAATATATTTTGTTATAAGGTGCCTGTTTTTATTATATTATTTTACATTTTTATTTAATTTTCCGCTTTAGAAAGTACATACTTAAAATAATAAATATTACTATTACCAATTGATGTATAAACTGCATTGCCATTGTCAAAAATATATTAATCGAAACTATAGTATTACATTAGGAAAAAAAATACTGCATTTAGAGTTGTATTGCAGTTGTAATTCTGCTATCTACTATAACTAAGGTATTAAAATAAAGTACTACGTATACAAAATAAACACGTTTTATTTTATCAATCAATCTATTTTGTAATCAGAAATTCAGAATAAATTAGAGGGAAGCCCGAGTCAATCGAGGGCAGATCCTGATTGCATTTTTTTTTGTCGTGGGTAAAATCATCACATCTTCCGCCCTTGGGCGGAGCGGGAGATAGTGTCAGACTTTTACTGAATAAAAACCCACCTCGTTCCTTCTTAGCCCTTTATACCGGGGCCGGACATTCTTTTCAGAAATTAGTCCATTGCCACAGTAGGCTTCGGCCCTGTTGGGCCTCTAGGGTTTGCTGTCAACCTCTTGAGGCGCGGGAACAGTGCACGCCGTCGACGACTTGGGCTCGGTCCGGACGGTCCGACGGCGAGCTACCCATTGCTTGCGGTCCGCAAGTCCTCGCCTACGGTGGCCGGAAATCAGGATCGGAATCCCGACGGCGGCTGGGGCGTGAGGTCGCCTCGACAAATTCTGATATTTGGAGACAATTTTTTTGTTATCCGTGACTGTGCGGTATCGAAGAATTAGGCATCAATGGACCACTGAACTGTATTCGGGTAGAGTGAAAGCTCCTACAAGGTGGTCGATGACCTGGTGGGGGTAGCAGGAAACTAATGGATGTTAAACGCACAGAAATAATCGTTATGGCGACACTTGGGGGAGACCAGTGAACGACTTTCGGTTAAAATAATGAAGAAAGGCGATGCTGATATAGAGTAAAAAAAGCAAGACAGATTTAAGGTTAAATAAAACTATGCGCATAATTAAATATATTTTTATTAAATCAACTTCTTATAAAGAAAAGCAGTTTAACAATATTTCTAAACAATTAAACATAAAAAATAACAACACACTAATCAAATTGTCTTACAAAACTAGTAAATGCCTAATTACGAGTTTTCTGGAGGTAAAAAGGTTTTTTTATATGAATATTGACTTTGTTTTAGAGGAATAAGGTTCATATTCGTAGTAAAGCTATAGGGGCCATTCAAGTATTACGTAAGCACTACGGGGTTTTTCGGGGGTTTTTCTTTTGATGACATAGGAGATGGGGTTCTGGATGATGATTACGTAAATTAGTTAATATTTGCAAAAATCTGTTTACGTAATACTTGAATGGCCCCTTACGAGATTCTAGAACCTCCAGGCGTATTTTCTTAGTAACAAAATTTATGGAATGTGAGCAGTGTTAGTACGCATTTTGGACATATCTTCAAGCTATATTCCATTCGAAACGATTTTGACTTTTATTCCGTAGGAATAAGGGTGGCATTATTAGTACAAAAGTGGTTACATTACTTATTATTTCACCATTTCTCATGCCACCAACGCAATAAAAGAAAAATAAATCAAAATAGGTTAAACGGACAGTAAAGCGCTATCCACACATTTCCGGGTACCCGCCCTTGGCGTGTTCCGTCAGGGACGGGTAAAAAATAGGTTGCGTACAATTTGTACGAACTCGTTAACATACCTCCGTGTCAGGGGCATCCGGATCGTCAGTGTCCCGGAGCACGCTCGGACACACGGACGCTCTGACCGTGCTATCAGATTTTTATTTAGGTACGTTGACGACAACATGAACGCAGAAAGGTTGATGAAAATGGGATAATATAGGAAAAGAATCAAAGTGTAATGGTAATTTTAAACATTTCTACACTGATACCGACTTCCCTGATATGTGTGAACACGGGTGACGGATGGCACGTCCCTGACGAGAACACACGTGTGGATAGCTCTTTAAAAAGTTAAGGTAGGGTAAATATCTATACGAGTATAGGGCTGCTAGCTTGTCTATGCTTATGATTAAATCACATTTTTCAAGTCTAATACTAGTGGATAGGAACTCACTTGAGTTGAAAATCAGCTCATAGCTGATTAACTATTATTTTTAATGAACTAATTCGTAATTATAGCAGTCTAAACGCGGTCTTATAGTGTGGGAGAGGGAACGAGATACAACGCCCGTGTAACTAAGGCCGTGTTTACGGAGACGCGGCGCGTTGGGCGTTTCGTCTTCTCGCGCATCCAAGGTCGACCGCCATGATGGTTCAACTTGTGTGCCGAGGATTATAAATCCCGTACTAAACATTCGCTGTCCTACTCACGCGTTTGTAGACCGCGATCGATAAAATTTACTTTTTAAACTCTACATTAAAAGATCTAACGAACAGGCGGTGGTTTGAATTTATATTTAATTCTAGATCTCATGATATCTTTAGATGATTACAACCCGTAGTAATAAGCATGCAATTTTTTTTATTTGCTAAATTACATCTTTTTTTTACATGAAACCAATATGAAAGAATTTAAAAAATATATTCTTCAACAATAAGTTATTAAGTTTTATAGCTGTTAAGAAAGAGAAATCCGACATGGTTTTTGACGTCATAAGTTCATCGCGCCCGCGCTATGTCCGATCCGACAAAAACCCGCTTTTAGGCACGCAATTGACAATTTTCCGCACTAGTACAGCCACAATTTTATTGTAATGAAATAGTTCTACGGCTACTACGGACCATACTTTCTTAATCAACTCAACTCAATTAACCGGACTATTTTTATTGTTATCGTGTTGTCATTTGAATAAATGAAAATCTAGATTATTGAATCATCTTTTTCCTGCCTTTGTCTCATATAACTTGAGGTCGGCGTAACACGTTTTCTTTCTTCCATTCTGCTCTGTCACTCGTCACGCTATCACTAACTCCCTTTTCTTTCATATCACTCCTCATACAACTTCAAGTAAATATATTAAACCTATTCCGATATTTTGATAAAACTAAGTGTTACCAACAAAAGGCTGAGAACTAGGTTCAAAAATATTAAAATAACGGAAATCCGGATCTATATTCTCAACTTTGGTAGAGAGGGCATCAAAATCTCCGACTGTCGTAGAAACTATTATTTTTAAACCGCTTTCCAGTATTTTGGCTTGTTCTAAGCATTTGATGACAACTGCCCTGAAATATTAAAGAAAAATATTTAAATTATTCATTCATCGCGGAATCCTCACTCGCCAACGAAAATGCAACATTGACAACCTGAGGAGCAATGACCATTGAGGAGGATTATCAAATAGCTCCTTCCTCTCTAGGTGAAGCGAGAGGAAATGACAAACTTTCACTGACTGAAACTACACCTATTTCTTCTTTGCCCTTTGCTTTCCAGGATCCTAGGTTTCCCTTTTGAAAGTAAACCCATTGTCTAGTAGGCTTCCTACGTCTTCCTCGTCGTCTGCAAGTCCATGCCTAGGGTACGGCTGGGTCGTGTGGGCCGCATCCTTCGTTCCAGCTTCGCCCCCGCAGCGACCGCCCACCACTCCCCCTCGCTCCGTACCATGGCCATGTGGCAGGAAGGTCGCTGCCACCAATAGACTTTTACTGACTAAAACCCACTCGCGTTCCTCACCCAGAGAGGGAGGAGGTATTTCATGACTTCCCACCCTAAAAAAAGGCAGCTTGACAATTACCTGTATCGCATCATTCTCTTGTCCGCGGTGGCTTCAACGCCAGCATTTCGTAATAACATCTTCAACGCAGTATCTTCTGGAGATTCCCTTTTGATAATTCTGAAAAAAAAAATATATGTTTATGGCATCAAATATACTCCACATCTCTGCCAGAAACGCTCCGGGTGTCGGGAGTCGCAGGATCTTTCTGACCACTGCTGTGCGGGCTTGGGTACAGCGAGCAATATGTAGTTTGTCCGTCCGATAAGGACCGAATCCGGGTCAATGGCGCGTTGGGTCCCGACTGCTACAATTTATCTTGTATTTAAAATATTATATAGTTAAGTGCAATCGGGTAGAACGACTTTCTTATTTAGGGCTTTTTCTACTCAGAAAAGCAGTCGGGTTTTTTAGTTTTTTAAATTACTGTTTTTATTAATTTTCTCTTTACAAATCGATAGTGTTTCATGTACCTAATCGACCCTCCGCGGGATTAACACGGCCAAAATTTAACGGTGTATATGTTTGTTACTTCACGTTCGAACGGCTGAGCAGATTTGGATGAAATTGGTCACAGAGCTAGATCAAGTCTTGGAATAACACATAAGACCCGTTTTATTTCGGGACTGTATTCCCCTGGGACAGTATTCTACTTCGCAAGTGAAACCGCCGGCAACAGCTAGTTATTATAAAACTTAAATAGTAAAAATTAGTAAAATTAAACTAACGCTGTCAAATGGTTTATGATAGCCACCATATCTTCTAAGGCTTTGCTAGCTCGATTATGAAACACGTCCATCTTCTTCGCAGATACTTCTGTTTCGCCGATTTCATCGATGAATTTGTTTCTGAAAATAATAATAAAATATATAATACTAGTGAATATAGTGCGCGGCAAATAAGTCGAACCATTTGTTACGCGCAAGCCCCCGCTTCGATCGAGACCAGAAAATCGGTTATAATTCTCGTCACACAAGTTGAACCATCACGACGGTCGACCTTGAATGCGCAGTAACCGATTTACGCGAATAAACGCAAGCGTTTTTCGGATATATCCGTTGAAGGCGGTAAAAACGTTAACAACATTGCAGAGCAAAATACTAAGGACCAAAGCTGCCACTGGGTTAAGCAGGCGCACGCGCGGTCCATACTAAGTTCTCTATTGACACGACTACATGCACACCGTTGTCGTTGAACTAGCGACACTGCGCAAGTAATAATCCAGTTTTCGCTGCGGGGACTAGAGCACGGGACACACGCGTACAGTCACGGGACGGGTGTACGCGCGTGCGCCCGCACACACGCAGCGTTGGCCCTAAGGGTGAGAAAAAACGAGCGTAATTTTGTGAGTCGTGAGTCGCAGAAATTTTGCTGCATTCGGTTTCATAGAAAAGTTCACTCGGCGACGCAAAATGAGTTTTCTGCCGACTCACACGCATTATTCGGAGCAAATTGAGTTTGCGGGGATCGAAAGGGCAGACGGAGAACAAGCAAAGCGTCAGTCCGGTACAGATTGCGTGAGAGTGGACACGTATTTTTACTCACAAAATGCTGGACACAGAAAAAGTTATAATTAAAATTGAACAACGGCCATGTCTATGGAACTTATAGGAGAAGGCGTTGGATATTAACTGAATAAAATGCGCTCGTCTGGCATCACAACAGAATTTCTGCCGGGCAGAATTTCCGCGACTCACGACTCACAAAATTATGCTCGTTCGGCCTCACCCTAAATGTAAAGAAAAAATACTCACATAAATGTATGTATGACGGTGAATGTTGAACATAATTCTTTCAGAAAGACTTTCAACAGTGAATGCGCGTAAGTACTGTCATTTTCAAACCCTGAATCATTGATACCATCATCTTGAACAACTCGATCAGTCTTTCCTAAATTTTCAGAATCACCAATATGAGTTCCAGAATCATAATTATGAGTTTCGGAATTGTTAACGTAGTTTTCGGAATTTTCTGAATTTGCAATACAACTGTCGTTGTTTGAGTCCTGTTTGTCAGTGTAAGTCTCACTTTCGATTTCAGAATTATTTTTCTCAATTTTTTCTTCATTTTTATTACTTGTTACATTATTCTCTGTTTCTGTATTGAAATAAGAACTGGTAACATTTACAATAGAATTCATGCTATCTATAGATTCGTTACTGATTTTAGAATCATTATTTTTGACAGATTCAGGACTAATCGTAGGTGTAATATAAAAATCTTCTAAAGTGAATATAGGAGTTTCAATACCACATTGAATTGTATTATTAACTTCAGAATTATTATTTTTCTCAGTCTTATCATTTACCGATAGAACATCAAAGTCTACATTTTTGTCTATAGAAGGTTCATAGATTTCGGAGTAGTCTAATAAGTCTAAATCAAGCGGCTCTCTCGTATTGAGTTTAAATTCAAACTCAGCATCTTTTCTTGTGGCTTTCGACTCATCCTTTTCTATATTTTCTTCTGGACAAATATTCTCATGGTTGGTATTATTGAATTCATCATTCGATTCAAAATTCTGTTTTTGCTCTACATTTTCAGTAATTTTATTGACTGCACTTCTTTCTTGGTCAGTTTTATTGAAAATATCGTCAGAATGGAAATCGAAATCATTTGGTTTTTTTTCGTTATCGTTAAGCCTTATCAATTTTGTTTCGTAATTAATTTTCGTATCTACATTTTGAGTGTTACTAGGTTCTATTAGTTGGTCATTTTCTAGCTGTCTCATTAGTTTGTATTCTTGGTTCTTATTATGAAAATCATCTTCCTCAGTAATGTTAGTAAGTGATATATTTTTTCTTTTATCAATTTTAAATAAGTTTAGATTTTTTCCTAGTGTTCTTACTACTGTAAAGTCGGTGTGCTGCAATGTCAGAAAACAAAAAATTAGAAAATTAATGGCCAAGAGGGACTCGTACTCGAGCGCGAAAGATTCCGTACCATTTACAACATCTTTTTTTACACCATTTAGCGTCTACAGAAATATATCAACTCTGAAAACTTCAACAGTCTAGGTGTCACTGTTCATGAGATGCAGCCTGGCGACAGACAAACGGACAGTGGAGCGATAGCAATAGGGTTCTGTTGTTTTCCTCCTGCTACGGAACCCTAAAACCGATTAACCGATTACGGTGCTAAGAATGTTGAAATGGATGTGAGGTTTGACGAGAAATGAGTATTTTAGAGGAAGTTTGAAAGTGGCGCTAGTGACTGAAAATTTGAAAGGGAATCGTTTATCTTGGTATGGTCATGTGAAGAGGAGGGATGAAACTCATGTTAGTAAAAGAGTCATGAGTTTAGATGAGGAAGGATGGAGAGGAAGAAGGAGGCCAAAGAAAAGATGAATGGATTGTGTGAAGAGTGATTTGATAATGTGTGATAGTGACAGACAGGTGACAGGACAGATTGGAAGGAAAAACATATTTGTTAAAATCATGTTTTTTCTTTTATTATTGTTATCTTATACCAACTCTGCAAGAGAAGAAAAAGAAAAAAAAAAAAAAAAAAAAAAAAAAAGAAGGAGCGCGAGCATTCGCCATCAAGTCTTCCTACGACGTGGCCAAAATTAAACCTGCATCATCACATATTCCTGGATCTGCAAGTAATGATCATTGATTTAATTTGCATTTTGAACCTCATATTTTGTAAGCAACTAGCACTGTCCTTGTTTTGCTTTGTTTGCCTTATTCGGAGTTCACAATTTCACTATATCTACTTAATTGATAACTTTGCCTACCTTAGCTATCTTTGCTTAGTGCTTTTTAAAATCCAGCCATTGCTACTCACAGCCTTCCATTGCATAGCAAACAGTATCATGTCATTTGTATTACTCACAACTCTACCTTGTAGTTCTGCACCTAAAATTCTATGCCTTGTTCCCCAATTTGCTATTGAATTTCCACTGCGTTACTTACGAATGCTTGAACTAATTTTATTCCTTGTACCTCAGTATCTCACACTTTGTATTGTTTACGTATTGCTTCATACACTCAGAGTTTTGAAAGCTTTCAGAGTACTTAATTACGTCTTTGTTTTTAGTAGAATTTTCTACACCAATGGATGACCAATTTCTTACTGTTTACTATCAGAACTGTAGAGGTATCCGCACCAAATTGCATATGTTATACGTGAATATATTGGCTTATTGCTACGATGTTATTGTGCTAACGGAAACCTGGCTGACACCGGAGATTTTTGACTCGGAAATCATTGATGAACGCTATACTGTATACAGGTGCGATCGGGATCGTAATGCTACTGGTAAGAGGGAAGGAGGTGGAGCCTTGGTGGCGGTTCTAAAAACACTACACTCTGTTAGAATACATCCTATCAACAGTCTCCATGCGTACATTGAACATATTATTATACAGATACCCAGTCTGAACAAGGGTAAGTTGCAATTAATTAGCGCTACTTATGTACCTCCAAAAACCCCAGAATGTGTCTACAGTACCTACTTTGAAATACTTGATTCTTATCTTGAGAACACAAATATTGAACGATTCTATTTTGTTGGTGATTTCAATTTACCTTCCCTGGAATGGGATGACAACGTCAATAACCACTTGACATTTGGTCAAGTTCGCGGAGATGTCTCCCCCATTGGTAGAGTTGTCAGTGATTTTTTGTCAACCCATAACGCTACCCAACACAACACCATTAAAAATGGGCGTAATAGAGTACTGGATCTCTTTATCAGTAACAGTGACTGCACAGTGCGCGAAACTAATGATATTTTGCTCCCTACGGATCAATATCATCCTCCATTTTATGTTTTAATTCCATTCCAATCAAAAACCAACAATATGAGGCGTAACAAGGTAAAAAGATATAACTATTTCAAGGCTGATTATGACAATATTAATAAAGATTTATCGGAAATAGACTGGGATGCTTTACTTTATAATTGCACTGTGGATCAAGCGCTGAACGTTTTCTATAACTTACTTTTCCAATTAATTAAAATACATGTACCTCTAACAACGATACGGTCATCGAAATTCCCAGTTTGGTTTTCGCCGGCTCTAATACACATATATAAGAATAAATCTAAAGCTTGGACAAAATGGAAAAAGTATCAAAATTTATCAGATTATGAACAATTTTCGCTTTTTAGATCCCGTTTTCACGCAGAGTGTAAAAATTGTTATGACCGGTACATGAACTCAGTCGAAGATAACATAAAACTTAATGTTAATTATTTTTGGAAATTTGTTGCAAACCGCAAGTCGTCTAATGGTATTCCTACTACTGTGCGCTACAAAAACCAATCTTCATGCAGCCCCAGCGATATCTGTAATCTCTTTTCAGATTATTTCAAATCAGTCTATGAGCCTTCTACCCTGTCTAATGAGTTTTGCACAGACTGGGAATGTTCAGAGGAGTGCACTGTGGTGAATACTATTCAATTTACTACTCAGCAGGTATTGAGGCACCTCGAATCTCTAGACATTTCAAAAGGACCAGGTCCTGACACACTTCCTGTAGTGTTTCTTAGAAAAACTGCAAAAAATATATGCGTTCCTCTGCAAATTATTTTTAATCGATCCCTATCTGAAGGAATCTTCCCTGATGTTTGGAAGCAAGCCAACATAACCCCAGTATATAAATCGGGTCCTAAAGATGACGTTGAAAACTATCGCCCAATATCGATATTGTCGGCCTTGTCGAAGGTTTTTGAGAGACTTGTACACGGTGAACTTTATCCATTACTTCATAGTGCTATTGCTCCACAACAGCACGGTTTTGTTAAAAGAAGATCTACTTTAACTAACCTTGTAGCATATTCTGATTATATATTTAACACTATGGATACTGGTGTTCAGGTGGACTCTGTTTACACTGATTTTCAGAAGGCTTTCGATAAGGTCGACCACGAACTGTTACTGAGAAAGATTGCGTTCAACGGTATACGTGGCAACTTGTTAAGATGGTTTTCGTCATATGTTTCCAGAAGAACGCAGCGTGTGGTGATAAACGGCTATCAATCAGCCAGTATACTCGTGACGTCAGGTGTTCCCCAAGGATCGATTTTGGGACCCTTGTTATTTATATTATTTATAAACGACATAGGAACATGTTTTCAAAATTCAAAATTTCTATTATACGCAGACGATCTAAAAATATTTAGGCCAATTAAAAACATTAATGACTGTCTTGCTTTACAATGCGATTTAAACAGATTATCTGTATACTGTGTGCGTAACAAACTTAAACTCAGCGTTCCAAAATGTTGCTGCATAAGTATCACCAAAAATAAAAACGTCTACAGGTACTGTTACTCCCTAAATGATACCGCACTTAACAGAGTTTATGAGGTGCGTGATCTAGGTGTAGTGATTGATGATAAGCTCCATCTGGATACACATATTAACATTATTGTTAACAAGGCATGGCGAATGTATGGTTTCGTTATGCGGTCAGCCACTAATTTCGTTCGCCCCCAGACCTACTTACTTCTATACAAAGCCTTAATTAGATCTCAGTTAGAGTATGCAGTCGCGGTGTGGAACCCTCTCTACAATAAATATTCTGCGTGTTTGGAAAGGGTACAAAAGAAATTTTTAAAGGCTATGTGTTACAAATGCTTTCAATCCTCTGCGTCGTATGATGACTTATTGAGAAGATACAATTTGATAAGTCTTGTTAGTCGGCGAATATTTCTAGAGACTATGTTTCTATACGACCTCTGCAATAATGCTTATGACTGCTCCGATATTTGCAACAGGATTTGTTATTTGGTTCCTAGAAGAGTACAAATGCGTGCGGCACGTAAGCAGTCATTTTTTGCAATAAAATCTTGTCGGACGAATGCTGGTGTGCGAGCACCATTGCGCCGTCTAACCAACAATTATAATAAGCATTTTCTCCAAATCGACTTATTCTGTACTACGCCCGGAAGATTTAGAAATTCCGTTCTCAAGGCAATCAAAGAATTTGATAACTTATCAACTCTGTAGAAGTGAGTTATTTGTGTGACATGTTATTCTTCTTCAATTTAATATAATTAATAATAATAATTTGTTTAATACAATGTAATTTAATAATGAATTTAATTTAATTTTATGCTAATCTTAATGTTATTAAATTTTATCTAAAGTTTTAATTTCGATTTGTGTTTTATGTAACTTTCAGAACTGATTTTTTCGTATCCTAATAATTTATGATATTGCAAGCTATTTTATTTTATTTTTTAATTTTAAAATTTTATTTTGTTAAATTTTATTTTATTATAAGTAATTTATATGATAATTGTCAATTTTCAATTAAGCGCATGATTTATATACCTCCGATTGTTGCGAATAACGCCGTTGATTACATGATTGTATAATTTTAAGTTTTAATTATTGTTATTTTTTATCATGTAATTGTTTGTTATTCCAAATAAATAAATAAATAAATAAATAAATAAATAAACTCTGCCCGCCTTAGGAATCAAACCCAGGCCGTGCAGTATGAGGAGACCAGTAAGACTTGTGACCAATGTGACCATTGAACCAACGAAACCAACTTATTCGACGAAGAAAATGAAGAAGATGAAGATGATTATTTATTGTGCAAACCTACCACAGTGTTTTCTTTTTTAACCCAAAGGTTGTCTGGTAGAGAATGCCTTGTTGCATTAAGTCCGCCTATGTACCACTACTGTACATGAAGTTTAAATAAATATATTTTTTTTTTTTATTTGTCAGATAAAACATCGAGCAAGCAAACAAGCCAGCGTAAGACAACTTACATTTTCAATCTTATGATTTTGTTCTTCCATTTTTTCTTCATACGTTTCCCATTCTTTGAAATTTTTCTTTAAATAGTCTAACACATAAGTACTGCTTTTGAAAACTGAAAATAAAAAATCATTTTAATATTAACCGGTTGCGTCAGAGTTTTCTGACGAGTATTTTCGTGTCCTATTCGCCAGTGTTTTTTTTTATGGTAGGTAAAATCATCCAGTGACAAATCCCGCCCTTGGGTGGAGCGGGCAGTAGTGTCAGACTCTTACTGACTAAAAACCTACCCCGTTCTTCGTTGCCTATAGTGCCGGGGCTGAGCCTTCCTCTCAGAAAACGGCCCTAGACCCCAGCAGGCTTCGACCCTGCCTGCCTGCAGTTAGCAGGCTGGGCCTCTTCGGTATGCTGACAGCTCCTTGAGGCGCGCGGGAACAGAACGCGCCGTCGACGACTTGAGCTCGGTCCGGTCGGTTACCAGACAATCGGACAGCGTGCTACCCATTGCACGCCGTCCGCAAGCCCGCGCCTACGGTGGCCGCCTATTCGCCAGGGTCGTGTATTTGTGACTGGGGATTCCATCTCATTTATCTCTTCAATCCCTTTAGCTGACGAGATGGAGTATTTGGCCGTGGATGTGCGACCCTGGCGGAGTAAACGTGAGGAGAGTGTTTGTCTTGAGAGGAAACGAGCCTTAATCCAGCACGCGGGCTCAGTGCGCATTGATCCTTGTGTACCTATATGTCGAAGCCATTTCGTATAAATCTGTATTTACATCGTTGACGATTGTGCCGCCATCTTTGTTATTATGCAGCGCTACTTGCGGCGATTATTGGTACTAAAACAGCAAAAAAATAGAAAAAAGGCGTTGTCTCGACGATGCGCCCGTTTGTATATGGTCTTCACGTTTCTAAACCGCTTTGACGAACGCGAAGTTGTCTTACAATTTGGCGTACTTTATTTTAGCCGAATTGAAATCTGACTGAACGGGAAGTAGCATTATATTACAGTGATGTTTTTCCGGTCATTGTGGCAACGCTTGGGGGAGGCCTATGTCAAACAATAGACGTCTTTCGGCTGAAATGATGATGACAGTGATGTTTTTCAATGCGGCGCGCCTACTTGTAATACAGCGAGTTATACAATATGGCGGCGACAAAACAAAAAGAGTTTTTACTCACACGGAGGTCGAATTTCTTCATCATTTTTGTCAGTTCTGCTAGAATAGGGAGATTTGACTAGTTCCGGGTCCGTTTCTTTAACATTACTTTTTAGGTCACTATATAAGGTAGTAAGACGTGTCTTGGCTTCTTTCAAGTCTTCATTTTGCGGGAGAATGTTCTAGAAAAAAAAAAATTGAAGATTAAAACTATATAAGTATGTTAAAACCTCTACAGTCCAGACTAAGCGCTTCGCCTCGACGTTTATACAGCGTAAATCGAAAGATTAGAATAATTTGCCTGCTGTGGTCTTCCCGTCCGTTTATGATTTACCTGTCTTCAAGGCTTGAGTAAATAGGCTCTAAATAAACTAGCGTGTTTCACCATCAATGCTTACCATCAGGTGGGATTGTTGTCAAGCACTAGTTTATATTAAAAAAAAAACTTGATCAGAGCGCCTATAATTATACAACATTATTTTTAGTATATTCGAAACCTGAATACAGTTTATTCAGAATCAGTAACTGAATCGATTCCAATCATTTTTACACCATGTTATATTTTCTCTCTAAAATATTTAAAGATCACAAGTTGGACACCACCGACACTAAGTACAATACAGGTCACGACAGGCCATTGCGGGCATTAGGTGCCAGCGCACATCTGGGTGCGGGAATAAAACAACCCCTCAGTCGCCCAGATGGCTCGGTGACCAATGTTTGTGTGAACAACCAGGCAACATAACAAGCTTATAACGTTGTGATTTTTCATGATACAGTTACGAAATTTTGTAAATAATTATATTCTTTACATAAAAATACTGCCGTCATAAGGAAAAAAGACGTATCTAACATTTTTGTCGAAATTGAGTTACATACAAGTTAGACAAAATTTACATATTATTCCTAATAGATCAAAATTCTTTTACAGACTTTTGCGTCACAAAATTATTATTTTGTTTATTTTCTTTTGCACAGCGCATTTTTTAGTTTTTTAAATATATATTTATTTTTTTCTGTTTCGTAGTTCATGTAGAAACGTCCTTTTTCCTTATGGCGGCAGAATACTAGACGTGTGTATCGGCTTTCGCATATACACCGTTAAATTTTGGTCGTTTTAATCCCGCGGAGGGTCGATTGGGTACATAAAATAAAATCCTATCGATCTGTAAAGATAACAATGAAAAATAAAGTAATTTTTTTTAAACTCGAATTCATTTACGCATTTACGAAATTAATTTCTATAAGTAAACGTCAGCTGATCGAGGCCAATGAACTGTAGGTAGTTAGTACGCAACGACCGACAACTCCCTACAAGGTCATTGACTCGTTTACTTAATGAAATTAATTTCGAACATGCGTATATTAATTCAAGTTTTAGAAAAGAAGTACTTTATTTTTTAATTTTATCTTTATAAATCGTTAGTGTTTCATTTACCGAATCGACCCTCCATGGGATTAAAACGACCAAAATTTTACGGTGTATTCTAAAAATATGGTTACATGATTTTTTTTATAAGAATACATTACCTCTAATGCTTGAACAAGTAGAACACCACAACCGAAGATTTTCATGAAATGTTCTGGTGCTATTGGCATTTTAAATTGTCCTGAAAAATAATATAAAAAATTATTCTAGATAGACTAGCTTCCACCCCCGTTTTACATCCTTAAGGGTGGAGTTTAGTAAAATCCGTTCTTGGCGGATGTCTACACCCTATAATGAACCTACCTGCCAAATTTTAAGACTGTAGGTGTTATAGTTTCTGAGATTTCATGATTTATCAGTGAATAGTATTTGGCAAGAGCAGGGAAAACAAAAAGAACGTGCCCTTTTGTACTTTAATACCCTTAAAATAAGGTCTATAGTTGTTTTTTTACAATTCCTGATGTAACCGCTCTTGATATCTCGGCGTATATGCATGTAAGTACCAATGTTTGCGTAAGCATGGGGGGGAAAGCTTTGCTTACTTTTTCCGACGTCTCCTAATCAAAAAAGCTTATTATAAGGTTAAAGACTATGTCGAAGACACGCTTGTTTGGCAATGACTGCTTCTGCACATGTAGCCCCCTGGTAACTCATTAATATTGTGTAAATGGATCTATTAACTGCTCCATCTTTGTTTTAATATATGTCATGCATTATTTATTTTGACACATTGCTTTTGCAATATTTTTTTTATATTATTTAAATTTAAACAACCTTAAGCTTTTATAGCCTCTTTCTATAATATGAATGTTAGACTACTGTATACTCCGCAAATTCTTAGATTGCTTCCTATTATGACTCACTCTTTTTGATTATTTTTGTTGTGCTCTTAGGTACAATATTGACTGGTCTACACTGTCTCTACATATTTTTTCTATTAATATTGTAATATGGAAATATTTTAAGAAAACCATTTTTTTTAAAGAATAACCATGGAGTTTCTGGAGTTTCTTGCCGGTTCTTCTCTATAAGAAACGACCAATTTGAAACCGTGCACTAGCTTCTGACGTTTTATAAGTACCCATATAGGCCTATGTGAAATAAAAATAATAAAATAATTTTGCTTTGGCGCCTTGCGCCGCCGCGAACGAGGACCCCTCCTCCTCGTTAAGGAGCCGTCAAGCATTCCGTATCCCCATACGGAATGCTTGATCGGTCCCTTAACACAATGGTTATAAGGTTCATTTTTCAATATCTTGGAAAGGTTCTCTTACCTTGGACACCGATCATATATTTCTCCAACAGTTCCGTTAGTTTATTGATGACATCTCGTACATTTGTATGAGTATCATACAACATTTTAATACAATTCAATGTGTCTTTTATTGTTAATGGCGCTACAGTATTTTCCATACATACTTTGTTTTTCTGCAAATAAATAAAGTTATTGCTATATACTATTTATTTTGCAGATAGGCTTTAAAACAATTTAACACTTAAATAAGGCCAGTGTTTCTTAGGGCCAAATTGATCAATAAACTAATCGCGATTATATAAAACAAAACGCAGTTTGGGAGAATCTAATCGAGATCCTAATAGAGATTATAGCTTCATTTTGCGTTTCACCGCGATGAATTGAACCTAGTTTACGCTAAACTCAGTTTCAATTATTTTGTTGTCGCCCATGTTTTCGACACGGGTCTTTAAACTAGATTACGCTGAGCCCAGTTTAGTTGAACCAAGTTTTTATAGTGAATGATGAAATCAGCCCTTAGCCGACAACCCTGAGAAGAAACACCGAAATAAACTCAGAGGTCAAAGTCTCTTTTAAAGTCCATACAGCTAACATGTATAGGTCTAACCAGTGTTGGACGGAGTTAACTACCATTCTGTAATCAGATTACAAATTACTATTGAAAGTAGTTAACCATATGTAGTTTGATTACATGTAACTTAACTAGAGTAATCAAACTAAACGAAGTAGTTGTTAATTTGATTGCTGTAATCTAATAGTCATGATTATTGATTATTTGAGTATTAAGAACTTATTTTTTGATTTTTGATTTGATTTTTTACAACTGAATCTAGCTGTAAAATTTAATTGAAAAAAAAAAAACTGAATCTGAATGTAATAAAAATTCATGTATGTTTACTTTCACGAATAATTGAATACAGATAAGACTTGAAGTCTACAATATGTAGTCGTAGTTATTAATCAGTAGTAAGATTACATATTACCAGAGGTCGGAGTAGGTAGATTGATTTTATATAGGTACTTGCGTCAAGATATTATAATATGGACATGCCATTTTATCCATAATGTGCGGGAAGTACCGGAAAAAGTTCCGGGATTGGAATTATGGAGTAAAATAAAATAAAGCGTAATACAGTCAAGCGTCATTTCTAATTCAACAGTAAAGGACAAAATACGGTGTAACTATTCCAAGGTAGTTTTGTATAAAATAAAATACTGATTCCTTTCACCATTAGCTAACACTGGCAGCGTAGATTGATATTATTAATACGTTTTTCACCTTATACACAAATTCGTTTTATTCAAATTTCCGGAACAAATATCACAATAAATATGAAGTTCCGGTATTTTGGAGGCATATCCATATTATCCTCTACGTTTGACGTCAACGACCTTAAATCAATCTACCTACTCCGACCTCTGCATATTACCCAACACTAGATCTAACCATATGAGAACCATGCAGACTAGTATCGAAGATGGTCTTTTGAGGAAAGAAATACACAGATTTGAGTGGACTTATCCAGTCACTTTCACATTCGAAATGGTTGTACTATTACACGATCTGCTGTTGACAGGGTGAAAAGGATCTGGTGCAACCGTAACATCACTAAAGCCACGAAAGTCCGCCTCATGAGAAGCTTATTCTTCCCAATATTTCTTTATGGCGCAGAAAAGTGGACGGATCGGCTAAAAGACCGACGCAAAACCGATGCACTCGAGATTTTGTAGACTGGCCTGTTGGTCTAGTGGTTAGTTACCCTGACTGCTATTGCGAAGGTCATGGGTTCTATTTCCACCCAGGACAAATGTTTGTGTGATGAGCACAATCATTTGTTCTGTATCTGGGTGTAATTTATCTATAATATGTATGTATTTAGCAATATATATGTATGTTTATCAGTTGTCTAGTACCCATAACACAAGTTCTGCTTAGCTTGGGACTAGACGACGTTGTGTGATAGTTGTGGAATATTATACATATAATATTATGTGGTGCTGGCGGCGACTGCTACGGATCCCTTGGACTTAGACTAACAACTCGATCCTGGAGAAGCTAAATATCAAACAAAGGTTATCCGCGACTGCAAGTACGAATCCTCAAATATTTCGGTCACGTTGATCGCTACGAACACTCCATGGAGGGACTCGGTGTCCAGGGACAAGAGGAGGGGAAGCGGTCACGCGACCGCTCACCTACGCGTTGGGTAGACCTCCATAGTCTAGAGTTCCCGAGACGGCGTAAACCGTAACAAGTGTAGACGCCAATGAAAATGCAACATTGTCAACCACAACCACTCTGCAAAGAGTGAACGACTAAGGAGGTCCAGTCACTTACTGGAAATGTACACTAGTGTGGTAAACAGTAAATTGCGTAAGCGGCAAATAAGTCGAACCATTAGCTATGGTTACTGCGCATTTAATGTCGACCGCCATGATGATTCAACTTGTGCGAAGAGACCGATAACCGATTTTCGGGTCTCAATCGAAGTGGGAGGCTGCGCGTAACTATAGCAACTGGTTCAACTTATCTGCCGCGCACTAAAGTGTATTGAAAAAGTCTTACCTGCAAAATGTTGACTAAAACATCTTCTATTATCTGCATATAAGTACAAATCCATTCTTCACACCTCATACATATGTTGGTTCTCATCGACTTACTCTTTATTCGATAACTCTTTAGACTCTGATTTACTGTGTCTATGGTCGACTGCGATCCAATTTTGACATTAGCGATCGACTTTTCACCGTGAACGGTCTTGTTTCTAATTTTATTTTTAATCGGTAGCAATTTAGGTATTTTAAATACTGCCGTACTCTCTTTTATTGTGTTATGATTATCAAGTTGATTTTTTGGTGAAGAATCTGTGTTTACGGCATTCATGATTTTTTCTATTCGTACCTCTGAAGGATTTCGCAATGTGCTCTTTCTCATCGTCAAGCATTTATTAGACAAAGAATTATCTAATTTCGATTTTGAATCGCCTATATTCGGAATAGGTATGGGATAAAATTCGTCTTTATTTTCAAAATTATAATCCAAATAATCGTTTTGAAAAGTATAATTATCATTTTTTATTTGTACTATTGGTTTTTCATTCGGGATTTTTATTTCTAAATTATTTGCATTAAAAACGGCATTGGGATTTGTTATACGTTTTTCAAAGTTAATAAATCCATTTTCTTTTTGAGGGTAGGACGGATTTTTAGCAACATTTTGCGGCTTCAACACATTTTTGTCTTTAAGTTGCAAACTTGATACAAATATATCTGAAATACTACTATCAGAGTTAGTAGCATTTTCAATATTTTCGTTACAATTTGGTTTTGTTCCATTCATTAAATCGTCTGAACTAGTGACTGTTTCACTGTCGCTACTAAGAGACAGCCGTTTTATTGGTAACCTAATATTATGTTTTATTTCATCCGCCATTTTGATGACTTTATCTTCATTGAAATGACCAAATACGCTTCGTTTTTGGTTCAAAAGCTTTGTGTTTATACAAGTATCATTTGCAGTATTCATTTTGATATTTTTCTGTTCCAGCGCAGATTTAGGACTTATATCGACGCCATATTGAATTTCGTTTAGCTTGTAAGCGGGTATGTTTAGTGAAGTAGCCCTGATCAGTAAATGTGGGTCATTCGTTATTAAGACCTGAAAAGAGAACACTTGTTAGAAGCGATCATTTGTTAATTTCCAAAAGTTCTGTAGGTGCATTATTCCAGTTACATGTCGTATAAGATTCTATTTTAGAGATGTTCCGACTATTCGCCGACTAGTGGGTAGAGCGAGCTATCCGATCGATGACTTTTCAGCAAAGAGAGCCGACTGTCTGGTCAATTTCGTATTTAACGACTATTTGGCAAAGAGAGCCGACTAACCGGCTACTTTCATATTCGGCGACTATTCGGCAATGAGAGCCGACTATCCGGCCACTTTTGTATTCGGCGACTATTCGGCAAAGAGAGCCGACTAACCGGCTACTTTCATATTCGGCGACTATTCGGCAATGAGAGCCGACTATCCGGCCACTTTCGTATTCGGCGACTATACGGCAGAGAGCCGACTATCCGGCCAATTTAGCTATCGGCGACTATTCGACAATGAGGGTCGACTATCCGGTTTCCTACTTTGTATATATAATATAGTAAAATGTATTTATATAGGTGAAATGATGAAATTCATGATCAAAGAACCAAACTGAATTATCAGGGCTGGATATTAGTCGTTCACATTCGTAGTATTTGTTGTTTTCCCCTACCCACCACAAGGAATTATCATTTGGCACTGGGTACACTTGACTTCACGGGCATCATTGTCCAATGGGGAAAGAAAGCCATACACAACTATATTTTTGATCTGATTAAATTTTAAATGAACTCTTATATACGGTCCTTATTTTTTACTAAAAAAAAAAAAACACTCTGGCCAGTAGAAAAGTAAAAATTAAGAAATAATGCGAAACAAACATGTTTCAACACGTTGGCTGGCTGTTACGCTTTGTGTTACGTATTCGAACTGTAAACAAACGTCACGGAAATTGCCGAATACTCTCGAAACTGCGATCGGTTTGGCCGACTAGCCGAATAGGCGCCTAGTCGGTTATTCAGCCACTCATAGCTAGTCAACACAACTTGTTATTATTACTTACCACGTAGTAATTCTTATTCGCAGCTTTCAAACAGCAATGTAGAATGCTCTCAGTAGTTATAACCAGGCTGCCATTTGATGTTCGAGGCTCAACTGTGAACAATATTTACATTTTGAGAGGTAAAGTAACGTTAGACTTAGACGCTGTCAAACTGGGTAGTAGGTCACCCATACCGTGCCCATACCTATTTCTACAAGCTTTTATTTAATTTGCAATGCTTGCATGTTTGTTTAGATGAAATCTTGTATATGAATTTTAAAACAATTAACCCTAAAGTGGGTGATCGACGTACGAGCCAATACCGCGGTTTTAAAGATCAGTATTACTCGCGGCTCGTTGATGCTGATCGACTAGAGAGTAAAACAGTTTTGAACGACGAGCCGAGTAAAAAATGAAACAAACAGACGAGCCGAGAGCCAGGCTCGTGGCTCGAAGAAGTTATTTTATGATTTCTCAAGGACTCCAGGCTCAGTCGTCGTGCTTGCGAGTATAGTTGTCAAAAAATAAAATGCTCGCTTTTAATCTAAATTATAAATTATGTTTATTTTGCAACTAGGTTACAATTAACACTTTTACATGTCCATTTTTTCGTCAATTTAAGTCCATACAATAAACATGTCATGATTAAATCATATGAGAATCATGCAGAGAGACCTATCCAGTAAGCATGGGCATCGCCAAGGGGGGCAGGGCGGGCTACCCCCCCCCCCCCCCCCCCTAGAGTCTTGCTTTACAGCTTCAGAGTCGAGTTTAGGCACCAGTCTCCCACAATATAATGCCCATCCTATATGTTACTGTACATATAAGGCTAGCAATTAGGAGTTATATTGTGGGGAAAATAAACTTTTATTATTATTCTCTATACTTCCAATAGACCCCCCCTTGATCATCGGCTGGCGACGCCCTTACCAGTAAGTACAAACATTTGTCAGTATTCAACTCAGAACTAGAAGGAACGATGAATAACCTACCTATACAATGCGGTGGCGGTGTTGCCAGCTTCCTCGTCAGCTGACGCGCGTTGATGACTCGCTGCTGTCCGCGACAGTCCCCCAAACATAACGCCTCTATGTCAGAAACTACCATGTAAGGTATCACTAGTCTGCATTTTGGGTCTGGAAAATAAAAAACCACTACCTAGTTTATATCAAAATAAAAAAAAAAACGCTATTCAGGGGGATTCAATTCAGAGGGCCTTCTGTAGTAATTGAAGAATAGGAGATTGATCGGAAAGCTTGTTGTTTCATCTAACGCAATGTTTGAAAAAGGGGCAACGCTAAAACCAAGAGATAGAGCCTGATCTCTCGGTTGGCTTTCACAAAAGTTGTTCTAAACATAGACGTGTTATTTTTTTAAACCTTAAAAGTTTTTGGAAACATTTTTCGTCATTCAGAATCTAATCTGTGCAGTTTCTGTAAATATGTTCTTTACAATACATTATGAAGGGCCACATTTCACGCAAAATAACAGATTTCCAGAGAATTTTCACTGGATTCGTTTTACACAAATTTAATTTTTTAATTTAATAGAAACCTACACAATATCTACAAGATATAGTGTGTTTGTAAAATATTTAGAGAAAAATGTGTAATAACGTCATAATCGTTACATGGAAATGTATCTCGGCTTGGACGCTCTTAAGCCCCAGGGTAAACCGCGAAAATCATTTTTTTTTTTTTTGCATTTTGTTGTTTAGTGTCAAGTTGTCTGTATGAAATAGCCATTCAATAGGCTAAGGTGAAAGGGTTATATTTATGGAGGTAGTGGAACAGAGAGTAAAGTCCCACATACCTCCGTTGAAAAGGGAGGATCCTCCGACCAGACAGGTGTTATATCTGGTGGGCTATTGCCCGATAGATGAATTCGGGTTTGTTCTATATGTTCCAATCGCGCCGCGAATCTTACTTGCGCGATGCAGGATTAGTTCATTTGTGACGACATAGATGTCGCTACATCACTCCCCTCCGGAGATCGGAGATCGATGGTTCTTGATGCTTCTCGATGCGTCGTGTGATGCGTGCTTGCATGCCAAGCCAATGGAAGTTGGTTCCAGTGACTCGGAACCGGATTCCGCATAGTTCTCGGTGAGTCGGAACTGTCTGCGGTGATGCCCCAGTGAGTCGGGGTGGTGCTATCCCAGTGAGTCGGGATATGATGCTGCAGGCTCCAGTGAGTCGGAGCGGTGCTGTGCGATGTAGGGCTTGACTGCTGTCGTCGACCAGGAGAGGTTCTTCAAGGCTCTTCATGTGACTGGCCGAAGGTGCAGGTGTTTAGCCAAGGTCGCTGATGAGGCTGAGGGTGATGACCAGGTATGACCGAGTAGGCATGCTGGTGGTCAGGATACCCATATAGCCGTGGGTGCTGGCTGTATGGCTCGCTGCTCGAAAGCTTGAGGAAGTGATGATGACGTCACGAAGTAGTTGCTGCACGAAGGCTGCGCTGACGTTCTTTGTCGAGGGTCACCAGTTTGAGGATAGTGGAACAGAGAGTAAAGTCCCACATACCTCCGTTGAAAAGGGAGGATCCTTCGACCAGACAGGTGTTATATCTGGTGGGCTACTGCCCCATAGATGAATTCGGGTTTGTTCTATATGTTCCAATCGCGCCGCGAATCTTACTTGCGCGATGCAGGATTAGTTCATTTGTGACGACATAGATGTCGCTACATATTAATGATTTTGTTATTAATTTATTCTTTAATTAATAAAATTCCGTAAATAAATACGTATTACACCGACTTATTGTATTTCAATTAACATACAACTTAACACTTTCTATATATATTAAAAAAAATATAAGAAAATTTGAATTCAAAAAAGCAATAAGCAAAGAAGGTTTGTGTACAAAGTCGAAGCACTAGTTAAAAATAAAGGATAACTCACCAGATAGCACAAGTTTTTCAACAAAGTCATAATCCAGTAACAATACATCAGTGTCTGCTACAATATACCAAGCCGTATTCTTAAAAGTTGGTAGTTGGTTGCTATGAGTTGGGTGGAAAGTTGATAGTAGGTTGGTAGGAGTTGGCTGGAAAGTTGGTAATAGGTTGGTAGGAGTTGACTGGAAAGTTGGTAGTTGGTTGACAGGAGCTGGCTGAAAAGTTGTTTGTTGTTTGGTAGGAGTTGGCTGGAAAGTTCCTTGTTGGTTGGTAGGATTTGGCTGGAAGATTCCTTGTTGGTTGGTAGGAATTGGCTGGAAAGTTGGTAGTTGGTTGGTAGACTGGAAAGTTGTTAGGTGGTTGGTAGCAGTTGGCTGGAAACTTGATAATTGATTGGTCGGAGCTGGCTGGAACGTTGGTAGTTGGTTGGTGGGAGTTGGCTGGAAAGTTGGTAGTTGGTTGGTAGGAGTTGCCTGGAAAGTTGGTGCTTGGTTGGTAGCAGTTTGTTGGTAAGTTGTTTGTTGTTTTTTAGCGTTTAGTTGGAAAATTGGTAATTGTTTGGTGGGAATTGGCGGGAAAGTTGGTGTTGAGTCCTTAACATTTGGTGGGGGCGTCTCATAAGTTTCTTTTACAAGCGATGGTGGGATTTTATCTTTTAGTTTAAATTGAGATTTCGGTGACTCTATAGTGCTCCAGCTGAGATTCAGTGTCATAGGCTGAAAAAGAAAAATATATGTATAAAACAGTGGTCTGTCGTCAACGAATGAACGTGGGTTTGAGCTTGGTCAGTAGACTGAGACTTCCTTTCGCTGCATCTCTAGGTGAAGGGAGGCGGGGGGACTTAGGTTGGGGGTTATGGCCATCAATGGCTTATATAGTGAGTAAAACATTATTATTATGAGCCCGTTGTGTCCCACAGTCTCCTGTCAGGACTTACAAAACCTTAAATCTAGGTGACTATATGCTAAGGGCACCCGCTGTTGGGTACGAACCTCGGCAAGCGTTGCTAGGGGGAGGACAGCAAGAGACAGACTGGATCCAACATAGATTATTATTTTGGTAGCCTGAAATTTACACATACTCACAGTTAAGTCATCTGTTGTCTCATCATCCGAGTCATCTTTTAGATTAAATGTCACTTTTTTCTTAGGTGTTTTAGGGTTTGCTTCATCCGCTTTGGGCTTCTTTCCTAAAAATCACACTAATATTATAAAAGCGATTTTTTGTATGTATGTGTGTGTTTGTTTTTCCATTACATTGAACGGATTAGGGCACAGGGAGGATCTACGTTTCCTATGGAAAAGAACCGACTCCTTATTTTGTATGTACATCTCGATAAAATGTACATACAAAATAAAGTCGAAGCCATTTCGTATATATAACACGCCGTATTACAAGTATACGGGCCGGATTGAAAAAAGTCACTGGAATGTAAAGCGGTTATCTCACGTTCAGACGGATTTGGCCTGAAATAAATTACGCCGCATTAAATGCGCATTTCAGCGGCTGCAAATAGCCCCCCCACTAACTGTAAACGGACCATTACGGATATTGCCGAAACCCCCGAAACCGTAATCGGTTTCGCCAACTAGTTGGCTGGTTAGTGAGCCTCTTTATAACCAAGTTATTGGCTAGTTGGCCAAAGTCATAGTTGGCATAAAATAACTATTTTCGGATTTATCCAAAATCTTCTATAAAATATTTTGACATACTCGAAATCAAAGATAATGAAACTCGGAGGACTGGAATAATTTGCCTGCTGCGGTTTTCCCGACCGATTGTAATTTAGGTGTCTTCAAAGGTTAGAGCGAATAGGCACTTAATAGACTATTGTGATTCACCATCAACAATTGCATCACTGCTTACCATCAAGTGGGATTGCAGTAAAGCATTAGTCTATACCACTTACTAGCGAAGTAGCGACCCGCCCCAACTTCACACGGGTGCAATGCAATATTACCCATGTATTATATACCGTTAAATTTTGGTCGTTTTAATCCCGCGGAGGGCCGATTCGGTACATGAAACACTATAGATTTGTAAAGATAAAAATGAAAAATAAAGTACTTTTTTTTTCAAACTCGAATTAAAACACGCATGTACGAAATTAATTTCTTTAAGGAAACGTCAGCTGAGCGAGGCCAATGAACTGTAGGCAGTTAGTACGCAACGACTATCATGTCACTCGTTTACTTAAAGAAATTAATTTCGTACATGCGTATATTAATTCGAGTTTTAGAAAAAAAAGTACTTTATTTTTTAATTTTATCTTTACAAATCGATAGTGCTTCATGTAAACCTGCCTCTTGAACTACTGTCCACGGTTTCTTTTAAAAAAATCGCATCAAAATCCGTTGCGTAATTTTAAAGATCTAAGCATACATAGAGATAGACAGTGGGAAGCGACTTTGTTTTTGACTTAAATAATACATTTTTTTTTGGAATTACATCACAATTGTACAAAACATTTTTATAATCTAACATATTTTATACTATGTAGTGATAAAAATCTAAGAACAATAAGCTCATACTTACTTTCTACAGCAGTATACGAAGCGCCAAAAGATTTCCGTTTAGACAGCAAGTGATGCCTTAAGTCAGTGCTTTCAAGGTTTTCCAAAACTGGCTCTTTTTCAAATATATTTGGAACCTCTGTACTAGATGTCGCACTTTCAATCTTACTGCTAAGACTTAAGACTGTGTTTTCATAATTCTTTATGGCATCAGGAAGTTTTGGAGTAGGTAACTTTTGTTCTAAATTCAAACTGGGTTCTTTAATGGGCGATTTTGGAAGAAAACTCTTTGGTTCAGTAACGCATTTGAAAAACGAATTCTTTGGGGTAGACGTTTTAAATTTAGAATATTTCTCATAATTCTTGAAGCGTTTACATAATGGGACATTGGAAGAATGAGAAAATAATTCCCGCTCGAACTCCATTGTTGGAGTGACTTTCTCAAACATTGGCTTTCTAGTTTCTGGACATAAAACTGGAACCAATGTCCACACAACATTTGGGACTATTGGTTCAATGTTTGGCACATAGTTGGGGAAAGCAACTTGGCCAAATGTTTGCAGTTGGATGGGACGAGGAACGGTTTGGGGAAAGTCTTGTTTATTTGATTTGAACGTATTGTCAAATGTGATTGTTGTATCATCCGGCAATGTAGTTGGTTCAGGATATATGTGAGATATATCCGCTATTTTATGTAAGCTGCTCTCTTTTTTTAGGCCTTTATTCTGCAAAAAAATAAGGATGAGTTAAATTATTTACCTATCTAAACAACTTATTTTCTCTATTTATTTAGGTTAACTAACAATTGTTTAAACTATTTTTTTTCCTTTGGCCTTTACTTTCCCACTGCTGGGCAATATACACCACAATTACACTATACACCATAAAATTTTGAATAAATGTTGCCCCACACTGTGAATGACTCCTGTATTGTGGGTCCATAAAACTATTAGTTCTGAATGGGAAAGACCCCACGCCACGTAGTATAGCAACCAACCGCTCAACTAATACACCAATTGCAACTGCTTTTTGCTTGCTTTTTTTGCAATTTTTTAATCTAGTCAATACAAGATATTTGTATAGTATGCGGTAAATGAATTGAACTGCTATGGTTAATCGCAGAAAAAAACCGGTTATAATCCTCGTCACGCAATTTAAAGCGACCAAATCAATTGAATAACACGTAACAGTTTTTCGGGCCTCAGTGGAGAGTGAGAAGTGGGGGGCTATACGTAACTATAGCAAATGGTTCAACTTATTTGATGCATACTATAATCCAATTGTTAGTTTTTGTTAAATATTTGAAATTCCCTAGAAATTGATGCGGAACTTCTCAAGTAAATGGATACATTGATAACTTTAAGACATTCTTAAGAAAAATTACATTTATGCAATACTTTTGTTTTGAGGACGCATAATGAATATGAACAATAGGAATAGTTAAGAAGTATATTATAGTATAAGTATGAAGAGTAAGTCTGATGAGTGCACTTTAAATTACAAAAATATGTAGTGAAGTGTAAAGAAATAAATTGCCAGAAGATGTAATTTTGTCAGTTTCTAGAGGAAAGTATAAGCTCCAAAGCAAGGGACATTAATGCTTAAAATAACTACAACTTTAACTATTGTTTATGCATTAGTAAAAACACTACAAAGGCAAGCTTACACCTGTATTTATAAAGAAGTAATTACTTGTTGCTATGTAATTTATTAAGTCATTACTTGAGGTTAGAAATCATTATTAAAATTTTTAATTTTTCTTAACTATAGAATACAAATTGCTACTAAGTATTATAATTAATTTTGCTTGTTTATAAATAGACATTTCCTAACACACAATTTTATGGTGGTGCAGAAACATAGCAGGTTCAACTTAATATAAGACAAACAGAAAAGAAATGCATACAATAATAAATAAATAAGTTTTTGTGACAAACCAAATTCAAACAACAAGCAACAGCATTGACCTGTGATGACACTTTTAAGGATACAATAAAATGCTTTCTGCCAATTAACACTGAAAAATATTTCATCAATCTATGCAGAAATACATTTAGGAAGGTTTTGAAGCAAGGTCTACCTAACCAAGTCATAAAAGCGTGGAACAGACTCCCAGAAAGTGTTGTAAAAGCTGTCATACTGAACAGCTCCAAAAATCGGTAGGACTACTAATAATAATAATAATATATTAAAAACTTAAAGGCTATATTAATATTTACAGCAACCTCAGTACGCCTAAAACAATATTTAAAAAATTTATGAAGACCGAAACTATACACCGCGAGTCGTCGTTTCCATGTAATTTGATACTTACTTCGAAAGCTTGCAAGAGTCGTGAAATAAATCCGCAATGTCGTCACTAGCTTATTTTTCTGTTGCAACGTGTATTTTAACTTATATTTTCTCGAAATAATACGCCGGTAGACAGCAAAACACAACTTTTGACATGTGTGTGTTTTCAAAGTCGCAATTTCAAAATTATGTCAAATCGAGCAAGTTTGCAATTAGAGTGTCTACGAAATTACTTGTATTTTTAGTTTATTAACAATTATACGTACTTCAGCTTGATTTTGGCTCCATGCGGTCTCTCCATTTACTACATTGAAATAATAAAATTTGCCGGGAAAGCTTTTTGAAGGACACAATATCCAACCATTGTTTATTTCAATATTTTTCTTACTTTCACTCATTGTAACCGCAAAATAACTAATGTAGGTATAATTTTAGACAATATGTATGGCATATAATGTATTGAAACTGATCGAAAGTTACTGAAAGCATGTTATAAAGTGGTTGTAAAAAGTTATGATGTACAAAGAAAATAAATTTTGCTTACACCCGCGAATTTCCAGCGAAGACAAGACAAGGCTCAGCTTTCTTCTTTTCGACAGTGACACTGACAAATGACAATTACTGTCATAAAATATTATAGTCAAAACAATGTTTTATTGTTTTCAAGTGCAATGAATTCGCAATAGAACAACTTTCTAATAATTTACTCTGTGAGAACTAATATTCTTTTTTGATGAGGGTTTGTATAACACAGATTACACCCATGAAAAATAGATGTATCAAACTTTGCATGCAAAAAGATGCCGTACCGTAACATTCAATTTCATGCTTCATGACAAACCGTTTTGTTCTATTACTATTTGTAGTAAGTTGTAAAAAAACTACATGACTGTGTGTTCAGAAAACCACACAGTTCCGGAATGTCTCAAAATTATCTTTTACTGGTTTAATTTTAAAATTGTTATTGATCCTACAGGGAAGGCAAAAAAACAAAACGCACTTTCATGAAACATTGCCACCCTCGGGAGATCCTACAAAAAGCTATAAAATAATGCACGTAGCCATGAAATACAAACTTACAATATATTTTTTTTCAATTTTTCCTCTAGCCCATCACTTAGTCTACACAATTAACATTTTGCAAGTCTAGTCTCAGCCATCGCTGATAGCCTCGCAGTGCCTTGATATTTTCGTGACGCAATTTTTTCTTGCGTATTCACCCAATCTCCTCTCAAAACAGACACAAACATTTCAAAAGTCTTTGTTAATACTGTTCTCACAATAAATTTAAAAAGCCACTTAAAACCCGCGAGGACGCCGGCGTCCGCTTAGAAATTAGGGGGCTAGTAGTTTGGGCTAGCACTCATTGATAATACAAAAGGAGTGTTAGCTAAATTATAGCTCGAGTAATAACACAACTCTTTTCTTCTTTTGTTTTTTCACATCATTGTCTGCATTTCTTTTATAAATATCCTTTCGCAGGCCTGCTGGAAGATTTTTTTTCAGAAATAAGCAGTACATTTGTAGTCATATTTATAATATCTTTTATCGTTTCCATGTATTGTACCCACACAAATAATAAAAGAAAGTAGGTACCCAGATTTAAAAGTCTTAGACTAAATTGAATTCTGATACACATCAAGAAAACGTGTCTGTGTCTCTTTATGACACCGTAGCTTCTAAATTAGAAGTTACAATTACGAGAGGGTTACTCGTTTAGAATGTAAACGAATACTGCAGTGCTATTCTCTAAGAAAACAGCCTTGAGCGCAACGCTGACCCAGCGACGAAACCTAAATAGGGTACATTGTATTTGTATGTGATTTGAATCTACCAATTTTTTTTATTGTAGATGAGATCATCCTGTGACAAATCCCGCCCTTGGGCGGAGCGGGAAATACTGTCAGACTCTTAGTGACTAAAAACCTACCCCGTTCCTTCGTTGCCTATCGTACTGGGGACGAGCCTTCCTTTCAGAAGCCGACCCATGACCCCAGCAGGCTTCGACCCTGCCTGCCTGCAGCTAGCAGGCTGCACCTCTACGGTTTGCTGACAGCTCCTTAAGGCGCGCGGGAACAGTACGCGCCGTCAACGTCTTGGGCTTGGTCCGGTCGATTACCGGACGATCGGACAGCGAGCTACCCATTGCTCGCCGTCTGCAAGCCCGCGCCTACGGTGGGAATCTATCTATTTGGATTTCGTTGCTGGGCCAGCACTGTGCTCAAAGCTGTTTTCTTAGAGAGCACTGCTGATTTTGATCTAGTTTTTTTTTTGGTTTGAAAGGTTACTTGATCGAGTAGAGTGGTAGTAGGTGACTGAGCTAATTGAAGAAAGGATATGAGCATGACCTGAGTTTGCAGGTTACCCAAATTCTCACTTGCCTTCAAAGGTATAGTCATTTTTGCCTGATCACTCAAAAAAAAATTCGCTTTAATCCTGGGGCGTGGCACCAAACCAAACAATTTGAAGATTTCGTTTCGAGTGCAAGCAAAAATGAACGTAGTGGTGGTCAGGTGGAAGTACTGTCTTTGATGGTACCTTGTCATGTTTGGGCCGAGTGTCGGGGGACCGCAAAGTATACTAAAATATCTTCTTATTTTAAAGGCGAAAATTTGTGACTGTGTATGTTTGTTACTTCAGCACGCTCGCTGAACAGATTTGGATGAAATTTGCTTTAGGGGTAGACCATGTGCATCACTTTTTACCCCGCGATTATATTCTGTTGGGACAAATTCTACAGCAGGTAAAGTTTTTGCGGCAGAAAAGAAAATGTGCCTTTACACAGGGATTCATTAAAAAACTTCTTCTGTGGAGCGAGAAAGAGTGATAGACTTTTACTGACTAAAACGAGTTGCCATGATTAAAGTAGTGTTGCTAGTTGCTACCAATTTTATATAGATTTGGATGGTGGAAAAATTTCACTGTAATTCGTTAAGAGATTTAATTGTTAATGAGGTTTTGGGTGATCCACCGAACTTGGAGGCATCGTGGCAGTGCTCCGCCGATCCCTTAAACTCTCGACGAAGCGGCAACGACACGGTACGACATTGCCGCAGTTTCTTAGTTTTGTATGTAAGTTTCACGCAGGCGTACACCAAGCGTGTACTGACGAATACAGTACTTTCGACGGTTCTTGGCGCGCCTGAAGTTAAGCTCTGCGAACTTTAGCACTCAAAATAAACGCGTCAAATAAATGATTTATAAAAATAAATAACAGTTGTTAACAGCAATAACAACTGCTATTGGCATTTATTTTTTCAAACCATATATTTTTTTACGAGTGCACAAGCGCTAAAGTTCGCAGAACCTTCAGGCGCGCCAAGAACCGTCGAACGTACTGTACACTTCTATGAAGCTACTCGTCCGTAGCCAGTGGGCCATAGTTGATGAAAAATGACTTTACTACCGAAGGCCTACACTCCACGGACACGTAGCTTCATAGACGTGTATTCGTCGCTATACGCTTAGTGTACGCCTGCGTCGTGCGTGCCGTCATGTCGTTGCCGCTTCATTTCATAGTTTTATATGTAAGCTTGACGCAGACGTACACCAAGCGTATAGTGATGAATACGCGTCTATGAAGCTACGCATCCGTGGACTGTATGCCTTGGTAATTTTTATTAGTTACTTTTTTTTGTGAACTTATTTTTTTATTAATTTTTGTTTATTATTTATACAAATTGTCACTTAAAAACGAGCTAAAATTCACAAAGCTAAAGTTGATTCTTGAATTGGTGGCGATGGAATCAAATTATCTTGAATTATTACTTCAAAATGGTGAAAGAAAACATCGTCGAAACGGGCATGTCCAAGAACAAAAAATTCGAAAACATGCGACATCCACCACCTCGCATTGGACTTTCGTGATAGTTTACGATCCTCTACTTCTCCTACAGAGGAGGTCGCAGTCCCAGCAGTGGGAACATTAAAAGGCTGATTATAATATGCTATACATTACTTCAAGACAATGGAGAAAGGGAAAGAAAAAGGTAAAGGGAAAAGAAAGAAAAAGACAAAAAAAAAAGAAAAAAAGAAGAAAGACAGGGAAGGGAAAAGGAGAAAGGGAAAGGGAAGATAAGTGTAGCGACATCTATGTCGTCACAAATAAACTAATCCTACGCAAGTAACATTCTCTAACATTCTCCGCGCGATTGCAACATATCTAAGAACAAACCCGAAATCATCTATCGGGCAGCAGCCTACCAGACACAACACCCGTCTGGTCGGAGGATCCTCCCTTTTCAACGGAGGTAAGTGGGACTTTACTCTCTGTTCCGCATACCTCCAAAATTCTTTTGGTTTTCTGATTGCGATGTTAATCGCAATCAGAAAACCTGGACTCGATTCTGACACATCTATGATCAGTGTCATCACAGTCGCAACCTATAGTCATTGATAGACCAGGACAGAGATAAGAGCCGGCGCTGTTAAGCGAGCTAAATAGAAAAAAAATATTTATGTAACTCCCTTGTTTATGTCAGTCGGCGATTGCGACTGAGAGAAATCACGCCATAAAGGCCTGCATTTCAACGTTCCACGCACTAGAGGCGAGTCACTCATCTTCCGCTATTTTGACTTAATCTAAGCATAAAAAATAAAACAAACTAAATATTATAAATGTTTTATTTATTTAAAACTATCTTAAAGCTACCAGTGAGCAAATTGATGCAACTATTTTAAATTAGGAACAATCACAGCTACAAACTACCCCCAATTCATTTCTAATTATTATCTATAATATAACTTACACCTTTTATTAGAAAAAGTTTTATAAAATAAAATATAGCTCGCGTTAAGTAATTTACAAATATCAATCTTGCTAGTCTTTTCTACACTGTTGACAGAAAGTCGTCCGAAAGTCATTATCCGCCATTATAATACGGTCAAAATATATTGGCCACTCTGAAGTTAGGCGTTCAGAAATATGCACATATTCGAAAAAATACGCAATACGCATTCGCCATATTATTCTTAAAAAGAATGACTGCGCAGTCAATGAGGATTTTCAGGAAAATTGACATAACAGATGGCGACAAATAACTTGACTCAAGATTTTGTGGTGAAGATGCTCCCAACACTCATAATTCTATACACTTTGACATGCTCGAGCTACCCCACCACGAAAATCTCTAGACAAGTTATCGCCACTTATTTGAAAGGTCTTCTACTTTTGAAAACGTATCCCTACATACGATGTTAACGTCAATTTATGACATAAGCGTTTTGACAGGTGTTCAGGGCTCAATGCCGCCATCTGGCGAATGTCATTTTAGAAAATCCTCATTGTTTGAAGTTCAGAGTGGTCAAGATATTCTGGCCATACTCTACGCGCGTTAGCTTGGGGTTTGAGTTATTAAAAAACTCGTAAAATCTCAATCTATTTAAATCCTTTAGCTAATAACGTTAAAATCGACTTTTAGTCAACACAGATGCAGCTGTATTTTAGATGGAGTGACTGTCTACCTGACTTCCACAACCCAGTAATTCGGTATCATATACCTCTTGGCAAGATTGCTGTCAGATTTCCATGCTTCTGACTATCCGTAACAACTGTCAAAGATTTATTGATGACAGCCGAGACCAACGGCTTACTTTTTGAGGTTATAAAAATCTCGATTTGTAATGCCTTGATCACACGTACCGAGTAAAAGGGCTAGACAGTAAAATGTTGCTCGGCCGAGACAGTGATATAAGCGAGTTGTAGAGATAAGCGCTCGGCCAAGCACTCGGCGCTATGTTTATACGGACCGAGTATTCGGTCGAAAGCACTGTCATGCCCGTTTTCTCGGTACGTGTGTTCAAGGCATTAAGATGGGCACCCATCCATAAATTAACCTCTATAAGTGTTACTCTGCCGTCCTTTAGCTAAAGTTCCCTTATCTGACATGACACTGACACACAAAGCCTATCAAGCTTTCGTTTTTCGATGCTAAAAATTCTATGTCTATCTCTCTAAGCAGTATTTTTCTAGTAGATAGTAACAGTTAAACAGAGTACAGTACGGCCGACGTAACTTGGCGAGTCTGCAGTTAGCTTAAAAAAAACATAATGCCATTAGCAATAAAGTTGTTAACAGTAATTACAACTGCTAATGGCATTTATTTTTTTAAACCATTTATTTTTTTTACGAGTGTACAAGTGCTACAGTTCGCAGAGCCTAACTTCAGGTGCGCCAAGATCCGTCGGCCGTACTGCATTTAATAATTGTACAGAAATAAATTAAAAATATCGCTGTTAAGTTCTCTTGATTTATACGTAAATCTATACTATTTTTTATGCGTAACTCAAAATATGTTTTTTTCAGATAACGGCAGTATTATCACTTAGACACAAGCTCCTCGATAATTAAATAATTTACAATTAATAATAAATTCAATAGTTATATTAAAAAGAAAGAAAATTTTCAAACGAAACAAAGAAAAAAAATCAAACGGAAGAAAGATTGAAGTGTGTTTTTTTAAAACCAATTTTTATATAAAAAAACAACTTATTGAGGTAGATATGAAGAAGAAAAGTTAAACATAATTATTATCTCGACATTATTTTAAAATTTCGCGTATACTTTGGCCATGTCATGAAAATTATGATATTCAGTCTTTATTTACATTGTAAACCTTTTCCCCTATATACCTAAAAACATTTATATGTCTCGAGTCGAAATATTAAGAAATACAGTGTGCCTGGCATATTTTTGCGGCCATGCGGCAAAAATATACCTACATATAATTCTCAGCACACAAGTTGAACCAACATGACGGTCGACCTTGAATGCGCAGTAACCGATTTTAAGGGTGTCAATCGAAGTGGTTCAAATTATTTGCCGTGTACTATACTCTAGTGGCCTTCTGTTTGAGAAATAGTGTGAAAGGGATAAAATGAGATTTTTTTCTTTAATGAGGGTATTCAAGAAAAATCACACCACCAGTTAGTACCACTTAGCCGTCAGGTCTTTTCCTTGGAATACGTATATGACGTTATGTCTAACTAATGTCATTAACATAATTATGCGTTTTGACAGGCGCCTGGACCTAATGCCACAGTGCTGCCACCTGGTGAACGTCATATTAGAACACCCTTATTAATGATGGTCAGACCTTAAATTCTCTATAAATAATTATTTAAATTAATCTTTGTTTTAGCTTTAAATCAGAATTTTATCCTCTTATTTTTTAACCTTTAACCACCTCCTTCGGAAATATCCGACAAACGCCATCGCGTTTCTTCTGTCGAGGTCACACATCCACGACCAAATACTCCATCTCGTCAGCTCTTCTGTCACCTATGGGGATTGAAGAGCTAAACGAGATGGAGTACCCAGTCGCTAATGGTAGTAAAGTAAGTATTTTCCAACACACGTTTCAGTGTACTTGTGCAAGTATAGTTGTGCAGAAACTTGCGCAAGTATCTTCCAACACACGTTTCAGTATACTTGTGCAAGTCTTAACTTGCGCAAGTATACTGTAACGTGTGTGGCTACCATAATACACGACCCCGGCGCATACGACACGAAAACACTCATCGGACCATTCCGACGCAAGCGGTTAAGGGTTAGTATCAATATTTGTTGTGCAATAACGTAAGCTTAAACAGTAAAGTTGATTCGTGTCACAACACGACACGATACAGTTACAATACCCCGGCATAAAAGTTGAACCAAAATGGCGATCAACCTAGAATGCGCCGTAACAGATTTTCGGGTCTCAATGGAATTGAAGCGCTGCACATGTGCGCAACCATAGCGACTAAGGTCATTTTTTATTTTTTTAAGGTGAGAAAATCATCCAATGACATTTCCACAACCTTGGGGCGAGAGATAGTGTCAGACTTTTACTGACTAAAAACCCGCATGGGACACACTTTCACATTACGCATGAACGAAGGCCATTTTGGTTCAATTTATTTACCGAATACTATAAGCACCTACAACTCAAATCGGGCCACTTTTGCAGTGTCAACTGATTTCTAATTACAAATATCAACTCAAAGACACACACAATCGATCGATTACAAAAAAATAAAAATTAACTAGCCTTCAAAAACGTCTCTTTTTCAAAAGACAATATTTTACTTTTAGTTGCGTTTTTACCTTTAAATATTAGTACAGATTTTAAACTATCGTTTTGTATGTTATTGTTGTATATAACTTTCGTTAGCAAGTATATACCAAGGAGGATCATAGTCGTTGAAATTATTGTTGATAATGGTGGTAGAATTACTCTTACGAAGAAAATTGCTATTCTGATGTGTGAGGGTAGGCCTTCTTGATGCTGAAACAAAATATAGTAGTTACTAACATTGTACTATGCGTTTCAAATAAGAATAGCTTAGCGCCATCTTGTAACGTTATATTATAGCTATCAAATCGAATCAATTAGGGTGGACAAAACAATATTATGTTATAAAATTTAATTTATTCACTAAAATCAAAAATCAGAATTTAGTTGTTCAATTCCGTTCATCTCTGCATCATTGTGTGAAGGAAGTATCTGAATAGTGGCGAATGATAGAAGGCGGCCAATTCTTGCCGGCAATGAAAATAAGAAAGAAAACTGTTTTTTTTTTAATTATGACTTAAATAATATAATTAGTTATTTTAGATTAAGCAATAACATTTTTTCTTCACCTAGAATTAACTAAGACTCAGATGAACAAAGTAAGAAAAAAAAAACCGTTATTGATACGCAAATAAGTATTCTATGCAAACCGTACTTTTCATAAAACATTTGACATTCCTATTCTTATTTGAAATTCATTGATTAGGTACTAATTTTTGAAGTGAAAACTTCTTTAGTCGTGCTGAGCATTTTATTTTGCGGAGACAGCTTTCATGCTTTGTATTGCTCTTTTGGGCGCGGTCCGCTTAAGCCGACTTTACCCGAACTTTTTTTAGTATTATTACGATTTTATATTATTATTTCGCCTTGTTCTGCCTCCGTTCTTTCGTGTGGTATTTTTGGTATTAAGCAAACACCGTTTTTTTATATCCCTTCTGGCTTCGTACGGTTTTTGCATTTAGTAATTAGCAATAACTAAGTACCAAATATTTTGATAACCATTGAGCTTTTAGGAAGCCATCCAAAAAAAACTATTCTTCTTGATGAAAGGATCAGTTCCTCTACAGGGGACCACGCCAACCAAGCTGCGGGACAGAGCTAGTCTTTAATACTTACATATTCAGCCCAGAACAATGGTATTATATTATTGGACAGCTTTGTAAACTTCTCATCAAATCCTGTAAGGTCGTGGATCCTCAGGTTGCTCTGCATCCTGGCGACTGCTTCGAATGGTGTGCCAGTGTACTGAAATGAAAGATTTATCAATTACCCCTAAATCGATATATTTTCAGGAAAATTCCCATCACCAATTGGAGCCACTTAGCCGAGTGGTCTTCTACTATAGAAAAGGTACGCGGCAAATAAATTGAACTAAAATAGCCGTCGCTGCTATGGTTACACGCAGACCCCGCTGTGCCACCGGGCCACCTGCTCCAACAACTATATTGAATACTAATATTTACTTACTGGTTCCAAAACAACATAAGAGTTATGTTTCAGCCGGTCCGGTTTGAGACCGGTTACAAAGCGGTCCTTCGGAACACCACCCGCGTAGAAATGAGGGTAAGACACCGCCATTGGGAAGTCTGAAATAGTAAAGTTTGAAAATGAGCTTTTTAACCAACTACATATTGGGTAAAACTACTGAAAATGCATTTTTGTTGTCAATTAATAGTTAAGATAAGCTATAATAGTGCGTACGGTTGAAATTATTGAAGGCGCCATAAAATCATCTACATAGACTAATATTTTTCTACTATAAGCTCCATTACTAGCGATAAATAAATTATTTGATATTATTTTTATTTATTATATATTGTAAATAACTGAAAATGCTTTGTTCTGAGCAACTATCTGTTTTTGAGATGTGATTAAAGATTTTAGCAGCACGGTTGCATCTGATAAAAAGCCTTAGCCAAGTCGATGCCTAAGAACGATGCACCTGACATGTTATCTTTTTACCACCCTTATTTATAGAATGTCTAAAGTAAGTCCATCTTTTTAGCTTTGAAGCCGACGAAAAATTCCACCACTGTGGGATCCACAATCATGTACTGGATCCATGGTATTTGTTTGTGCGTCGATGTCGGTGACACGGAGTTTAATATTGTACAAAATTAGCATAACCAGATGGTCAATCGATCAAGAGGTTCTTACCAAAGTAACACTTCGATGCGTCACTAAGTCCTGGTGGTAGGCTGGGGACGGTGTCGTAACAATCAGTCCCGTTGGTGACTCTCTCGAAGACGCTCTCTGATAAGTTGTAGCGGTACAGTGGGACGTTGTGCATCGTCAGCTCGCCTGGAGAAGTAAAAGATCTTTGGTGAAAATTCTATTACAAGGATATTATTACAATCACGTCAATTTAAGTTGGACCATCATGGCGGTCGACCATGAATGAGCAGTAACCGATTTTCGGGTCTAAAACGAGTGGGGCTGCGCGTAACCATGGTAATTGGTTTTTTCGTTCCAGGACCCTAAGGTTCTCTTTTACCCAACCAATAGCCCTAGTAAGTTTTGGCCCTGCTGGGCCCCCAACGGTTATGTGCAATTTAGCTTAACTTTTTTGACTGACTTACATTATAACAATGCAAAAGCCTGTAAAAGGTTTATTTGATAGAAACGTTATTGACTGTGTGAGGTTTTTTTTTTATGGTAGGTAAAATCATCCAATGATAAATCCCGCCCTTGGGTGGGGTGGGAAATAGTGTCAGACTCTTACTGACTAAAAACCTACCCTTCCATTCATTGCCTGTCCCAGGGCCCGTGGTGACATTTTCACATAACCTTTGGCCCCAGTAGGCTTCGGCCCTGCTGGGCCCCTACAGTTTGCTGACAACTCCTTGAGGCGCGTGGGAACAGTGCTTGCCGTAGACGACTTGAGCTCGGACCGGTCTGTTACCGGACGGACGGACAGCGAGCTACCCATTGCCCACCGTCCGCGAGCCTGCGCCTACGGTGGCCGGAAATCGGGATCGGAATCCCGGCGGCGGCGGCGGCGTGTGCGCCTTTACCTAATGCGGTCGGCCTCCTCCTTTGCTAGCATTACTGCTTCGCAAAAGGAGGCGACCGCCTGCCACTCCTCCTCGCTCTGGAGCATGGCTTGAATCAAGCCCCGGCGCGAGAGATCGCCGCCAATCGCCCCACGAGGACAAGGCGATGCTCTTCCCAAGCGGGGCACACCTCGACTGTGTGCTCTACCGTATCCTCCGGGTGACTGTATTAGGTGGGATCGCAGTCAAGCAGTGGCTTATACTAAAAAAAAAAGATTGGAGATCAACGTACTATCAAAATAAAGCGGCATCAGCTTGCAAACAGTCTTTCTCCAGTACTTCAGAACATCCTGCTTGGTCAACCGCTGCGCGTACATCACGCCTTCAGTGGAACCGAAGATACGATCTGGACATTCCTGGAAAACATAAGTATAATCAGCCTTTTATTGTTCCCAATGCTGGGACACAGGCCTCCTCTCTAGGAGAGAGAATGGGCCATCATCCACCACGCGGGCCCAATGCGAATTGGTAGATGCCATATAATAATATCTTTGAATTTTTAGTTCTAGGACATGACGGTTTCCTCACGATTTTTTCCTTTACCGTTTTAGGGACTGTGGTAATGATGGTACGTTGGCTGAGTTGGAACCCACGACCTACAAACTCGTAAGTCGGGGCAATTATTGCTGGTCACCTGGAAAATGTACAGTTTATTAATCCAAGAGCTCGTTATCCCTCCTGGTAACGATTTTTCGGTAATGCTAAAAAGTTCAGTGATGAATTATACTCTAAAGCATGCTAACAACGACTCTTTCAAAGAATCTCGTGACCCTGGCAGGTATCGGCCTTGCTAAGGCTCTATGGTTTTGCTGGCATCTCTATGAGGCGCGCTTGGAACTTCCTCTTCACATGACCATACCAAGACAAACGATTCCCTTTCAACTAGTCTGAATAAAGTATGGAATGCATAAGGGCTTAGAGAAAATATCACCATTTCAGCAGGCCTCCCCAAAGTGCCGCCATAATGACCGGTCCTGTGCGTCTCGCATCCATCGGATTCCCACGACCCTCACCAGGTCATCAGTCCACCTTGTCTTCCAACGCTACGTCTTCCGGTACGCGTTCGCCACTCCAGAGCCTTACGGTCCCATTGACCATGTTCTGCGAGCAATGTGCTCTGCCAACTGCCATTTAAGTTTGGCGATTCTTCGGGCTATGTCGGTAAAAAAGAAAACATATTGAATGATATTTACATCAGGATCATATCCAGGCAGCATTGGTTCCCCTCTAAATCGATCGATCTGGAAGAATTCCTTGTGGCCCCACTGAGGACCTATTTTCACCGTCATTTCATCTGTGAAGTCGGCGTAGATCTGGAAAAAGAATTACACATCAAGTTAGCATTACTGTCATTATTTATTTACTTATTTATTTAATTAAATAGAACGGCCGAAGCCAATTACACTATTTAACTTAAAATTATGGAAAGAAAGAGAGAAATACATTTTATATACGGGAAATGATGCAATCTAAGGCTTACAAATTATTTTATTTAGAGCGTATTGTACTTCACACTGTACACGGCTGACAACATCCAGAAAGCTTACAATGCTCTGCGGGTCCAATTTAACAATGCCTTTAGGGCGCTGCTGCGGCTTCCACGTTTCTGTAGCGCTGTTTGCTGAAGCACACACAGATCGCTTCGCAGCTATCTGGCGCAAAAAGACCGCATCTTTTATCAGTAGGCTGCGTGGTAGTAGCCACAGCATTTTGAGTGCTATAGGTAATAGACACGATTGTCCACTTATGTTGAAATTAGTACAGCGGACAAAGCCCCTGCTAGTTATTGCTTGTTAGTCTTACTCATCTTTATAATGGATCTCAGTTATCTGATTAAATAAATTATATAAGCATAGCATCAGCCTTAGAATGTTCCCACTGCTGGGACTCAGGCCTCCTCTCTAGGAGAGGGAATGGGTCATAATCTACCACGCGGGCCCAGTGCGGATTGGTAAATTATATTATTATTACTATAAAAATCCTATAGGGAAAATATACGCCGCGACCGCGCGAAATCGTCGAATGCAGGTCAGTTCTCAGGCTCCGGAGCCTCCAAACTCGGGAGATCCTAAGCCAGATTAAATAACCTCTTATTGAACATGCGAAAAATCTTATCATAACATGTTAAAATGTGAGGCGTGCGAGGGAAAAAGAGGGATGGAACTATGCACCCTATACAGCTTTAACCGTCAAGTTTAAATCGTAAAATGGATCGCATTAAGCGCTCGTGGTAGAACTACAGGTTTCACAGCGACTTACCAGCTCTATAGTAGCTTTATAGCCAGCCCTTTACACATATGCCTCCAGATTTCTGTAAAGCTATTCATATCGACCACTTTGGAGCCTGCAAGATTAATTCCACATTTCTATAAAAGGACTCACCCTAGCCAACATTCCAGCATTATTCACAGGCACGAGCCCCGGAGCCAAACTCTTGGACACGTCCAACACAGGGTCAGTGAAGTTCCACAGGTACTCGTACACTGTTTTCTTGACAAATGGTTCGGGATTGTAAATGCTTACTAATGACCTCAAGACCGTCTTGACCCAGTAGTTCGCGTCGTGGAGGTAGGAAAAAATACCCTGGAAAGAAAAATATATACTTAGCAGTCATCATCACCATCTCAAACTGTCAAAATCAGAACTTTTTACAACGCCATCTAGTACCAAACTAAGTAAAGCTTGTGCTATGAGTACTAGATAACTGATAAACATACTTATTATTTCTAAATATATACTTATTACAGATAAATAACACTCAGACACAAAACAAATAATCGCGCTCATCACACAAACATTTGTCCTGGGTGGGAATCGAACCCACGACCTCCGGCATAGCAGTCAGGGCCACTGATATTTTTTACATATCATGGGTAGGATGACCGCAGGACTAAAATATGCATCTTTAAGATGAGAGAAAAGGATAGGTTACAGGTATGAATCTGACAGCTGTCACCCGCGCCATCATATTCTGTTATTGGTATATCAGATGAGGATGCCGATCACAGTGGAAATCCTTTCCTGAGATCCTATTTTGTAGGCGATGACTGGGTGACGAGGAATAAACAAACTAATTCCAGATCACACATCTGATTTAATAGTATGCAAGCTACATGTTGTTTACAAAATGGCGGACAGACAAAAAGACCCCACTCCACTGCGGTTGGAACTTTTTAGCGCTATCCACACATTTCCGTGTACCTGGCGTGTTCCGTCAGGGACGGGGAAAAATCGGTTACGTACAATTTGTACGAATAGTTACAAATTCGTTTACATAGCTCCGTGTCAGGCGTATCCGGATCATCAGTGTCCCGGACGCACGGACGCACTGACCGTGCTATCCGATTTCTATCTAGGTACGTTGACGACAACATGAACACAGAAAGGTTGATAGAACTTGAATAATATACTTTACCATCTTTACCACCCACATTATTTGAATTCTAAGAAGAAAAATATAATATTATGGGATAATATACGAAAAGAATTTAAGTGTGATGGTCAGTTTAAACATTTTTACACTGAAACCGATTTTTCTCATATGTTTGAATACGGGTGACGGATGGCACGTCCCTGACGAGAACATTGAAACGAAAAAATTGGAACTCGGATAGCCCTGACCCGGAAACGTGTGGATAGCGCTTAATCTGTCCAGTTCATGCAAAACGTCAGCCTGGATCTTAGAGAATTTTGTTCTTTAATTTAAAAATATATTTATATTCATTTTACTGTTAATTCTCGCTAAATACTCTCCAGCGTTTGATGGTATATTAATAGTTCGTACGTGTTATTGGCGAAATTGTGGTGTCTCTTTCACAAAGGCCATTAATGAAGAGTTGAAGTTGAAGAATTGGATTCGGTCAAAGTGACATCTGTCACTTAGCTCGTACATTCATTCGTTCTCAAGCTTCCGTACTATTGACTTCACCGACGGATATTTAATAAAGGCCACTATAACCAATTTAAATATTTAACCGTTTTATTACGCGGAAGTTAATTCGCCATTTTGAATTCGATTATTAATGGCGAGTTTGCTATAAACCATTGTTTATTTGTAAATAAAATTATTATTTAAATTGTTTTTGAGTCCTTGGCTTCATTACCATAGCTTATATAAATACTGTTGTTTTATTGTCAATAACAATTTGCGAATGCATTACGATGGTTGTTTTATGTGTGTTTTATTAGGTATACCTGAGTATCTGATGTGTAGTACCCCCAACCACAACCAGACATTTGTGCCCCAGTCTCTAAAGTGCCCATTTGCAATACTAAGACAAGCGTTAACACACACTTGAGGTGGCGAGATCAAAACCAGGAAAGTATCAATGTGAATTTTTCAATTCATGTCTTTCTAAGTTTTTTTTTTTTTATCGGGCCAACAAATTTATATCATGTTTTGATTTTTGCCCGGCTATTGGTCAAATAGCCAATTTTATCAAAATATTTTTTCATGGTGTTCTCTTTTATATTTTTGGATTTCCAGAGGTTTAAAAAAGTTCTAAATGAGTAGAACCTGGCCTCAAAATCCATCGGCCTCCACGCTTCCGCGGAATAGAAAGGCTCACTTCCAAAGGATATATAGTATTATATTATTATCAGTTATAAAAATCTCGTCGTTGATTAACGGCTGATAAGTAAGTACTTCACGGCTGGCCTCATACATCCGGAATCCGGTCATCCTTCTCTGGATTCATAATCTGAATTAATATTATAAATAAATAAAGACCGGAATAGTAATATCAGTAGGTAGGCTCCACACACATTCTGATTTTGTCATGTTATGTAAGTATTTCTCAGATCGATTTGAAAGAATGATACTGACCAGCGTTCTTAATTCTCTGGTGCTATTCTCTAAGAAAACAGCCTTAAGCGCAGTGCTGCCGCAACGACGTAATCCAAATAGGACACATTGCATTGTCCACCTAATAAGCCTATACATAATTATGATTGTTAATTCAATGTAAGTACCTATTTGGATTTTCGTAGTTAAAGAATACTTTAAGAAAACAGTACCTCTACCATGAGTTTTAGGCAATAGTATTCGTCGCTACTCGATATCGACGCCGTAAATATTTTGTATTGCAAATTTTGGTTCTGCAAGTGACCGCTAGAGGCGCTGCAAAATTTGCCATACAAAATATTTACGGCGTCGATATCGAGTAGCGACGAATACTATTGCTTAAAACTCATGGTAGAGGTACAGAGCACACCGCTACTGGATCGGAATATTTACAATTTTGATTAGGTACATTTATTTTTTAGCTGGGAAATCATCCAATGACATCTCGCGCTTCTGGGTGAAGCAGGAGGGCGTGTCAAACTTTTATAAACTAAAACCCACTTCAATTCCTGCTTTGCATTCGTTTCAGGGCCCCGAGGTACTCTTTCGCACAACCCATAGCTCCAGTAGGCTTCAGCCCTACGATTTTGCTGACATCTCTTTGAGACGCGCGTGAAATACTACCTATGCGCCGTCGAGGACAAGCCCACGCCTACAGTGGCTGGAAATCAGGGTCGGGATCCTGGCGGCTGGGGTGTGAGGAAGTCTGTTCCAGTGCGCGGGCGCCTCCACTCCTCCGCGAGCATAACTTCTTCGCAAAAGGAGGCCATCGCCATCCAGGGACCATTTAAGGGTATTACATTGCTCAATGACCTTGAAGAATTTACCTCTACATTAGTAGAGAAGAATTAACTACACAGGCATTACAGGGGGTGCTGCGCGCGGGGTGTTAGTACTGATTCGATTTTTTCTTGATTACTTATCGATATTCAATGAAATTAGAAAAAAAATCAATACAAGTTATTCAATTTATCGTAACATATATTTTGGTATAAATTCAATGTATAAATATAGAGCCGTTTTTGAGAAAATATGGAAATAATGTTTAAATAAGGCCTATTTACCAGATTTTTTTTCTAGAGTTAGGGTATTTTTTTTGAGAAACGTAATCAATACAATTTATTAGTAATGTCCTTAAGTATCCCCTTCATTTTTTATATGGTAAACGTACATAAGGAATAATCTATAAACTTCAATCAACCTAGGTGTTTTTTTGGATTTGGGCGATGTAATCCCCTTAAGTATTACGTTAGCACTGCAGGGGGGTGGGGGCCTTTGCTTCGCTTATTTTTGATGACATAGAAGAGCCGCGATGGTGTTTACGTCAGCAGTAGCTATAGATACTTTTTTTTAGATTTTTTAAGAGAACGATGTCGATTTTTCATAATTGCACGAAATTAAGCATAAACACATCACTGAGCAGCAAATATCCCATGTCATTGAAAACTTAAAGTCATGGATTCGTTTATTTAGTAGTCATTTTTAATTTTAATTAATATGCCAAATTAAAAGTTGTTTTTTTTTAGTTTCTCTATTTCAAGTGTAATCCTTATGGTTGCGCGAATTTTGCTTTGTGGACTGTAGATTTAAAAAGCGATCTAAGGTTTGTTAACAATATGCAGGTACTGCGTCTAGCGTTTATTAATGGGATAAATGTATTAGAAGGACTGACCTTTAACCTCGAAAGTTCCACATGGCGCCGGCCGGCGAATCCCGAACTTCGTACTTTCAAGCACTGCCAGTTTCTGTATTGCACTACACTGTACTATTGTTGAGTCTCTGAATGATTGGAACACGAAATAGCCAATTTTCTTGTAATTTCGAGCGGGCGTGTTAGCGGTGCGGTCACATTCACAAACGCAAAACGTCAATGTCAAATCCTTTCTCTCGAGGTCGTGCGGGAAGCGGATACGGTAGGGATAGGATTGCTAGACCAAAAAAATAAATTACAAAAAAACAAAGTCGCGGAACATAGCAAATTGGCGCAACCATTCCCCCCGGGTTTGAAGGGTTACCTTCAAAGAAAAGAAAAAAAACAAAAGCGAAACTAAACCCTATTACTAATCTAAACTATCAATACTAGGTAGCGAAACAACTTATAACTAACTATGCCACTACATACTACTGATTAGGCAGAGGGCAGAGGCGAATAACCGGACGCAGGTACGATCCAGTTGCGGTTTTAACTTTTACGACTCGCGTTATTCCGTTCGAACCCGGAAAAACTTCTTCCACTACACCAAGAGGCCAGTGCAGAGGAGGCGCACTCTCAGTCTTCAGTATCACCACAGTACCGACTGTGACTGGATCTGAAGGAGTGTTCCACTTTTGACGCGACTGCAGCGTATGCAGATAATCTGTCCTCCATCGCTTCCAAAAGGACTGAACTAAGCTATCTAGCAGAGCGTGACGCGGGTGGAGCTGCAGTTTGTCAGTCTCGACATCTAAAGCGGGCAAATATTTAAGAGGAGTCGTCGTCAAGAAGTGAGCCGGCGTCAACGCTAGTGGCTCCGATGGATCACTAGACAAAGTCCGACACAACGGACGCGTATTCATCAACGCCTCTACCTGAGCGAGTACAGTGCTCAACTCCTCGTACGAGAGAATCTGTTCGCCTATGACCCGAAACAGGTGCGACTTAAGGCTTTTAATATTCGCCTCCCAATTGCCACCAAAATGACTAGCTGCTGGCGTATTAAAACACCAATCAATGCGATTCTCAGCTAAGACATGGGCGAATTCACTTTGGTAGTACTTGGAGCGTAAGAATGTATGTAATTCCGAAATATTGCGTCGCGCTCCAACATAATTTGTGCCGTTGTCAGAGTATAAGCGCTTAACGGGACCACGGCGAGATAAAAATCGTTTAAATGCAGACATAAAACCCTGCGTACTCAAATCACTGGTTAACTCTATGTGAACCGCACGAGTTGTCATACAAACGAATAGGCAAATGTATGCCTTTGTGGAACGTATACCACGACCACGGGCAATAGTGACTTTAAACGGTCCAGCATAGTCCGTCCCAGTATGTATGAAAGGTTTCACCGTCTGTACAACACGACAAGAACGATGGTCGGCCATTTCCGGCGCGTTGAAACGCGGGCGGAGCTTAAAGCAGGGCACACATCTGTGCACTCTAGCGCGTATCAAATTGCGAGCGGAAAGTATCCAGTACTTCTGTCGAAGAATGGACATTAATAAATCGGGACCAGCGTGACAATTCACCTTATGGTGATAGTCCACCAACAAATCCAAAACGTGATCCCTGCGTGGTAGAACTACTGGATGCATTTGTTCAAACTCTAACTTAGCATTTCGCAGACGGCCACCGACACGAATGAGTCCGTCTTGCAAAAATGGTTTCAAATGTTGAAGTGCGGGACTACAAGGTTTATGTGATTCTAAACTACGAAATTCTATTGAAAAATAAAATTTCTGCAACTCTCGAAGTACAACTGATTCAGCTCTATCCAAATCAGCTGCGATTATAGAACCACGCGATGGTAATAATCTCAAAAATCTTAGGACGTAAACTACACAGCGTAATAGTCTCGACCAAGACGAGACTCGATTAGACAACAACAAAACAACTGACTCTTCACGCGGAACTGATACTACAAGCGTATGTTTCTTCTCCTCGGGTGGCTCTGAAACAGTAGCGGGGTTAAACGGAGCATTTGGCCACTCGTTAGGAGTGGTATGAAGCCAGGGAGGGCCACAAAACCAAAGCGGATGATTTAAAATTTGCGCAGGAAGCAAACCACGTGAGAGACAATCAGCTGGGTTTTCTGTTCCAGCGACATGGAATATATTTTCCGGTGACAATTCAGCTTGAATCTTAGCCACCCTATTTGCGACAAACGTGCCCCATCGATGGGGTGAAGAGTGGGCCCAACATAGAGCAACGGTTGAGTCTGAAAACGCTACAATTCTCTCTATATTAATGCGAGGACGACAAGTTTTGACTATAGATGTAATCAATTGAACCAACATAAGAATAGCGCAGAGTTCGAGACGAGCAAGAGAGACAACCTTACGAGGAGATACCTTTGATTTTGCGCTAATGAGGAAAACTGAAATGTTATCGCCATTTTGGACCTGAAAGTAAACCACTCCCCCGTAAGCCCTCTCACTGGCGTCTGCGAAACCTACCACATTAACAACAGTGTCTGATACTATACCAACATGGCGAGGAATCTGTATCTGATCGAGCATTGGAAGCTCTTTCCTATAGCGAGCCCACAACTTGGCAACACTGTCAGGAGCGGTGTCGTCCCAATCACAGTTGGAAAGCCAAAGCTCTTTTATAAGCAGCTTTGCATACAAAACGACAGGAGCTACAAAACCCATTATATCCCATATCCGAGCTACACATGCTAGGATAACGCGTTTGGTACAAGTTGGCGGAGTCGAGCTAATTTTAAGACTGAACATATCAGTTGCGGGTGACCAACTTAAACCGAGGATCTTATGCGAATCACTATCATCGAATTCCTTTACCGAAGTCAACCGGTGTGACGGTGGAATCGACTCTAATGTAGCTTGCGAGTTGCTTGTCCATTTCACCAGATCAAATTGACCGGACTTCATGAGGCTGATTACTTGAGCAGCGGTCTCTATAGCCTCTGCTTCACTAGGTACACTGTACACAAAATCGTCCATGTACAATCCGGTTTCAATAGTGGCCCTTGCTTTCGGGTATGTATCACCCTCGTCAGCGGCCAACTGCTTGATAGTGCGAAGAGCGTGAAAGGGACTAGACTTAAGCCCAAAACCAACACGATTGAATTCGTAAACCTTCAAAGGTTCCTGCGGAGAAAATCTATACAAGAAGCGTTGGAATCTACGGTCACATTCTCTGATTCCAATACTAAGAAACATTTGCCGAATATCGGCAGAGAGCGCAATAGCAAACAAGCGAAAATTTACTATTATTTCAAATAAGTTACCCTGGAGGTTCTGACCACAATACAAGATATCGTTAAGCGATATGCCAGTACTAGTCTTAGCGCTACCATCCATAACCACACGCAGTTTAGTTGTAAGTTTGTCTTCTCTAACAACTCCATGGTGCGGGATGATGTAAAACGGGTAATCACGTGTCTCCTCAGTCTCGGCAGGCGCTGATGAGATATAACCTTTATCTAAATATTCGATCAGCACATCATCATAGGCTTGCTTCAACTTAGGAGACGCCTGCATCTTACGTTCCAAGCATAGAAAGCGTTTTTCTGCGGAGGCACGGGAGCCACCGAGCGAAAAAATATCACCCTTGAAAGGGAGCGCGACAACATAACGACCATCTTTATCACGAGTAGTCGTGCGGGTATAAATCTCCTCAGTGACCTGATCCTCAGGGCTGAGAATAGGTGGGACATTGACCTCTTCAATCTCCCAGAACTTGCGGATGGTAGACTCAAGCGGCGGCTCGACGGTGCAACAGTGCGACACAGTCGAGTAACTATTTAAATAAGCGGGTGCGGAGCCAACTATAACAAACCCGAGAACTGTTTCCAGTGCGTGCGGAGCGGGGTACATCGGAAGACCTTGAATTTTACGTGATAACTGGAGATGCGGGAGAATCGAAGCACCGATCAATAGATCGATATCTCCAGGGAAAGCGTAATTTCCGTCGGCTAACTGCAAGTTCTTAAACTCCGTCAGCATGGACGTGTCAACCGGTACCGTGGGCAACCGTTCCGTAATCTTATCTGCGACTAGCGAATCCATTTCAAACGAAATATTACGATTAAAACGTGAACTAAATATTATTTTAATGGAACCGTGAATGGTTGCCTTTAAACCTCCAAAACCTTTCACTTCTGAGCGGGATGACCAATTATTAAAACTAAAACCAAGGCGTTGACAACAATCCCGAGTAATAAAATTACTCTGGGAAGCGCCATCTAGTAGCGCTCGAACGGTGTGCGGTTTGCCAAAGGCATCTACAATGACAACTTGCGCGGTCGCAAGTAAAACGGTAGTGACTTGAGTACCAGCGGCGGAAAGCGAACACAATGTTACGTCGTTTGCACTTGCAGCAGGCCGCGCGTCACAAGCGTCGCGCGTCTGCGCAGGCTGCTGCTGCGATGGCAGCTTACTACTCTCAAAATGTAAGAAGGTATGATGTCTAGCTAGACATTTACGACAGCTACCACCACTGTTACATGACGTAACCAGATGTTTGTCACTTAGACAATTAAAACACAAATTATTAGTGCGGACAAACTTGTAACGATCACTAGGCGATAATCTCTGAAATTCCGAACACTTGTACAGCTGTGTATGGCTACCCTTACACAGAGAACAGTCAGGTGTTGAGGCGGTATTAACTAGCGTATGTGCAGTCTTGACTGACTTCGATGACGCGTCTATACGGCGATCGGAACCTGTCCTATTCGTGGCTTCATGACGTGCCGACGTGCGCTGCAACACCTTAATATGGTCGCGAATAAAAGATTCTAAATCTTCGAACTTAGGTATTTCTTTACCGCGCTGAGTCGTTTCAAACAGACGAACAGTTTCAGGATCTAATTTCTTTAAACCGATATACAAAAACAAAAAGTCACAGAGGTCATTGACCTTTAGGTTCTTTACTGCACGAACAGATGATGCGAAAATATTTAAAAACTTCTCTAAATTATGATCGTTACAAACGGAAAAACTTTTCAAATCGAATAATTGATCTAAATATGCGGTGGCTACTAATCGCTTATCTTCGTATTTTGTTTTTAAAGTGTCCAAAACTAAAGTGTAATTTTCAGCGCTAAACGTAATTCCAGCACAGACAGCCTTTGCCTTACCGGTCAATTTCTCTACGAGATAATGCAATCTCTCGTGATCTGTCAGCGATGTGTTCCTATGTATTATATTTTCGAAACTATCTATAAATAAATTCCAATTTCGAATGTCACCATCAAATTCAGGTATTTGAATTGGCGGCAATCGTGGGCGTTCGCGAGGAGGGTTGGATAAACCACTCGCGGGGGGGGGAGTCTCTAAACTCCTAGCAATACGTTTGATACGACAATACAAGTCATCAAAGGACGACAATGCCTGATAACTCACACAGTAATCAGGATTTAATTCCAACTCTAAAATGTTTATATTATTAATTGTAGATTCAAAATCCGCGCGCAAACTATCTAAAGTTTCCAACGAACACAAGAAAGCATCTCTAATCGTCAGATCCGAGATTTGCAAAGATTTATCACAAATTGATTGAACACGTGAAAACTGTGAGTCCCTTTTAGCGTTTAAAAGCTTTAACTGAACCTTTAAATCAGTACTAACCTTGGTTCCCTTAAGAGACATCTTGTTTTGATATATTCACACTATACACTCAAACAAACACTTAACGAATTATTAAGTAAGCGATAACCATCAGATAACAATATGGTTATATTGTAAACAACAAAGTGAACGGCGAACGAACGGAATAACATATGCGTATATAATCTATGGTTTATCCGTTTCCTACAAATGTTCACTCAACAATGAACGGGTATTTTTGAAATGCGTCTACCTACATGCAATTTGTAGGATGGTCGAATGAATTTTGTCAAGAAAAAGAATGCGATCGATTTATATCTACGCTGATATTTACGTAGCTAACTATAATTATGCGGTGCGGTTGACGGCGTAGGTACCGTAATTATCAATGACTCTTTAACTATACGAGCGAAATAACGTATAGTTGCCTAAATGCCTAGATGCGGGTTTTCTACTATTATATCTAGGTAAACAGGCGCGTTGCGTTTATTCCCTATGGAACAAATACTATATTGCGAAATTACAAGAAAATGATTCACGATCCTGCTCGTATGGACCAAAAAGTAATGGTTGCGCGAATTTTGCTTTGTGGACTGTAGATTTAAAAAGCGATCTAAGGTTTGTTAACAATATGCAGGTACTGCGTCTAGCGTTTATTAATGGGATAAATGTATTAGAAGGACTGACCTTTAACCTCGAAAGTTCCACATGGCGCCGGCCGGCGAATCCCGAACTTCGTACTTTCAAGCACTGCCAGTTTCTGTATTGCACTACACTGTACTATTGTTGAGTCTCTGAATGATTGGAACACGAAATAGCCAATTTTCTTGTAATTTCGAGCGGGCGTGTTAGCGGTGCGGTCACATTCACAAACGCAAAACGTCAATGTCAAATCCTTTCTCTCGAGGTCGTGCGGGAAGCGGATACGGTAGGGATAGGATTGCTAGACCAAAAAAATAAATTACAAAAAAACAAAGTCGCGGAACATAGCAAATTGGCGCAACCACCTTATTTTTAGACTTATAATTTTTGCTCATTTAATTGTACATTGAAAAAATACATGTACCTTTTTGCAATTTACCAATTTTACCAATGTTTACATAAGCATGGGGGGGGGAGTGACAGCTTTGCTTACTTTTTGCTGAGGGGGAGGGGTGGTTAATATTAATTTGCCAAAAATCTGTTTACGTAATACTTGAACGGCCCCCTATTCCCTATCACTCCGGTCCGTGGTCTAAACCAGGGCCCCGTGAGAGAAATCAAAAAAAGAATTTGTGCTTACAGCTAAGCATGTGAAACACTTACCAAAACAGCTACATTAGGCACAATAATAGTAGCGTTCAAGTCAATCGTGTTAAATTCCGGCAGGTAAATGGGGAACCTCTTCGCCGTGTACGTCATGGTGCTGTTCTCGTGGAAGTAGACGTTCGAATGGAGAAGCTTCTCTCTGGAATCAGACAAAACTATGGGTTATATCCTGGCTGGGAGTTATTACTCTTTTTGTTTACGGGATTTTCGTACACTACTGTGACGATGTCAATCCCATCGTACCTACTATTACACTACAAATATTAAAAAAAAAAATATTTTGTGAAATCTATGAAGGAATATAAAACTTTTGCTGCACTGCAATTAAGTTTGACTAAGATGCCATTAAAAATTTCTACATCCTTTGCGGTCAACTTCAACGACTTTAAAATAATGTTTCTCTTATCTTTGTATATAAAAGCTGGAAGGAAGATGTACAGCATATCATGCTGTACTTGTACATCTTCCTGGGAGTTTTTTTGGCGGGATTTCTTCGAGTAAAGTTTAGTGGCTGTTAAAATTATTCGCAAATTGATTCATATTGGACATTGTGATGTAAAATTGGTGTCGTTTTGAATCTCAAGTGTCTGAGCAACTGGATAGAAAAAATCATTAAAACAGTTGCCATTTTGGTAAAATGAATCTGAGATTTTTTTTTGTAGTTTTGGCTACCTCAGCGAAATTTGCCAAGATGGCCGACTCGATACGAGTACATTTGCTGCCAAATACTAAAAAACATGTACATCCATATATTCTAATGGTAAACTAGTGAACTATTCATACGAAGACATGGCTTAAAGGACTTAGTATCTGAACCAAAATCATAAATAAAAAAATAAAATAATGATAATGACATTCCCGCCAAAAATTTCGAACTATCGCAGGATGTAAGTCAAATTGCTTTTATATATTATATAGACAGTTCATTGCAATTGAACTGCGTATAAATTGAATGCTATTTTGATTATCACTGAGTTGCTAATTTCGTGTAGATACTTGCGAAACGTGTTATTTGTACAAACTGTACAGGTTTTCTGCAAGACAACCACGAATCCATATTCACATCTTTTTGTTTTTGAGATTATTTACTTAGGAGTCGTTTTGTTTAAAACATATATTTATAATAAAAGATGCTTGATCCACGTCTGTTTTTACTAACCCCAGACCAAAAAAGGTGTTATGGTAGAGACCGACCGAAAACAGATTTAGAGCCGAAACCGATACCATTAACCATAACCGAATCGGTCTTTGAGGTGCGCTCATAGATATAAGAAAATTTCTATGGGTGCGCTCACAGAACACAGAAGGTGCGCTTGAGACAACACGCGCCATTGGACTTGGTTCTTACCGGACTAGAAAAACGTGTTAACCGACGTTTTTCAATACACTTTCGAGTCGTGGGGGTTGACCCCCGCCTCGTGGTGGTCGACGCGCGCCTGATATGCACTCGCCTCTCTCTTGCAGGCATTGCAATGTCCTTCAGTTTTTCTGACAACTCTTTGAGGTGCGCTCATAGATATAAGAAAATTTCTATGGGTGCGCTTGAGACAACACGCGCCATTGGACTTGGTTCTTACCGGACTAGACAAACTGCACTCGCAACCCCCAACACAAGTGTGTGAGGGAACACTGCGTGTTGTTTTAGTCAGTAGAAGCCTGATAGACCTCTTCACTCAGGGCGGAGGACATCCATGAGGATGTCTACCCCGAAAAAATAATAAAGGTTCCAGACAGCAAGCTACCCATGCCTTTCGATGCCCGGGGTGTCTCCTTCAGCGCTGGCTGGGGCGTGAGGATGTCCGTTCCTTCACGGTTTCGGCCTCATTATTACTTTGCAGAAAAGGGCGTCCGTTTCCCATTCCCTCTCGCTACAGACCATGGCCTGAACCAAAGCCAAATGCAAGAGGTATCTGCCACCAATCATCTCCACGAGACGCACATACCTACTACTGCATATTTTTTGTTTTATTAGGAAACATGATCTTTAGACTGCATTATTATTAAAAAAAGGAGCATTGGTATTCTTTGTATACAACTTCCTTGTTTTTTGTTTAGTGGTTGAATACATTAAGTCTTTTGATAGATTAGGGCTATAGAGTAGCGCGAGATAAGATATACATTCTCATTTATATCTGGTACTAAATTTTTTTTGGTGAAATATGACTCGTATTAAATACCTTTATCCAATGAGGCTGGGAGTCGACTGCAATATATCTAGTCGGGTAAAGGTTATTTCGCTAGCAAGCATGCTTGCCTAGAAGTAAATAAGGTTACTTTTCTCTTTCTCTTATTTACAGTTCCGTACCTCAAAAAGAATAAAACGGAACCTTTATAAGATCACTTTGCTGTCCGTTTGTCTGTCTGTCAAGACCCGGAACCCGTGGAGATATCGAATTGAAATTAAAGCTCAGGCCTGCGGTCCCTTGAAGCTGCGAAAAAAATCAAACTTCTAAGTTAATGAAAAAAAAAGATTGGCCGTTTCGATAGGAATCAAAATTATAGGGTACTTTTCGTTGACCTAGATCCTTGAAATTTGGCATGGAGCTAGGTTTTATAACACATGTTTAGGAATTAATCCGAAAAATAAAAATTGTTGTTACGTCTCAAAAAGAAGCTTTTGTGATTCGGAAAAATCTTCGAGACTCGATTTGGGAATTAAACTATTTACATAAGTTAGTTTTTTCGGAATCCTCAGTGTGCGAGTCTAGTTTTTTTGACTGTGCGCCAGTCAATCTCAAGTTTATTTAAAAAAAAAAACCATTAGAATGTATTACATCCCCGCATTGTAATGAAAAATAATAATATATCGTATTAAAAACAAAATGGGTAGGTAGGTACAGGTTGAACTTTGAAGCAAAAAATAATATTGTTTATCTTTAATTATCATCGCTTGATATAGTTTACGACCCTAAGGCCATTGATCATTACGATCATAGTTGCATCATTGACCTTAAAACACTCATTCGTAATTCTTTGTTGTTCATCATAACAATTGTGGTTATGACGTCACCTACACCGTATTGACATTCGAATTTGAACGTGGAAACAGCTTTTTGTGTTCTGAAAAATCAGTTTTAGAAATTCGAACGGTGTCTTGGTGTTGGTGAATCCGAGATTTTTTTTAAAACAAATGCAAATCGTTTTCCGTCCGTTGAGTTACGAAATATCAATAGATACTATTTGTTTATTCAGTTAAAACTTTGTATAGTATGCGGCAAGTAAGTAGAACTAAAATGGCAGTCTTGTTATGGTTACGCAGAGCCCCCAGCCGTGCCGCAACCGCAATACGCAGTAACAGAGTTTCGGGTTTAAACCCGAAAATCTAGGCTGTTACTTTACTGTGCATTGAAGATCGATCGCCAGTTTGGTTTAACTTATGTACCACGTATTGTAATAGGTGCTTTGAGAAGAGTGCCTATAAAGTAATTGAAACATGTTTGGATTTAGTTGTTAACTAGTTTGGGTGTACCTGTAGGATTCTTCAAAAAAATTACCGCGTCCCAGGAATGCACTGTACGAGTAGGAATTAAGAACAGTGGTGGCCGAGTGGTAACGGCCGACCGACTTACAAGTTGTAGGTCACGGATTCAAACCCAACGCATTATTTTGTGTAATTTATTTCATCAAAAAAAGGGCAATGGAAAGGGTTATGCTCAGAGTTTCCTCGTATCAGGAATAAAGATATCCGCAGGAGAGGTTGCCAATATAGCCCGAAGATTTGCCAAAGTTATGATTATAACTTTGCATCTTGTATTCATTTTGTTAAGCGATAGTGGGCAGGGCCCATTGCTCGAAAAACAGATGGCCGATGGGGACGAAGAGTTCTGGAGTGGCGATCACGCACCGGAAGACACAACGTTGGAAGTTATCTGAGAATGTGGGCCGACGACACACATGTCTGTTCGTTATGGCGACACTTGGGGAAGGCCTGTGTCTAACAGTTGAAGTTTTTCAGCTAATATGATGATAATGATGAGTGTGTGTCGTAGCCAGATCTTAGAAATTGATTACTTTATGAAATGGCCAACTAAAACTGGCCACACGTTTTAAACGAAGTTTGATGATACGTCAATCCTCGTTTGGCTTACTTTTTTTAAACCTTTTACTGTCATAGAAATCCTACATCAATGATATATAGCCAAACGACGATTGACATATCACCAAATATTAACGTTTAAACGATCTAGTCAGCTTTAGTTGGCCATATTATGAAGTGATCAGTACTATGTATGATCTGTACCTCTACCATGAGTTTTAAGCAATAGTATTCGTCGCTACTCGATATCGACGCCGTATATATTTTGTATGGCAAATTTTGGTTCTGCAAGTGACCGCTAGAGGCGCTAGATTGCTTAAACCTCATGGTAGAGGTACTGGCCATAAGTATTATATTAAATGTTATGATTGTTACGGGTAATGAACACTAACTTATGCGAAGCAGGTAGCAATGAAAATAACCGCCCATGACACCATGTAGCGCCTAACGATCGTAAAATTACACGTCATTTTGGCAATTACACGCTGTTTAAGTTTTGCTAGTGTCTGTCTGCAAACTTTGTCACTCCAAGGTCGACACTTGGGCAAGGTCAGGGTTTTGATTATGAACCGTTAAAATATCTACATTAAACCAAGCTGGTTCTATAGGTTTCATGGCGTTCTGTTGTCGGATATCAGATTTTAGATGGAAGCTTACGATTGTGGCTGTGAAATCTGGGGTGAAAACGACGTGTTAGTTTCGGTCGAGTTGAATATTTGGCCTCTTTTGGTCGAAACCATTTCTATTTGCCGAAACTGGCCGAATCTTCGGTCAGTCTCTAGTTTTTCGCAGTGGCGTAACTAGCCTTTTACACGCTTGGTGCCAGTTTCTGAAACTGCGCGCCTAAAGAAGTTTGAACTGGGTCTCTGGCGCTCTGGCCTAAAGAACTTTGAAATCAACCTGACGTAGGTCCACACCGGACAGGAGTGTTTCGGGAGGTACTTGTTTCGCATCTGACGGGAAGGAACGCTCAGAAAAACTATGCACACTATGTACCGAGCACACGGTGAAGCCTAATTATGTTGGAAGTTTGCCGCGCTTGGGTCCACCCAACCACCACAATCACCACCATCCAACCATGCCAACCATGGCCATCTATGGCCATGTCCATGGCTCTCGTACCAACGAGAGGAAATGGGAATAGTACCTAACCTACTTCTGCGAATGATATAAACTTAATTCTCGGTTTGATCGTTTCTGCTCCCCATCAGGGTCTGCGCCTTGAGCCTGGGCACCACCATCACCGCCCTGGTAACGGCACTAGTTTTTAGCTGGGAAAAAATTGGCGAAATGTTAGTAATACTTACAAATAGACCACGGGGCCAATCTCTTGAACGTTTAGCTTATCATCCAAGCCTTGCATGAATCTCTCGTGGTTGGTTATATTGAAGACATAGGTTCGTAACTTAACCTCATCGGGAGGATCTGCCCACCACTCGTACGGTGGCATACCTGGGAACAAAAAGTGCTTTGTATTAAGAGCCGGTTGTAGGCACTGAGTATTTTGTATGATTTTTATCGAGCCAACTAATTTATGTGTTGATTTTTTCCCGGCGGCGGCGGTTGGTCATATAGTCAATTTTAGTGTTCTCTTTTATATTTGTGGAATTCCAGAGGAGAACCTGGCCTTAATATTATCACCATGTTACTAATTATTGATTGATTTATTTATTATAATATCCTTTATTGTAGGTACACCATTACTCATAAAAATATACTAAAACACATACATAGGTCGGTTTTTTTTTTTTTTTGGTAGGTAAAATCATCCAATGACAAATCCCGCCCTTGGGTGGGGCGGGAAATAGTGTCAGACTTTTACTGACTAAAAACCTACCTTTCCGTTACTTGCCTTTGTCCCGGGGCCCGTGGTGACACTCTCGCATAACCTTTGGCCCCAGTAGGCTTCGGCCCTGCTGGACCCCTACAGTTTGCTGACAACTCCTTGAGGCGCGCGGGAACAGTGCGCGCCGTAGACGACCTGAGCTCGGACCGGTCTGTTACCGGATGGGCGGACAGCGAGCTACCCATTGCCCACCGTCCGCGAGCCCGCGCCTACGGTGGCCGGAAATCGGGATCAGGCGGCGGCGGCGTGTGCGCCTTTGCCTAATGCGGTCGGCCTCCTCCTTTGCTAGCATTACTGCTTCGCAAAAGGAGGCGACCGCCTGCCACTCCTTCTCGCTCCGGAGCATGGCTTGAACCAAGCCCCGGTGCGAGAGATCGCCGCCGATCGCCCCCACGAGGACACGGCGATACTCTTCCCAATACATAGGTAGGTACAATATTTACCTCAAGACCCTGGGGTTATGGACTTTTGGAAGGCGTGACGTTACAGAGGCCCTTATACAATACGATTCATATAAGAATAGGAACGTCAATGAACTTTATTTGTCAAAATAATGTTGTTTGAGAAGTGCGGTTTGCAAAGAAAATTTGCGTTTCAACAACAGTTTTTTTTTACTATTTTTAACTTAGTTTTTAAATCAGTCTAAATACGCTAAATACCTATATTAATACAGTTTCCTGTTGGCAACATAATACCGCTTTCTTCTTCCATTCGCCACTACAAACGTAGTGCATATATTATATTCTTTGGCCCCTACTCAGGCACTTCACACAGTGAAGCAGAATAATTGAAGAAGAAAGCGTTATTATGTTGCCAACATTGAAAATGCGATATTATGTTTAATCCTGATTAAACTTTTTCGTTGATGATTCGTAATTTTTGTTTTATTAAATACTAAGATAAGTATAAGTAGTTTTACTCAGGTTTTACAGTTATGGTATTACAACATGGCGCTAAGTCAATCCTATTTTAATTTAATCGCATAATATGCGTTCCATTCCAAATAAGAATAGGAAAGTCAATAACCTCGATCTGTCAAATGTTGGGAAAAAGCACGGTTTGCAAAGAAAACTTATTTGCGTATCATTAAAGGTTTTTATTTTTTGCTATGTATAACTAATTCTTAATTAAATCTAGGTAAAGTAAAACTGTTATTATTTAATATAAATTATCTAAATATATTGTTTTAAGTAATAATTAGTTTTAAAAAAAATTCACACTGTGACGCAGAGATGAGAAAAATTGAAGAATTGGATTCTGATTAAAGTCTTGTTTTGCTCATCTTACCCAATTTCTTCGATTTTGACAGCATAACGTGGCGTCACAACATGGCAATCGATCCTATTCTTACTTGGAACGTATTATAGTACCTACTTTTCATACAGCATGATACAAATTCCTCATAAAACACGTTTTGTACGCGACATATAAGTTGAACGATTTGCTATGGGGTAACCTTAGCAAATTGTTCACAAGCCCCCCACTTTGATTGAGACCCGAAAATCAGTTATAATCTTCGTCACACAAGTTGAACCATAACAGTGGTCCTTAAATGCGCAGTAACCGATTTTCGGGTCTCAATCAAATGCACTTGTATCAAAATTTACCTACTATTCCCATGTTTATTTTTGTACTTACAATATTTTATGCGATTGTTTTGTTTAGTAAATAAAACTTAATTTAAAAAAATCCCCCATTTGATACCCCCAGGATACCCCACTTGGTTAAAATATTTGGTAGAGTTGACACACGCACATAGCGGTCAAACTTACCTATATCTTTTTGCTTTGGGGTTCAATTATATTAACTCGAGGCTTTCGACGCAAGAGAATCGAAAAGAAAGAACCAAATTACAATCGTTTCAAACCTTTCAACTTTCAACAATCGTTAACGAGTTAGCGAATGCGAATGTAGAAAATGCAAATAAACACAACATCGATCGCTCTTTTAGTCTATGGCTCATTCTATAATCCCTACGTTCCGAACTGCGCTATGATAATATCGAAAATCCGACCAACGCGCAACGTCACAATTATTACTCAATAGCCCTTATATTTTGTGATTATATTAAATTTAGTCGGATTGATAGAAAACAATGTTCATTACTCTATGGTAAGCGCTTGGAACTGTCAAATTGCTGTCAAATGAAAGCAACGTCAAGCAGGCTTATGTTACGTGCTTGTTTATATTATTACCGAAGTTATTGTATTATTTATCTAAGATATTTAATATAAGACTTGTAACTTAAAAGACTCATTACATACATACGTTTTGCTACTTAGTTTTAATAAAGTTGAATCCAGATAGTGGTTGAGATAGTGAACCAAAGCAATGGAGTGTAGATTACGAGCCACCCCGGACCAGTTTCTGACTTTATTGAAATTTATGGAAACGTACGTAAACAATAATGCTGTAAAAGGCCTACTTCTATTGGTTGAATCTTTCTTATACCACAGAATTAGTAACTTCACTGTCTGGGCTCATGGCTTATGTGAAAGCAGACCCCTTGTTGAAGTACTGCAGTGTTTCATGGTAAAATGTTACGACTTAGTATGTATTTATGCCAAATTTAATAGCAATCACTTTACCAGGATAGCCACTATGCACTATCAAAGTTAGAGCATTCCTATTGAAAAACTTACAATTCTATTTCGGTTTTAAAATAGAATTATAAGTTTTTCAATAGGGATGCTATTGAAAAACTTATAATACTATTTCAGTCATGGTGATTTAGGGAGGCCAATGCCAGGATGTCAAGGCAGGATCAATGCCGACCGTCTTTGGCTTCAGCTAGCAAAGTCACTCAACTCCAGTGCTGGAGGGGCCGTAAGAGCATTAGATAAATGGAAAAAAGTAAGATTCTGTATTTTATCATAATTATTATTCTAATATATTTAAAAAAATTAACATGTACTTATCACCTTTGAATGCCATAATTAGAGACACAATAGAAAGGTGTGCGGATACCGGCGTCCGCTTGGCGCATGAATAATTAAGTTTTTTTTCCTTTGTCAATTGTAATTATTTTAGATATCTATTATATTATTTGGCATTTTATTTATGTAGTAGCTTCTGCCAGTGGGTTTGTCGATTTCTCAATACAAACTTCCAACCCCCTTAGGGATTTTTTTTTATGGTGGGTAAAATCATTCAATGATAATGGGTGGGGCGGGAAATAGTGTCAGACACTTACTGACTAAAAACCTACCCTGTTCCATTCATTGTCTTTGTCCCAGGGCCCCGGGTGACATTTTCACATAACCTTTGGCCCCGGTAGGCTTCGGCCCTGCATATACATGTGTATTATACATATAAACCTTCCTCTTGAATCACTCTATCTATTAAAAAAACCGCATCAATATCCGTTGCGTAGTTTTAAAGATCTAAGCATACTTAGGGACAGACAGCGGGAAGCAACTTTATTTTATACTATGTAGTGATTATGAATTATATTTTTTACATCTTTACATTATTATCTATGTTATTGTACACTGACAGCCCTAAATCTTTTCCTTTCTTTTAGTACCCACACTACACACACACACACACTACACTTATTTTTATAAATGTTTGTCCTGTCTTAAGTTGCAATAAAGTTTATAATAATAATATCTCAGCAACCTTTGAATGTGTCAAGTAATGGCTTAATAGCCAAGAGCCCCAACCAACACCTTAGGAAGCTCGCATTAGGTAGCTGGTTCAAGAGCCTGCTACAGAAGGCAGTACTCCTCGATATGGGTCACATTGTGAAGAGGTTCCTGTCTCTGGAGACCTAACTACTAGCTTTGACCTTACACTCGACACCGGTGTTTTTTTTTATGTATTAAGAATTATTTAAAAAATGTACAAAATATGTAAGAAAATAAATAAAGGCGTTAATAATATGTTCAGGTGTGGGCAGATTGGAAAACGAAAACAAAAAAGAAAGCCTTGATGATACGTCGAGAAGGTTCTGGTGATGGTACAGTCAAGAAATTAAACCTCACAGTTGCAGAAAAGAGGGTGCTGGGCGTAATGGGTATCAAAGTTCCTGCCAGTCCAGTTAAGACTGAAAAAGAAGTATGTGAAGTAAGTTACTTCTTTACTTGTGATATTTTTAATTTATTTCATTTTAATATCAATATCTAATACCACTGGTATTTGTTACCCTACTACGGCAAAGCCAAAGGAGGGTTATGATTTTAACCGGCTATGTATATGAGTATGTTCATCTGTTCCCTCATAGCTCCTAATGTACTTATCGGAACTCGACTTATGAGGTATCGTTAGAACCGTCTTATTCTTCCACTGAGCATAGGCTATGTAACGTGTCACAAATATTGATGTGGCGCCCTCTAGCGGACAAAAAGTAATGTGATAAATATTAAAAATGAGATAAATATACCGTGTTTGGTATCATTAGAAAGGGCGTAGATTTCTAAAATATTATTCAAATTTAAACTAACGCCCTCTAGCGGACAAAAAGTCGTGTTAAAAAAATGTTAAGATAAATACACCGTGTTTGATATCATTTGAAAGGGCTTCACTTGAACTTATTAAAAAAAATATCATCAAAATTCAATGTGGCGCCCTCTAGTGGACAAAAAGTATAGTGTTAATAAAAAATAAATCTGCTGGTCAGTGCACTTGTGTTCGCCTTACTGGTCAAAATGTACTGAACTTGGCTGATTTATTTCGCGATTTCAGGTTTGGTCCCATAGTAAAAGTTGTTTATTATCATGACTACAATCACGTGTTTAAGTATCGTTCACTAATTACCAGTCAGCCTATATAAAAATGGTTACAATTAATTATTCACCTAAACCGATGTTAGATTTTTTTTTAAACGTTGCCCAACACTAGGATTGACTCCTGTACCGTGGGTGCGCTCACAAACATGCGTTCACAAACATGTAAACTCACAAACACAAGACATTCAGACACGGAACATCTATAATATGTCTTTCCATTTGGGGATAGAATGTAAAGATTCTGGGTATTGAACACACGCGAACATGCTACATACAATTGTCCATGGAAAAAGCACGGCTTTTATAAGTTCACGCCAGCCACCTAAAATGTTTGTCCTTGCGCTTTGTTAATGGTCATAGCGAAACTTAAGCTTAAGGCCCGGTTCTACTCATTTTGACCTTTTTTAAACCTATGGAAAACCACAAATATAAAAGAAAACACCATGAAAATTTTTTTTATTAAAATTGACTATATGGCCAAGGGCTTGGCAAAAATGAAAACACGATATAAATTAGTTGGCTCGATAAAAAAAATCGCGAATCTGACCCTAATTTACGATTTCAAACGTATTTATCTACGAGATTACGTTACGGAACTATATGAAAGTTACAAAAAAAAAAAAAAAAATAAAGCTTGTTATTTTAAAGCGCTTCGCAAGAACAAAAATCTTGAATAGTTGTTGTTTTTTTTTTAATATAAAAATAAAACCGCTATTTTGGGACCGCGAAGACGACATGATCCCGAGCGAAGTTCATACAAAAAAACAGTGACTAGAACCGGCCCTTAAGAGGAAATCGTAGCCTTTTAAACTGGAACGGGAGATTAAGTTTGCGGAATGCTCCATACAAACTCCCACCCCCCATTTTAGGGGGGTTAGATAAAACAAAAAGTCGCCTATGTCACTCTCCACCCCTTCAACTATCTCCACTTAAAAAACACGTCAGTACCTCTACCATGAGTTTTAAGCAATAGTATTCGTCGCTACTCGATATCGACGTCGTAAATATTTTGTATGGCAAATTTTGCAGCGCCTCTAGCGGTCACTTGCAGAACCAAAATTTGCCATACAAAATATTTACGGCGTCGATATCGAGTAGCGACGAATACTATTGCTTAAAACTCATGGTAGAGGTACAGTTCGCTGCACCGTTTTGTCGTGAAAACTCAAACTCAAACTCAAAATCGTTTATTTTACATAGGCCTACATGGGCACTTATAAAATGTCAGAAGCTAGCGCACGGTTCCAATTGGTCGTTTCCTATGGAGAAGAACCGGCAAGAAACTCCATGGTTACTCTTTTAAAAAAGTGATTGTTTCTACAATATTTTCATACTACAATATTAATATATATGAGAGGACAATGTAGACCGGTCAGTAAAGACGGATAAACCAACAGACACATACACTTTCCCATTTATAATATTAGTATGGATTTTTTATGTCTTTTATACGATTTTTTTTTTAAATAAAAAGACATATCAAGTTTGTTTATGTTTACGTTTAGTTAAGTACCTAAACAGATGGACTTGTAGTTTGTATTTTAAATGAATTTCTTATATTTTTCAGGAGCCAGTAATTATTAAACAAGACCCTTTGTCTCCAACCAGAGATGATCCTGAACACTCGGATTTTCCCTCCTACACTGCTACAAATCACGTTGTGTTGGATTTTGTTCCTATTTATTCTATGGGTTCGTTTAATTTAATTATAATTAATAAAATAGGGAAAAAAATATCACTTTTACATTATGGTGTTATGGATTATTTTTAGAGGTCGGAATAGTTATAATATTTCCCTAAAGTTCGTGGAAGTAACTAACATAGAGTTGATAATACCTCCTCTAAAATCCCGGAATTATAAATATGACGATTAATTCCCGGGATTTAAGAATTTAAACTTAATATTATTATATTGAAGAATCTTATTATGTCTTAGAGTTGCGTATTATAAATATAACGATTAATTGGTTTAAACTGTTAAATGTTAAGATTATTCAAAATAATAATGTAGTTTTGTGTTCAAAGTGCAATAACTTTTTTGTGTGAATTTTCACGAATTATAGGTAACTATACCCCACCTATTTTGTCCTCTGAATAGTATAATAGAGCATAACAAGTCCTCTAATCTTTTCAAAGGATCGAGACTAATAGAAATTTATGCTTTATATTATTAACTTTTATAATTGTCCCTCCTCCAGAAAACTCATCAACTAGCAGACTCCCACCTTCTCCTGAACGTTCACGGAGTCCTTCACCTCATGTGCCAACGCCACCACCCGCCCGCGTGACCACGCCAATGCAACCACCCAACGCAACGGTATCGCGAAAGATGGTACGACGATGGCGGCCAGTAACTCGCTCACACATGGCGCCTATATTGCGACGGCAGAGACTGATCCGTGCGCAAGAAAGAGCCCCGACTTCTTTCCAACCATGCGCGAATGAGTTCACATCCATCGAGGCAACCCGGTTACAATTGGAAGTGGAACGCGAGAAAAACAATCACCAAAAGGAGATGGAACGACTCAGATTAGAATCTCGACGGATCGAAATGGAAGAAAACCGTAACCAAACTTTAAATCGTTTGGTAAATGTTCTAGACAAATTGACAGAAATTTTACCTCAGTTGAGACCTTCATCACTAAGATAATCCTTTATTTGCTCAAACATGAGTACAGTACACACATCACAAAATAAATTGCTAGCATGCAAGCGATGTTATAATTCAAAATAAAACGTCATGTTTTCTGAACAAACTGTATTCAGGTTTGGCATATACTAAAAATAATATTGTATAAAGATTTGATTATAAAATTAAAACACTATAACGACAAAACGTTGCTTGTAAAATAATTTGACAAACAATCAGAATTATTGCATGTATGTTAGTCCAGTTTTTAGGCGGTTCACCCACTAAAGAGGCGTCGACACCCAGACATAGAACAAATGATCGTGTTCATCACACAAACATTTGTCCTGGGTGGAAATCGAACCCACGACCTCTGGCATAGCAGTCAGGGCCACTAACCACTAGACCAACAGGCCAATCAATGTACTGAATTTTCATATACCGAATTGCAGGGCGTTGCTCAATTTCATATATAAATTTGACTACGTCGAGATCCATCGCGCAAACGTCTTTACAGTATCAAATCACGCCCGGGACTGCGGAGCCGGTGTGTCATATCCCACGGCACGCCCCGCGCTTTCGCGCAATTTTGCAGAAACTGAGCGCGGGGCGCCTTCCCGCGCATTTCCGCGTCGGCAGTGTGTTGTGCTAGGCGTGATTTCTATATAAATTGAGATACTTGCAATGGTAAAATCTGCCATCCCGCGCTACGCGACAGGGCGCGGTGCAGTGGGTGGAACGCTTTAATCGATGAAAGTAATTTTTAGAGGCATATTCGTGATTTTTTCTATCGACTATATTAGCTGTGTTAATTTTTAAACACACTGATATCAGAAATCAGCTTCTGGCAGCGGCTTCGCCCGCGTGTATGTCGGTTTCTCCATAGGAGTTTCGTAAAATCCGTTCTTAGCGGATGTCTACACCTTATAAGGAAGCTACCTGCCAAATTTTAAGTTTGTAGGTGTTACAGTTTCTGAGATTCCGTGATTAATCAGTGAGTGGTATCTCGCTTTTATATGTATAGATATTTATCCTGAAAAAATAACTTATTGTTTTTTTTTCTGATTCTGTTTACAGCACTGAATTATATACTTTAGTCTTCATCTCTTGTATTCCCCTATCTATTTTTTGCGATGGTGATCTCGACTCTGAATATGTCAAATTGTCTACAACACCAAAATTTTTCAGTATCTTTCATTTCAAACTTTACAATTTTATTTGAATGTTATTATTAAGTAATGTTTTATGTGGAGTTATTACCAGAGATCGGCATAGGTAGAGTATATGTATCTGAAGTTCGAGGAAGTAAGTAACATAGAGCTGATAATACCTCCTCTAAAATTCCCGGTATCATAAATATGACGATTAAATACCGGGATTTAAGAATTTGAATTACATTATTATATTAGATGATTATTATTATGTTTTTAATTTGCATACTCTTTTTTCGGTGGGAAAATCGTCCAATGACATCTCCGCGCCCTTGGGCGAGACGTAGTGGGGCGAAGATTGTGTCAGAATTTTACCGACTAAAAACCCTCTTCCTTCGTTGCCTTTCGTATCGGGGCCGAACCTTCCTTTCAGAAAACGATCCTTGGCCCCAGTAGGCTTCGACCCTGCTGTGCCCCTAAAAGCTATCCATAGCTCGCCGTCCGCAAGCCTGCGCCTACGGTGGCCGGATATCGGGATCGGAATCCTGGCAGCGGCTGGGCCGTGAGGCCTCCTTTTTCTAGCATTACTGCTTCGCAGAAGGAGGCGACTGCTTGCCAATCCTTCTCGCTTTGGACCATAGCCTGTAACAAGGCCCGGCGCGAGAGATCGCTGCCGCCGATCGCCCCCACGAGGACACGGCAGTGTTCTACCCAAGCGGGGCACACCTCTACCGTGTGCTCCACCTTGTCCTCCGGGCTGCATACTAAAACTTTTATATAAAAACAAAGCTACAGCTACTTTTAACAGTTTCAGTATCGAATTTTAAAACAATAAGATTCTTCAAAATAATTATTTATTATAATGTATTCAAAGCGCAATAACTACGTAATATGTGATTTCTTAAATCCCTGGTTTATAATTATAATTCCGGGATTTTAAGGGAAGTATAGTTAATTATCAACCACATAATATGTTTTTGCTTCCTCGAAATTTCTAGTTATTAGACAAAACTACATGAAAGTTCAACTATACACCGTTAAATTTTGGTCGTTTTAATCCCGTGGAGGGTCGATCCGGTACATGAAACACTATCGATTTGTAAAGGTAAAATAAAAATGTACTTTTTTTTAAACTCTAATTTACGCACGTACGAAATTAATTAAAGTAAATTACAAATCGATAGTGTTTTATGTAACGGATCGACGCTCCACGGGATTAAAACGATCATTTAACGGTGTATTTATGTAGTTATGCCATAAAAATGTGGTATTAAACAAATGAGTAATATTTGAAATTATACTTAACAAGCATTGTATAATATTTTATTTAAAAGTCTGCACAGTACAATTAGTTATAACAAGTATTTTTTTACTTTTGTAATTTTAGGGTATTTAGAAAATGTTGTATTTTTCTGTAAATAAACTCATTAATGTAAAAAAAATTAAAATAAATATTAGTTGTTCTATAAATAAAAATGTCTTTTAAGTAACATTTTCTATACAGTTGTTTTTATTATGAATTGCGAAACCGCCTGAATAGTTTCAATATAAGTTTTCAATACTTTAAACTTCATTCAATTGAATTATGAAGGGTAAATATCTTATAATTATACTAGCGACCCGCCCCAGCTTATATTATGCATGTATTATACATATAAACCTTCCTCTTTAATCACTCTATCTATTAAAAAAAAATAAACATCAAAATCCGTTGCGTAGTTTTAAAGATCTAAGCATACATAGGGACAGACAGCGGGAAGCGACTTGGTTTTATACTATGTAGTGATATAGCGCTATAAAATCGCGGCGAATCGGGCGAATAGCCCTGGTAGGGCTCGAATCTGCAACGTAAACACGATAAGGCAAGGGAGGCTCCGAATAGAGCCATGAATACACAAGTCGCGTCGCTAGCGGATGAACAAGGGGGGGGGGGGGTCTATTGGAAGTATAGAGAATAATAAAAAAGTTTTTTTTTTTAATAATAATAAAAGTTTTTTTGTCCACAATATAACTCCTAATTGCTAGCCAGTATCTACAGTAACATATAGGATGGGCATTATATTGTGGGAGACTGTTGCCTAAACTAGGCTCTGAAGCTGTAAAGCGAGCCTATAAGGAGGGGCCGTAGCCCCCCCTGCCCCCCCTTGGCGACACGCACTTGTGAATACATATTCGGATGAGGACTGAGATGCCTACTATACAGCTAAAGCAAGCTACAAAAATGTATCCCATTCAGGTGAACCACGGGATGGCGGTTTAAACTCACTTCCCTGGGTGTGTTTTAGCACAGGAATCCAACTGGTCAGACACCATCAGACGATGTGTATGACAGGTAGGAAAAACGATAGAATTTGACTTCAGCCATGTCCGTTCCATCATCGGATCACTAGATGTACATACGGCGTTGCGTCATCGATACATGTGGACGTCTCACCCATAAGTACAAAGCGTTTTGGGAACACTTTCATTGTACGGTCGGAATTCCCTGCCGGAGTCAAATGTTTCCTGATAGCTAGATTATGAACCTTGGGGTCTTTAACCGTAATTTTTAGAAACTCACATAAAAATAATTAAAAAAAAAAAACTGGTTTTTTCTACGAAAAACGAAGATATGTAGAAATCAAAATTTTAGGCCGAATGAATTTTGTACATCCGTGAGGACAGTACCAAAATTAGCGATTTTTCAAGTTAAAAGTGAATAGGTTGCTTCTAGGCAAGCGTGCTCCATCGTCGGTCACATCAACGCTTACCATCAGGTGAGATGGAGGACTCAAGATTCTAAGATTCAAAGCATTTCATTTCAAATAAACCATTTAAAGGTACTTTTGAAAAGTCAAGAAGTCGGTCTGTCAAAAAAAATGATGCTAATTGCACATTTCACATTTCTCTATGGAGAAGAATGTGCAAGAAACTCCATGGACACTCTTTTCAAACTAGTTTTGTGTTATATAACTCGGTTATATGTAAGAGGTAAAATGCAAGCCAATAAAATTGAAAAAAAAATGATTAGCAGTTGACTCTGATAGCCAGATGCTGTCCACTCAACGCGCTCGTGGAGACCAACTCTGGATTGGATTTGTTTGCTGAATGAATGGAAGACGATATCATTAGAAAGTTTACGGCTCTGTGAGGAGACAGAGTGAAAGGTTTAATTTAACCTAGTGTTAATGGCTATTTTGCTGTACTAAATAAATAATATTATGGGTCTAAGCGATCGCTTAGATACCTAGCGTTCTGAAAATTCGATCACAAGACGTAAGCTATTGCAAAAGGTGAAACTGTCGATCAATATTGTAGAAATGATAACAAGCGATTCTATTTATTTGAAAGAACGGATATCTTGTACTCGTAAACTTGGCTACGATTTGAAAATTCTGACCGCGTGACCATCGATGCAGAAATGTAAATGTATATTTCTTGAGTTAGGATCTTCTATATCAATTGTAGATAGATAGTTAGCTAAGCCTCGGAACGGAAAAAGCAACTGAAGGATCAAGGTTTTTTTTTAACGAGAGAAATAAATTATTCAATGACTTCTCCCGCTCTTGGGTGGAGCAGGGAGGCGAGTCAGACTGACTAAAACCACACCTATGTTCCTTCTTTGCAGTCATCCCAAAGCCTCAGTAGGCTTCGACCCTGCTGGGCCCGGTTTTGCTGACATCTCTTTGAGGCGCGCGTGGAATAGGTAGGTGCTACATGCTTGTAAACTTGTCTACGTTTTCAAAATTCGTTTGTGGTTCTGACCCGTGAAATACCGTTGAAGAAAAAAATCACATAAAAATACACCGTTAAATTTTGGTCGTTTTAATCCCGCGGAGGGTCGATTCGGTACATGAAACACTATCGATTTGTAAAGATAAAATTATAAAAAAAATACTTTTTTTTTTAATTTTCTCTTTACAAATTAACGGTGACTGAAAAATTTAACGGTGTATATGGGATTTAAAGTGAGTTAGGTACCTACATATCCAGGGCTTCATAACTAAGGGGCATGCAAAAATGCCATTTGTCGTTTTTAAAGGCAATCAATAGGACAAAAGAAGCAGTTAACCGTAGTCAAATATATCATTGGTAAATACTTAAAAGAATCTCAGGAAAATATATCTTTAATTGCCTACGGTTAACAGCTTGTTTTGTACTATATATTGCCTTTGTTAGGGGCCATTCAAGTATTACGTAAGCAGATTTTTGGCAAATATTAACCACCCCTCCTCCCTCGTCAGCAAAAGCAAAGCGCTCACCCCCCCCCCCCCCTCCCCATGCTTACGTAAACATTGGTATCTACATGCATTTTTCAATGTGCTCTGGTTTCGTTATCAGTTAATTTAATGAGCAAAAGTTACAAGTACTGTTGACGTAATCACCATCCAAACCCCCCCTCCCCCATGTCATCAATAATAAGCAAAGCAAAGGCCCCCCACCCATGTAGTGCTTATGTAATACTTGAATGGCCCCTTATGAAGCTCTCGATATAGCGATACTGCGATAGCGATAAAATACTCGAAATCAACTATTGGGCAATATTATTAAATTATTCTAATCACGTGGAAAATTCTGATCCTGCGATGCAAGATTTAGTTTAGTTCTTATGTGGCGTCATAGATGTCACTACATTATTGGCTAAACCTACTGCTAGGAAAATGGTGGGTTCTATAAATCAATAAAAATCTGACACACCCTCTTGTCCCACCCAGAGTGGCAGTAAGATACGCGGAAAAGGTAATTATTTCGAGTTTGATAAAACTTTTTTTTATAACTCCAAATTAAATAAATTTCGTACACGCGTAAATTAATTCGAGTTTAAAAAAAGTGCTTTATTTTTCCATTTTTATCTTTACAAATCGATTTTCATGTTCCGAATCGACCCTCCGCGGGATTAAAACGACCAAAATTTAATGGTGTAAGTATATCAATTGTAGTGTAGCTCTTCATCGTTTGAGGTTCTTCGCACCTAGGTAATAAATTCGGTAAAACAGATATCTAATTTTTCATTAATTACCTACATGGTCACAAATGCTAGAAATAAACTTATTTTTATCAAACAATTCTAAACATTAATCACAAATGAATAAAGTTGCTTTAACATAACATAAAATCAAGTTTGCACACGTCACTGCAGTCACATTGTTTACTGAACAAATATTGAAGTGATAATTTGTATTGACTGTCTAAATATAGGAAGCTTTATATGCAAACATAACACTTGAATAGGTAGGTATATCGTAGCAGACGCCCTATAGCTATCAATTACTCGCTGGTTCCAGTCACAAAATATTTCTTAGGCAGTGGCTTGTGTCTATGCGAATTTGCGGCCCCGTAACAGCATCTTTATTTTTTTTTTGTTTATTTAAAAAAAAAAATGGTAAGAATCAATTTGCGAATAATTATAACAACCACGTGACAACCATTGAACTTAACTCGAAGAAATCCCAGTAAATTTTATTTATTTTCTATTTACCCCTTACAGGGAAGGCTATAGTCGTTCGACCATATCGCCTTTAGAGTCTCGCCCATGTTTTCTTGCATGAATAATCACATTAGAATGTTCTAATGTTTTTGTAGTATTTGGCAGCAAATGTATTGGGTTAGCCTTCTCGGTAAACTTCGCTGAAGTAGCCAAAACTACTATAAAATTCTCAGCTCTATTTTACTGAGATCGCGCCTGTTTAAATGATTCCACATATTGTCAAGTTGCGCAGACGTTGGAGACACAAAACCAATTTTATATCGCAATATCCAATTAGAATCAGTTTGCGAATAATTAAAACGGCCACTGAACTTCACTCGAAGAAATCCCGCCAAAAACCAAATCCCGCTAAAAACCCCCTTTTGTGTTTTTTTGTTAATGTTTTGGCTTGGATACTAAATCCTTTAAGCCATGTCTTTGTATGAATAGTTATTTGTTTAGCATTGGATAATGGATACACATTCTAAGTATTTTGTGGTATTTGGCAGTAAATGTATCAAGTCTACCTTCACGGTAAACTTCGCTGAAGTAACCAAAACTACAGTAAATTTTTCAGCTCAATTCTCAGTGAAACAAGCGCGATCTCGATAAAAATACGATTTCCCGCTTTCTTGATTTTCCCATCCAAATACGTCGTTGCCAATGAAAAAAGCAACCAGCTATTTGTGTTTTATTAAAGAGATTACTAATTTTTTGGTACAAGTTAAATTTTTAAGTTAGAAGCTATTAAGTCCTTGTGACATTTCCATTAAAATAAAGAATTCTTTTTATTTAAGATTTTTTCTTTTCCTTTTATCTGAGTATCGAGTGGACTATTTAACAAAGAAGTTTTACTTGCAAGTGGAGGTAGTAACAAAGGCAAATTGTAATCACCCTTCTAACAACTTACTACTGCAGTAGTAAGAAAGGAAATCAAAATAACAGTGTTACTACTGGTAGTAACATTGGTAGTAACACGGGCAAGAAACCCGGTAAATAATAAAAACATCAAATGTCAAAACGAGCCATTTACTTTTTGACAACTTTGAACAAATTATAACCTCAAAAAAAGACAAAATACAACTGACATTGACTAAGGAAGTTACATAAATGAGGACCTACTTTCATATGATGCTGTTTGCAAGTTTAAGGTCACCGCCAGTGTGTCTAGGTCAACGATTGTAAGTAAGGTCAACACAAGAGTTGTATAAAGACGGTTATGACCAGATTAAGATGATCATGCTATTTTTATATTAAAAAGTTATGATTTATTTCGCGAGGAGGTTTAAAAATAACTTATTTTCTTCATGACCTTTGCACTCTGATTTGACCCTTTGTTTAACAGCTGTTGTGCCCACGGCATAAACTGACTGATAAACTTTTTTTATAGACTTAAACTAGTGCTTGACTGCGATCCCACCTGATGGTAAGCAGTGATGCAATCGTTGATGGTAAAGCGCACTAAGTTAGCATATTAAGAGCCTATTCACTCTAGCCTTGAAGATACCTAAATTATAATCGGACTTGAAGACCGCTGCAGGCAAATTGTTTCAGTACTTTGATGTATAAACGACGAGGCGAAACGCTTGGTCCGGATCGTAGAAGTTTCAACAAGTTAGTTACAGTATGCGGCAAATAAGTTGAACCAGTTGCTATGGTTTCCCCCGCTTCGATAGAGTCACGAAAATCGGTTACTGCGCATTTAAGGTCGACCGCCATGATGGTGCAACTTATGTAACGAGGATTATAACTGATTTTCGGGCCTCAATCGAAGTGGAAAGTTGCGCGTAATTATAGCAAATGGTTCAACTTATTTACCGCGTATTATACCTCCATGAGGCTCTGGGCTGCTGCCCATTTAGCCATTAGGTGGATCAGGCCATGAAACTACCCAATTAACAGAAAATTGCAAAATTGCAGATAATTTTTTTTTATTGACTGACCTGTTGGTTTAGTGGTTAGGGACTCTGACTGCTATGCCGGAGGTCGTGGGTTCGATTCCCAACCATGAGAAAGGTTTGTGTTATGAGCACGATCATTTGTCTTGTGTTTGGGTGTTATTTTTTTAAATACGTATTATATTGTTATTTAGAATAAGTATATAAGTATGTTTATCAGTTGTCTAGTAGTCATAGCACAAGCTCTGCTTAGCTTGAGACTAGATGGCGTTGTGTCGTTGTGGAATATTATACAGCATTATTTTTAGTATATTATGCAAAACCTCAGGTTTCGCATATACTAAAAATAATGTTGTCATCATTAAAATCATCTAAAAAATTTCATAATTGTATCTTGCATGAAACATCACAAAATTATAAGCTGGTTGTGTTACCTGGTTGTCCTCGCCCAGTTGGCTCCTAATGCCCGCTATGACCTGCCGTGACCTGTGTTGTATTTAGTGTCGGACCCGGTGATATCCAACTTTTTAATATTTTTGGGTAAAAATTTAACATGGTTTAAAAATTATTGGAATTGATTCAGTAACTGATTCTGAAAAAACTATATTGAGGTTTCGCATATGCAAAAAAATAAATAACGTTGTATATAAAGTTTTTTTATAAAACTTTTTTCACTTCACAGCCGTCGAAATATCCTTGTCCGAAATTAAATAACAAAATAATTATTAAATAGTAAATTAAAGTTTTAGCACGTAATGCAGGTTTGTTTGATATTGCCCATTATAAAAATTGTAAAAGTTTCTATTTTTTTATATATTTTTTTATATGACAACTATCCTGAATCCTTCCGTTTCCTATGACGTAAATACAACTTTACCTAGTGTATTTATTTTTATATTTATAAATAAATTGGTTTTACTAATTATTATTTTAATCGATTTAAAAACCCCTTTCGAAAAAACGTCATTGGGTAATAATAAAAGCTGCCTTTGCCATTGAAATTAAAAAAATAATACCATTTATGGACGCGTTACTATTATTTTGAGTAAGAGGCTTTTGGGTAACTAGTACCTACACATTAAAAACGTCACAGGTTGCTGGTGGTCAAGGTCGATTAGTAGATCGGTAACTTAAGTACAATAGTATATTATGATATAAGTGTGTTACCGTGACATCACCGCGGGCCCTAACAGAATACCAGTGCTGCGTTATTTAACGTTCTTAAATATCGCAGCATATGCTGAGTTAGGCGCCTTTTTGGCCTTGCACAGATTTTTATGTTGTTTATTTTTTTCTCTTATCTATTTTTTTTTATTTTATTTTACGGTGAGAGGTCGAATAAACGATTTTCTTTCTTTCTTTTATGTAGGTGTAGGTATTACCGTCGAGGCGGCTGAGAGAGAGGTTGCATGATGATGATTATGACGAAGCTTACCTGGTCGCATATTCAATTTTTCGAGCAGCATGAAGTCTAGAGGTGTGAATATAAAGCTGCCTACAGACAGCAGTATTAATAGGACTCCCCACACGCACTGAACTACAGGACCTGGAACCAAAGAACGAAGGTTATAAATTATGAGAATGTTAATTATAGAATTATGGGATAAGCTCGCATGTGTACATCACCTGTTCTATTTTTCATTTAGTGTAAATTGTGTAAAATAAAGAATATATATCAAGAAGGTTATTATGATTATTTTTTTAATAAATTATTTTCCTGGCAGAAAACGTAGCCGTAGCAGCTAGGTATACATGCCTATTTCTCCATACAAACTTCCAATAGCCGTTTTACCCCTTAGTGGTGGAGTTTCATAAAATCCTTCCTTCTTAGCGGATGTCTACACCCTATAAGGAACCTACCTGCCAAATTTAAACTTTGTAGGTGTTATAGTTTCTGAGATTTCGTGATTAATCAGAGAGTGGTATTTCGCTACGCAAGTACTCGTAGCGTAACGGATCGAGGGTTTTTTTTTTTTTTTTTGATAGGTAAAATCTTCCAATGAAAAATCCCGCCCTTGGGTGGGGCGGGAAATAGTGTCAGACTCTTACTTACTAAAAACCTACCCTTCCATTCATTGCCTTTGTCCCGGGGCCCGTGGTGACATTCTCACATAACCTTTGGCCCCAGTAGGCTTCGGCCCTGCTGGACCCCTACAGTTGCTGACAACTCCTTGAGGCGCGCGGGAGCAGTGCGCGCCGTAGTAGAACTTGAGCTCGGACCGGTCTGTTACTGGACGGACGGACAGCGAGCTACCCATTGCCCACCGTCCGCGAGCCCGCGCCTACGGTAGCCGGAAATCGGGATAGGAATCCCGGCGGCGGCGGCGGCGTGTGCGCCTTTGCCTAATGCGGTCGGCCTCCTCCTTTGCTAGCATTAATGCTTCGCAAAAGGAGGCGACCGCCTGCCACTCCTCCTCGCTCCGGAGCATGGCTTGAACCAAGCCCCGGAGCGGGTCGAGGGTGTGATTCCCGCACTAAACATAATTATATATATAGCCTACAGCTAAGTGTTACAGGTCTGGGTATCTCGTGTACGTCAGTTTACATGTCTATTAACATTCCACATTATACAGGAGTAACTCAAAGTCTGGGGCAAAGTTATTTAAAAAAAAAATAACGACTCTATGACGGGATTTCTTCGATTGAAGTTCAGTGGCTGTGTAAATTATTCGCAAATTGATTCCTAGTGGTTTTTCAAGCATATATTTACCTACAAAATATAGTAAATTTCAAATATTGTAAATAAATTTGAGTAGATAGAAGTCTGTCTAAAAAGTCAAACGACTTGGGTAATTATTAGGGTACAACGAAATCTGATGTAGTCAACACTGGTGGAATAATCAAGGTTGATTAAAAGGTCTTGATCATTGTTTACTGATAGAACCTTATAAAACGTATCGAATATAAGTATTTTTTGTAAAAGATTTAATATTATTAGGGAACCTTTTAACAATTAAAAAAATACAAAAGATTTTCATTTAGAACATATTTCGGTCTCTTTAATGATAAAACTACTAACAAAAAAAAAAAAAATAACATAAAAGTATCAAACTGTTTCGTACCAGCTTTTGAGAAGTGAGTGACAACTAAAATTCGTGTATTCAAAAATTATCAATTCGTTTGTATTTTTAGACATACTCTACGTGTGCCATATTTACAACTACAAGGGGGCCGACCACAAGCTCTTATAGCAGTATTGTTTTAATCTTACTTATGTTTTTCGTACCATGTGGCCTTCAAAACAATCTTATTACAATATTAAAACAAGAATGTTTTCTTAGCGATTGTGTGACGTCACCGTATATAAACTTCATTCAATTCAAACTATAAGGCGATTTTTGACCGCTAGCAGTATTGTTTTTACGTCAAATTAGCAGGCTTAAAAAAGTTGCTCGGACGCAGCGGATTTATTATTGTTTTCCAAATATATACTATTTAAAGTGTTTTTCGTAACATATAAAGTATTTAAAACTTATTTCGATGCCCAAACGTGTCGTGTTAATTGTTTTTAGTACCTATATGGTTTGTTAATTTATTATTGTTTTCTAGATGGGGAAAATATATGAAATTTTTGAGTTTTTGGAAGCAGATAACACCGAATTCAATAGTGCACGAACAATAAGTTACGTATTTCACTGGAATTTCACTGTTTAACTTTACCTTGATTCCATGATGTTCATGTACAATAAGTTTCAAGCATCATTATCCGCTTCGAATACCAAACACTAACACTAACATTAACTAGATTACTCTAAAAAGCACTTGAAAACTATTTTAATTAAAAAATCAAATTCGTTCGCACCAAACAAATATAAACACTGATAAGAATTTTGTTAATGTAAACAAACGTTCCGAATTCAGAATGTTACGATTCACACTAACATGCAACTAAATTATGTCGACGTTGTCACTCGCAGCTTTTTTGGTTTTTCTACTTTATTAATGTAAAATCTTGAAAGTTATTACGTCCTTTTTATGAAAGTTACATAGATCCTTTTAAAAATATATTTTAACAATGCATCTCTTGAGTTAAATGTGTTCTATTAGTTCACGATGAACTTTAATGTAGCGATTCGAACAACAAACATCTGAAAGAGACAACGCAATACAGATCAGTATAGCGCGTATCTTTTCTTTTTTAGCAGGGAATAGACAAAATCTTTAAATCGTTCATTCTTTCCCAGCTCTTAGCAGGAATACAATCGTACTGAGCGATTAAGCTTATGGTACAAAATGAAGTAATATTACTTTAAGATTGAAACAAAACTCTCCTGCAATAAGATTGTTTTCTCAAAGTTTATGGTCGGCCCCCTGATAGCAAATACTGATCACGATCTAGCCGTATGGAGTGGAGCCAATCTATCTATCACTTGGAGTCTTGCTTATACCGTTACAAATTACGAGCGTGATGACTAGAATTTAAAACAAAATTAGGGCCCGATCTAGAGAGGTAGTACATAATTACACTGTTATCACCTCTACAATGCGGACTAAGCGCTTTGCTTCGTCATTTATGTATACCTTGTACATTAATAAAGAATATAAGAAGGGCTGAAACAATTTGCCTGCTGCGGTCTTCCCCTCTTTATAATTTGGGTGTCTTCAAGGCTATAGTGAATAGGCTCTTAACAAACTAGTGCGCCTCACCATCAACGATTGCATCACTGCTTACCATCAGGTAGGATCGCAGTCAAGCTCTAGTTTATATTAATTAAATTAAATCGTTTATGTATTTATAGAATATTTCAAATCCGTTCAAAATTAAGTAATTACCTAATTTAGAAACCTATTAAATCTGTTGGAAGGGGAAACTGTCAAGTAACAGTATAAAGATGCACAGTATACTGGAATGTGACGACACCGCTCTTAGGTTACGTGTATACAAAACAGCCCCCCTAGCCAAGTTACAATTGTTTCCTTTTGCGTTAACGCTTAGAGTTGGCCACGCCCCCAATTCGTTTGTTGGAAAAAAGGAGTTGGGGGTGTGGCCAATTCTAAGCGTTAACGCAAAACGAAAAGTTAACTTGGCTAGGGGGGCAGGTAGCGAGATGTTCCTATCGCGTTCTCACTCTTAATTATGAAAATATTTGAAATGAATTAATGCTTCAAATAATGAGCCCTGATTTTTATAAAACTGTGGTGTATATATTTAATGTTTTTTTTTTTTAATAATTATACTATTTATGTGCTTTTATGTTTTTGTTTGTTTCAGTCCAGCAATAGGTACAGTTGAACTTGGTACGAACTCAACGAGTTTAACTGTACTTATGAAACGAAGATGCATCATACAGTTACAATATTTCTAACATTCTAGTTCCTTGTATTAATGATACACACCCTTGCTGATCCAATTTACTTTTGACATTGGCAATAGTCGACATCGGCTCTATTTGCCATTAATTAAAAATAGAATAGAATCGCTGCTTCATTAAATAACCAATTTGGATGCTGTTTTCAGAAAAAGATATCTTTTAAAAAGATTTTTTACAAAAGATTGTAAAAAAAATAAATACAAACAATTAGGCACGGTCAATATTATTTGTTCGGTTTTCAAAGTGATGATTAGAGAACGACCCCACAAAACTGTAGCGAGGTCAATAGACTAATAGATGAATTACATTTCTTAATCAAAATCGTAAGTAGGTATTTTTTTTCCATATTTATTGCAATGTGTAACAACCTTGCAAAAATGCAACTGGATGCAATTGCAAAATTATTTGTACAGAAAGAACTGCATGTCTTACAATCACTACTTGATTTAGGGTTCCGTATGAGTGCATGGAAAGGGGAGTGGGAGGCCTTCGCCCAGCAGTGGGACATAATGGGCTAACTAACTAACTAACAAGTGCATGAGATGCACTGAAATGTGGATGTGAGATGTGGTGCTGGAGAAAAATGCTCCGTATCCCTTGGACAGCATTTCGGACTAACGTATTCATATACGACAATCAAACTATCAAATTAAATAACAAATGCTACACAAAGTATCATTTGTTATTGAATTTACCCGTTTACATGTAGGATTTACATGTAGTGTAGCCTGACACTACATGTACAGTCAAAATTATGATGATTACAAAAGTATGATAACGTAATAAATCCTTACTTGCCTACTCACATAATAATTAATATACGGAACCATTTTAAGTTAATATTCGGTTCCGGTATGTGGCGACTATAATTTCGTGAACGTCGTTTAAGAATGAAATAAAAGAATTTTGTATAATTAGGTAATTATGCATATTCCGCGTGTTTCTTATTATTTTTTTGTTTGTTTTGTTGCGTTTCATTCGCCTATACAGGTTTTTTTTTTTATGGTAGGTAAAATCATCCAATGACAAATCCCGCCCTTGGGCGGAGCGGGAAGTAGTGTCAGACTCTTACTGACTAAAAACCTACCCCGTTCCTTCGTTGCCTATAGTGCCGGGGCTGAGCCTTCCTCTCAGAAAACGGCCCTTGACCCCAGCAGGCTTCTCGCCTTTACAGGTAGGCTTTACAGGTTGCATGACTTATTCCACCATCTCCGTTCTACAAACCGACGTACGGCGAAATATCCACCCTTACGTTATTCGGTAAGGCCCCTCTTTGAGGCGTGGCTGGAAAGACCTCACGGCGTCGTTACCTTCCGCATGGCGCAGGTACTAACCGAACGTGGCATGTTCGGGTCGTACCTGTACATGATCCGTGCGGAGGTGACGCCCGGGTGGCGCCACTGTGCGGAACGCCCGGTGGACACGGTGGAGCACACGGTAGAGGTGTGCCCCGCTTGGGAAGAGCATCGCCGTGTCCTCGTGAGGGCGATCGGTAGCTATGTTCTCTCGCGCCGGGCCTTGGTTCAGGCCATGGTCCGGAGCGAGGAGGAGTGGCGGCGGCCGCCTCCTTCTGCGAAGCAGTAATGCTAGCAAAGGAGGAGGCCGACCGCATCAGGCAACGGCGCTCACGCCGCAGCCACCGCCGTAATTCTGATCCAAATTTCCAGCCACCGTAGGCGCGGGCTTGCGGACGGCGGGCAATGGGTAGCTCGCTGTCCATTTGTCCGGTAACAGACCGGACCGAGCCCAAGTCGTTTACAGCGCGCACTGCTCCCGTGCGCCTCAAGGAGTTGTCAGCAAACCGTAGATGCCCAGTAGGGTCGAGGCCTAGTCTGGGGTTCTGGGGAGGTATGAAAATTCATACCAGGCCTGGCCCTGGATCCAAGGTAGGGAAGGAACAGGGTAGGTTTTTAGTCAGTAAGAGTCTGACACTATTTCCCGCTCCGCTCAAGGGCGTGATTTGTCATTCGATGATTTTATGTACCATAAAAAAAAAACCCTTACGTTATTGAAACTTCTACGGTCCGGACTAAGCGTTTTGCCTCATCGTTTATACCGCGTACATTGAAGGACTGGAACAGTTTGCCTACTACGGTCTTCCCGTCCGATTATAATTTAGGTGTCTTCAAGGCTAGAGTGAATAGGCTCTTAATAAACTAGTGCGTCTCACCATCAACGATTGCATCACTGCTTACCATCAGGTGGGATCGCAGTCACGCACTAGATTTTATATTTATTTATTAAAACTTCACGCAATACAGGCGGACTTAATGCCTTAGGCATTTTCTATCAGTCAACCAAGGGTGGTGTATTTAATTTAAAAAAAAAGGTATGCGGAACCCATGGGTTGACTTCTGAATGGAAAACATGTGATCCTAGAACGCAAAAGGCAACTGAAGGAACATAGGTGTGATTTTCTCTACATAATAACTATAATAATACAGTAAAAATAACTATAATAGTACGTAACCCACTGTTACAGTTGGCGCAAAACTATTGAACCAATCCAGTTCAAATTTTGCTATAGGTAGGGTTAAATTGCGTGACCTTTTTGGGAAACTAAGTAAAATGGGGATTGGGCTTGGCGTGTGGTCATGCAATTTTAAACCAATTTGGCGCTAGCATCGAATTCAAGAGTACCTAACGTCACGATTCCAATGTCGACCGATCGGAATTAAACTCGAGAGTAAGCCCCTAGGTCAGGTAAACTTATAGGTTGCAAATTATCACGCTATTAAAACGCGCGCGCGCTGTTTTTTGTTTTTTTTTTTTGTTATTTATTTTTGTTAATTGTTTTCTTTTATTTTTTGTGCGAATTTCAAATAAATGTTTTTTCTTTCTTTCTATTTGTTAAGGGGGGGGGGGGGTGTAAGCAGTATTGCATTTTGTCGGTATTGAACGACATTTGCCGTGAGTTCAATTCTTAGCTATAGTTAATTTTTTTGTAATTATTTTCTATAGTCAATAAAAGTCTGACACGCCCTCACGCTTCACCCTAGAGCGTGAGAAGTCATTATATGACTAAGTATTTGGAACAGAGGATCCTCTGACCAGAATGGTGTTATGTCTCGTCCGGGAAACTGCCCGGTAATTGATATCGACCTGTTGTATATGATATGATATGATATATTTATTATATTTAATAACAATATTTAACAATCAGAGTTTAGCACTAAAAAAATCGAAATATAATTAAATTATTTAAATATAACCTACTTTACTTAAATACTAAAGGTCACAATGTGTTATATGATCTAATCTTGCGGAGAACTCTAATGGCGGCGCCACATTAGTGCCGTGAATTCACGCGCGAATTCATGCTATGAATTCACAACACTAGTCGTTACCCGCGAAAACCCTGCGAAATCCGTCCACATTCACGTTCACGCCTAGTGTTTACGGAGCTTCACTGCATTAATGTGGAGCCCCCATAATACCGAAGTGTAGGATTTTTAGTTCCTATGTGATGTCACAGATGGCGCTACACACCTCAGCTTCACTTGCCTTAAAATTGTTTTATTATTGCTCTAGTGACTCGCCCTGACTTCGTACGTCTGTTATGTATTTGTATATCTATATATAATAGGAAAAATCACTGACTGGTATATCAACGCACAGTCAAAACTACCGGGACTATACTTATTTTTTTTAGGTAATTAACTAAATGTAAACAATCTTGATAATTATGTCTTTTTATTAAAAAAAAAATCGTATAGAAGACATACAAAGATTATTTAAATTTAGTTAATTATAATTACCTAACATCAGTTTAGGTAAATTACTAATTGTAAACATTTTTAAACAATTTTAAATTGGTTTAAAATTGCGTGACCACACGCCAAGCCCAATCCCCATTTTACTTAGCCCTAGCATCGAATTCAAAAGTACCTAACGTCACAAATCCAATGTCGACCGATCGGAATTAAACTCGAGAGTAAGCCCCCAGGACGTGGTCTCGCCGAATACCAAGTTTCATTAATATCTGTTTTGCTGTTCTAGTGTGAAGAAATAACATACAAACACACAAACTTATGGTTTTAATTGTTTAAAAATGTTATCTAAAAATGTTTACAGTTAGTAATTTATACTAACTGTAAACATTTTTAGATAACATTTTTAAACAATTTTAAATTGGTTTAAAATTGCGTGACCACACGCCAAGCCCAATCCCCATTTTACTTAGCCCTAGCATCGAATTCAAAAGTACCTAACGTCACAATTCCAATGTCGACCGATCGGAATTAAACTCGAGAGTAAGCCCCCAGGACGTTGTCTCGCCGAATACCAAGTTTCATTAATATCTGTTCTGCTGTTCTAGTGTGAAGAAATAACATACAAACACACAAACATATGGTTTTATAATATTATACTAAATATGCTAATTACATTTAATTATGTAACTTTTCTTAGTGGCGACCCTGTGAACTTGCTTAGCAATATAAGTTAAGAAATCATTTTAAATTCAAGGGAAATTGCAAAACTATCTAATATCCGGTTTTTTAGACCTCAGATAAAGTATCAAAATACTTTATTTCACATAGGCCTACAGGGGCATTTGAGTTTAGGGTTGCCAACTTTATTTGACTGGCCTGTTGGTCTAGTGGTTAGTGGCCCTGACTGCTATGCCGGAGGTCGTGGGTTCGATTCCCACCCAGGACAAATGTTTGTGTGATGAGCACGATCATTTGTCCTGTGTCTGGGTGTTATTTATCTATAATATGTATGTATTTAGAAATATATAAGTATGTTTATCAGCTGTCTGGTACCCATAACACAAGCTCTGCTTAGCTTGGGACTAGACGGTGTTGTGTGATAGTTGTGGAAATATTATATTATATTATATTATTATTAAAAGAAATAGGGTATAAATCTGATTTCAAAGGGGTTTCTCCAGAAACTACACAAATTGCTAACTGTGATGTGAATTTATCTGGGAGCCTTAATTATGAACAATGGTGGATGTATCGACGAAGTGAAGAGGCGTATAGCAATTTCAAGGTCTGCAATGGATAAGTTGAGGAAAATATGGAGGAATATATAGAGCCGCAAAAATCCGGCTAGTTCGGGCACTTGTATTCCCCATATTCCTGTACGCTGCAGAAACGTGGACCCTGCGGGTAGTATAAAAGAAGAAGACAGACGCTCTAGAGATGTGGTGCTGGAGGAGAATGCTCGGAGTATCGTGAACTGAATTCCGTACCAACGAGTCTAGATACTTCGAGAACTCTGCATCAAGCAGCGTTTATCATCTTTGGCACAATCTCGTAACCTTTTTTGGTCACGTATGCCGCCGAGGGGAAGTGGCTATTGAGCGACTTGTGGTTCAGGGAAAGGTTGAGGGTACCAGGCCACGAGAAAGGTCGCCTATGAGGTGGACTGACCAGATAAGAGCGGCAGTAAATGGCTCATCATCACTGCATGAATGCACGAGGTAGGCGGCTATTAGAGAAGAGAGGCGGCGTGTTGTGAAGCTAGCCACCAACACCTGAAGTGATGACCACGACCACTCTGTCAAGAGTGACACCGACTAAGAAGAAGAGAGGTAAAGAGTAGTGTTGGGTAGGACCTGATGCTGTAATGCCTGATAGTAGCGATGCGCGGCTTGACGGACTAGATACGCACACGACCCTGAGCAGCGCCCCGCACCCCGCACCCTCCTATGCAAGTGTATTATTAAATATAACCGACTTCAATGAAAAAATCCCAAAAAAGTGCACAATAACTTTAATTTCGGAAGTCGGTGTTTTCGTTCATCGTCAGATCAAAACAACATTTCTATGGAACCAACTCGGGAGTATAATCTTTCAATCAAAACAAAAATTTTCAACATCGGTCCTCAATTGACCGAGATATCTGCGAACAAACTACTTATACAAACGACAGTTCTGCTATGACTTTTTGAAGAGTTCTGTCCTATATCTTCGAAGTTCATCATCAGATCAAAAAGATATTCTTATGGGACCAATTCGAAAGTATAATCTTTCAATCAAAACAAAAAAATTCTAAATCGGTCCATAATTGACCGAGATATCACATGATAAAAAAAAAATAGAAATACATACAGCCGAACATAGAACCTCCTCCTTTTCGAAGTCGGTTAAAAAGAATAAAGCGTCAGTGCGTTTCCGGCTAGCTGTTGCTTCACTTGTCCCGTCCCGCATATACCTAACAAGTGGGTATAGTACGCGGCAAATAAGTTGAATCATCCTTATCAACAACGGCCACCTTAGCCGCTGCGAGCAATGGGTAGGTCGCCGTCCGTCCGTCCGGTAACCGCCCGGACCGAGCCCAAGTCGTTGGTGGCGCGCACTGTTCCCGTGCGCCTCAAGGACTTGTCAGCAATTCGTAGAGGCCCACCAGTTGCAGGTCTGAATCCTACTGGGGCCATGGAGTCATTTCTGAAAGGAATGTCAGGCCCTGGTATAAAGGGCTGAGAAGAAATGGGGTGGGTTTTTTTAATCAGTAAAATTCTGACACTATCTCCCGCTCCAAGAGCGGGGAACAGGGGATGTCATTGAATGATTTTTACCCTTTTAAAAAAAGCGTCAACGGCATTCTAGTTCAATTTATTTGCCGCGTATTTTAAAAGACGTTCTTCAGAGTGTTTTTAAAATCGTGCGGATATCAATACGCTTGCGCGATGAGAACTGTTGTTACTTGTATACAGTGCCGGATTAGCCATGTAGCAAGAGTAGCAAATGCTACGGGCCCCGCGCTTCTGGGTGCCATTTACTTCTTGTATCATAATTATGATATTTAATCAATTCTGGAATATTCATAAAATAAAACACATTCATTGTACGTACAGCTTGTGTGATGAGCACGATCATTTGTTCTGTGTCTGGGTGTTATTTATCTATAATTTGTATGTATTTAGAAATATATAAGTATGTTTATCAGCTGGCTGGTACCCATAACACAAGCTCTGCTTAGCTTGGGACTAGACGGTGTTGTGTGACAGTTGTGGAATGAAAAAAAAAATAAAAAAAAGATTATTTAGTTTATTTATTTAGTTTAGTTTTAGCTAAGGAGTGGAATTCCCTGCCGGAGTCTGTGTTTTCAGATGGCTAAACCCCGAGAATATTTAAGTCAAAAGTGAATAGGTTACTTCTAGGTAAGCGCGCTCCATCGTCGCTTTCCGTCAGGTGAGATAGCGGTCAAGCGCGAACCTATAAAAAAAATGTAAGCAAATACAATGGGGCTGCCGTTACCTAAGGGTCCTGTGACTTGTGAGAAAAATAAGTTGGCCCCTTGGTAGAATTTGCTACAGGCCCCGCGCTGGCTTAATCCGGCCCTGCTTGTATGAAAAAAACATTTGCGTGGGTTACGGGTGCGGGTCCTACATGCGTGATGAAATCAGCACGAGACCCGCAGATCGCGCAACAAATACACGTGTATTTTCAAAATAAAAGATATAAATATTCAAGCAAATGATGAACACACGGCTTATACATTATGAATATCTAAATGAATAATTCTCACATCGTCAAAAGGCCTGCCGAGGTTAAAACACTCTTGAACACATAATTATAAACGTAGAATGAATAGTTACACAATTGATAAACATATTGTAACTAATTCAGATGTCAAGATGGATGTATGGTGTAACGAGAATGGATAAAGTGAGGAATGAGTATTTTAGAGGAAATCAAATAGTTTTGTCTTGGCAAGGTAATGTGCAGTGCCGTTAACTTGCCTTTTCTACGCCCGGTGCCAGTTTCTGTAAGGCTAAGATCGCATGAAGCGGTTTTTAACCGCACCCGCCGCGGTATAAAAAACCGCTGCTTTATTTCAAAACTGACGAGACCACAGTTTTGTACGGTAACGCAGCAGTCGCAGTTGCGATTTTTTTGCGTTCAAATGTGGCGGGTGATTAACGCAAGTTGCAAGACGACCCGGTGCAACGAGAGCCGCGAACAACCGCGCTGACAACGGGCATAAAACGTGCTTTAATTTTACTTAAGCATTCTACAGAAGTAGGCCCGCACTCGTTTTGTGAGTTCTTAGCCTAATTGCGCCCCTAAAAAAGTCTACTGACGCAGCTCCTCACCCACAGACCATGGCTTGTACCAGGGCTGGGCACGAGAGGTCACTGTAACCGATCATCCCCATGAGGACATGGCGGTACTCCGCCCAAATGGAGCACAACTCCGCTGTATGTCCCACTGTGTCTTCCGGGCTGTCCACACAATGGTGACACCCAGGCGTTCCTTCCGCACGAATCAGGTACAGAAACCTCCTGAACTTACCATGTCCGGTTGGCCATGGCCCTCTCGGTCACGTTCAATTTGGACACCACGCCGGTCTCTTTAGCAGCGACGACGGCCTCTCTATCACACCGATGGACCAAACGATCCCCGCACAGAGCTTCTGGCAGGATACGTCTGGACTTACGAGATTAGGCTGGAGCCGCTTGAGGACAGCCCCGATCCGTTCCAGTTTCGGAGCTAGACGTCGGAAGTGCTCCTCGAAATTCCACCAGCTGTCGAGGACAAGTCCCAGGTACTTCATCGTCGACTCGACGTCGATGTGAACTCCTACCGTTATTTTGGAAACCCGGTGGTGGCGCGTTCCGAGGGCCATGAAAACACATGTCTTCGGACTTGTGCAATGCCACCTTGAGTCCCAACTGCCGGATCCTCACCACGACATGACACTCCTATTCGTGACCCGCCATAACTTACGTCAAGTTGAGTTCAAGGTCACAAACCCAATTCCATGGGGTCATCCACACAAAACTAACAGCTGATTCCAATCCGAACCACCATTGTATGTTAATAAAACCCATCCAATTACAAGCCTGGACGACAGCGGTTTTCCTTAAAGGCTAATCAATAAAGATTAATAGTAACCTGACCTCAATATCCTTTTAGAGTATGAGTTACGCCATCTTTGTTACGTATTTCGACCTAAAGAGTCGTGGAAGTGACGTAGACGGAGCGTGTGTGCTGTCAGTGTAGGGAATCGAATCCCGCATTAAAATCCCGATCCCGCAACCCTGCGGGATTAGAGTCGTCAATCCCCGCGGGATTTGCGGGATTGAGATTGTTTATTTTTTTTTCCTTCAAGGAGAACCTCAAGCGGCGGAAATATAACAACCTCGTCGGCAGTTATATTTTTGAGCCGTTTGGGGTTCAAACTCTTGGGCCGTGAGGTCCGAGTGCTCATACGCTTTTTAAAGACCTTTCCAAATGCTTAGTTGACACTTTGCGTGACTCAAAGGCTGGCTTTTACCTCGGTCAGAGATTAAGCATTGCCATGCAACGTGGCAATGTCGCCGCCTTTTGAGAACACTTCCAGTCGACAGCGATGTGAAGGAGATTTTTGACGCCATATTTTAGTTTGGAGTAGCCTTTAGTGTATATATTTATGTTTTTGTGTAAAATATATAATATAATGTTTACAATGTTTCGATCAATAATTAACAAATTTTTTTTTCATTTAAGTTATTTAAAAAAATTATAAACTTTCATCATCATTATCATCATTTCAGCCGAAAGACGTCCACTGTTGGAGATAGGTCTCCCCCAAGTGTAGCCACATTGAACGGCCCTGTGCGTCTCGCATTCAACGGATTCCCGCAACCCATTACTTAATAATAATAGATTGAAATTAAGTTAAGTTATTTATTACCCATTGTTACAATACAATTTCAATTAATTAACAATTGTTTTGTATAAATATAATCAGCTTATTTACGGAAAGATATAACACAATATTTAAAAGTTTATCTTTGATTTTACAGTGATAAAGATTATTTTATTTCCGCACTTCCGATACAGAATTCATCACTACATGATATAAAACAGAGTTGCTTCCCGCTGTCTGTCCCTATGTAAGCTTAGACCTTTAAAACTACGCAACGGATTTTGATGCGGTTTTCTTAATAGATAGACTGATTCAAGAGGAAGGTTTTTATAGGGTGACTGGTCACGTGTTTAAGTACCGCGGGCTTGCGGATGGCGTGCAATGGGTAGCGCGTTGTCCGATCGTCCGGTAACCGACCGGACCGAGCCCAAGTCGTCTACGGCGCGCACTGTTACCGCGCGGCTCAAGTAGTTGTCAGCAAACTGTAGGGGCCCAGCAGGGCCGAAGCCTACTGGGGCCAAAGGTTATGTGAAAAGGTCACCAAGGGCCCTAGGATAAAGGCAAGGAATGGAACAGGGTAGGTTTTTAGTCAGTAAGAGTCTGACACTATTTCCCGCCCCACCCAAGGGCGGGATTTGTTATTGGATGATTTGCATGTTCGACGTTGCGGCAGCGCTGCGTTTTCTTAGAGAATAGCGCCACTGAACCGTCCTACAATCCTGACTATCAGTTCCAAAGGTCAGATATGTATGATAAGATCTGATCTTATCATTATTTAATCCGGTATAACCAAATATAGAAACACATATTTAGACATACGGAACCCAATATTTTAGACACGATTCAATCCCTACTATAGTTTTTTAGTATGCAAAACATGACAGAACTCTATTTATGTATTTCAAGTCTAGGACATTGATTGTCAAAGATCGCAACAGGCTCTATACGAACGATGCCTTGGTCAATCATCAATGTAGTGATAATTAAAAATAGAATATGTTTGTCTATTGACCGCCTAAGATGGTACAAGGAAGTTTGGGTTTTTTAATTGAATATAGATTTTTTGCTGGTTTATGGCCAAACATTCCATCAAACCGTTAAAATGTCAGTATCTAAAATTATACTCTTTGGTCAACGCATTTTATTCATTTTTTTTTTCGAGTTAATTAGAATCCATCACCTCATGCGTGTTGACTTAAGCGTTGTGGCTCTTGAGTATTAATTTGATTTGTACAACAATGGCCCTAAAAAAGTCTCAACAAAGACATAAAAAAGTCAGTCATAGACAAAGTTCAATTAATTGTCAAATGACAGTTGACCGTTGTTGTCGTATTTCTGTTCTAAAATTTGAAAACTTGAATTCTTAATTCAAATATACGAGTATGTACTTCGTTTTACCAGTTGTCGTAGCTGCGACTGTTGAGCACAGAGCCTACAGAATCAACCACGTGCTCTGCGATCCTTTTTACGACGTAAATTGAAATGTTAAAGGGATGGAGTTACATAGGGTAAATAGATACTTTTTCTCTTTTACGAATTACTTTTTAACATGTCATGGGATAAAGACCTGGGGCATTAGTTCGATTTTCCAATTTTGCAGTTGGTAAAAGTAATTAGAAAAAAAAAATTCGGAACCCTTGTAGGATCATTTTGTTGTCAGTGGGTCTGTCTGTCTGTCAAGACTCTTTATCTCGGAAACGCCTTGACGTATCAAGTTGAAATTAAAAACAATTTCAAGTCTGCTGTCCCTTGAAGTTGTGAAAAAATCAAACTTCGAAAAACAAGATATGGCCGTTTATGTCGCAAAAAATGTATACTTCGACACTTTCAAGGAATCAACATCCATAGGTATTTACTTCCCGTTGACCGAGAATCCTGAATAAAACAAGGTTATGTCGCGAAAAAAAAACACGTGTTTTGAAACTTTGAAAAATCTTCGAGACTTCGAGATATTCTCAATTCGGGAATTGAACTATTTACATCGGTAAGTTTGTACGGAACCTTCAGAGCGCGAGTCTGAATCGCATTGCTGTTTTTTTTTATATATATAAAAATGTTAGTTAATTAATATTGTAATTAAAAATGTCATTAAGGTTGATTAAAAAAAAGTAAACAATTTTTTAGAAACGCAGAAAAGGTCCAGAATCATGGGGGTCCATGGTAGGTACATGTTTCTGCGTCGATGTCTGAGACGTAGTGTATATATAACCATCATGATTGTGCCTTGAATACTTTAAATAGTAAACTAGGGGGCTGCGCCGCGCCAAATTTGAATAAATTGTGGCGGGGACGAGCTCACACTCTCACACTTTTCCGCACTTGTGCGGAAAACAATAACTTGCATAGGTACTTAAAAGTGGTAAGAATAAGAGCGAGTTGTCGAGTACTTAAGTGTATTGAAAAATTTTCTAAATTGGTCCATGCATCTTTGAGTAACCGGGAAAAATACCTATAAATATAAAAAGATTTCGACGAATTGACATGATCCTCCTTTTTTGAAGTCGGTTAATACGCGTAAATATAATAAATATTCAACTTACTGCAACACCTCCCTCTCTTCTTGTCCCCTTCACATTTAGTTTTCTCTATACAGTTCTCCACACACGTGTTATTATTATCTGTGGTTTTAAATAAACTATTTAACGAATCTGTGGCACTCTCTGGGGTCGAATCACTGTCTTCGGATCTTAGTGAACCTGAAGACGAGCCGTTGTCCAGATTATCCTCATGAAGCATCTTCTCGGAAGACATTTTGTTTTCTTCGATTCCTGTAAAGAAGAAAAAAAAATGCTCAAAAACTTTTAAATGTCAAAAGTGTCAATCGTATTGGCGGGAAGGTCGCGTTGGTTTTGTTTTTTTTCTTTTTTTTTTAGGTTTCGCAAGCAAAGTTTAGCATTTACCCAGTGTCAAAATTAGAAAGTATTTAGTTGTTGATAGCAGTGTATTACTTATTCTGTAGTAACGGGTTTTCAATAATATAATAACATTGTCGTTCTTAATGTCCTCCACTCCAGAACTTTTTGCCCCCATCACGCATGTGTTCTGCGAGTAATGTGCTTCTAAGGCGATACTAAAGGTCAGCGACCTTGAGCGAACAAAACGAGGAACTAGCGAGCGTCGCTCCCCGCGCATCATGATTTTTCGAAAAATAAAGTGTTCTTCATTTATTAAACACAATATGAATAAAAGGCGTATTTCAAAAGATTGGTAATTAAATCATCTTTTAGTTTGGGAAAGTTTCATAAAAATACACCCAATGGTTTTTGCCAGATCTTCGCTTTTTTGTCTGTGTTTGACATAACTTTGAAAATAAATTACACCAAGTTCTATGAAAAAATAATGTTAATGTTTGTACAACAAATTACTAGGTAAATAGTCTAGTTTAACATATTTTTTTTTTAATATACGGACTAGCTGTTTAGATGTGATGTTGGATTTAAAATCATCAAAAGCCGTGTATCTCCTCTTTAAGTTTGGGTTTTCTTCGGGATATATCGGTAACCTTGGTTCTCCTGAGGATATCCTCATTTCCAGTTCGATAATACAAGGAAACACCGAGCTCTTCATTGTCCTTTGGAGTCAAGGCTTGAAGTTATTTATGCGTTCTTGACGCCCATAGTACCGACCATAGACTCAAATTTATACGTACTTTTTTTCGTTAGTTCGTTTTTTCAGATCCGCTTATTGACTAGGTTTGGAACTACTGGCTTTTGAGGAGTTCGAAATTTGAAATTCGAACGGTTTTCGTTGTGAACCCGCGATAATTTACTTTTAAACAAAATGAATTTGTCTTCGAATTGTGTACGTTCACTTGAGTGAGGTGAGCTGTGAACTTCAAAGGCACTGAACTGTTGATGTCCAGAACTGAACTGCTGTGAACTTTATTGATTTAACCTCCTTTGTTGAAGCCCCCATAGCTTTCTTGGCTACGTTCCAGGGCCCGCGATGTTTGGGGGGTTGGGGTCATGATCTAGTTTTGTGGGATTGCATTGCAATATTAAATTGTTTTTGGGGAAGGATAACTTCCAAGTAGATATAATTCCTATAGTAGTTCATCATAACATAACTTCTGTAGTCCTGCTGATAGCGTTGATAAAGCCATTTATTCATGTAGCGAAAGCGAAGAAGATATGGGTTACCAACATCACTACATAGTATAAAACAAAGTCGCTTCCCGCTGTCTGCCCCTGTGTATGCTTAGATCTTTGAAACTACGCAATGGATTTTGATGCGGTTTTTTTTAATAGATATGTAGAGTGATTCAAGAGAAGGGTTTATATGTATAATACATGCATAATTTATTTAATATTACCTTTGCACCCGTGCGAAGCGGGGGCAGCTAGCTTGTAATGTAATAAAGACGATTACATAACGTAAATAATGAAAATATCAAATGTCAAAACGAGCTTTTTATTTTTTAATGAGTTTAGACTATAAAGTCTATGAATGAGCGCATTCCTACTGTCACCGCGTCTCATCATCATGGCCCCGCACTAGCATTTGTTTTTATTACGGCGAATATCCACCCTTACGTTGTTTAAACTTCTACGGTCCGGACTAGGCGTTTTGCCTCGTCGTTTATACCGCGTACATCGAAGGACTGGAACAACTTGCCTGCTGCGGTCTTCCCGTCCGATTATAATTTAGGTGTCTTCAAGGCTAGAATGAATTGGCACCTAATAAACTAGTGCGCCTCACCATCAACGATTGCATCACTGCCCACATCAGGTGGGATTGCAGTCAAGGACTAGTTTATATCAATTTAAAAAAAAAATATTACAGGCTCGCGCTTGACTACTATCTCACCTGATGGTCGACAATGGAGCACGCTTGCCTAGAAGTAACCTATTCACTCTTGACTTAAATACCCCTAGGTTATAGCTATCAGAAAATATACACTCCGGCAGGGAATTCCACTCCTTAGCCGTTCGCATAAAATAATGAATGTGTTCCCAAACCGTTTTTTATATGGTAGGTAAAATCATCCAATGACAAATCCCACCCTTGGGCGGGGCGGGGGATAGTGTCAGACTCTTACTGACTAAAAACCTACCCTGTTCCTTCAATGCCTTCGTACTAGGGCCCCGGGGTTCACTTTCGCCTAACCCTTGGCCCCAGTAGGCTTCGACCCTGCTGGGCCCTTACAGTTTGCTGACAACTTTTAGTAATAAGAAACCTCAATATCGATTTGGATTAGTCTGTAAGGATATTGCTGGGAATAAATAAATACTTAAATAAAAAAACTCCTTGAGGCGCGCGGGAATTTTGTGCGTATGGGTGGGATGTCTTTGACATTTGGTCAGAGAATTGCGCGCCTTTTTCATGACGTTATACTTTTTTGACTAATCAAATACTAATTAAATGTTTTTCGAGATAAAACTACGTTTATTATATTTAATAATACGTACTTGTACGTTAAAGAAAACAAATATCTCAATAGAAGTAACTGCTTCTTAATTTTAATCACGTATTAAAATATGAATAATTAATTATTTCTCGCTAATTTTAGTATTTCATTGAGCAATAAATACGCAGTACTTATAAACTTACGTAAAATATTGTTTTAGTGATAAATTCACACGAGAGATTCATTAATCAGGCATTTAATTACATTTCCTGTTAAGAGTAATGCTTAGCTGGCTATAATTACAGTAAAATAAAAGTAATAATAATATAAACCCTAAACTATAGGTTAGCATCAGCCTTATAGTGTTCCCACTGCTGGGACTCAGACCTCCTCTCTAAGAGAGGGAGTGGGCCGTAATCCACCACGCGAGCCCAGTGGCCAGTGCGGGTAGGTGAATGTCACATGGGGTTGGTTCTAGGACATGCCGGTTTCCTCACGATGTTTTTCTTCACCGTTTTGAAAGCAGTGGTGATGAAATAAATTACACAAATGACTAAGTAATGCGCCTGACTGGGTTTGAACTCACGACCAACGCTCTCCTAAACCTAAACTAATTATAGCTAACTAAAAACAAATTAAAATATGGCATCAATAAAACTCTTCCTCATCGCTGTCGACTGACATTGTGCCCAAAAAACTGTCGGCATTGCCACGCTGTATGGCAATGCTTTAATTAATAAAAAAATGCAACCTTTAATTAATTAAATTAATACAATCTTAATCAATCAACCAATCTTAATTCAATCTTAATCTTAATCAATCAATCTTAATTAATCAATCTTTGTATTAATTCCCGATCTGTCTATCGTCAACCTAAGCATGGTTTAAAAGCTTGTTGGTTCATCCAACGCAATATTTGGTAAAGAGGCAATATGATAAAAAAGGTAACACTATCTGAACGTTCTGCTGGCATTCGGTAATCCCGTCATTCACTCGAATAGGTACTCCACAAAATTTGTTTTTTTTTTAAAACCTTCATTAAAAGTTTTTAGAAAAAAAATTGTTATTCAGAATCTAGATTAAATGTGCAAGGTTTATATTATTTCTTTATTTTTTTCCAAAGTTCACGCAAAACAGCAAATCAGAGTTCTTTACTGGATTAGTCTTTCACAAATTCATCATTTGATTTCAATAGAAACCTAGAAAATATTCATAAGATATGCGCACTACGCATGGAGAATAGAGATTGATTCATTTCATCTAATCTGCCACATTCGTAACATTCGTTGACCATTAGTAAACTTATCATTTATACAAACTCGATTAATTAAAAGGAACATTTGAATAAGTAAAATGCGCCGTCAAGGGGGCCAATTTGGTTTTGGTGGCTTTGCCGTTTCACTTGCCGGAACTAAGGAAAGTGGGGGCAGGCAATATGGTGCCATGCGCTTCGTTTGGTATTGCGAACTCTGCACCTTTAGTTCTAGATTTAGCACTATTATGGTAAGAATTTTGGTGGTGGCTACAGTCCCCTTGGACATTTTAGTGGGTATTCCACAAACTTTAGCACCAAATACTTTGTTTTATACTATGTAGTACAACCACTACATAGTACTCGTATATAACAAAATCGCTTCCCGCTGTCTGTCCCTATGTATGGTTAGATCTTTAAAACTGCGCAACGGATTTTGATGCGGTTTTTTTAAATAGATAGATTGATTTAAGAGGAGTCATTTATGTACCGTTGGTTACTTTATTATGTTCATGATATTTGTATGGTGGTGGGTAGATTCCTAAACTTATTAAATATATCAGTGTACCGCTAACTCTTGCCTTTCATTGACGCTGCATTGGCGACGATACGGGATAATTTAATATTTTTAAGTGATAATTACGCGTGTTGTATAGTCATTATTGTTGCAAAATGCCGATCGGCAAGTTAGAACCGTATAATATCAGTTCAAAACAATGGCCTGCATATATACGCCGGGTTAACCAATACATTTTACTAAATGACATCAAAGACAATCTCAAAGTGCCGATGTTAATTACTGTAGTAGGCGAAGCAACATACTCGTTGATGTGTGACCTGTGCTCGCCTGACTTTCCCGAGAACAAAAGTAACGAGACTCTGGTACAGTTAGTTGCCGACCACGTCGAACCGCAGCGATCAGAGATTGCCGAACGCCACGTGTTTCGGCTGCGGCGCCAACGGGCCGGCGAACCTTTAATGGAATACCTGCAGGCTCTCAAGCACCTGGCAACTACTTGTAATTTTGGCAAATGTAAAAAGTGTTCCACTCTCGAGGAAAACTTAAGAGACCAATTTGTATCGGGTTTGGCGAACGACGCAATGCGATCAAGAATATTTGCCGAAAGAAAAATAGAATACAAAGAGGCAGTGGAGTTAGCGCTAGCACTGGAGGCTGCAGAGAAGCACGCGGAGGTGAGCGGCAGTACGGTGCCGACTACGATCTCAGTTGCTGGCGGCGAAGCAGGTGAAGACCTGCATTACACACGCGGAAGGCAAGGACGCACCCGCGGCTCGCGCACTAGGGACGGCGCGGGCGCAAGCGGGGTGGCGAGCTCAGCTGGCGCGGAGCGAGCGGTGCGTGCGGAGCGCGCGACGGACACAGCACACGGCGCGACCACGCAAGCTTGCTGGCGGTGCGGTAAGGCACATAGCGCGGCAAGGTGCCGTTATGTGAATTACAATTGTGACGAGTGTAAACAAAAGGGTCATTTAAGAGTAATGTGCAAGTTCGTGAATCGGGCGGACAGTCGGCATAATTATATCAGTGGTGAGGACGATTCGGACGATATGTTTCAGATTATTGAGGGTAAGGATAATAAACCATACTTTATAAACGTTATAATAGATAACTTGGAAACCAAATGTGAAATTGATACTGGTAGTCGTATTTCGGCTATTAATGAAGACTTGTATAATCGGAAATTTTCCCATAAAACCATCAAGACAGATAATTTAATGTTGCGTAGTTTTGCTGGTTCACGCATCGAATCGCTTGGTTATATAGAAGTCCAAGTTAGATTACAAAATATAGAAGTAAAATCTTTGCCACTTTATGTAATTAGAGATGGAGCGTGCCCCTTGTTGGGAAGGGACTGGTTACGCGCCCTTAAGATAACTCAAATAAATTTGCACAAGATGACCGACGATGGATTCGTGAACCGCCTATGTGTTGAATTTCCTGAGGTGTTTACGGATAAGTTAGGGACTTGTAAGCGAACTATCCGACTACAGCTGACAGACAATGAACCTGTGTACGTTCGTGCGCGACCCGTGCCCCTGGCATTGCGCGCGCGCGTTGAGCGCGAGCTAGCGCGATTGGAGTCTGATGGTTCCATATACCGTGTGGACTATTCTGACTACGGAACGCCAATTGTGCCGGTTGTTAAACAAAATGGCGATATACGTATATGTGGAGACTATAAAATTACTATTAATCCAAAGCTCAAGCGTGACTATTATCCGTTGCCCCGCATCGATGAGTTATTTGCTAAATTAAGTGGAGGAGACAAATTCACTAAGATTGACCTTACACATGCTTATGAACAGTGTTTCTTAACGGAAGAATCACAACCCTATACAGCCATAACAACTCACCTCGGAACATATGCCTATCGTCGTACGCCATACGGACTAGCTTGCATACCCGAAAAATTCCAAAAATTAATGGAAGAAACTTTACGGGGCATACCGGGTTGTGCTGTTTTCCTAGATGACATTTGTACAACAGGAGCAAATGATAAAGAACACCTTAGTAATTTGCGAGCTGTGCTCGAGAGGCTGCGCACGGCGGGATTAACAGTTAAATTAAGCAAGTGTAGTTTTCTACAAGATAGTGTTAACTATTTAGGTTACATAATAGATAAGAAGGGTTTACGGCCAGACAAAGCTAAATTGAATGCTATTTCCAGCGCGCCTAGGCCAGAGAATATAACACAGTTAAAAGTTTCCTGGGAATGCTAAATTATTACGGTAAATTCATTAGTAACATGAGCACTTTATTGTATCCCTTGTATAATTTGCTAAAAAAAAAATACACAGTGGAAATGGGACACCAGATGTGAACAGGCGTTTAAAGAAGCTAAGCGAGTTCTCTTGGGCGAGCGAGTGTTAGCGCATTACGAAGAGGGGCGGCCTCTTGTACTCGCGGTGGACAGTAGTGCGTATGAGTTGGGTGCAGTGCTGGCTCACCGCTATACCGACGGCAGCGAGCGCCCGGTCAGCTGTGTGTCTCGCACACTGAACGCGGCCGAGCGGAATTACAGCCAACTTGATAAGGAGGCGCTCGCTATATTATTTGGTATAACAAAACACCATCAGTACTTGTTTGGTAGAAACTTTATATTACGCACCGACCATCAGCCTTTGATGCACATATTTGGTGCTAAGGGTGGCATCCCACAAACCGCGGCTAGCCGGTTACAGCGGTGGGCGGTGCGCTTGGCCGCATACGATTTCACTGTGGAATTCGTTCGCTCGGCAGACAATGGGCCAGCAGATGCTTTATCCAGACTACCGCTACCTCAAGAGAGTCGTTTAGTGGATGCAGTCACCTATATCAACCTCATAGAGGAATCTTTCCCTGTTAGTTTTAAGGATATTGCTAAGGAGACTGAAAAAGATCAATTGTTATGTAAGGTGAAAGGTTATGTAACTTTTGGTTGGCCGTTGACAGCGGGCGATACTGAAAAACCGTATTTCGATAGAAAACAGGATTTAGGTATAGAATTAGGTTGTCTAATTTATAAATATAGGGTTGTTATACCGAATGCGTTGCAAAAACAGATTTTAGAAGAAATTCATGAAGGGCATTTAGGAATAAATAAAATGAAGAATTTATCTAGGAATTATGTGTACTGGCCCGGTCTAGACAGAGATATAGAGGAGGTATGTCGCGCATGCACGGCGTGCCGCGCAGTCCGCGACGCGCCGCCACATGCGCCGCTGCACCCTTGGGAGTTTCCACTGCATCCGTGGCAGCGAGTACATGCTGACTTCGCGGACTGCGGGGGGAAACGGTATTTAATCATCGTAGACGCAAATCCGAAATGGATAGAAGCGATCGCGATGAGTAGAACAGACGCGCAGGCAACTATCGCTACAATGAGAACCATTTTTGCTCGGTTTGGTTTACCATCATTACTGGTCACTGACAACGGCCCTCCATTTTTTTCTCAGGATTTTAAGACATTTTGTGAAAAAAAATGTATAAAACATGTAACCACAGCTCCTTACAGACCGCAGGCAAATGGGGCAGCAGAAAACGCGGTAAAGACCGTTAAGAAAGCGATCAAACGTGCTTTGTATGAGGGCGAAGACGTCGCCAAGGCACTCAGTAAATTTTTATTCCAATATCGGAACTGCCAGCATGCAACAACTGGCGTGTCTCCTGCGGTGGCTTTGCAGGGGCGCAGGTTGCGCGGACGCGTGGACGCGCTCCGCCCCGACGTGGCGACCGTAGTGCGCGCCGCGCAAGAGCGTCAAGTGGCCGCAGCAGGCGGCACACCGCGGGCGCTGGCACCGGGCGACGCGGTGCTCGCCCGGGACTATACCGCAAGGGGGGACAAGTGGTCATCGGGCACAATAGTCGAACAGACGGGGCCGGTCTCATACAAAGTAGACGTTGGACGTGGAATCGGATGGCGTAGACATATCGATCAAATTATACCTGTAAATAATAAAAATCGCTATTCATTATCTCGCACTAGTATAGCTTCCGAGAATAAAGACTTAACCCCAGAGCGGGAAATCCCTTCGGTCCGTGAGGAAGCTGAGGAGACATTCGAAGACGCATCTGAAGGTATTGGAGAGAAGTCGAAGATACCTAGCTCTGAAGCGCCAGCACGGCCCGAGACACCACCACCATCAGGTGCGTCTGCTCGCGCCCTGCGAGCTTATAATCGTGCTCGATCTGGAGCAGCTAAGTAAAATAACTTATTTCTTATTATTTGTTATATTAATAATATCATGTATACTTTAACCTAAGGGGGAAAAATGTACCGTTGGTTACTTTATTATGTTCATGATATTTGTATGGTGGTGGGTAGATTCCTAAACTTATTAAATATATCAGTGTACCGCTAACTCTTGCCTTTCATTGACGCTGCAATTTACAATTACATACATTATATAAGATACTTACTAATTAAAACTATATTTACACTAAAACCTACTCCTAACTAAAAAAATGGCGTCATAAAACTCCTCCGCATCGCTGTCGACTGGAAGTGTGCCCAAAAGGGCTTCAATAGCAAGTTTTATGTATAATACATGCATAATATATTTAATATCACCATTGCACCCGTGCGAAGCTGGGGCGGATCGCTAGTAAAGAATAAAGAATAACTTAATGTCTGCCAGATAATGGCCATCCAACCTTCAGTAATTATGTTTTAAGTACCAGGAAGTCAGTGGGCTTAAGAGATATTTCGGCTATTCTCATCTGTAGTTTCCGGATTGTACATTAATTCAATTTGATTACTTGGTATTCGGATAGCTCTGAGTAAAGCGGTTCTCTCCAAATTGGAGATGTTCCCTCTAGTCGCAGGACGACTATAGTACGCGGCAAATAAGATAAACCATTTGATATGGTTACGCGTAATGCATTAAAAGCGTTGTAATTTCTAACAAAATAGTTGAGATATATTAGATTTTGTCAGGAAATTCGTGAGGTACATTGAACGAACAAAACCGAAAAAAATCTAGTGGCATTCATTAGTTTTTTTTTCGGTCTAGCTCGAGTGGCCCCGCTGGATAGGAACACAAGGAACCAGGAGGTTTTAAAGTTGTCAAAAAATGAAAGGCCAAACAGAGCTAAAAGTATTATTTGATGATTTCACACCTCAAAAAAAGCCTTTAATATATTTTAAGTACCAGGAAGTCAGTAAGCTTAAGATATATTTAGTTTATCTGTAGCTTCCTAATCGTAGATTAAATTGATTTGATTGCTTGTGGTTTGGACTTCATAAAAAAATAATGATCGAAACACACGAGGAAATGCATCAAAACACGATTAATTTTTTCATACATTTTTAAGATTGATTTTGCTATTTTAGAATCACTTAGTGATTATTAAGTTATAATAAGGATCTAACGTTAGAGTAGCCAAGTTACGATTCCATTCTCTTGCGAACGTCTTGACTTGGCCACGCCTCCAATTCCTTTGTTCTGACGTATTCTCTATTCTCAGTCACGTGGTCAGAACAAAAGAATCAGAGGCGTGGCTAACTCGAGGCTTTCGACGCAAGGGATGCGAAACAAAACGGTCGTAACTTGGCTAGGGTGACTGGTATCCAGAAAATGGAGATTATTATTATTATATCCAGGCTATACTGTCCTACAGCTGGGCAAAAGCCACCCTCCATTCTTCCTCAAGGAGCTGTCAGTACCTCAAGGAGCTGTCAGCACACCGAAGAGGCCCAGCCTGCTAACTGCAGGCAGGCAGGGTCGAAGCCTACTGGGGTCATGGGTTAACTTCCGAAAGGAATGCCCGGCCCCGGCACGATAGGCTACGAAGGAACGGGGTAGGTTTTTAGTCAGTAAGAGTCTGACACTACTTCCCACTCTGCCCAAAAGCGGGATTTGTCATTGGATGCTTTTACCTACCATAAAAAAAAACCCTCCATTCTTTCTATTGTTCCCGGTTCCGAATGACTTCTTGCCAATTCCCATGGGAGGCATCTAAGTCGTCCCGCCGTCTCTTTCTTGGTCTGCCGCGACTCTGTCGTACAACTTCAGGGCGCCAATTTTCTGTTTTAGGGACCAACCGCTCGATCGATATGCTACAGACATGTCCAGCCCAGTTCCACTTAAGCTTTGCAGCCTTCTTTGCCACGTCAACAATCTGTGTTTTGGAGCTTAGTATGTTTTGAACGCGATCCGTTATTTTCAAACTTAAAACCTTAAGTTTGGACTTTTAGATGTTAGTCAAACACCAAGTCTGTGCCATTTTCCGCTATTATTACCTTGTGAGCACATAATTAAAAAAAAAGTAATAAAAAAGAAATTGGAATAAACCATTGGCAGCTAAAAGATGACCCGTCTTAACTGACGGCGCCCGTTCACGAGCATGACGCGTGCATCAGCCTCACTCAGCTCACTAAAGCGTAATGGCTCTGGAAGTTCATCCGGTTAGCCGCGGAATTAGCCTACATAATTCAAAATAAACTTATAAATCGACACATTGCCGTTGTATTGGTTTTGCAATACTCTAACGAAACTTTGAGATGGCCTTGTGACCGGTAAGCAAGTTACAACAAGACAGGAATTAATCAGAAGTCTTACTCAGATATCAGTTTTTTTTAGGTTTCTAGACCTCAAAATACCTTATAGGTTCACTTTTGACTGGCCTGTTGGTCTAGTGGTTAGTGACCCTGACTGCTATGCCAGAGGTCGTGGGTTCGATTCCCACCCAGGACAAATGTTTGTGTGATGAGCACGATCATTAATTTGTCCTGTGTCTGGGTGTTATTTATCTATAATATGTATGTATTTAGAAATATATAAGTATGTTTATCAGCTGTCTGGTACCCATAACACAAGCTCTGCTTAGCTTGGGACTAGACGGTGTTGTGTGATAGTTGTGGAATATTTATTATTATTTCCTTTATTTCTTGTATCACATATTTTTAACATTTTTAAATATTTTTAATATACCTACATATATAAAAAAAGACATTTAAAAATATAAAAAATAGTGTTCCACCGGTATCGGGAACAGGTTATTATTATTATTATTACTTTGTTGTCCGTCTGTCTGTTTGTCTGTCTGTCCAGACCCTTTATCTCGGGAACGCGTGGAGGTATCGAGTTGAAATAAAAACTGTATATTCAAGTCTGCGATCCCTTAAAGCTGTGAAAAAATCAAACTTCTAAGTCAACAGAAAAAAAAGATACAGCCGTTTATGTCTCAAAAAACGTATATTTCGACACTCAAGGGAATCAAAATGGATAGGGTACTTGCCATTGACCCAGAATCCTGAAGTTTGGCATTAAACAAGGTTTTATAGCATAAACAACGGTAACTAAATTAGTTGTTACGAAAAAACAAAAAAAAAACTCATTGAAGTAATTACGTAAGGTTAACTTTATACGGCACCCTCAGTGCGCGAGTCCGACTTGCACTTGCCCAATTTTTTTTTTTGTGCCCCACTCTAGGAATTACTCCTGCATCACGTGCGTTCAAGACACCCAGACCCGGGAACACCTATCTCTAGGCTATACAAATATTTATTCCGCGCGGGAATCGAACCCAAGTTAAACTCAGCAGAGAAAGTCTTAAAAATTCTTAACCTGTTCAGCATTTGTTAAGCATCTAATATGTATAATTGTTATAATACGTTTATTTATTTTTTTCTCTTGTGACGTAAGAATTTTTAGTTTTCAGACTTATTCCTATAATTGTGCTATAGACCTTGCTTCATGCCACATTTCAGGGCTCTAGGTCAACGGGATGATTTTTTTTATGGTAGGTAAAATCATTCAATGACAAATCGCACCCTTGGGCGGACCGGGAAATAGTGTCGGACTCTTACTGACTAAAATTCTATCCTGTTCCATTCATTGCCTTAGATCCAGGGCCCCAGGGTTCATTTTCACCTAACCCTTGGCCCCAATAGGCTTCGGCCCTATTGGGCCCCTACTGTTTGCTGACAACTCCTTGGGGCGCGCGGGAACAGTGCGCGCCGTAAACGACTTGGGCTCGGTCCGGTCTACGGTACCCTATGTATTTTGATGCCTTGAGAGTGTCGAAATATACGTTTTTTGCAGGGACTGCATACCGAAAAAATATCGGTTATAAGAGTTAACCTTTTTATTTCAATACCTCAAAATAACGGTACCGCTACCGTTATTGTTCACTACCGAAAAATTACGATACCTAAATTTTGCACTACCGAAAAATAACGGTACCTAAACCTCTAACATTAAGGTATCCTTTGAAACCCCTACTCCCGCGCTTTTTCGTCGTGCCAATCTCAATACACTTGTCGCGATAGCTGGCAACGTCGCATTTATCGTAGGTACTCGCACGAGAAATAATTTCGGTACCGGAATTATTTCGGTTAAATAAAGGTATAGCGGTACCTAAAAAATTGCTCTATCGTTATTTTATACCGGTAGCGTAACCGCAAATCTTAACCGGTTTCGGTCTACCTTTAAAATAAAGCGGTACCGTATTTTTATACCGGTAGCGTAACCGTATACCTTAACCGAAAACGGTCCCTGGTTTTCTGCGACATAAACGACTGCATCTTTTTTTTTCGTTAACTTAGAGTTTTGATACTAAAGCCATCTCATCTCCGGATGACGCAAATTACTTATACTACTGATTCTAATCTTTATAGCAGAATGAACGGTATTGACCAGTCCCCTCACATCGGATCAAGTAAAAACAACGTCGCGAGTGCAACCGCAACTATGACTTAATACCAGTTTTGATATTGACTTTTCAATTCACCACCAGCTCTGAACACATTTTACTGTTTTCTGCACTAGTGTGGAAAAATGCGCTAGTCCACCTCCGCTATAATTTATTACATTTTATCATATCAAGGGGTGCTAAGTGACCTTAATAAACTAGGGTTGATGCGCGACTTTCAAATCCCGTTTACATTTACAACTTTATTTTTAGTATATTATGCGAAACCCGAAACTGTGTTTAGTATTTTTATGCAAAGAATCTATGTACAAAATTTCATAACTGTATCATGAAAAATCACAAACATATAATATTTATAATAATTTTTTTTTTTTTCATAATAATTTGTATGCCGATTGGCAAAACATAGCGCACTATCAAATTTTTAAGATCTATTATATAATTATCACCTATGTTTACGAATAAATGATTCTTATTCTTATTCTTATTCTATAAGCTTTGTTATGTTACCTGGTTGTCCACACAAAGACATGGTCATCGGGCCATCCGGGCCACTGAGGGGTTATTTTGCTCCCGCACCCCAGCAGAAACCTGGCTTCTGATGCCCGCTATGACCTGCCGTGACCTGTATTGTACTTAGTGTCGGTGGTGTCCAACTAATGACATTTTTTAAATATTTTTGGGAAAAATATAACATGGTGTAGAAATGATTGGAATCAATTCAGTTACTGATTCTGAACAAATTACATTCAGGTTTCGCATACTAAAAATAATGTTGTTTATCTTCGTAAGCGTATTCAAAAAAGCCGATGCGCAAAACGCATGATACACGTGGAGATTTGTCACCGCAACACTCGGCTCCATAACAAGAAATTGACTTTGGTCACAATGACAAACTTTCAGCAACTTTTCGTCCGCGTGAAAGTCGGTTTCTCCATACAAACTTCCAACCTCCGTTTTACCCCCTTAGGGGTGGAGTTTCGTAAAATCCGTTCTCAGCGGCTGTCTACACCCTATAAGGAACCTACCTGCCAAATTTTAAGTTAGTAGGTGTTTTTTTTTTATGTTTGGTAAAATCATCCAATGACAAATCCCGGCCTTGGGCGGAGCGGGAAGTAGTGTCAGACTCTTACTGACTAAAAACCTACCCCGTTCCTTCGTAGCCTATCGAGCCGGGGCCGGGTATTCCAAGTTTGTAGGTGTTATAGTTTCTGAGATTTCGTGATTAATCAGTGAATGTTATTGCGTTTTTATAATATAGATTAGGTATATCTATAACTGCATTGCCTGATCGAATCACAAATGAAGATATCCGTAAGAGAACCAAGGTTATCGACATAGCACGAAGAATCGCCAAACTAAAGTGGCAGTGGGCAGGGCACATTGCTTGCAGAACAGATGGGCGATGGGACGGAAAAAGTTCATCATCATCATTTTAGCCGAAAGACGTCCATTGTTGGACATAGACCTCCCCAAGTGTCGCCACAACGACCGGTCCTGTGCGTCTCGAATAAATGATATTTATTTTGCAAATAGTTTTTTTAAAAACACTTACACGTCAATTTTTTCGTCAGTTTAAACTAGATGTGTCCGGTGTTTCCTAGCTGACTACCCTGATAAGAAATACCGAAACAAACTAAGGGGTCAAAGTCTCTTTTAAAGTCCATACAAAAACAATCATGTAATGGTCAAATCATTTGATAACCATGCAGATTGGAGTCTGAGATGGTCTTTTGAAGGCAGAACTACACAGTTCTGAGTGGACCTGTCCAGTCAGTGCAAGCATTTGTCAGTATTCGTGTAGCTCAACTCAGGACTACTAAGGAGCTCAAGTGAGAACCATGACAAGACTAGAGTCCCTAGATTATTCGCGGCCCTCACCGGGTCTTTGGCTCATCGGTCCAGGAGATCTTCCAACGTTGCGTCTTCTAGTACGCGGTCGCCACTCCAGAATCTTTAGGTGCCATAGACCATCAGTTTTACGAGGTTTGACTGGCCTATTGGTCTAGTGGTTAGTGGCCCTGACTGCTATTCCGGAGGTCGTGGGTTCGATACCCACCCAGGACAAATGTTTCTGTTATGAGCACGATCATTTGCTCTGTGTCTGGGTGTAATTTATCTATAATATGTATTTATTTAGAATATATACATATTATAGATAAGTATGTTCATCTGTTGTCTAGTACTCATAGCACAAGCTCTGCTTAGCTTGAGACTAGACGACGTTGTGTGAAATAATTATACTATTATACATATACTTTATTTAATATTTTGAACGATGTGAACTTGGTTACGAATTTCGCTGAGAGAATGTCATTACCATACATTTGATTAAAGCTAGAACTACACTGCGCTCACGTGGGCTACACACGCCGATCTGGGCGCGTCGGTCTCCATACATTTTTAGACTTGTAGAGCTACACTTGATCCACGCCACGCGACGTCGTTCTACGTACAAATCAGGCGTGTTACACATGTACGTTGCTCTAATGTAGTTTTAGCTTAATAGTTTTCTACTAGCGTTAACGATTGTAGATTATCAACTTGGCTAAGCATGCTGGGCAAGACAGAGGCAATTACTACACAAATGTCAAAACAATCCTTGTAAGGGTCGTGTCTAATATAAATATTTACAATAATAGTAAGTAAGTAAGTATTTTGTTTCATAAATTATGTCATTATAGGGTGCCCTAGTCGGTCATTCTTTTATACAAACGTAGTTTGGCGATGACGTCATTGTTTGACGGTGTAATTTTCTTCCTATCTTCTTCTTATATATAAAAATGAATAGCTGTTCGTTAGTCTCGCTAAAACTCAAAAACGGTTAGACCAATTTGGCTAATTTTGGTCATGAAATATTCGTGATACTCCAGGGAAGGTTTAAACGGTGAGAAGAGAAGGAAAAATTCTCAAAAAAAAAAAATATCGAATACCACGCCATCTCTTATTTATCTATCTATCTATTATTTCAATTTTTATCATTTATTAACACATATGTATGTAATTTATTTACTGTACACCTAAAACTACCGACTAAATAAATAAAGTATTTTTTTTCACCGGACACTCTAAATAAGGTTCAGTTGAAAACCAGCGTCAGGCAACTACCACGTAGCTGGCTGGCATTTTTGCTGAACTGGACCTATTTGGCGCAACCGTGAGACACACAATGTTAGTTTTATCCTTTTTTTATCTTAAGTGTCTACATGTTGTTTCTGCATTGTGTGTGTCTATATTGTGTCAAATAAAATATTTTTCTTTCTTTCTTTCTTATTAAAATGTCATTTTGAAATGAATTCTACTGGTTCTGGTAATACCCGTAGATGGCGTTATCTTCATTAGGCAGTGCGAAGTTCGCCGGGTTAGCTAATTTAAAATAAAATATGATATTTAATTGTTTCATCATTGTCTAGTCATAAATAAAACATACAAATTGTAAAGTTACATGCTTCGAAACTTCCATATTTTGACACAAAATTGCGCATTTTTTTTATTCCACAATCTTCACACAACGCCATTTTTTTCCAAATTAAGCAAAGCTTGTGGTATGAGTAGGTACCAGACAACTGATAAACATACTTATTTATTTATAAATACATACATACTTACATAATAGATAAAATACACCCAGAACAGACTAAATGATCGTGGCCGTCACACAAACATTTCATGAGAATCAAACCCACGTCCTCTGGCATAGCAGTCAGGCCATTTACCACTACACTAACAGACTAGTCAAATTTTTACACAATGTTTTGGTTTTTATTATATTTACATAACTAGTGCTTGACTGCGATCCCACCTGACGGTAAACAGTGATGCAATCGTTGATGGTGAGGCGCACTAGTTTATTAAGAGCCTATTCACTCTAGCCTTGAAGACACCTAAATTATAACGGAAAGACCACAGCAGGCATACTGTACCTGTCCTTCGATGTACGCGGTATAAACGACGCGGCAAAACGCTTAGTCAGGACCGTAGAAGTTTCAACAACGTAAGGGTTAACTTAGTGTTCAGCTTGTTTTGTCTATCTAATATTTACCAGGCTTCCGCTTGCGCCATCGCTCTCAATAAAGTCCGAAATTATCACAACATTACAAAATGTCGGTTATAACAACATTGTTAGCTATTAATATTTACCTACTTTCATCTAATGAGAGGAGGTCAAGTAATAGAGATAACAAATATAACGAGAGAGCTCGACGAACTATCTTTGACCTTTTCATGACTTGATGGAATGAGTTTACTCGAAATGAATGATTGTATAAAATAGAAAGAAGAAAGAAAAAGAATTTATTCGGTACAGTATATGGCACAAATACAATTATTAGGTAACACGAAACAATAAAATAAAGTAACAAAAAAACAAAAAATATAGTTGTGAATTTAAAAACCGTTCAGCATGAATGCCAGACAACACTAGATACTGACTCCTGTCGCTGGTTTTCAACTGAACCTATGGTTGTGACGCAACGGATGTAAAACCATTAGAAGTGAGTTTAGGTTATCCCGCGTAGGGTCGATTCGGTATATGAAACACTATCGATTTGTAAAGATAAAATTAAAAAATAAAGTACTTACTTTTTTTCTAAAACTCACTCGAGTTAATATATGTACGAAATTAATTTCTTTAAGTAAACGTCAGCTGAGCGAGGCCAATGACCTGTAGGTAGTTAGTTAGTACCTTTAGGTAGTTAGAAAGACCGACAGCTACCACTGCCAAGAAAAACAGATGACCCAAAGACACTTAAATACAATAAAAATCATCGAATCACTAGACGCACGGTGTTGCACCATCAGCTAAGGAGTGGAATTCCCTGCCAGAGTCTGTGTTTCCTGATAGCTACAACTTAGGGGTCTTTAAGTCAAGAGTGAATAGGTTACTTCTAGGCAAGCGTGCTCCATCGTCGGCCACATCATCGCTTACTATCAGGTGAGATAGTGGTCAAACGCGAGCCTATCAATAATAAAAAAAAAAAACAATGGCATTGCATCAAGTGACATAATAATGACATATCGTTAGATGATTGCCTGAATTGGTTGTTGCATATAAAATTTGGGGCAATATCCTATTGGGGTCACAGTAATAAGTATCGGCGATTGATATGCAACCAAATTGGCGCTGTTTAAAACTAATAGCTTCCCATGGTTGTTTTGTAATGAGAAACTTATGATCGGCAATTGTTGTTTGCGATTTTTTAAGTGAAATCTGGTACCTATATCGTCGTTGGGACTTCTTATGTGTCACTATTGGCAACACCACTTTTTTACCCCAAAACAACTATACACATGAGTTTTTAAAGCAAAACCTCTCATGTGTATAGGATGATAACGATTAATTCATCCTATACACATGAGAGCTTTAGCATTCCATAGAGCTTCAAAATGTCTTAAAGGCAGGGTTCAGTGGTTTGGCCAAAAATTACACAATAAGAGGTCTTAAAGTCTCCACGACGATACTTAGAAAAACTGGGCAAATGCGAGTTGGACTCGTGCACTGAGGGATCCGTACAAATTTACCTATGTACCAGTTCTCGAAGATTTTTCTGAGTCCCAAAAAAGTGTATTTTTTCAGGACGTAACACTGTTTTCAGATTTATTGCTATATCTGTGCTATTGCTTTATACCAAATTTAAGGGTTCTGGGTCAACAGCAAATACCCTACGAATTTTGATTCTCTTGAGATTGTCGGATCGAAATAATATTATACGTTTTTTACGACATAAACGACCGACGTATACGGCCATATCTTTTTTTTGCGTTTGATTTTTTTCACAGCTTCAAGGGACCGCAAACTTGAGTACTTATATAGCTTAAATTTCAACTCGACACCTCCGCGTTCGCGATATAAAGAGCCTTGACAGACAGACAGACAGATGGACAGACCAACAGACGGACAACAAAGTAATCTTAAGGACTCCGTTTTTTCCTTTTGAGGTGCGGTACCCTGAAAACCATTACTGACTATTATATCTTTAAACATAATTAGCCTTATAATGTGCTCGTAGAATATGGGATTCCTTTAATTTATTTTGCCCTGAAGGTTTAAGGCCAATAAACCGAATACATTCAGCATTTCAACCGAAGGATCGCCGAATACCTCAAAATTCTGCCGAATACCCGAATACCGACTATTCGGTGCATCTCTAATAATAATCAATAGCCTGTGCAATTTTTCCATAACAATAACTTTGCTGTTTATGCATTTTATTTATTGAGACTTCTTTCTTAGTATAAAACAAAGTCGCTTCCCGCTGTTTGTTCCTATGTATGCTTAGATCTTTAAAACTACGCAACGGATTTTGATGCGGTTTTTTTAATAGATAGAGTGATTCAAGAGGAAGGTTTATATGTGTAATACATGCATAATATATTTAATATCACCATTGAACCCGTGCCAAGCTACCCAGCCCAGTATATATATATATATAGATAAGGACTTTTTTCCTACTATTAAAACTTAGTGATGTATAGAAAAAGTAGAAAGATTAACAAGACTATAATCTCATTTCAAATCAATCTTGGTTTGATGCGTTCAGTAATGACATGCATTACTTCAATTCTTCACAGTGGCCGAAGCTTGACTAAAGCAGATGAAATTAACAATGAGTATCATTGCTGCCATCATAGCATAGCATCCTTATAATGTTCCCACTGCTGGGACTCAGGCCTCTTCTCTAGGAGAGGGAATGGCGGGCCCAGTGCGATTGGTTGATCTCACATGTTTACGAATTTTTGGTTCTAGGACAAGCCGGTTTACTCACGATGTTTTCCTTCACCGTTTTGAGAGCAGTGGTGATGAAATAAACACAAAGTAATGCGCCTGGCTGTGTTTAACCCGCGACCTACTTGTAAGTCGGGGCCGTTACTACTCGGCCACCACTGCTCATAACTTGCTGCCATCACTTAGCAGTAACTGCTAAGTGCTAGCGAAGGAGATGGCCACTACTAGAGACGTAACATGGATTAGTTTAGACGTGGCCGAAGACGCAATATATTTTCAAATAATTTCATTCATTTTTTTTTATTTCATTCAATTTGCATTGTGTTGAATTTGAAACAAGTATGTATGCAAACAACATAAGATATAAAGAAGAAAGAAGAGAAAAAAAAACAGATACAATATGAATACGAAGGCAATTCTCCACTCGCTTATCATCAACGTCGAGGTTTAGAAGCTTGTTGCTTCATCTAACGCAATCCAACGCGATGTTTGATGAAGAGGCAACGCGAAAAAAGAGAGATAACACCTGAAAACTCTGTTAGCATTCGGTATTTTCGTGATTTGCTCGGATGTTTCACAAAGTTGTGTCAGGAAATACATGTTTTTTTTTAATCTTTAAAAGTTTTTGAGAAAAACTGTCGTCATTCAGAATCTCGATTAAATGTGCAAGGCTTTTATTATAGAAGTACTAGTTTTACACAAATTTATGTTTTGATTTCCACAAGTTATCTGTGTATCCAAAATATCTGAAGAAAGATGTGTACTAATAACATCGTAATCAGTAAGAGCGGTTGTATGAAAATGTACCTTGGGTTGGTCGCTCTTAATTAGTAAAAATCTGACAATCTCTCTCCTTCCTCTTTGAGCGGGAGAATTCGTTGGATGATTTCGCATTGAGCCAAAATGGTCATTGTCAGATATTTGTTGAGTGTGTCATATCCACATGACTCTTTCGGTGACCTTAAATACGATACCTTTTACCTTAATGCTTTGTTTTTTTTTACGTCTGATACAGTTTTGGTTAGGGTTGCCAATGTTTAAAAATATAGATCATTCTTTTTTTTATTAGGATGACATTAAAAAACGCTTTACTAACTAAACTCTATAAAACCATTTTACTTTCAGGGCGCTGATGGGGGTACCTCACTATTGTAAATATTAAAAAGTCCTCTTCAAACGGTAGGGTTTTTTTTGCGGTATTTATTTTTGTGTGGTTTAACTATTCGCAAATTGATTGCTAGTGGATATTATGATATAAAATTGGTGTAGTTTTGTATCTCAAGTGTCTGCGCAACTGGACAATATGTGGGATCATTGAAACAGGCGCGATCTCGGTAAAATGGTGCTGAGAATTTTATTATATTATTGATTACCTCAGCGAAGTTTTCCGAGAAGGTCGACTTGATACATTTGCTGGCAAATACTAAAAAAAACATTAGAAAGTGTAAACTAGTTAACTAGTATTGATGAGAAGACGGAGCGAGCTTGCGCACTTTTCGCATTAGTACGAAAAACAAACAAAAAATGCGTGCCTAAAAGCGGCAGGGATACGAACGATTTCCGAGTAAGTGATTTAAAATTGAATTTCAATGTTGACAGCCCTAGTTTTCAAACGAAGGTGAAAACAGTAACTGGAGCAAGCGGCTTTTAAGTTGTCTCCAAAGGTCCGGTTTGCTCACGTTATCTCAATGGCAAATAATAATTTCCCGATGATCCGTACTTTCGTTATTTTGTTCAGTTTATCAATAGTAATATTTATACTCTGCATTCATGGGGTCGTTTTTTCAATGAATATGTTGAAAAAAGGTAAAAAAAGAAATAATCAAAATCAAAAATCAAAATCAAAATATTTTTATTTTACATAGGCTTACTTATACAACGTAAGAAGCTAGTGCAGTAATATCATGAACCTTCCATCCGTAGGCGCGGGCTTGCGGACGGCGTGCAATGGGTAGCACGCTGTCCGATCGTCCGGTAACCGACCGGACCGAGCCCAAGTCGTCGACGGCGCGTTCTGTTCCCGCGCGCCTCAATGAGCTGTCAGCACACCGAAGAAGCCCAGCCTGCTAACTGCAGGCAGGCAGGGTCGAAGCCTGCTGGGGTCAAGGGCCGTTTTCTGAGAGGAAGGCTCAGCTCCGGCACTATAGGCTACGAAGGAACTGGGTAGGTTTTTAGTCAGTAGTCTGACACTACTTCCCGCTCCGCCCAAGGGCGGGATTTGTCATTGGATGATTTTACCTACCATAAAAATAAAAAATAAAAAAAAAACCTTCCATAGATTGGAATAAAACAATTTATCCTAGCTGTGTTTTATTGGAATTGACATGTTGATTGAAAATTTTAGATGTATAATTACCTAAGTATATTCATAGTATAGAAAAAGGAGGATTATATTTCTATGCTCATATTCTATATTTTACTATAGATAGCACTTGCATACTATTAACTGATAATAACACAACTGAAAAGGGTAAAATAAATAACTTATAAAAAAATGCAACCGACATATCTATCAATATAAAAATAATCCTTCTTGCAGTCGGGTAATAAAAAAAGCTCTAAAGTTTAAAATACCTAACTTTAATTTAAATATTTCATTATTAAATAACGGAAAAAAACAAAACTAGGAATGCTGATATCCGAAATAAAATTATTTTGCACTTTTTACTGTTTTGTTTTTTAAATATTGGATTTGTTTGTATTTTTCTTTGTTTTATCTATGGTCAATGTTTTGTTTTGTGTACAATAAAGAATATATCTATCTATCTATCTATAGTTATTAAGAATTCTTTTACTTAAATTTTTTGGGCCTAGTTGCCATTATAATACAAGATTTTTTCAAACTATTTTTTAAGGTTTAGTATTACTTTTTTCTCTTGCTTTTTTTACACTTTTAAATATTTTTCGAGTCAACATTCCTCATGTCGACAAACTCGTGAGCTAAGTCGAGATATTTGATTTACCTATTTTTTATTTTTTTTCTCAAAACCGGTGTTTCATAGTTTTGACACTTAGACAAAACACGTAAGCTCACATCGTTTACATCATATTTTAACGTTAATAACATACGAACAGTTCTTCGCAGCAACTTCACATTCTATACCGCTCAACGAGTGGTTGGCCTCGAGTGTCTGACGGGCCGTGGCGTGTGGTTGTACTACCAAACCCAGTAACCTGGCGTGACCCCTAGAGTTGAAGGTCATAACCCTTATTACATCAAGCACGCATGTTTATTGCCAAAGGGTGAGTAGATATATGTTGCACGACTTAATTCCGCCATCTCCACTACCTAGGGTTGCCAACATTTTTTCGACGAAATATAGTTTTTTTTTGACACTAAGCAATAAAAAAATATAGAACACTTCAAAAAAATATAGTATTTTATGGACAAAGCAATAAATATTATTTGTTATTTAAGAATTTAACAATACTTAACTGAAAACATAAACATAGCAAACCAATGACCAAATTAACAAGTTCAACACGCATTAAGATAGCTATGATCGGATACACGCTACCGCATCGGTCAAATGTTGAAAATATAGTATTTTTGCGTACAATATATTATATATATAGTACACATACCCTAAATATAGTACAATACTATATATTATAGTACGGTTGGCAAATCTGTCACTACCATGTGACAACCCGACGTACTTACAACCCTTAATTACTTTGTATAAACCTCTATGGTCCGTTTCGCCTCGTTGTTTATACCAGGAAAATTGAAGGACTTACAAATTGACTGCGGTCTTCCCGCTCGATTATAATTTAGGTGTCTTCAAAGCTAGCGTGAACAGACTCCTACAAAACTAGTGCTTCTCAGCTCTTCACCATCAACGATTGCATCACTGCTTACCATCAGGTGAGTCGTCGTCGTGTTTACAGTCGAATCGAACGTTGAATGAGGAGTTTTTCGTGGCATTTCTTGGAGTGAAGTTCAGATTTCTTAAATTCCTAGTGGATATTGTGATGTATAAAATTGGTTTAGTGTAGATCTCAAATGTCTGCGCAACTGGACAATATGTGGAATCATTGAAACAGGCGTGGTCTCGATAAAAATGGAGCTGCTCTATTTTAGTGTTGACTATCTCAGTGAAGTTTGCCGAGAAGATTGACTTGATATATTTGCTGCCAAATCCCACAAAATCCTTACAATGTGTTGATCCATATACTCATCATCATCATCATCATCATCATTTCAGTCAAAAGACGTCCACACTCCATTGTTGGACATAGGCCTCCCCCAGTCCAAAGGACTAATGGTAAACAAATAACTATTCACACGAAGACATAGCATAAAAGACTTAGTATCCAAACAAAAAAAAAATATACTAGTATAGACACTATACTATGATTTTTTATTAGATGAAGTAAAGGGACAGCAGTGGACAATGCCCAACTGTCAAACAACCATTGTTATAGCTGTCAATTTACTTCATCTAATAAAAAATCATAGTAAAGTGACAGCAGTGGACAATGCCCAACTGTCAAACAACCATTGTTATAGCTGTCACTTTACTTCATCTAATAAAAAATCATAGTAAAGTGACAGCAGTGGACAATGCCCAACTGTCAAACAACCATTGTTATAGCTGTCACTTTACTTCATCTAATAAAAAATCATAGTAAAGTGACAGCAGTGGACAATGCCCAACTGTCAAACAACCATTGTTATAGCTGTAACTTTACTTCATCTAATAAAAAATCATAGTAAAGTGACAGCAGTGGACAATGCCCAACTGTCAAACAACCATTGTTATAGCTGTCACTTTACTTCATCTAATAAAAAATCATAGTATAGTTGATACATTTGTGATATGCTGCCAAATACTACAAAAACATTAGAATGTGTACATCCGTGTACATCCATATTAAAGTAAACATTTATTCACTGTTCATACAAGGACATGGCATAAAGGACTTAGTATTCAAGCCAAAAACATAAATAAAAAAAGATGTAGAATTACGCGCCTTTTTTACGACTTTCGATTAACTAATTTGGAAGTTTTATTTAAATGTTTTATGTGTTGAAACTGCTTTTATATTCTAGAGTACCTATTTTATTGTTATTTAAAGTATTTACTGTCATTACAGTATGTCTATTAAGTCGTTATTTACGTTATAATCTTTCATTGTTATATCGCGGTCATTGTCACTCAAGCCATGCCAAATCTTATTTAATTTTGTATTTGCGAGCCGCCCCAACTTCGCACGATGTTACAAATCTGTGAAATTGTCGGCTTTTTTCTACTATAATGCATGTATTAGGGTTTTCATATAATCGTGCGGATTTCATCACGCATGTGTAACCTCCGTAAATGTTCTTTTCATAAAGGTATTTATAGTAACGCCTACAATATGCACAATATAATAATTTGAAATTAGGGGGCCTCTGTAGGCTTGGGGCCTCGTATCATTGATACGGCTGATATGGTGGTAGCTACGCCCCTGAAACATCAAAATCGGTACAGCGGACAATCTTATTGCGAGTGGAATATAGATCCTACGAGCAAAGAGTTTTGAACCCAAACGTCTTAAATCGTAATTAATTTTCAAAGACAACTTCGAAATTTGAATTATCTTATTTATGTATCTTGCAAAACTGATTGTCAAGGTCACACGGTTCGCTCGTTTCATTCTTATGTCACGACACAGGGTCGTTCGCATGATTTGTTGTGTCTTCATTTGCCTGACCCTTAGATTAGTATCAAAACAGCGGAATATAGGTGACTAGCCTCCAGCGCGTGGCACGCTGAAATTATGACAATTGTCACGATTTCACATCGTTCGCGACGATCACACACATTCGCATGACAGCGCCAGCTCTTATCTTTATATTATAAAGACCATTTCAGACAAATCTGCATGGTCCTCATATGATGTGACCAATACATATTTACTGTATGGACTTTGAAAGGGACTTTGACCCCTGAGTTTGTTTCGGTGTTTCTTCTCAGGGTGGTCAGCAAGGAAACACCGGCCTCATCTAGTTTAAACTGACAGAAAAAAAAATTGACGGTACAAGTGTTTTTAAAACCTACTTCAAAATAAATATCATTATCATTGTCTATCAGTGACTACAAGAAGTGTCGATGTGTGAGTTTCGAGTCCAGGTTTTCTGATTGCGATGTTAGCGCGTAACATATCTGCCCTTATAGCTGCTTCCCTTGTTTTAGCTGACCTGTAGCATACTTCATATTGTAGATAAAAGCTTATGGAAGTGTAAAGAGAAAACCGGCATGACATAGAACAAGGATGGTGAATCAATGGTATGCGCGCCAATGGTGGGGTGGCACGTGACATTGAAATTCGGGCACACCTACACAAAATCATTTAGTTTATTAAATCGGTCCAGCTTTTCTCGAGTTTTAGCGAGCGATTGATTTACAAAACAAGTATAAAATTTAAAATTTAAAAAACCCCCGACAGTCCTTGACATCAATATGAAATGTTTATGTTCAAGACGAATCTAATGAGCCCAAACTCGATGGGTTTACTAGTAGGAATTCCAAAGTTCCATCAGGCACCTCCCAGTTCTAGCATCAGGTCCTTGTCATCATGAGAAATGTATAGCACTGGTTAAGGCGAATCTAATGAGCCCAAATTCGATAGGTTTATTATGTTAATAAGCAATGCAGGTTTCTTACCTTCGAGCTCCATCATCAGACCAGCTCAATGACACCAGATTGTATACGAGTATTTCAAATATTAGGTCACACATATGTTTAAAATAAAGTAAATACCCATGAAATGTTAAAAAACCCTACCGCAGTTTACAAACGAGCTGATGACCTTGAACACCTGCACTGATCTGAATCTTTAAGGTACAATGTAAGTATTTATTTAGAAATATAGGTATACATAAGTATGCTTTTCATTTGTCTAGTTCTCATAGCACAAGCTCTACTTAGTGTGGGACTAGATGGCATTGTGTAAAAGTTGTGAAATATTATACTAGGTAGTCCTCTGCTAGAGAGAAGACAGTCTGTTTACCTCTCATTTTATTTTATCTTTTAGAGTTTTTAAGTGTTTCATTGTCATATAACACAAGGTTAAATAAGTTCATTTATCCGTCTTGAACAACAGTGAACTTGCCAACGAACATTTGCACTTGAAAAGTAATAAATCTACTCGTACTGTGTTGATTTGTGATAATCTTTATCACTATGTCAACTCATTGACAGACGTACATCAATATTATTATAGTTTGTTGTTTAATTTCACTTTGTAAGTAAGTAATATATGGAATTATCACAGCACTAATTGGTTGGATATTTTTTCACAATAACATTGCTTATTTTTAAGTAAAGAATAATCAAGCAAAAGCCTTTTTAATGTTCCCACTGCTGGAACTAAGGCCTCCTTTCTAGGAGAGGGAATAGGCCATAATCCACCACTCGGATCTCATGCGGGTGCTGGCGGTTTATATGTATGTATCTAAGTATGTATTTATTCTCTTATATTTGTCTATTTTTTAAATGGCACCTACTTTGTTAAGTTTCTGTACCACCCTAAGGTCGACTGGTAGAAAATGCCTAAGGAATTAAGTCCGCCTTTGTACAGTGTTATGTGCACAAAGTTTCTATAAATAAGTACCTATAAAATGTAACTGGACTAAAGGCAGAACTACACTGCGCACACGTGGGCCACGTACGCTGATCTAGGCGCGTCGGTTTCCATACATTTTATATGGAAACTAGACTTGCATAGCTACACTTGATCCACGCCACGCGACGTCGTTCTACGTACAAATCAGGCGTGTTACACATGTGCGTCGGTATAAAGCTAGAACTACATTAGGCAAGTTAAGAGTTTCTTGTGTAGTGTTGATTTGAGTTAATCTTTATCACTATGTCAACTTAGTAATTGATGACAGATCAATATTAATACATAAGTAGTAGTTCAATGTCTAAAAATTATCCGATGTATATCGAAAGTCAGTTAATTGAAGGGAGAAGACTATGTAAGGGCTTTATTTATGTGGGAAATCCAGAGACGTAGCGTAGGCTTATTTAGACGTACGTGAAGGTGCATCAGCGAAGCCTCTTTCTCTCATAAATTCGAAAACGAGACAGCGGCTGTCGGCTCGAGGCCCCTTTTGGGTTAGAGGCCGCGGGTAAGGGGCCGCTTCACCCACGACCAGCTACGCTTCTGGGGGAAATCTTCCAATGATTTCTCCCGATCTAGGGACCTACTTTTTTATGTTCCTTCAAGTTCTATAATTTTTTTTTTTTATATCAATAAACAAAGCTTTTCAATGAAAATCACTTTTTATAGCAAGCTTTTGTACCTATACACCCTTAAATTTTTGTAGTTAATCCCGTAGAGGGTCGATTCGGTACATGAAACACTAACGATTTGTAAAGATAAAATTAAAAAATAAAGTACTTTTTTTCTAAAAGTCGAGGTATATTACCTCGACTTTGACGCATGTACGAATTTTTTTTTTTAAGTAAACGCGTCAATGACCTTGTAGGTAGTTGTCAGTCGTTGCGTACTAACTACCTACAGTTCATAACCCTCTCTCAGCTGACGTTTACTTAAAGAAATTAATCTCGTACATGCGTAAATTAATTCGAGTTTAAAAAAAATACTTCATTTTTTAATTTTCTCTTTACAAAACTAATACTTATCAATACCATTCTAAAAAGCCCAAATACGATAGGGTTTTTTTTATTATGCTTATTACCGAGTTCTATAACCATTTTCCAGCTCCATCATCAGACCCTACCATCTAGCACCATAGTACTCGTCAAAACGGATCAAACGAATCCAAACTCGATGGGGTTGTGTCGTTTAACTACCGAGTTCCTATGGGCACCATCCGATTCCATCATCAGATCAGCTCCACGTCATAATAATTTTGTATCGTCAACTGATTTATACAGAGGCGTAGCTACCGCCGTATCTGCCGTATCAATTATACCATATACATATACAAAGGGGCCCCGAAATAGGCAAAAATTCGCAACATGTTATCCACAACTAATTCGCTTATGGTCTGACGACCGATTGCAAATGGAAGGAAATAAATAAATAAAAAAATGTTATCCACAACAGTCTCGTAGGGTGAACCAAGCATTTGTAAAACAACGCCATTTTTTTTATACGGGGCCCTGTGGGACTTTTGATACGGGGCCCCTGTGAGATTAGCTACGTCACTGGATTTATACCAAGCCAAGCATCAGCCTTATAATGTTCCCACTGCTGGGACTCAGGCCTCCTTTCTAGGAGAGGGAATGGTCCGTAATCCACCACGCGGGCAATGCGGGTTGGTGGATGTCTTCGAATTTTTGGTTCTAGGACATGCCGGTTTCCTCACGATGTTTCCCTTCACCGTTTTGAGAGCAGTGATGATGAAATATATTACAAAAAGTAATGCTGAAATGATTTATACATGCATGCTTTTAGCTCAATCGGTAACCGGAAAGTGGATCAATTTGCAAGATTTGATCACAGACAGGTGAAACTAAATAAAAGCTTGAAAAAGAAGTAATAAGTGCTGTACGCACAGTGAATGTGATCCCAAAACGATTTGTGCATATAGGTAGGATGTTCACCATACGCCTGGTAGTCCGACATCAGCTCGACATATATATAGGCCTACATTCGCACTAACTGTGCCGAAAACATTGAAGTACTAGTTGACCCGGCAAACTTCGTACCTCCAGTTGGATGTCTTTTTCGTGAAGTTTTCCATATTTTCTCATCCCGTTTGAGCCTTCCCTGGTATATCACGAATATTTCAAGACCATAATTAGCCAAATTGGTCCAGCCGTTGTCGAGTTTTAGCGGGACTAACGAACAGCTATTCATTTTTATCTATAGGAAAATTTTTCTTGAAATAGTAGGCAGAAATGTAATTAGCTATTGTTGTATTTTTTTTTTCTCTCAAAATATTTATTTAACTGTAATAATCAAAACTTAATAGGTATATATACTCGTACAAATTAAAAATAATAATATGTACAAACAGGTAGAAAAAGAACTTATTGGGCATCAAAAAATTCATCCACATCGATATCAATGGGAAAAGTGCCCAGAACAGGCAACATTGCCACTGTGACTACATGCCACTAACCAAATTAATAACAAAATATTATATTTATCTTTAAACACTATGCCCGGCGCCATAGGCCACTTGGGGAGTCATAAATCGTCCTTTTAATGAGAAGGCCGACAGAATGCTTAAGGAACCAGAAAAATATCCAATTTCTAATAACAACTCAAAACTATTGAGTGCCACATCTGCTTGTCATAAAAGGGACGCACGTAGGCAAGGGCCGAACGAACGAAAAAACAGCAATAAAAGACTTCTTGCGAAAGTATAGGGAAGAGGGCTGGATACTTGGTCTTGGAGCGTGGAGCGAGATGGTTGTCTGAGGAGGAGCGAAAGAGTGAAGGACGTGGGGCCAAGTCGCGTTGTAATTCTTAGGAGCGCTAGTTCGGTGATACAGCATTAGTTCAGTTAGGTTTATTTACTTGATTATAACAAAGATAGTGTGTGTTAGTTGGAGTAAGCATGGATGGGTAGTGTAAGTACGCGAGTGAATCTCAGCGGCTGTGTTGGTGATTGAATGGGTGAGTGTTTACCTTTTCCTATTCCACTCTATGACAAGGTAACCTAAGCTTGCGTTTGGTGTTAGGGACTCGGAGAAAGCCTTTCTTTGGAGTGAACCTAACACTGACTTTCTTTAGGGCGAATTTGACACTTACCAGCACACCCGACATAACTATGACTGAAACACTGCCAACTTAAGGCCGAACCGAATAAATATTCGTCGTATGTTAGGGCCAGTTTGAGCTATAATGAGATCACGAACCACCAAACGTTAGTGATGGCTACCTTTCCCTAAGGACGGACTAACAGCAGAATACTTTACATTGCTTTCGATATATGCCAACTTCCAGAAGGGGGTAGTCACCGCCAAGTACCCAATGAAGCATTGGTAGTCGTTCTATGGAACGCTAGGGAACGTATCTCGTTAAGACAAACCCCGGCCCCCGAGGCCTCTTACTGATACAAAAAAATAATACTTAGCGAGACACGATATTTGGACTCATTTCCGAAAAACTCCGCAGCTAGACGTAGCCCGGAGATGAACACGTTATGAGATCCACGCCCTGGGGTCAAGTATGGAAGTGATGAGTATCGGTTTATTGAGAACCACTCCGGCATCTAGCGAGGCAACTGTGAATAGTTCTGCGACAGACAGACGTTGCGTCACGCTTGTTTAAAGTCTTAGGTTTCCTTAGTGGTTGGTGAGTAGGACGTTATAAGAATTTATTCACAATAGTAAGCGTGTCTTGCCCAATGGTAAAGGATTCACGACCCTCTACCTTAGGATTGGTCACGACATGCGCGGGAGAGTTGAATTATTGTAATTCCAACATATTATAACTTGCAGATACAAGCGTCACGTGTCATATACCCTTTTGCAGTCCTCTGTCTCATAATTTACATAACTCAAAAGAAAAGGAATTCATCCTTCCCTATCTCCTTGTTAAATGAATCTCCTACAATAATAGATTAAGCGAGTATTTAAAATAACTCTGAGTGTGTGTGTATTGGTGTAATAGGGTCTTTCATTATTCTAACTTAGCCTAGGCTGATATTGTGTTACTGTACACAGTCATGCGAGCGGAGCCGCTGGAGGAACTAGTTGCTCAAAGCTCATATATCTAAATAGCCAGAATCGTGTTGCTGGGGAGTTTATTCTGCTACTTCTTCTCTCCAGCTCAAACACTGGAAGTAGTAAATAGTAAATGGCGCTCTTGGGGCTGCCTATATAGGTATTCAAGAGAGTTGAAATGTTCAACTCTATTTACCTTTTGAGCGATGACTCTCGTCTATATTATTTACTAGTATTTGTTTATTCTTGAGTTTATACTCACTGTCTGAGACCATTACTCCGGTCAGATACGAGCACTGTATCTTGCAGATGTACTTATCGTACAAAGGGTACACGACCTGGGGTTGGGATACCACATCTATCATATATTATACAGTCCAAGGACTGTTAGGGACCATGTCTCAATAGGAGCATGATGTCGACGCATTGCACTGGAACTAACTGCCCCGTAGTTTAGACAAGGACGGTCGCTCGGTTTGCAGCAGGGAAAGTTGCTTCGTCACGTTTTACAGTTCGAGAGAACTGCTAGGGACCATGTCTCAGTAGGAGCATGATGTTGACGAATTGTAGCTGAAAAGTTGCATGCGTCTCTTATGGAAGTGTTACCCTGAGTGCTATAAGTTCGGATGTGAGATATCGTGTGAGTAATTATTGACCAAATACCTGTTACGTTAGCGTATGGGTTACTCACACGAACTAATGTTAAACAATCTTAATCTTACACCCCTTTGTTATATTTTATCCTTCTAAACCACTTCTAATATATTTTATAACATCATGAATTCCAAGGTCTCACTTAACAAATCTTTCAAACCTTTCCTTGTCCGGATAATGTGATAAGGTATTGGATTACTTCGTACTTATGGAATTCACCTTTCAAGTCGGTGGGGATTCGCCCAAGCAGCAGGGAAGAGGATCACAGGGTCGGGCGAAGGCGGAGCTCGACCCTTGCCCATTATGGGCAACCGACCTTCATTCCTTCATGTAGGGAAATTCAGGAAAAATGAAAATTTTATCAGCCTAGGGTTGGCTAGAACAGTCACACCACGTTGAATGGCAATGCTGATTCGTTGACTGAAGAAAAGCCCAGCCCTCTGGTCATGCGAAGAGTCGACCAGCTGTTTGCTGATGTAATTGATGAAAGGTTTCAGTCTACTTTTAATTGGAAACAGATATAGTTAATTGATATAGATCTTGTAAATAATGACCTGTTGTCTATGATCAATTACACAATAGTTCGTACTATTCTCTGGTAAGATTCTAGATAGACGCAATAACACGTTACTTCCGAAAGATAGCGGTATTTTCAATCAATGTGGAATATTCAAAAAGCTCTAGATTGTCTAAGTGCTCGATTACGGAGAGGCAGCGCGTTGCACGGCGCGTCGGGCGGGCCATCGTACATTGCCACATGTTTGTGTTTGCGCGAGCGATGACGCGGCCCGCTGCTGCAATGTACGACGAAACGCCCAACGCGCCGCGCAACGCGCCGCGTCTTCGTAAACACGGCCTAAAGTTGTCTGAAAAAAATCACTTTTAGCGATAAGTCCTTCAATAATGACACCCTAAACACCATAAAAAAAACCCTAATCAGCGGAAGATAGGCAATAGACTCTAGCGCGTGGACCGCTGAAATTGTGAAAATAGTCACGATTTCACATCGGTCGCCACGATCACACACATTTGACGGATCGCTATTTCGCTCGCGCGACAGCGCCGGCTCTTATCTCTGTCCTTGTCTATTAGTCACTACAGGTAGTGTAGATGTGTAAGTTTCGAGTCAATGTTTTTTGATTGCTATGTTAGCGCTTCCCTTATACCAATGTATCAATGCACCCTATTCTTTTTAAATTTCTACTGTAATTTTATTTATAAAGTAAGTGTTAGGGACTCGCCCCAGCTTCGCACGGGTGCAATGGTGATATTAAATTTATTATGTATGTATTATACCTACATATAAACCTTCCTCTTGAAACACTATCTATTAAAAAAAACCGCATCAAAATCCGTTGCGTGGTTTTAAAGATCTAATCATCAAAAATCTATGTATATAGGGACAGACAGCGGGAAGCGACTTTGTTTTATACTACGTAGTGATTTTTACTCTGCCAATATTTATACAGATTCCTAATTTAGTAGCGTAATTAATAAATCACAATCAAAGTGGTTATGATAACAAAATTACGTATTACGATTATTATTATGTAATTCTGTACTATGTTACGCATGGCATACAATGGTATCACATTTTTTTATTCACTAGAAATATTAGTAGGCACATTACAATGATGAAATACCTCTTGAAATTTACAAAAAAAAAAAATTCAAAGCGTTTTGTGATCACATTTTTGTGCGTGAAGGAGTGGAATTCCCTGCCGGAGTCTGTGTTTCCTGATAGCTACAACTAAGGGGTAAAGACCCCATAGTTGTAGCTATCAGGAAACACAGACTCAAGAGTCACATCATCATCGTCATCAGCCTTTTAATTTTCCCACTGCTGGGACTCAGGCCTTCTCTCTAGGAGAGGGAATGGGCCGTAATTCACCACGCGGGCCCAGTGCGGGTTTGTGTATGTCACATGTCTTCGAATTTTTGGTTCTAGGACATGCTGGTTTCCTCACGATGTTTTCCTTCACCGTTTTGAGAGCAGTGGTGATGAAATAAATTACACAAAGTAATGCGCCTGGCTTGGTTTGAACCCGCGACCTACAACTCATAAGTCGGGGCTGTTACCCCTCGGCCACTACCGCTCACATAGTCAAGAGTCACATAGACAAGAGTGAATAGGTTACTTCTAGGCAAGCGTGCTCCATCGTCGGCCACATCATCGTGACCGGTGAGATAGTGGTCAAACGAGCCTATGTATATAATTTAAAAAAAAATAAAACCCACTCCATATGTTTCTGACGTGTCTTTGATTTTGACACCAACTTTTTTTAGACACCAAATTATTCGTTGTAATGGTCTTTTACAAGGCGTGGTTTTAGGGTTCCATACTTCAAAAGGAATAAACGGAACCCTTATAGCATCACTTTGTTGTCCGTCTGCCTGTCTGTATTTCAAAACCCTTTATCTCGGGAACGCATGGAGGTATCGAGTTGAAATTAAAACCATATTACTCAGGCCTGCAGTCTCGAAGATTTTTAAGATTTTTAATCTAAAATTCATTTACGATTTTTTTTTTATCTTTTTTGCACATTGCACCGTTCACCGTCTTTCTGTCAGCACTGGCCAACGCTGAAAACCAGCGCTGTGTGCTTATCGCATTGTGCATGAGGGCACAGCTTTATGCTGAGCGTTCGGCCGTTTTGCACGGATGTGGCGCATATCTTTCCTATATAATGTTATGTTTGTTTAGTTTTTAGCTGCGTCATTCCGTGTAAAGAAACTGATTTTCTTTCTTTCTTTTCTTTAAGTGTCGTATAAAAGGTACTTTTTTTCTGACGTAACAACACATTTACAGTTTTCAGATTTGCTCCTATACTGGTGCTATAAGACCTCGCTTCATGCCAAATGTCAGGATTCTAGGTCAACGGGAAGTACCCTATGAATATTGATTTCCTTGACAGTGTCGAAATATACTTTTTTGCGACATAAACGGCCGTATCTTTTTTTTTCGTTAACTTAGAAGTTTGGTTTTTTCACAGCTTCAGATCTGAATATAATTATGGTTTTAATTTCAACTCGATACCTCCACAAATTCCCGAGATAAAGGGTCTTGACAAACCGAAGGAAAAACAAAGTTATCCTATAAGGATTCCGTTATTTCCTTTAGAGGTACAGAACCCTAAAAATGCGGAAAAAAGAGGTAAGAAATCGTAAAATTTCTCTTGAAGTGTAAACAAAAAAATTGCGGGGCGTATCCATTGATTGTCCATTGACCAAAATGAGTAAGTACTTAATAATATAGTGAAACAACTTCACTTTTCAAAACGGGTTTCGTTCAGAAAGTAAAAAGAAACCTGTAACGGGTCGGTCCCATAATTTTTAGTGTGTTATTAAGTATTATCAGATTGCGATCATGGTGAAAAGCGTGGTTATGTATTTTTCATAATAATGGAGGGATTTATTTTCTCCTTGTGAATGTTAAAAAGCCCCGACTTACGAGTTGTAGATCACAGGTTTAAACCCAGCCAGGCGCATTATTTTGACTTCATTTTATCACCACTGCTCTCAAAACGGTGAAGGAAAACAATTACTTCAATGTACGCGGTATAAACGACGAAGCAAAACGCTTAGACCGGACCGTAGAAATTTCAACAAGCTAAGTGTGGATATTCACCGTACGTCGGGTTGTACGATGGTAGAACGGAGATGGCGTAATCAAGTCATGCAGTTCCCGCGCACACTCTCCAAAATGCATCCTGTAAAACACCGAAAGGCTGGCTACTCTACGCCTGTGCTCAAGGCTTTGTAGATTGAACTTAACCAAATAATATATAATACTAGCTGATCCGGCAAACGTTGTTTTGCCTTATAAATTATTTCTAGTTTCTAGAATGGCCATAAAAAAATAGGGGTTGGTGATAAAAAAGTAAAAATTTAGGGATGTATGTATTTTTTAATGCCACATTATAAAAAAAAATAAACAAAATATTTCGTAAAAAAAATTTAAAAAAAAATTTAAGGGTGAACAACCCTTATCACTTAGGGGTATGGAAAATAGATAGTAGCCGATTCTCAGACCTACTGAATACGCATATAAAATTTGGTAAAAATCGGTTAAGCCGTTTCGGAGGAGTACGGTAACTAACATTGTGACATGGTAATTTTATATATTAGAAGATAATATAATATTCCACAACTACCACACCACGCCCTCTAGTTCCAAGCTAAGCAGAGCTTGTGTTATGAGTACTAGACAACTGATAAACTTACTTATATATTTCTAAATACATACATATTATAGATAAATTTCACCCAGACACAGAATAAATGATCGTGCTCATCACACTAACATTTGTCCTGCGTGGGAATAGAAACCACGACCTCCGGCATCGCAGTCAGGGCCAGTAACCACTAGACCAACAGGTCAGTCAAATAAATAAATAAATTATGAATAAATGAAATGTTGATGCAAATAAAGATTTTGTTTTTTTCTTGCTGATTGAGTCCTTCAATTTTATGATTGCAAACGATTTTTTCAATTCATTAAAACAACGGTTTCAGAAACTATGTCCAATCGTGATGATTATTTTGAAGATGGCGCGGGACTAACAAGATTACGCAATTAGAAATTATGTCATAATTTTATCTGTAGGTGTCTTGTCAAAACTATCCAGCGTGCAAGCGAGAAAAAGTAATAGAGGTATACACCATATAGAAGACCGTTAAATTTTGATCGTTTTGATACCGTGGAGGGTCAATCCATGAAACACTATCAATTTGTCAAGATAAAAAGAATTAAGTACTTATTTCCTAAAACTCGAATGAATATAAGTACGCATGTACGAAATTAATTTCTTTATGTAAACGAGTCAATGAGCTTGTACAGTTCATTAGCCTCGCTCAGCTGACGTTTACTTATACATAATTAAAATATATATAATTAAAAGTAATGAAGTCAGTCACTAGAAAAATATTTATTTAATCTATCCACTAATTGAGTAGAATAGGCACAGATTTGTTTATCATCTCCCTTTTTTTTAACAATAACATAATTATATATTATCAAGTCATGTTATTATGCCGTGATAGTTCATAAAAATGACCGATGTCGTAAGCCTAAAGGGTGGACAAGACGGTTGCAAACTGACGTCCCAACAGAGTCGGCCATTGGACCACCAGACGTACGGCAATGCGCCACCGGTACATGGTGGACGTCCCACCTATATGCACAAAGCGTTTTGGGAACACTTTCATTATGCTTACAGCTAAGGAGTGGAATTCCCTGCCGCAGTCTGTGTTTCCTGATGGCTACAACCCGGGAATCTTTAAGTCAAGAGAGAATAGGTTTCTTCTAGGTAAGCGCGCTCCATCGTCGCTTTCCATCAGGTGAGATAGCGGTCAAGCGCGAACCTATTAATAATAAAAAAAAACCTTGCTAGTTTCAATTCGTGTAGACAGCAGTTGTAAACCATGGTTGGGAGGCGAGTTTTCCCAACCGTTGTGACTGATATGCGAACGTGTTGGCGCGTGGTTTGCGTTCGTGAAGCTGCAACACAAACCAAACTACAACCAAGGTGATCTTGGTTGGAACGCTAGTTTGTGACCGTCTGGTCCACCCTTTAGTCATAAGCCTAAACAATATTTTTTTTTTTTTGTAAGAAATCATCAAATAACTTGGGAGCTCGTAAACTCAAAATTATTTATTTCACATACATAATTATTTATTTTACACACATTTGGTCGTTTCCTATGGAGAAGAACCGGTAAGAAACTTCGGAGTTTTTGATATTTCATTTGCGACTTTGGCTTGTTAGGTCTATTATGTACTAATGTACTAATAGCCTCAGTGAAAATGCAGCTTTCTAATGGTGAAATATATAATTTTTGAAATAGGTTCAGTAGTTTTTTCGTTAAATCGTAACATGCAAACAAACGAGACCTCAAATCTTTTCTGTTTATAATATAATTATGGATTTTTAAATCGAAATTTAAAATTTGATTTTTACCTTTTATGACAACTTTTTTTTGTTTACTTTTTTGTCCTCTAATACATGTTTGCGTAATAATCATTTGTTTAGAACATGGATGTATCGTACCTAATGTTTTTATAGTATTTGCAAATGCAAATGTATCAAGTCGACCTTCTTGGTAAAACTTCATTGAGGTAGTCAACACTACCAAAAAAATCAGCTCCATATTACCGAGATCGCGCATGTTTAAATGATGACACACTATATAATAGCGCAAACACCTTGAGATACGAAACTACATCAATTTTACATAAAAAAAACCACTAGGAATCGATTTGCGAATAATTAAAACAGCCACAGATTTTTTTTTAACAAAATACCCGCCAAAAAAACATTCATAGTTACTTAATTCGATTTAAAATTTCGAATTCAAAATATCAAAATTTAAAATTCGAATTTTACTTTTTTTGTCAACGGGCTGTTTTGCGTCACGCTGTGTCTGAGCATTATGGCTTTTAGTACTTTGGGAAACCCAAAAATTATATTTGTATGTCCTAAAGACCATATAACGGGGTCAGCCAGGCAGGATGCTTGTGGATTCAAGGAGAAATCAGTTGCGATTTCAAAATCCTTAAATATTTGATCCATGACTAAGTAACTATAGCTAATATGAATGTCAGTATGTAGAAATTCATTCTACATAACAGTTTTTTTTTACCATATTTTGTTTTGGCAATGGACGTTTTCGGTGTCAACTCTAAATATTTCGAATTTATTTGTTCTCAGTTTGAAAAATAGTTCTTTTCGTTTAATTTTATTCATTACTGAAATTTATTTTTCAATACACTTATTTAAATACCAACTCTTTTTCCAATTGCTTTTAGGCACGCAATTTACTGTTTTTCGCACTAGAGCGGAAAAGTATGGAGAGCTCGCCTTCGCCACAATTGATTGTCTGTACCGTATCAGGCTGGGCGCCAAGTGACTCCCAGCAGTCGCGCGTCAACCCCGTTGATTTATATGTACCTAATAGAATAAAACTTATAACTACTAGGTACTATTTCGTAAATCTATTAAAAAACGTCGTTTGATACACGTGGTAATGACTGAATTAGATCTACGAGTTCTTAAAATATCATCACCATCATCATTTGAGCCGAAAGACATCATGGACATAGGCCTCCCCCAAGTGTCACCACAATGAACGGTCTTGAACGTCTCGCATCCACCAGATTTACGTCCACCTTAAAATATATTTAAAATAAAATATAAATAACTAAATAATTATAAATTTTGTTAGTGTGTAAATATATGTCGATTATTCCAATATTTAACTTTAAATAATCATAACATAAGAATGTGTTTATTGATAAAAATAGAAAAAAAAATCATAAAATACGTAGAAACTTAAATATTAAACTAAACTATAACTAGGTACTTTTAAACTTAACATTCAATAATGCACAATAATTGTCATTAATTCAAAAGATATAAGTTGAGGTATGAGTATCGTAAATCTAAATTTAATAGAATATACTTGTCAATTGTAATTGAAATTAAATTCTTTATTCTAGCTAAAGTTGATAAAAAATAAAAGGACCGTTTTGACATTTGTATTTTGACTACCTAGCGGCTTGTCCGGTGTTGTGTAGCTATTACTAAAACAGCTATTACTTCGCCGAACCTCTATTATGAAATGAAAAAAAAAGTTTATCAGTTGTCTAGTACCCATAACGGCCATAACACAAGCTCTGCTTAGCTTGGGACTAGACGACGTTGTGTGATAGTTGTGGAATATTATAATTTATTATATATTATTATTTTAGTAATGTCAAAACGGGCCTTTTATTTTTCTTACCTTAGTGTTTTTAAAATATTATTATTAAATAAGTAACCGAAATAAAAATGCATGTGTAACAAAAATAATAAGTATTAATATTTTTTGCTACATCGAAATAATTCTACATATGAACACATTTATGTTAGATGTAAGATTCTAATCACGTAACTCATTTCGTGAAGGATCTTGTTGCAATATTTTTTATAACTAGCTTTTGTGCAAAACTTGTACCTATAAATGTGACTATTTTGGTGCACAATTTAAATGATAAATAATATTTTATTTGCAAGTAGGTTAAAAAAAAACTTATTACAAAAAATAACACAAAAAAGTGCCAAATAACTTTAATTTCGGAAGTAGGTGTTGCTATAATAATTTGGTCTCTTCGTTATTTAACACCGACTTTTGATTTTTTTGAAGAGTTCCATTCTATATCTTCCAAGTTTTTTTTTTTTTTATTGTTACGGCAACTTGTTTTAAACATTACTGCCGTTATCTAGTCTTGAGAGCTGCACGGTTAAGAATGATTCCAAGTTCATTATCAAATCAAAACAATATTTCTGTGGGATCAACTTAGGAATATAAACTTTCAATCAAAACAAAAATTTTCACCGGATACCGGTCCACAATTGCTCAAGATAACGCGGTGAAAATACATAAAAAAAATACACACTGACGAACATAGAACCTCCTTTTCGCAGTCGGTTAAAAAGAAACGATCTTACACGTCAATTTATAAATCAAGTCTTTATAAATGTTATTATTTTGGAGCACAAATACAATAAAGTTTATTCATAACTGAAAACTTATAGCAGATAATTGGATCATTTATTAAATAAAACTAAGAACTATTTTCAAGTAACTTTTTTCAAGTTTATTTTGATTCTGCAATAAATTTTTAACCAAAGAGAAAAAAAAAACTTAGAAAGAAGGTAGATAGCCATTTCGTTATTTTTTTACAACAACTTTATTATAACCGTAGTTAACATTTATATTTTATTTTGATAATAAAACTTATTATACAACTGTGTCGTATAAAATTCAATGATTGAACCATTTGAACATAAAATTTTACTACTGTTCGACGATTAAAACATGCGTTCATTTTTTAGTAGCAAATATCGTACCAATATTAATAATTTTCTTTTTTTTTTTTTTGAGGAGCCTTTGTGCTCCATGGCCCAGTAGCTTTTAAGGCCAGGTTCTACACATTTTGAACTTTTTTAAACCTCTGGAAATCCACAAATACAAAAGAGAACACCATGAAAAATTATTAAAATTGACTATTTATGACCAAGCTCCGGGCAAAAATCGAAACATGATATAAATTAGTTGGCTCAATAAAAAAAATCGCGAATCTGGCCCTAATTTACGATTTCAAACGTGTACGAGATTACGTCACGGAAATATTTCGGAAAGTTATAAAAAAACAAAGCTTGTTTTTTAAAAGTGCCTCGTAAAAACAAAAATCTTGAATAGTTTTTTTTTTTATAAAAATAAAACCGCTATCTCGGGCTTGAAAAGTCGACATAGACCCGGGCGGAGTTCATACAAATTATAGTGACTACAACCGGCCATAGATTGACAATATTGACATATAACTTTTTTAAATATTCCCGCAATGCTACCAACATCACAAATCTAACGATTTGAATGTCGGGTACTTCTAAGTTCAAATTGTTACAACTACACTTTTTTGTTTTAGTCTGATAAGGTAGTTATGTTTACGGTTTTTTAGAATTCCGTAACATGAAAATGGTAAAAATAAGAACCCTTTTAGGACGACTTCATGTCTGTCTTTATTTATTATTATTGACTAGCGTTTGTGAGCGACAACGCTCGCGTGAAAGTAGATTTCTCCATACAAACTTCCAATCTTTTTTTTTTATCCCCTTTGGGGGGTTTCGTGAAATCCATTCTCTGTCTCAGTCTAAACCCTATAAGGAACCTACGTGCCAAATTTTAAGCTTGTAGACGTTAAATTTTATTAGATTTCGTGACTAATCAGTGAGTGATATTTCGCTTTTACATAAATAGAAGATTTGTCTATTTTGGTTTGACCACAATCTCTAACATAATAAATTGCTTTTTAATTTATTTGAATTGGTTCTATTTTATTGTGATTTTATTTTATTATCATCATTTTTGACATAGATATGATGAAGGGTTTTTTTATTTTTTAAGTTTTAGAAGTCATAGTCAGTAGGAAAAAAAATGTTACGTTCTAGCATTGTTTTTGGTCAGTCTGCTTAGTTACTAGTTAATATGTATGCTATTATTTTACATGACTGTGATTCACTTTTTCTTCAATTGATTTTTCTCGCTTTTGGTTTTTTTTTTTACGGTAGGTAAAATCATCCAATGACAAATCCCGCCCTTGGGTGGAGCGGGAAGTAGTGTCAGATTCTTACTGACTAAAAACCTACCCTGTTCCTTCCCTGCCTTGGTTCCAGGGCCCTGGTATGCATTTTCATACCTTCCCAGAGCCCCAGACTAGGCCTCGACCCTACTGGGCCCCTACGGTTTACTGACAACTCCTTGAGGCGCACGGGAACAGTGCGCGCCGTAAACGACTTGGGCTCGGTCCGGTCTGTTACCGGACAAATGGATAGCGAGCTACCCATTGCCCGCCGTCCGCAAGCCCACGCCTACGGTGGCCGGAAATTTGGATCGGAATTACGGCGGCGGCTGCGGCGTGAGCGCCGTTGCCTGATACGGTCAGCCTCCTCCTTTGCTAGCATTACTGCTTCGCAGAAGGAGGCGACCGCCTGCCACTCCTCTTCGCTCCAGAGCATGGCTTGAACCAAGACGGCGATGCTCTTCCCAAGCGGGGCACACCTCTACCGTGTGCTCCACCGTGTCCACCGGGCGTTCCGCACAGTGACGACACCCGGGCGTCACCTCCGCACGGATCTTGTACAGGTACGGCCCGAAATTGCCATGTTCGGTTAGTACCTGCGCCATGCGGAAGGTTACGACGCCGTGAGGCCTGTCCAGCCACGCCTCAAAGAGGGGCCTTACCGCCTCAATCGTGGCGTGCCCAGCACAGGGTTGCGATAGTCGTTCTCGCCATTTCACCATGAGATCTCGCCGGAACTCTGTCCGCCAAGCTGCGACTTGTCGCGGCAGCGGGGATTCGCCCTGGCGTTGCTTCTTCACGCGCAGATCGTGCATGCGTGCAAGGACTGTTGCCTCCAGATCCCATGGTGGCAGGCCAGCAAGGAGGCTCGCCGCCTCGCGGGATACTGTGCGGTATCCCCGAATCATCCGTATGGCCATGACCCTCTGGCAGGCGTTCAGCAGGGCCGCCGGTCGCCTTCGCAACGTCGGCGCCCACACCGGCGCCCCGTAAAGGGCCATGGACCGAACGATGCCAGCGTGGAGCCTCCGTCTCGCTCTTGGTGGAGCGAGAGGAGGTATTAAACTTTTACTGATTAAAACCCACACTGTTTTGTTCAATTGACCTTTGGATGGACTACGGTAATTTTTTTAAGCAATCTTGTAGCCCATTTTTATTTACTGATAAAGTCTTTATTATTATATTTACAGAGATATTTGATATTTAGGAAACTTAGTTAAACTTAAAAAAAAACTAACTACCTATGTACTTATAAAGCAAAAATACACTCAGGCGTCGAAGTTCTCTTCTCGCTGTCATTCGGAAACGTCAGTAAAATGTTTATTTTACTGATTAGTAAAATAAAATGAATTAGACAAATTAAAATTTAAGATGGCAAAAAAAATCTATGGTACAGAACCCTCGGTCGAACTTACTCTTTTACCGGTTTTTTGTTTACAATCAGAAATGGAACCATTAATTACTTAACGAACCAACTCATTATGATTGACAATAATGGATTGTTTTTTTTTTACAATATTAACTAAGTAGGTCTAATGCAAAGAGAATTAAAACGCTAATGACATGGGCTATGCACGGAATTATTCAAAAGAATCCTTTTTTATAATAGTTACTAACACAGATATGTCAAACAGTATGACATATCTATGGTTACTAATTATGTTAAACAGTGTAAACCTTTTTGAGGAATTAGTCTATTTATTTCTAACTTTTGCCAGCGTCTCCGCCCGCTTGAATGTCGGTTTCTCCATACAAATTTCTAACCCTCGTTTTACCCCCTTGGGGGTGGAGTTTCGTAAAATCCTTTCTCAGCGGTTGTCTATACCCTATAAGGAACCTACTTGCCTAATTTTACGTTTATTAAGTGTTATAATTTCTGATATTTCGTGATTAATCAGTGAGTGGTATTTCGCTTTTATATATATTTATAGAGAAGTTAGGTTAAGATGTTATTTACTCGTAAAATGTGACAAAAATTACACATATAAATGTTTTTTTTACAAAGGCATATTTAAAAAAAAAAATAACCACCGTGGCCCTGAAACCCTTAAGGTAACTGAAGAATACGGGTGGCTTTTAGTCTGTAAGAGTCAGACGATATCTTGTTCCACCCAGAGCGGGAGAAGTAATTTAATGACTTCAAAAAAAAGCCTACTGACTCTAGACTAAAGGCACCTAAGATAGGGGTTGGCTTTCAGTCAAATAGGATATAGGCATATTCCATAATATTTTACTCAAAGCATCCCCCGAAAATTTATTAGCACTTACATATTCTTAAGTTGTCAATTTATTTTCATATTTAGGTACCAACATCATCAAATGTTTGTATAAATTGATATTTCTGATTATTTTAATGTAATTTCAAATATCTTTATGAAGGTGAGTAGTATTTAATATTTACTGCATGGTAGTTATTATTTTTCAATGAAGTGTTTTATCTCACAAATTGATAGCTACTATTAAGTTTCAAGTTTATGAATACGAATGCAAATTAGCGATAAGTTTCGTTTTATTTAGTAAGATTATAATATTTTTGTTGCATATAATATTTTTTTTTATAAATAAGCTTAAACGAGAAACAAATATCCTTAGTAAAGAAATAAATAAAATATAAAAATAATTTTGGTACTTAAATTAATAAAACTCCGTTTCCTAAATGTTTTTTCTTCTAAATAAGAATTAACAAAATCCTAAGAAAGGAAAACAATAAAAAAAAAACAAACCTTTGAAAACAAAAACACCAAAAAAAACTAAACTCACAAAACAGTCATAATAACAAAAAAAAGTCCATGCACAAAACTGATAAAAAAAAAATGAAGCACAACAAAAAAAATAAAATCGTATTTTCGATTTAACAATTTAAATTTCGAATTCGCGCGCGCGCCCGGCCTGCCTTGCCGTGGTCTATTGCGAAATGCCGCGTATAACCTTAGCTCGGTAAGTCAGAACCATTCATCTGTCGTACGGCCTCAGTTTAAATTTTAATCCACGAATCGCTACCATCGCTACTTAGTATTATATTATTCTCGTCGAATTTGAATGTCGAAGGGCTGTGAAAAAATATAATGCGCGCGCTTTATGAGAATGTTTTTTTTTAATTTACTTGTTGATACTGTCCGGATTGAGGATGTAAGTAATTTTTTTGAACCTTGTAACATTTTTGTAGTGCTATTTAATATTTTATATTAATTCTGCTTTTATTTTTTTAATTTATACACCTATTTAAAATAATAGATACATTTTTCTATAGAAAAATCTTAAACAGGTTGATAGTCTAAACGCTGAGTGCACATTTTTCTAGTTCCAAAAATCTGTTCATCTTCGGATGTGGTCGTTAATATTCGGGATCGTTCGCTAATCTTCGGGAACGGTCGTGCACTTTTTCAAATATTAAGCCATGTTGTTCCAAAAATTTTACCATCTTATATACCTACTATGTTCTTACACAACTTCTATGTTCTTATCTTATTCGAAGACATGTGACATCCACCAACCCGCACTGGGCCCGCGTGGTGGATTACGGCCCATTCCCTCTCTTAGAGAGGAGGCCCGTGTCCCAGCAGTGGGAACATTAAAAGGCTGATGATGATGATAATGATGTTCTCACAAATAATTATTTGATGTTGTTTTGATTTTATCTAAAAGACTTATTTAAAACCTCGATATTTTTTAAAATGATTTAAACTTGTGCTTAACTGCGATCCAATCTGATGGTAAGCAGTAATGCAATCGATGATGGTGAAGCGGACAAGTTTATTAATAGCCTATTCAGTATTTTAGGCATGAACAAGTAATAAACATAGAAACACACATACATACATGATTGATGCAATTCAATATCTCATGAATCACAATTTACGCGCCGCGTTTGTTTTTAAAATACGACTTTTAAAGTAAAATAATATCTACAATGTATTAAATAAACACGTAAAATACTTGAAAGATGAAAGGATTACATCAGTTGGTGTTAGAAGGACACGACACTTCGACGTTGGTTTTAGACTTTGATGCAATATCTGCTGTCTCCTTTTTAAAGTGAACGCTTATCCGAACGAATCAAACGCGTCGAACGAATCGAAAGAATTTTTAATCGACTTTGAAAAGGAGGAGGTTCTATGTTCGGCTGTATTTTTTTTTTTTTGTATGTTCACCGATATCTCGGTCAATTGTGGTCCGATTTAGATTTTTTTGTATTGATTGAAAGATTATAGTTTCGAATTAGCCCCATAAAATATCGTTTTGATCTGATGATGAACTTCGAAGATATAGAACGGAACTCTTCAAAAAATCATAGCAGGTCTGTCGTTTTTATATGTATGTTCACTGATATCTCGATCAATTGTGGACCGATTTGGATTTTTTTCGGTTTTGTTTAAAAGATTATACTCCCGAATTGGTCCCATATAAATATTGTTTTGATCTGATGATGATCTTCAAAGATATAGAACGGAACTCTTCAAAAAAACAGCAGAACTGTCGTAACAAGTAAAATTGCTTGTTTTATACATGTAGTCGGTGACTGACTGAAGGAAGAAGGGGATACATAGTACTGATCTACCGATGAAGACGGAAGGTAGGTAAGAACCGGAATGCTGTAATAAATCAGAGTATCCTAGCCGTTTTTGGTATTATTAGAATTGTCATGATGATTTGATGATGGAACCGAATGGCGGAAGACATCTATTTAAGTTAGGCTGCGGGTACTAAAACTAAAAAATGTGAAATAAAAAACTTTTTACAAAAAAAAAAAACGTTGAAGTCGGTTGGACTTCAATGTAAAAAAAAAACCAAACACAAAAAGCAAAATAACTTGATTTTGGGAAGTCAGTTTTTTACAACGAAGAGACTAAACAATTATATAAACACAGACTTCCGAAATTAAAGTTATTTTGCATTTTTTGTGTTTCTTTTTTACATTGAAGTCCAACCGATTTTTTTTTTGTAAAAAGTTTATAATTTCACATTTTTAGTCAGTTATAATTTTTTAGTAAAAATTTTTTTTCTTTATGCTGGAGTCTTTCCAGGTTCGGACGATTCGACGCGTTCAAGTGTGCGAGTTTTCATAGGATTTATTTTAAAGAATTCAATTTTTTTTTTCTTTCGGTTCGTTCGGCGCGTTCGGTTCGGACAAGTGAGCGTTCACCTTTATCCGAACCGAACGCGCCGAACGAACGTTTATCAATGCATCCTTTATTATTTTTATGTTCGATAATAAACGATAATTATTTTTTAAATTAATATTATTAATTTTCTACTCTCTCGCGGTCGACGCTGCGGCCAGAAGCTAGTCATTGTACAAACCTTTTTTCATTTGTTTTTTTTTTTTAAATCAAATATGGACTTTATTATTATATTCACAGAGATATTTAAGAAACTTAAAAAAAAACTAAGTAGGTATTTATAACTAACCTAACCTAACTATGTAGACATCAGTTGTTACGAAGGTTAAATGCCGGTTTAGTAGAGGAGAACTGTAATAACCACAAACAATAACAAATTGTTCCGATCAACTTGGTCCAAAACACAGTTATCAACATTAGAGTTTCGTTTCCGTATTACTTGGGTCGTCAGAATCACTTCACTTAGGTACTCGTAGATTGCACTTGAATTGCAGACGAATTCAAACTGACTCGTTTCCGGTCGGGGGCGCGTATTTTTACTTAGAGCCAGGAACATTCCAGATAAAGACGTTTCAAGGGCATTCCAGAACTACATCATCATCTTCCTGCCCTTTTTCCCATGTTATTTGGGGTCAGCGCAACACGTTTTCTTCTTCCATTCTGCCCTGTCACCCGTCATGCTATCACTAACTTCCTTCTCTTTCATATCACTCTTCACACAATCCATCCATCTTTTCTTTGGCCTCCCTCTCCCTCTCCATCACTCTCCTCTCATTACAGAACTACATATAATACAAAAACACAAAATAAACTTAGGCGTCGAAGTAATCCTCTACATCGCTGTTATCCGGAAACGTACCCAGAAGACTGGCAGCATTGCCACGTTGAATGGCAATGCTGATTCTTTGGGCAATGAACGAGCCAGCCCCTGGTCTGGGTTTTTTTGTTAAATTGGAAATTTCTACACACAGTTTTAGTTTGATAGATAAGACAAGCGTAAGTTACAGTTCAGACAGATCCACTGTACGGTTTCATTGTGATCCTAAAATTAATGTCAAGGTTTTTCACAAGGATTTGAAAGACAGGCCGTAGACCGCTAATAGATCTTATTGTGATTATATTATACTAGCACTTTACCCGCGATTTCAGTCGCGACATGGTTTTTATAAAAAATTCGTTCTTCATAAAAAATCGGGCAAGTGTGAGTCGGACTCGCGCACTGAGGGTTTCATACAAACTACCTATGAAAACAGTTTAATTCCCGAATTGACTTCTGAAGATTTTTCCGAATCACAGTTTTTTTTTTGTGACGTAACTCAGTTTTTTTCCTATACTTATACTATAAGACCTTGCTTCTTGCCATATTTCAGGATTCTAGGTCAACGGGAAGTACCGTCAAGCAATGGGTGGCTCACCGTCCGGCCGTCCGGTAACTGACCGGACTGAGCCCAGACGTCAGCAGCGCGTAGTGACTCACGCGGTCCTCAAAGAGATGTCAGCAAACCGTAGGGGCCCCACCAAGACCCATGCCCGCAAGCAAGGACCGCGGGGAATCTCTGAAATGAAAACCCGTAGTCCTAGCACAGAAAGGGCTACTGAGAAACACAGGTATGGTTTTAGTCAGTAAAATTCGACTGTAACGAAGCAAACGCGCAAACGGCTTCGTTTATGGAAGCGCGGCGCGTTGCACGGCGCGTTGGGCGATCTGTCGTACATTGCCATTTGTTTGTGTTTGCGCGCGCGATGACGCGGCCCGCTGCCGCAATGTACGACGAACGCCCAACGCACCGCGTCTCCGTAGTCCGTAAACGAAGCCTTACGCGCTTCAACATCGCGACTGTATAAACGCAAACGTTGTTACATAATGTTCACCAAGTAGATAATCTCTCTTTATTAAATGGTTGCTGATTTTTATGTTGCTTTTACGTGGGAAGTCAAAATGTGAGCAACGAAAGCAGCGTCAATATATCCAATATCTTTCTCGACTTCTTAGATAAAAGCAACATCAAAAACGTGACTAATGTTGCCTTAACGGAGTCCATCTTTCAACTGTGGCATTTTTGTTCAGTTACTGAATCGCGTTTGCATCGCGACAGAAGCGTGACAGTATTGCGTTTGCATCGCGACTGATAATTGTGATGTGGGTGAGGGCAAACAGCTTGCGACTTCGTAACTGTAAAAATAAAAATGGAATGGCTATACCTATTTAATCTTTTAAAATAAATAATACTCTTTTTTAAAGTTCCTACTCTTTATTTACCTCTTTTGAAATCAGATATATATAGCTTTGAATGTTATACAAAGCACAGGTCCGATCGTGTGTGGAGTACTGCAGTCACATGCAGCTGGTGCTGCAAAATGCCACCTAGCAGCTTTGGACTCGGTGGAAAGGCGTGCGAAGAGGCTAATTGGTGATCCAGATTTGGTTAAGTCTAATCTTCAAAGCCCTGGCTATGCGTAGGGTAGCCAGGCTTTCGGTACTTATTTTACGGGCTGAATTTTGGAGAGTGTGCGCGGGAATTGTATGACTTGATTCCACCATCTCAATTCTACCATCAGACAACCCGCACTGCGAGTATCCACCCTTACGTTGTTGTTCCCGCACGCCTCAAGGAGTTGTCAGCAAACTGTAGGGGGCCAACAGGGCTGAAGCCTACTGGGGTCAAAGGGTATGTGAAAATGGCACCCGGGGCCCTGGGACCAAGGCAAAGAATGGAACGGGGTAGGTTTTTAGTCAGTAAGAGTCTGACACTACTTCCCGCTCCACCCAAGGGCGGGATTTGTCATTGGATGATTTTACCTACCATAAAAAAAAACCCTTACGTTGTTGGCTCGCGGACGGCGGGTATTGGGTAGCTCGCTGTCCGTCCGTCCGGTAACAGACCGGTCCGAGCTCAAGTCGTCTACGGCGCGCACTGTTCCCGCGTGCATCAAGGAGTTTTATTTTTTTTATTTTTTTTTTTTATTTTATTAGGGACAAAAAACAGTTACATGCTAGAGAAAATACAAGAAAATCTTTAAAACTAGATGCACAAACATGTAACCCACTCCAATGTCCACATATAAACATAAAAATATGAGAAGTGAAGGAGTGTGGTAAGAGTTAATAGAAAACATTGCCTTCCGCGAAAGCTTTTTGTATTACAAAATAACTTGTTTCCCAATTAATGTTATATATAATATAATTCAATTCTATTATTCTCAATTCCATTTAATTTAAATCAACATTTTTTAAATTAATTCTGTATTTTCCAATTTCCGGCCACCGTAGGCGCGGGCTCGCGGACGGTGGGCAATGGGTAGCTCGCTGTCCGTCCGTCCGGTAACAGACCGGTCCGAGCTCAGGTCGTCTACGGCGCGCACTGTTCCCGCGTGCCTCAAGGAGTTGTCAGCAAACTGTAGGGGCCCAGCAGGGCCAAGGCCTACTGCGGCCAAAGGTTATGTGAAAATGTCACCCGGGGTCCTGGGACGAAAGCAATGAATGGAACGGTAGGTTTTTAGTCAGTAAGAGTCTGACATTATTTCCCGCTCCACCCAAGGACGAGATTTGTCATTGGATGATTTTACCTACCATAAAAGAAAACCCTTACGTTGTTGAAACCTCTAGGGTTCGGACTAGGCGTTTCGCCTCGTCGTTTATACCGCGTAAAATCAAAATCAATCAAAATCAAAATCAACTCTTTTATTTCAAATAAACCATTTACAGGCACTTTTGAATAGTCAAAATGTCTGTCAGTCAAAAAAAAAAGTGAAGCTAAATTGCACGTTCCAAAGCGTAGATCTCTATGGAGAAGAACGTGCAAGAAACTCCATGGACACTATTTTAAAATCATTTTACAGCGTACATCGAAGGACTGGAACAATTTTCCTGCTACGGTCTTCCCATCAGATTTACCTATAATTGAGTGTCTTCAAGGCTAGAGTGAATAGGCTCTTAATAAGTGTACAATAAAGTTATTCTATTCTATTCTAATTAGTCGCAATCGTGCAATCTAGCATCACTTTTTTTTTTTGCCTGACCGTCTTTTTGACTATTCAAAAGTGCCTGTGAATGGTCTATTTGAAATAAAAGATTTTGATTTTTATTTCTATCCTACTCTATTTCTTACAGTAAAAGTTGGAGAGATACAGAGCTCGGGAGAGATACAGCGATTCTATAAAATATGATAAATTACTTATCATATTTTTTATTAAATAGGCATAGAGCACAGTAAGAAAAGAACACACACTATGTAGACGACAGCGTCATAGGAGATACTGATAGATTGTGTTGCATACAGATCTTAATTGTAATATTCTAGCCGTAAGCCATCTGCGATCATTAATCAGCTTTAATATGTCATTAAATCATAGATGAAGTTATGGAACGTACAGTTGTCTTTATTCTACGCTACTATGAGGGGCTTGTGGCAAAGTAGGTGCAAATGATGATCTTCAAGGCTACAATGGACTTGAATAAACTTTATTGTACTCCAAAATAGTAACAAACCTTATGCACAAACTTAAATCTATGGGTACAATGGCGGTCTTATCGCTGACAGCGGTATCTACCAGACAACCTTAGGATGGACTTTATGAACTTAACATAAAAAGTATATCTATATATGTTCGTGGCCAGATCATAGAAATTGATCACTTCATGATATTTTACGTTTTGCTTGCTATACTTACAGCATTCACTAAAGCGTATAACAAGCCAACAATCTAAGAACCAAAACAATTTGATACAAAAATTTATCATTTCTTTAGTGCTGTACAAAAAAAAATCGAATTTAGGTTATAAAAGTATAGTATAATTAGTTAGGTATTTGCAATTATTTCATATTGAAACACTCGAGATACAAAACTACGTCAATTTTATTTCACAATATCCACTAGGAATCAATTGGTGAATAATTAAAACAGACAGTGAACTTCACTCGAAAAAATCCCGCCAAAAACCCTTAGTAAGTTTTTAATTTGACAGCACTGACAGCTCTTTGACAGCCGCGGGCTATGTTTTATACAGAAGGAAAGCTTACAATAAATAATTTCTTTTCTGCAATTATAAAGCTATGCACTACTTTCTCTTAATTATGAAAATAATTATTTTTACCAGTTTTTTTTTTGTAAAATGCCAAAGACTTTTTATTTTGAGGTAACTTTTGTTTTTAAACAAAATACAACACTTCTTTTTCTCAAAAATCGTAAAGTACGAAACAATAACTGTTTGTTTTTCTGAAACTGCGCGTAAACGATTCCCTTTCAACTTATCAGTCATTGACAGCACTTTCAAACTTCCTCTAATTATACTAATTTATCACTTTATTCTCGGCATACCACACATTCATCTCAACATTCTCATCTCCGCTACATGCAATCTTTTTTATCCGTCTTTTCCACAGCCTAACATTCTGATCCAGACAGCATCACAGGTCCTGTAGATCACGGACTTATAGATCTCTTCAGCTTGAAGGGCACTCATGGGTCAAAGCAGTTGGCGTTAGCCTAGAGGGCTTCTACTTTTGAAAAAGTATACATGGCGTTGACGTCTACCGTTTGACGTTGAAACCTAATTAATGTCATTAACGCGTTTTGACAGTTGCCTCGACTAACGACCTGTCCACTCAATGCTGAAATCTGTAAACGAAATCTGGCACAAATAAGAATTAAAAAAATAGTAGTCACTTTTCTAAAATCACTTTTACTAACGCGCTTCATAATAATGGCAACACCATAATGTCATTCCAGCAAAATTCTATTACGAGATCACTGACCAACCAATGATCGGCCATTATGAATTTAGCAGATTTCGAACTTTTAGCAAAATGACAATGGGATCGTGTTGGAATGACGAATTTTTAAAAATATCAGACTTGGGCCCCAGGTGAACGTTATTTTAGAAAAACCCTCATTGATCCAGTACTGTTCAAGCCTAGTATAGTATAATAATAATAATAATAATAATTTTCATTCATGGTGTTTTAATTCTTAAAATATTAATTTCTGAGCTCATATTTACCCAAATTTTACAACAATAAAGTAACAAGCAAGATATACACAATAAAAACTTCCCAAAACAAACAATAGTGAAAATCAACAAGATCAGAAAAAAATGCAAGACAGACCAATGACATATGTCATTATCATTACAAATACGATGAATACAAAACCGAAACACGGAATGAAACTATAAATATAAACATGTTGACGCGAGCAGCTGCCAGACGCGCACGCCCATCACCTCCGGCCTCGTCGCTCAGCTCCGCCTCGCTGCCGCCGGAACCCAGCCTCACTGTGAGTGCTGTGACACCGGCCGCGGCAGTTGCGTCGAGTTCCAGCGACGAGTTCTTCTCTCCGCCGACGACACCACCACCTGCGCGTCGACGAAGAGGACGCCGGCCGCCGAGCGGCTTAGGACCTCGAGGCCCACCGGTCTCTGATAGGGTCCCAGCTCCCGGCGGAAGTGTGCAGCGCATGCGATGGACGCAAACCATCAACGAAAACGTCATGCGCGCATACTATGGGGCTACAGAGGGAGGAAACAACCTGACCGCGTACCGTGTTCGGATGCTCTCTCTGTTTCAGGTGCTTGAGCCAGCCGTCAACGTGTCAACCCAACGACTGTCGGATCAGGTACGGGTTATCCAGCGTAATCATATGTTGGATGATACTGTGCTTGATCGCCTCCGTATGGAAATGAGTAGCCGTGTCATTGCTCCTCCGTCGCAGTCTGTGGTACCAGATGAGGTACCACCGTCCAACCAAATTCCCAGCCACGCTGACGAAGGGAGTACTGACACGGCTGCTAACGTAAGTACCCAGTACAATAGCGAACTGAGGAGTGCTTTGGAGTGTGCGATTCGGGAATATCGCAACATGTCACCCGAACTTAGGCCTCGCTTACCTCGTTTGCCCATGCATAACAAGAATAGGGCGCTGGTGGCTGCTCTGGATTCGCAGTTGTCTGACTACTTTGATGACTGCGAAGATCTCACCGATACACACTCGATAATGTACTGCACGGCCGTAGCGGCGTGTCGTGTAGCTCACGTCAAATTCCCTACCAGTGACGTAGCTACACGACCCAGACCAGCAATGCCGGCCTGGCAGTGCAGGATCGAGCGTCGTATCGCTGGGGCCAGAGCACTCATCGGCAAACTTTTCTGCTTCAGGCAGGGCAACACTCGCCCAAGAGTGATGCGCTTTGTGAGACGGGCATTTTCGGGGACTGATATCAATCCCCGAGACTATATGTCACGAGTCACAGAGCGCATCGACTTCCTGAAGCAGAAGGTGTATGCATGGGCAAACCGTATCCGTAGGTATAAGCGGCGGGTGGAGCGATACACCCAGAATCGCATATTCCGAAGTAACGAAAAGTGGGTGTATAGGACTTGGGAGCGACCGGAACAAAGTGTGACTGATACGCGCCTCCCAGATGATGACGCCATGACTTCATTTTGGCGCAACATCTGGTCGGTGCCTGTCAGTCATACTGAAGGTGGTTGGATTCGAGAGGTCGAGCGAGCGTGCGAATCAATACCAGAAATGGGGGCAGTCACAATCAGCCCCCAAGATGTAGCCCGTGCAGTCCGTCCGTTGCCTAATTGGAAGTCTCCAGGGCCGGACGGACTGCACAACTTTTGGATAAAGTGGCTCACTAGGTCGCACGCTCGTTTGGCATCTCAATATCAGACCGCCTTGGAGTCTGGTTTGCTACCCGAGTTTTTTACAACAGGAGTTACCCACTTGCTCCACAAATCTGGTAGCACCGCGGAACCCAAAAACTATCGGTCAATTACATGTTTGCCGACTGTTTATAAAGTTCTTACATCCATTTTGAGAGGTAAGATCAACTGCCACGTAGACAATAACGCTATTATGTCTGCCTCTCAGAATGGATGTAGGAATGGGTCCCGCGGTACTAAGGAGCTACTCCTCATCGATATGGCCATTAGCCAACAGGTTCGGCGTTCCCGAAAGGATCTGTCGACATGTTGGATAGACTATAAGAAGGCCTACGACTCAGTTCCTCATACATGGCTCATGAGGGTGCTAGAATTGTACAAAATTGATGCAATACTACGCACCTTCCTGATGTCATGTATGAGGCAATGGAGGACGGTCCTTCGCTATCCAGGATGTCGACATATTCGAAGGAATAGCGAACCGGTAAGGATCGAGCGAGGTATATTCCAGGGTGACAGTTTGAGTCCGCTTTGGTTTTGCCTAGCCTTGAATCCTCTGAGCACACTGCTGGAGAATTCAGGTCTAGGCTACCGGTTGAAGAGAGGTGGTCAGGTTATATCTCACCTCCTTTACATGGATGACTTGAAGCTTTTTGCCCCCAACAATCTGCAACTGATGGAGCTACTGAAGGTAACTGAAACCTTCAGTAGTGCCATCAGGATGGAGTTTGGTGTGGACAAATGTGCAGTCATGCATGTAAAGCGAGGGGAGGTTGTGGAATCCGTGGGTATTCAACTCACGGATTCCATTGGCCTGAGATCCCTCTCTCCAACCGAAACTTATAAGTATTTGGGTATGTCGGAAGCCCTAGGCATCAATATCACTGACATGAAGCAATCGTTGAAGGAGCGCTTCTTTGGACGCCTGAGGAAGGTTTTCAATAGCTTTCTTTCAGGCGGAAACAAGGTGCGCGCCTTCAACGGTTGGGTCATGCCGGTATTGATGTACTCTTTCGGCGTACTCAAATGGACTCAAACGGAACTTGACGCCCTGGATAGGCGGGTCCGAACACTGCTGACTGCATACCGAATGCATCACCCACGATCGTCGGTGATGAGACTGTATATCCCGCGGAAGTGTGGCGGTCGAGGTTTTTTAAATGCCAAGACCCTTCACAACCGCGAGGTATGCAGTCTCAGGGAGTATTTCCTAGCTGCCGACGTGGGTATGCATCGAGATGTAGTGGCAGTGGACAAGGGACTCACCCCGCTCTCCTTGGCTAAGGAGAACTGGCGCAAACCGGTAGTGCTTGACACTAACGATCGCAGGGAAGTATGGCAGAGCAAGGAACTTCACGGACGCTTTTTCCGGGCCCTTCACGGGCCCGATGTAGACCAATTGGCGTCCGTAGCTTGGCTGCGTTTCGGTGACCTCTTTGGGGAAACCGAAGGTTTTGTCTGTGCAATTATGGACGAAGTTATCATGACGAATAACTACCGGAGATTTATTGTGAAGGACGGCACGGTTGACATCTGTCGGGCGTGTCACCGTCCGGGAGAATCAATTCGTCACATTATCTCCGGTTGTTCTCGTCTGGCTAACGGCGAGTATTTGCATAGGCACAACCTTGTAGCCAAGATTATCCATCAGCAACTTGCTTTGAAATACTCTCTTGTGGGATCGGAAGTGCCGTACTACAGGTATGAGCCCGACCCAGTTCTTGATAATGGTCATATCACGTTGTACTGGGATCGGTCCATCATCACTGACAGGACTATTGTAGCCAATAAGCCTGATATAGTGGTGGTGGACCGAAACGAGAGGCGTGCAATGATTGTTGACATATCCGTCCCGCATGACGAGAACCTCGTGAAAGTCGAGAAAGATAAACAAATCAAGTATATTGACTTGGCTCGCGAGGTTGTCGACATGTGGGAAGTGGATTCGGCGATCATTGTACCGATAGTCGTGTCGGGTAATGGCTTAATAGCCAAGAGCCTCGACCAACACCTTAGGAGGCTCTCGTTAGGCGGCTGGATCAAGGGCTTGATTCAGAAAGCGGTACTCCTGGACACGGCTCGTATTGTTAGGAGGTTCCTTTCTCTGGAGCCCTGACCGCCGGTAGCTTGGACCCTGTTCCCGATACCGGTGGGACACTATTTTTTATATTTTTAAATGTTTTTTTTTTTTATGTATGTTAAAAATATTTAAAAATTTAAAAAAAAAATGTGATACAATAAATAAAGGGAATAATAATAATAATAAAGCTTTATTTATAATCCATACAATTTTTTTTTTTTTGTTTTTGTTATATTATATTTACAATAAATCTAAAGACAAATTTGGAATGATAATGATTATTTTAAATAATTATATCTGCTCAATGTTATATAAAATTATTTTCCATATGTATTAATTATATTATAAATTATTTGATAATTGGTAAATTATTATTGTATGGACCCCCTTCGGGTAAAAGCCTCCTCCAAGGTATACCACTTTAATTTATCTTTAGCAGCGTTTATCCAATCCTTGCCTGCTATTTTCTCTATCTCATCTGCCCATTTGGACTGTGGGCGGCCTCTCGCTCGTTTACCCTGCCTAGTATAGTACGCCGCCATAAAAAAGCTTAAAAACAAATAAAGTTCAACCCACAACAATCACCACTATATTATAAGTATTATGAGTGAAAATACCAAAAACACATGATGGTCCTTTACATGCGCAGTCGGATAATCAGGTTTCAAGAGTGACCTTATGCGCTCCAAATACTTGACCATTAACAATAATCAAAAAAATAAAAGCGAAAAACTGGAGCGATGGCGTGAAGGATCGTTCATACAAGGAGAGATTCTCGCTCGGCCAGAGTCGAGAATATTCAGCTATATCCGTGTCGTGACTCAATAAAAAATCACATGACTTTTGGTGGGATTTCGTCGAGTGCTGTTCTTAGTTTTTTTTTTATTTGATGTAGTTACGCAAGACCCAAGCGAACCTGGCGTTCGCACACATTTTGTCGTTTCTAATTACGGTATTCAAATGAATAAACTAGTGCTTGACTGCGATCCCACCAGACGTAAAGTGAAGGTTCTTCGACTTAAACTAACTGTTAAAGCGATGGCGCTATATAGGGTAGGCGATACCTTCATACCTCTTACTCTCTCACATGACTGATATTGTGGACCTAAGTGACGCAGCCGTGAGACACACAATGTGTCAGTATTCTTTTTGTTGTCTCGTGTCATCGTGTGTCAAATAAAACATTTTCTTTTTTCTTTCTAATACCAGTTTTCATTATTCGCAAATTAATTCTTAGTTATAAATATATATATAGTTTCAAGATTGCGTCATTTATCTTTGTTTCAAGATTGCGTCATTTTGCAAAAATAAATTGTTTTTCTTTCTTTTTTATTTATAAAGTGGGTAATGTTAAAATCTTATCTCTAGTAGGCAACCGTAGGGGCCCAGGGTCTGAATGGAAGGTTCTGCCTCGGCAACGAAAGAACAGGAGTGGGTTTTTAGTCAATAAAAGTCTGACACTATCTCCCGCCCATCGGCGGCAGCGATCTCTCTCGCCGGGCATTGGTCCAGGCCATGATCCGGAGTGAGGAGAGATGGCAGGCGGTCGCCTCCTTCTGGGAAGCAGTAATGCTAGCAAAGGAGGAGGCCGACTGCATCAGGCAAAGGCAACGGGGCGCTCGTCCCAGCCACCGCCGGGATTCCGATCCCGATTTCCGGCCGGCTTGCGGACGGCGTGCAAGTGCGATCGTGTATGGAGTACTGCTCTCATCTTTGGGACGGATCTGCCCGATACCAGCTTGATGCGCTTGAGACTATTGAGAGGCGAGCCAAGAGGATCATTGGCAATGATGCACTCGTCGAGTCGAGGCTTCAAAGTCTTGAGCATCGACGCCGAGTTGCTAGCCTGTCGGTTTTCTACCGGTTACATTTCGGGGAGTGTGCGTCGGAATTGCATAGCCTAATTCCGCCTAGCCCGTTCCATCATCGGACTACCAGACGTACGGCGTTGCGCCACCGGTACATGGTGGACATCCCACCTATACGCACAAAGCGTTTTGGGAACACTTTTATTATGCGTACAGCTAAGGAGTGGAATTCCCTGCCGGAGTCTGTGTTTCCTGATGGCTACAACCCGGGAATCTTTAAGTCAAGAGTGAATAGGTTTCTTCTAGGTAAGCGCGATCCATCGTCGACCGTATCGTCACTTTCCATCAGGTGAGATAGCGGTCAAGCGCGAACGTATCAATAATAAAAAAAAAAAAAAAAAAAAAATGGGTAGCAACGCTGTCCAATCATCCGGTAACCGACTGGACCGAGGCCAAGTCGTCGACGGCGCGTAACAGTACGCGCCGTCTCAAGGAGCTGTCAGCCAACCTTAGAGGCCCTGGGGTCTGCTGGGGTCAAGGGCCGTATTCTGAGAGGAAGGCTTAGCCCCGGTATGTTAGGCAACGAAGGAACGGGGTAGGTTTTTAGTCAGTAAGAGTCTGACACTATTTCCCGCCCCGTCCAAGGGTGCGGATGTGTCATTGAGATGTCATGTAGGCAAATTATTTGCCTTTTACGTGGGAATTCATCCATTCTAGTTGGAGCTATGTAGATTGAGTGTCAAAAATTACAGACTAAAGCCTGATTGTGTCCTTTCAGTGACCCTTTTGTTGGGCCACCTTAACTCTTACAAACAATTGGAAAAAATATCTACAGACACTTAGGTTATTGGGTTCAGCCATATTTCTTTCCTGTGCAAATACGCCGATACGTAATTTAGTTCCGAGAATAAAGTTTTTTTAAAAGGAGGAAGTCATACAAGGTGTCACTGTTATGATATGAGAAGGCCATGGTCGACTTCCGAAATGAAAACCAAAAAATAAAAATGAAAAAAATATGTTTACAATAAAATTTCAAAAACAATTCATTGAAACATTTTCGGAAGTGGTTCCTTAAAAGGTGCGACTTAAAAATATTTTAAAATTACCAACTTTTGAAATTAAGTATCCGCGTAGAAGCAGGTTTTTCAAAGTCAAAGTCAAAGTCAAAGCCATTTATTTGCATTAAATGTGGTGTAAGAGATGGTGACATATAATATATTAGCACAAAGACACATTTCGCCATGAGTTGGCATACAAATATTAAAGTATGATATGAGGTAACGTAACATCCAATTAAATACAAAATTTCCTTCTAGGAAAAATATCCTTCTGATCTCAGGACATTCAGATATTATTTTTTAGGATATTGTCACTTATGTGAACAAAATAAAAGCTTTACAAAATTAAAAATTGGAATTTCTTATAAGTATCCATATTAAGTTTTTGAAGCACAAAATTAAATAACCAATTTTAAAATATAATAAAGATAATAACAAAAAATAATAATTATTATTAGATACAATTTGGCATAAGTAGCAACAAAAAAAGCAGTGGATCCTGCAACAGCAAGACAGTACAAAACGATCTACAACACATTTCTGTAATGGTAGGATTGACAAGAACCATTTTTTAAAAATTCGGTCAAAGAATAAAAACTTTGTGAAATGAGCCACTTTTTGAGTACTTTGCAAAATTTTCCGTAAGGAAGATCAGTTATGAAGTTTGGTATCGAGTTATAAATAAGTGGGGCCATGTACACACAACTACGTCTAAATAATTCTACTTTTGGTACTGGCAATTGTAAATGGTAGTGCGTGACTTTTCGTTTTTTATTATTGTTTGTTGTTTTAAATATTAAAGAATTAGTTTTAACAAATTTAGCAATTTCATATATATAAATACAAGGAACTGTGAGAAGGTTGTGTGATTTATACACTGGTCTGCAAGAGTCAGTCCATTCCATATTGAAGATTGCACGAATACATTTTTTTTGGGCTAGTAGTACTCTAGAGACTTCGGAGGAGTTTCCCCAAACAATGATACCATATCGGATTACAGAGCAAACATAGGCATGATATACCATTAATGCGGTGGGTCGAGACGTTTCGTTTTTAACCTTTTTTAAAGCGAAAACGAATCTATTTATTTTCATACATACTTCATCAATATGCTCCCTCCACGTGAAATGTTCATCAAGAGTTATACCTAGGAATTTTGTTTTATGTATCTGTTCAACTATTTGATCTTTATGTGCTACTTGAAGATGAATATGTTTACTCTTTTGTGTTTTAAAATTTAATATTTTAGTTTTTTCTACGTTGACTTTCAAGGCGTTTCTGTCTAACCAAGTAACTATTTTATCCAAACTAGCATTTATATTAGACTCATGTGATTCTTTATTTTTACCATCTAGGATAACTGTTGTATCGTCAGCAAACAAAACACAATCTTGATCTACTGTTTGCGGAAGATCGTTAACGTATACAAGGAATAATGGTGGTCCTAAAATGCTTCCTTGGGGAACTCCATAGAAATTTGGTCGAGGTTGGGAGTCAAAGTTGATGAGACTGTTCACTTTGTCATCAAATTTCGTAATTCTCGTGATCTGAGTTCTGTTCGTTAAATACGATTTGAACCATTCCAAAGCTGGGCCCCTTATACCAATATTACATAATTTACTAATAAGAATGGGATGATTTACGAAGTCGAACGCTTTACTGAGGTCTAAAAATAGAGCCGAGGTTACATTTTTGGAGTTGATGTTATTTATTATGGATTTTACTAAGTTAAAGGCAGCTAGTGAAGTGGATTTATTTTTTCTAAAACCGAATTGCTCTTTGGCAAGTATATTATATTTGTCTAGAAAAGAGTGAACTCTTTTGTACATGACTCTTTCAAAAACCTTGGATAGAATTGGAATAAGGGCAATGGGTCGGTAGTTATTTTTGTCTGATTTAGACCCTTTTTTATGCAGTGGTTTTATAATAGATACTTTTAGTTTATCCGGGAAGCAACCTTGTTCTAGAGATAAATTTATAATATATGAAAGTGGTTCTGCTATGAATGGAGATATTTGTTTCAATAGATCTGTAGATATGTCATCATAACCGGTGGATTTTGTATTATTTAATGTCTTTAATATGCTAAAAATCTCCACAGGATTTGTAGGATTTAAGAATATGCTATTATCATTGCTTTTAAAATCTGGTTTATAAGTGTTATTCTGTAAAGTTGCTCTATTTTCAACAATATCAATAAAAAAGTTATTAAATAAATTTGCTATATCTGGCCCTGATGTAGCGATAACACCGTTATCTAATATACCAGGAATATATTCGCGAGTGCTTTCGTTTCCTGTACAGCGTTTAACAATATCCCAAGAAGCTTTACCCTTATTCTTGGAATAAGCAATGTGTTTAAGATTACATAAGGATTTCATATTATGAATACATTTCTTAAATATGTTGGAGTATACCTTAAATCTAGTTTTGTTTTCATTCGTTTTGTTTAAATAATATTTATATCTTAATGTACGTTTAGTGCTACTACTCATTTTAATTCCTTTGGTCATCCATTTTAATGTACTATTTTTGTACTGCTTTTTAACTTTAATGAGAGGGAAGCAAAGTTTATAAAATAGCGTTATAGTTTCGTGAAACAAATCAAAAGCATTGTTCGTGTCCGAAATGTTGTAAATATCGGAAAAAGACAAATTACTTATGTGTTCGACGAATTTTCCAACGTTGTCTTTACTAAGATCATTAACGGTAATGAAATAGTAACCTGATATGGGTTTTTGATTATATTCGAAATTTACAACCTGAGCAGTGTTATGATCAGATAAACAAACATTATGAGTTCTACCTATTATTTTGGGAATATTACTGATGATATTATCTATACATGTGTTCAATCTGGTGGCCTCTTGAATGTGACACCGCATACCATAATTAGAAATAAGTTCCTTAAATTTTTTGCAATTATTGTCATTACTTAATAAGTTAATATTGAAATCCCCAGCTATTATTATTTTGCTTTTTTTGTTTTGTAATTTAAGCAAGGTTTTATGTAAATTTTCAAAAAATATATTTAGATCAGATGAAGGTGTCCTGTATATACATAATATGATCACACGTACAGATTTTATTTCAAGGCCACAAATCTCAAAATGTTTATCAATGCAAAATTCTGTTACTTCTTTTAAGTCAGTACTTTGAAGATGGTTTTTACATAGTATACATGTGCCCCCTCTCCGTTGATCAGGGCGTGAATAGATTGCACCAACATAGAAATCATTCAGTTTAAGGTATTTTTCTTCCCCTCTTATAACAAAATGTTCGCTCAGACATAAAACATCAATATTTATATCAGAATCATGCATGTCATTAATAGTTAAATCAATGTCTAGTAGTTTGTTTAAAGCCCCTGCAATATTTTGATGCATAACTGAAAAACTACTTCTATAATATTGCTTACTACTTTTGTTATGTTTTTTATTAGTTACGAAAAAGCGGTTCTTCACTTTCAACAACCTTCTCTGTGGGAGTATTTATAGGTGAGATTTGTGGATTAATAATCTTAGAAAAATAATATGGAATAGTGCCTTTAAGCGGCCGTTTTAAAGGTTCGAACGAGTTGACTATTGGGTGTGACAGAGTTTTTGTATTTTGTTGTAATAATTTTTCTGAACTCTTAGCGTTCGCCGATATTCCTACGTTATTATTATAAAAAAGGTACTCTTTGTAGTACTGTACATTATTTATTTTAGAAACAAGTTGCTGTATAACGCCATTGTAACTGTCTGCTTCGATGAAGTTGCAGTTGTGAAAGTTTTTTGAAAGCAATTTCAATTCATAATTAAGTTTACTCTCATTAAGGAATGCATTATACTTAACATTAACAATAAAAATATTACAGTTTTTTAGTAACTTAACTGTAGCAGCCATTTCGGCCATAAATTTAATAGGATTAGAATCATTTCTACCAGTCATTATAACCACGCTGTCATTTTTTGTAAAGTTTTCAGTTAATCTATTACAGCATAACAAGACTTCTTCTGTAGTTGCACCTGGTTTTCTAATTCCTGTTATAGTGTATTTCTTTATGATAAATTTATTTTCTTTTTCCTTCTTCAGTAGCCCTTGCACAATACCTTTCCCTTGATCATCCGACAGAATAAGTATTTTTCCCTTTTCAGGTGTATTACTTATGAGGTTAATAGATCGGTCTTCGTGTAAAGTTGGTTCTTGAGTGTTATCTGTAATTGTAATGGATTTTTTTTCTGTTGAATCTTTACAATAAGTTGTTTTAGTTTCAATGTCTTCTTTATAAATACCCGTGACACTATTTCTGTAAGACGTTTCTGGGGTATGGAAATCGATGTCTAAGTCAAGTTTTCTTGCCGATGGTTTACTTTTATTAGAAAATTTTTTTTTAGAGATTCCTGTATTGCATGACGTGGTTGTATTTTTGGCGTCCGTGCTCGTGATGTACATCTTCTTAAAGTGCTCAGTTCTAATTTTTTCGTCTGCTAGTTGCTGTTTCAACGAAGTATTTTCTACGCCAAGTGTTTCAATTTCAAGTCGTACACTGCATAACTGCTCCTTTAGATGTTCAATGGTATTTTTAAGATGTAACGTTTCATCACTTTTTAGATGTGTAGATAGATCCATCATACTTTTGACGCTTAAGTTTGATGCCAAACTATCAACGGATTCATTGGAGACACGAGAAAGCGAGCGTCGTACGCGGCTTTTTCTAAAAGTAATATTACTGCAGCTTTCCATGTTATTTTGTTTGAATGGTAAAAACATGATTACCTTCTTCAGGGGATTTTTGCTGTTATTGACAAGTAGGTATCTATATACACCGTTTTTAGTCGTTTTAATCCCGCGGAGGGTCGATTCGGTACATGCAATACTATCAATTTGTAAAGATAAACTTAAAATATGAAGTACTTTTTTCTTAAAGTCGAGGTAATATACTTACGCATGTACGAAATTATTTTTTTTAAGTAAAAAAGTCAATGACCTTGTAAGTAGTTGTCGGTCGTTGCGTACTAACCTACAATTCATTGGCCTCGCTCAGCTGACGTTTACTTGAAGAAATTAATTTCGTACATGCGCAAATTAATTCGAGTTTAAAAGATAAGTACTTTATTTTTTAATGTTCTCTTTACAAATCGATAGTGTTTCATGTACTGAATCGACCCTCCGCGGGATTAACACGATTAAAATTTAACGGTGTATTAAGCGAAATAAAACTTAATGATTAATCACGATATCTCGGAAACTATAACACCTACAAACTTTAAATTCGGCGGGTAGGTTCCTTATAGGGTGTAAACATCCGCTAAGAACGGATTAACTTCAACGTTAAGGGGGTAAATCGGGGGTTGGAAGTTTGTATGGAGAAACCGCATTTCATTCAACCGCGGGCGAAGCCGCTGGCAGAAGAAGCTAATATTAGACCAATCTTAAAAAAGCCATGCCATTTAATTTGATTTATTTTATTGTAATAAATCAGCGGGCCTAAAAAAGTCACTTGAGTAATTCATGCGCGGGCTTGCGGACGGCGTGCAATGGGTAGCACGCTGTCCGATCGTCCGGTGACCGGTAACCGACCGGACCGAGCCCAAGTCGTCGACGGCGCGTTCTGTTCCCGCGCGCCTCAATGCGCTGTCAGCACACCGAAGAGGCCCAGCCTGCTAACTGCAGGCAGGCAGGGTCGAAGCCTACTGGGGTCATGGGTTAACTTCCGAAAGGAATACCCGGCCCCGGCACGGTAGGCTACGAAGGAACGGGGTAGGTTTTTAGTCAGTAAGAGTCTGACACTACTTCCCGCTCCACCCAAGGGAGGGATTTGTCATTGGATGATTTTACCTAACATAAAAAAAAACATGAGCAATTCATCTAGACCAAATCATATTCCGAATTCCTAGCAGATCATAAGCAATTCTTCTAATGTTCGTAAAATAGTTGCACAAATTAGTCGAATCATACTCAATTCTCTGCATATCAGAATCATATTCCTTGTAAATATTGCCGTATAAAAAAATATGATTCAAATTATGATTCTGCAAAAGTGGCCTTTTTAGACCTGCCAGTTCTAGAGTATTGTTGCTGATCTTTTTATCTCAATGCACGTTGTTTTTAAATGTAATACTTTATGGAATAATTAGCCGAAGTGATTACTGTTATCCGTAACTATTTTTATGTAGACTAAACAATAAACACATTGTTGTATACATTGATATAATATATGTATTATGTTACAGGCAATGTGATAAAGTAGCGATTAGTAATATAAACTTGTGCTTGACTGCAATCCCACCTGATGGTAAGCAGTGATGCAATCGTTGATGGTGAGGCGCACTAGTTTATTACGAGTCTATTCACTCTGGCCTTGAAGACAGCTAAATTATAATCGGACGGTAAAACCGCAGCAAACAAATTGTTCGAAAGTTCTCAGGATAATTTGACAAATTAATTCTTAATAATTTAAACGAGTCAATGATTTTGTAGGTAGTGGTCAGTTGTTGCGTTCCACCTACCTACAGGTCATTGAACTCGCCTAGCTAACGTTTACTTAAATTAATTTCGTACATGAGTAAATTAATTCGAGTTTAAAACAAAAGAACTTTACTTTTTAATTTTATCTTTACAATTCTATAGTACCGAACATGTACCGAATCGACCCTCCACGGGATTAAAACGATCAAAATTTAACTGTGAATATATGTAAATATGTACATAGTCCAGATTACCTCACTTTTGCTGCAACATACGTGACATTAATTTTTTTTTTATTATAATATTCTAGTAGGTTTTTTCCTCGTTAAAATGATAGGAAAGGTCAGAAATTATAGGTGATCAACACTGTTATAATTTTATATATAAAATAATCTAACAAACAGTGGCGTAACTATACCATCTGAGGCCCGTGGCAAAATCATTGGATAGGGCCAAGGGCGTCGCCAGCCGATGATCAAGAGGCCCGGGCTATCGGAAGTCTATACAATAATAAAAAAGGGTTTTTTTTTAAATAATAATAAAAGTTTTTTTTTCTCCACAATATAACCCCTAATTGCTAGCCTTATATCTACGGTAACATATAGGATGGTCATTATATTGTGGGAGACTGCTGCCTAAACTAGGCTCTGAAGCTGTAAAGTAAGCCTCTAGGAGAGGGCCATAGCCCGTGCCCCGCCTTGGTGTCGCCCTTGGATGGGGCCTCAAGAAAATCGCCAACTTTGTACAGACGTCAACACAACCTACCTCAATCTGTCAAATTTATTTAATAGATTTTCAACCTTATCACAATAGAGGAAGATCAATGTTCGATTGTTAAAATTTCACAGATTGGGGTAGATTGATGTGCTGGCGTCTCTACTTTAAATTGGATGTATCATTGGAGTACACACGGAATAAAGAAAAGTAGGGAGTACAGGCCTAAAATATTCTTAATCATTTATAAATCGGCAGGTTTTCTGATACCGTATCTATAATGTGGTAAGGCTGACAAAATATCATGGGAAATTGATCCTTTTCTTGTGAATGCTTTTAATAAATGGTTATAATTTACTTGAATTTTTAATTTACTTCTGAGCTCAAGGCCTCTTGGACCGGAGGCCCTACCAGGCCAGGGACCCGTGGCATTTTGCCAGTCTTGCCACCCTATAGTTACGCCACTAACAAAACAATATATTCTTAATAATGGTTGGTTCTTCGAATGACTAGAGGCTTTACAAATATAAAAGCTATTATAGCTTTATAAAATTCTTTAGTTAGGAGCTAACTAGAATGTAACGCAGTTATCTGGGCCCCACATGAGACTAAATATTATAGCCTCATGTTGGAGCGGGTGAAAAATAAATTCATTCGATTTATTTACATGAAGCTGCATGGGGTTTATCTTTTTTATCCGCTAATGTATCCTACTCTGTTTATCCTAGGTATGGTCGGATATAATTAACTGAGTGTCAGGAGGGAACTCACACTCGTAACCTATATCTTTACGCAAATTAGGGGAAGGATACACAATGCGGATATTTTGGCTAGGGTAGGTTACCCAAATAGGATACATTGGATTGTCAACTTAATGTTTCTATACATTGGATTGTTAATTTAATGTATCCTATTTGGATGTTCGTCGTTGCGGCAGCGCTGCGTTTTCTTAGAGAATAGCACCACTGGTGAGAGTCCCGTAAATGCGATGAATGCGAGAAGGACCGTTCGTTGTGACGACACTTGGGGAGGCCTATGCCACTTATTTTTGGCGATTTATGCTATATCGGCAACCTTGGTTCTCCTGCGGATATCCTCATTCCTTAATCAATCACGCAAGGAAACTCCTTTATTCACTGTAGTACAATAGGAACTTAAAATTAATAGGGTGTCACAATGTCTGGTCTTATCGATTAAAAGCGATTTTTTTTAGACAACTTTTTTAAGGACTAAGCCTAAATCATCGACGGCTCACCAGGGCTGATTCTCTTTAGCCTTATGGGGAATTTCTTCACCAGTTCAACGGTTCACCTTGTTGGAGGCACTACCGAAATACCAACGTTGCGTCTTCTGGTAGGTACGTGGTCGCCAATGAAGAAACTTTCGTCCCCATCGGTTATCTCGCTCCACCCTTGAGCGGGAGAAGTGATTAGACGAAATGTAACCTAGGTACCGAAAAAAAACATCAGAACCATTATTGCTTGTTATTTATCTTAATCTATAATATAAAAATGTATCGCTGAATGTGTTGCTAAACGCAAATCTCGAGAACGGCTGGACCGATTTCGCTAATTCTTTTTCTGTTGTATGTTATTGTCAGGAGAAGGTAGGGGAAAGTAGGGTAGAGTAGGGTAGAGTAGGGTAGAGTAGGGTAGAGTAGGGTAGAGTAGGGTAGAGTAGGGTAGAGTAGGGTAGAGTAGGGTAGAGTAGGGTAGAGTAGGGTAGAGTAGGGTAGAGTAGGGTAGAGTAGGGTAGAGTAGGGTAGAGTAGGGTAGAGTAGGGTAGAGTAGGGTAGAGTAGGGTAGAGTAGGGTAGAACGGGAGCGAAGCCGCGGGCAAAAGCTAGTTACCTATAACAACAATTTTCAATCAACAAATTAAGATTAGCAACAAAATTTTTAAATCCGACAAGATTGCAATAAAAAAAAATTATACAGATTATAAATTCATAAAAATCATCGACAATAAAAAATTTGATTACGATTAAATTAAATTCGTTCCTTTATATGATTTAATCTGTGTTCCGGTATACATTAATTAAGCTGTTACTGCCAATTGGTTAAGGCCCTTTATTATAAATAAAAATATGAGTAACAATAAATTTAAACAAAAATCAATATTCCCAATGACGAGCCGTGAAGGCGCGTGAGTTCATTCGCAAGAAGTTGGCAGAATAATCACAGCACTGATTGGTTGGATTTGTTTTTCACAATAACATTGCTTATTTATATGTATGTATCTAAGTATGAATTTATTATTGTATATTTTCGTTCTTTTCTGTCTGTCTGTTTATTAGTTGCACCTACCATGTCAATTTTCTGCACCATCCTAAGGTCGACTGGTAGAAATTGCCTAAGGTATTAATTAAGTCCGCCTTTGTACAGTGTCATGTACATAAAGTTTGTATAAATAAATAAATATTGGAAACAAAATTATGATAAGACTAGTTGTTTCCGGTGGTTTAACCTGTGTTTGGTTACTGCTCCACTCCCATGGGTCTTAGCGTGATGTTATAAAGCCTAAGTTTAGTTTTAACTTTATATAATTTTTTTAAGTAATACTTCTGTAGCGACATCTATGGCGCCACATAAGAACTACTAGAAAAATAACAAATCCTACATCACGCAATTAAAGTTCTCCACGCGATTTGAGCATATACGAGAGCCCGAAATCATCTATCGGGCAGTAGCCCACCAGACATAGCACCCTATTTGTATGCAGGACTTTACTCTCTGTCCTGCTTGCCTCTAAACTTTTCTTAGTAGTATTTTATTTTTTATGCACCTGCCATATTTTCTCTTCACCATCCTTGGTTGACTGGTAGAGAAAGCGTAAGGCATTAAGTCCGCCTCTGTACTTTGTGTTGCATAAAGATTAGATTTGTAGATTGGTAGTTTTTTTTTTTTTTATATATAAAATAGTGCTTGACTGCAATCCCACCTGATGGTAAGTGATGCCATCGTTGATGGTGAGGCGCACTAGTTTATTAAGAGCCCATTCAACTTGCCGTGATGACACCTAAATTATAATATATAGTTCCTAACCAGAGGCGTAGCTACCGCCGTATCTGCCGTATATAATATAATATAAATAATAATATAATATTCCACAACTATCACACAACGCTGTCTAGTCCCAAGCTAAGCAGAGCTTGTGTTATGGGTACTAGACAACTGATAGACATACTTATATATTTCTAAATACATACATATTATAGATAAATTACACCCAGACACAGAACAAATGATCGTGCTCATCACACAAACATTTGTCCTGGGTGGGAATCGAACCCACGACCTCCAGCATAGCAGTCAGGGCCACGAACCACTAGACCAACAGGCCAGGCAAACGGTATACGGGGCCCCCGCGCTACTGGGGCCCCGAAGTAGGCAAAAATTCGCAACGTTACCCACAACCGTCTCATAGGGTAAACCAACCATTTGTAAAAAAGAACATTTTTTTATACGGGGCCCTGTGGGACTAGCCACACCACTGTTCATAACATTAACGCGTTCAAATGTTTGAAACGAAACAATTCTTCAGATTTATAATATTACTACTTAGATTGACTTATGTATCCGACATATTGCAACATAATATTATTCAACTTTGTCAAAGGTTAAGTTATTTGATGAATTTCAATGCCTTTGTTATGTCAGTCTAACGAGTAGTCTCCATAATAACATGGAGCAAAATAAAATCATCGTCAGTTTTCTATCTATTCTATTTACACCGTTAAATTTTGGTCGTTTTAATCCCATGGAGGGTCGATTCGGTACATTAAAACACAATCGACAACACCTACAATCTTAAAATTTGGCTGGTAGGTTCTTTATACATCGTTAAATTTTGATCGTTTTAATTCCGTGGACGGTCGATTCAATACATGAAAAACTATCAATTAGTAGAGATAAAATTAAAAAATAAAATACTTCTTTTTAAACTCGAATTAATTTACGCACGTACGAAATTCATTTCTTTATAAATAGTTTAAAACTTAAAAGCATATCAAAAGTTTTATTACTTAATAGTAAAAATAAAATTTATAAGTATTTTAAAACTGACTTACTCAACATTTTAGGTCAGGATGTATCGCAGAAGCCATAGACTAGAAAGATACAGAAGCGGACATCTCAATGACAGTTCTTTTAATGTGGAAAATTATTACATGACTTCTCTCGCTCTGAAAACTTTTTCCAAAAAATACAACCGACTTCAATACAAATATTTATTTTGGAAGTCAGTATGAAAAAGCAAATCCAGAAACATCGGCATCCGAAGGCTTCATGTAAAGTTATTTTGATCTATTTAGCATTTTTGTGGTGCCGTTCCCAAAGGGTAAAAATAGAACCCTATTACTAAGACTCCACTGTCCGTCTGTCTGTCACCAGGCTGTACCTCATGAACCGTGACAGCTAGACAGTTGCTTTTCAATTTTCTGCTGTATCAACAAACACGAAAAATAAAACGTGACTTTTTTTGCATTTTTCTCCTACGGATGGTACGAAATCCTTCGAGCGCGAGTCCGACTCGCAGTTGCCCAGTGTTTTAGGGTTTCGTACTTCAAAAGGAAATGAACAGAACCTTTATATGAACACTTTGTTGTCCATCTGTCTGACACTCTGTCAAAACCCTTTATCTCGGGAACGCGTGGAGGTATCGAATTATACTTAGGTTTACAGTTCCTTGAAGCTATAAAAAAATCAAACTTCTAAGTTAAGGAAAAAAAAAGTTACGGCCGTTTATGTTACAAAAAACGTATATTTCGACACTCTCAAGGGAATCAAAATACATCGAGTAATTCCCGTTGACCTAGAACCCTGAAATGTGCATGAAGCCAAATGGCACAACTATAGGAATAAATCTGAAAACTGTTTTGTAGTTACATCACAAAAAAAAAAATACTTTTTTCGATTCGGAAAAATCTTCGGGACTCAATTCGGGAATTGAACTATTTACATAAGTTAGTTGGTACTAAACCCTCAGTATACCAGTCCGACTCGCACTTGCCCAGTTTTTTATATCGAAGTCGGTGGTATTTTAATGTATTTGTTTCTTTATTTTTAATAAAAACCATATTTTAAAGCTCTAACCCAAAACTAGGCATAAAACATGTATTTGAAATGCGTTCGAGCAGGAATGTCGCCTCTACGTCAAACTCAAAAGCATTTATTTCAAATAAACCATTTACAGGCACTTTTGAAAGGTCAAGGTGTCAGTCTGTCAGAAAAAAAATGATGCTAATTGCACATTCCAAAGCGTAGATCTCTATGGAGAAGAATGTGCAAGAAACTCCATGGACACTCTTTTCAATCATTTTATGTATAACAAATATCTCTGTTACATGTTTCTTGTCGCTGCTATTATGTGAGAACAATGTCAATAAAATAAAGTAAAGACAAAAAAAGGAATTCTAAATAAAGATATTAAAATAAACCACTGGCAGCTAAGAGATGACCAGTCTCAACTGACAGCGCCCGTTCACGGACATGACGCGCATATCAGCACCACTCAGCTCAACCATTTTGAAGGGAACCGAATGATCCAACACACGCGCCACCATCAGTGAGACATTTGAGTGAGCATGACAAACTCTCAACCACCATGCTCATTTATGTCAAACAAGTCCAATATCCAAAAACCGTAAATTGCTCCATGGTACTCACATTTACAAACTTTGAAAATAAATGCTTCTACATTATACAATAATAATTTAATATTAAATAAAAAGATAAAAAATTATTTTCCAAACTAATCAATTTGTACGCCCTGCTGGTAGTGGAGCTGGACCAGCATTAACCCAAGCATTTTTATCTTGAATATAATCATCCAAGCTATAATATGCCCGTGTACATAGTGTGCGTTTAATACAAGATTTAAATTTTGTTTCATTGAGTTCTAATATGTGAGGAGGTATTTTATTGTAACATTTTAAACAGTACCCCATGAAAGAAGACGCTACTTTAGCCAGTCTGAAACCTGGTTGAACTAAAAGGTCCCTATTCCTTGTAACATAATTATGCCTATCGCCTCTTTTACTAAAAAGGTGAAGATTCTTTCTAACGTACATGATGTTTTCATAGATATATTGACAAGGTACCGTCATGATGTTAATATCTTTAAACAGTTCCCTTAGAGAATCGCACCGGCGGAGATTGTATATGTACGTGTGTATATCTTATCTATGCCAGCCGTAAAGTCGCACACTATTAGCATAATATTTCATTACGTAAAACTAAATGTATAAAAACCAACTTAAAGATTCAAGGTGATCCTAACGGGGATAGTAGCATAGAAGTAGAGCAATAAACTTATAATATATTATGCCAAGGTCAGTTTTATTTATTTTATTTAAATTACTTTTTATTAATTGATATTTAGCCATATCTATGTCGTAGGTCGCGGGTTCAAACCCAGCCAGGCGCATTTCTTTGTGTAATTTATTTCATCACCACTGCTCTCAAAACGGTAAAGGAAAACATCGTGAGGAAACCGGCATGTCCTAGAACCAAAAATTCGAAGACATGTGACATCCACCAAGCCGCACTGGGCCCGCGTGGTGAAATACGGCCCATTCCCTCTCTTGGAGAGGAGGCCTGTGTCCCAGCAGTGGGAACATTAAAAGGCTGATGATGATGATGATGATGATGATATCTATTTCGTCATAAAGGAACTATCCTGCATCGCGCTTAAAGATCTCCGCGCGATTTGAACATAGAGAACAGCCCAAAATCATGTAAAACTTTCTGCACTTGTATCAAAATGTACTATTATTACAATAAAATTATTCGCGTTCCCTCCCCCGAAACGAGGAGAGCACGCGCACTTTTCCGCACTAGTGCGAAAAACAGTCCATTGCATGCCTAAAAGCGGTGGAATAAGAGCGGGTTAAGTAAGTGTATTGAAAAAGTCATTTAATGATTTATTACCTAGAAGGTTATAGGATTTAGGTGAAGGCCATAAGGCTCTTGACCATATCGTTTTTGTGATTCTAGAATTAATTAACTTTAGTTTAGCCTTGCACTCAGATAGCCAGGTTCTAAGTAGAACCCATCAAGGACCCGTACTAACTACTAGACTTTCTAAATCTAGTTCGAACGATCTCACACGTCTCAGTGTATTTTACTTAGAGCCAAATTCACCAATAAACTAATCCCGATTTGTTCAAACAAATCGCAGTTTGAGCGACTAATCGAGATTATAACTTCATTTTGCGTTTCACTGCGATGAGTTGCACCTAGTTTACGCTAAACTCAGTTTCAATTCTTTTGTTGTCGCCCATGTTAACGACACGGGTCTTTAAACTAGATTACGCTGAGCTCAGTTTAGTTGAACTAAATTTTATATTGAGTGATGAAATCAGCCCTTAGTTATTTTATAGAACTTGTTATTAAAATTTATTTTTAATATTCGTAAACCCGCTCTTATCGCACCGCTTTTAAACACGCAATGGACTGTTTTCCGCACTAGTGCGGAAAAAAGCGTGCTACAATTTTACTGTAATAAAATTGTTTTTCGTATCAGACTGGCCACGCGTTGACCCTCTCGAGGCGTGGGTCAACCCCCAAGAGTCGTAAGTGTATTGAAAAACGTCGTTTGATACACGTGTAAATCGGTCACTGCAGTCCTCGGCTCCATAACACAACGAACACGAATTCCGCCTCGGTCGCAATGACAAACTTTCTGAACTTGTATCAAAATGTAATATTATTTAATCATTAAGCTTAAGGTTTTTTTGTACGTGGAAAATCATCCAACGACTTCTCCGCTTTTGGGCGGAGCGAGAGGGCGTGTCAGACTTTTATTGACTAAAACCCACTCCTTTTCCTTCTTTTCTTTTGCACAATTCATGGCCCCAGAGGCTTCCACCCTGCTGGGCCTCTGCTATTTGCTGACATCTTGAAGCGCGCCTAGAATACTACGCACCGTCGACGACTTGGGCTTGGTCCAGACGGTTACCGGACGGCCGGACGGCGCGCTACCCATTCGCGAGCATTGCAGCCCGTTCCCTCTTCTAAAAAAGCAAGCCTGAGTCATCATAACATCATAAGGCTGATTATACTACAAGCTATTATCATATTATAATATAATATTTCCACAACTATCACACAACACCGTCTAGTCCCAAGCTAAGCAGAGCTTGTGTTATGGGTACCAGACAGCTGATAAACATACTTATATATTTCTAAATACATACATATTATAGATAAATAACACCCAGACACAGGACAAATGATCGTGCTCATCACACAAACATTTGTCCTGGGTGGGAATCGAACCCACGACCTCCGGCGATTGTTTCGAAGAATTTACTACAAATGCCATCATAATAATTTGACGTACGCGTGATGATATAAAGGCAGCAATTTTAATCGTCGACCTTAAGTTAACAACCTTAAACATCGCCTTAACCTTCGTTTTCACACTTTATTTCCTAAATCTTTGGATACACGTGCTTTTAGTAACAATAAATAAAACACAAAGGCTTTTATGGTACAAATTACGGACAACCATAAACTATTAAAATGACATAACGGAATAGAATATCTAACTATAAAATCATAATCGTCTATGAATGAGTACCTATACTCCATCTGTTTACGACGTACGCAAACAAGACGTAAAAAAAATTGTTAATTACCTAACATCGATTTAGGTAAATAACTAATTGTAAACGCTTTTAGATAATAGACATGTGCGCCACCGATACATGGTGGACATCCCGCCTATACGCACAAAGCGTTTTGGGAACACTTTCATTATGTGTACAGCTAAGGAGTGGCATTCCCTGCCGGAGTCTGTGTTTCCTGATGGCTACGACCCGGGAATGTTTAAATCAAGAATGAATAGGTTTCTTCTAGGTAAGCGCGCTCCATCGTCGACCGTATCGTCGCTTTTCATCAGGTGAGATAGCGGTCAGGCGCGAACCTATCAATAATAATAAAAAAAAGATCGTTTTTTTTTTACTTTGAATATTCTTTACATTTAATTAAGTACTTACCTAAAGAAATGAATTATAGTATACGAGCCGACTATTTACTGCAGCAGCTTCGCCCGGGTGAAATATTATACAAATTTTGCATTCCCGTTTCATGTATATGGGGTGATTCTGAAAATCCTCTATTAGTGCTTGCCTACGTTAGAAAAGGAAAGTTTGCGCAAAATTTCAGGTTTCTAGTCCCAGTAGTTTCGGCAGTAGTATCAGCTGAGCGGGTACAATGACCTTCGGGTCTAAAAAGGTCACATTTAGCAATTCATTTCCTGAATTCCTGTCATACTTACGATCTTTTAGCAATTCTGCTAATATTCGTAAAATTTTACGAATGTGCTGTCATTTAGACCCGTCTGTCAAAATAAAACTGTCTAATAGATGAATTGCATTGCAGAATCATACCTAATATGAATATTGTTTACGTATAACAATATGAACTGCCAATTCGTGACCATTTTGCGATTTTTGACATGATTCATATTATTATCCAAATGCAGATCTGCTAAAGTGCCCTGCAAAAGTGACCTGCTAAAGATCTGTTTTAGTACCCCCTGTTCTATGCCCTCCCCCCCCCCACCCGGGGTAGAGTATAAAGATTGATTTATTTCATCTAATCTGCTACATTCGTAACATTGTTAACCACTTGTAGACTTGTCATTTATAAAAACTCGATTAATTAAGAAGGGGCCATTTTGTTTTTTTTTATAGTAGGTAAAATCATCAAATGATAAATCCCGTCCTTGAGTGGGGCGGGAGATAGTGTTAGACCCTTACTGAGTAAAAACCTACCCTGCACCTTTTATTGCCTTCGTTCCAGGGCCCCGGGGTTCATTTTCATATAACCCTTGTTGGTTTTGGTGACTTTGAGGTTTCACTGGTTGGAACTAAGGAAAGTGGGGGCAGTCAATAAGGTGTCACGCACTTCGTTTGGTGTTGCGAAAACAGCACTTTCAGTGCTAGATTTAGCACTATTATGGTAAGAATTTTGGTGGTGACCATAGTCCCCTTGGACATTTTAGAGGGCATTTCATCAACTTTAGCACTAAAAGTCTATACTGCCAATATCCATCGGCTGGCGACGCCCTTGCATAACATGATTGAAAAGAGTGTCCATGAAGTTTCTTGCACGTTCTTCTCCATAGAGATCTACGCTTTGGAATGTGCAATACCATAATTTTTTCTGACAGACCGACTTATTGATCTTTCAAAAGTCCCTGTAAATGGTTTATTTGAAATTAAGATTTGAATCTTTGAATCTTTGCTACTCTGACGGCGAGCTAGCCATTGCTCGTCGTCCACAAATCGTGTTTCGTGATTCACTAAATATTTTATTTTATTTAATCAGCTCGTATGAGTTGGTACGTTTACCGGTCAACGACAGTTACATAGAAACACACTTTTCGAGCCGGTCTGCACATACCGAACTGGTTAGTTCAGCTTTGACCTACAAGAGCTAAGCTATACTTAAATATTAGATAATCTAACCTAAAGACACTTAGGTAATTTTAATAAGTGTAGACACGAACGTGGGTAACTGACGGGTTTTTAGGGTTCATTACTCAAAGGGAAAAACGGGGCCAAATAATTTTACAGAAAAAAAAAAATATTTAATCTTCATGTACAATAGTGGTACATAGGCGTACTTAATGCAACAAGGCATTCTCTACCAGTCAACTTTTGGGTTAAAAAGACAAAACTGTAGTAGGTGTGCACAATAAATAAATAACAGTAATTTTAAATACAATATAGTATCAATAAAATTAGTTACTTATAATAATAAAATACGTATATTTTTCTAATTTTTTTTTTGTAGTTGGGAAAATCATCCAATAACATCTCCCGCCCTTGGGCGGAGCGGAAGGTTTTTTTTAATTGATATAACCTTGTTCTTGGCTGCAATCCCACCTGATGTTAATCAGTGATGCAATCGTTGATGGTGAGGCGCACTAGTTTATTAAGAGCCTATTCACTCTAGCCTTGAAGACACCTAAATTATAATAGGACGGGAAGACCGCAGCAGGTGAACTGTTCCAGTCCCTCGATGTACGCGGTATAAACGACGAGGCAAAACGCTTAGTCCGTGCCGTAGAAGTTTCAACAACATAAGGGTGGATTTTCACCGTACGTCGGGTTGTCCGATGGTACAACTGAGATGGCGGAATCAAGTCATGTAATTCCCGCGCACACTCCCCAAAATGCAATTAGTAGGTAGGTAGGTGGGGATGGTTGTGTCTTTTCCCAGCCAGACTTTTACTGACTAAAAACCCACTGTCTCTCATGATGTTTTCCTTCACCGTTTTGAGGTTAGTGGTGATAAAATAAATTACACAAAATAATATACCTGACTAGGTTCGAAACAGCGACTTATAACTCGTAAGTCGGAGCGGTTAACACTGGGCTACCGCTTTCGAAAATGTACCCATCACAAATAATTATTTTTAAATTGCGGTTCGTGAAAATCTTCTACTCCTATACACATTGCCTTTTGAGCTCCACTCTAGGACCACATATTGCCTCCTTCTGCGAAGCAGTAATGCTAGTAAAGGAGGAGGTCGACCGCATCAGGCAACGGCGCTCACGCCCCAGCCGCCGCTGGGATTCCGATCCCGATTTCCGGCCACCGTAGGCGTGGGCTTGCGGAAGACGAGCTGTCCATCCATCTGGTACGAGCTGTCCATCAGACTGAGCCCAAGTCGTCGACGGCGCGCACTGTTCCCACGCGCCTCAAGGAGTTGTCAGCAAACTGTAAGGGCCTAGCACGGTCGAAGCCTACTTTGGGGCCTTGGGTAAATGGGAAAGTGAACACCAGGACTCTAGTACGAAGGCAATGAAGGAAGAGGGTGGGTGTTTTAGTCAGTAAAAGTCTGGCACTATCTCCCGCTCTGCCTAAGGGCGGGAGATATCATTGGAAGATTTTTACCCACCAAAAATAAAAACCCTAGGACTACCTTGACCTTCAAACTATCCGGCGGCCATGACAGCTCATGCTGACATTCTACCAACACTTACACGACAGTCAGGAATGTAAAATTAAAGTAAACGATTGTTCTTAATATCAACAGTAATTATAAACGTATTGTTCTGTGACCCCTCAATGATAACAAACGGGGTGAATGATAAGTTGATAAGCAAAACAGTGGAGTTCAAAGTGACAAATTGATTGTTAGAAAGTAATTTTATCTTGAACGCGTCGACCCTATTTAAGTTATTATATATTTACTAGCTGATCCCGCGCGACCCCGTTCGCGTAGTGTCCTACCCCTACCCTGCACCTAGCCTACTCCTACCCTACACCTACCCTGCACCTAGCCTAGCCTTATGATTTAGGGGTATGAAAAACTTAAAAAAAAAGAGAACCGACTTCAAAACACTAAAAGGTAAGAAATAATTGCATTAGAAATAATTATCAGAAATCATGTTTTTTTGATGTCGGTGTTGTTTTGATTCATAATTACCAGCCGATAGTACCGACATCAAAAGGCAAGATTTTTGATACAGGCAATTATTTCTTACCTTTTAGTGTTTTGAAGTCGGTTCTGTTTTTTTTTAAGTTTTTTTTTTTCATTTTTAGTGAATATCTCCAAAGATCACCATCAAACTAAAAAGTATTATATTATACTAAAACCTCCTAAATGTAAGAAATCTATTTCTGAAAATCACATCGAAATCAGTTCAGCCAAACGCGAGATAATTGCGGCCAAACATACATACAAACTGAGAACCTCCTTTTTTTGAAGTCGGTTAAAAATAGATGTTGGTCAATTTTCAGACCAACCCGATATGCACACAAAATTTAATAAAAATCGATTTAGCCGTTTTGGAGGAGTATGGTAACAAACATTGTGACACGAGAATTTTATGTATTAGATAAGCGTCAAACTACGGGCTCATCATCATCATCATCATCATCAGCCTTGTAACGTTCCCACTGTTGGGACACAGGCCTCTCTAGGAGAGGGAATGGGCCGTCACCCACCACGCGGGCCCAGTGCGGGTTGTGGATGTCACATGTGTTCGAATTTTTGGTTCTAGAACATGCCGGTTTCCTCACGATGTTTTCCTTCATCGTTTTGAGAGCAGTGGTGATGAAATAAATTACACAAAGTAATGCGCCTGGCTGGGTTTGAACCCGCGACCTACAACAAGTCGAGACCGTTACCACTCAGTCAATACTGCTCTCAGAAAAGCTCTCAGAGTAATTCGTAATGGAAAACTCAACAGAACTTTTTGACCTACCCGGAACTCGAATACAGGACCTTACCCAACGAGGCAGTCAAAAAGTAAATATACCTACTTAGGCTTGAACAGCTTCTCAAAAATTCCGGAATGATGTCTCTAGGTTTTTGAAATTAGGAGTTCGCGGGTGCTTTTTACACCCTCCACGGCGCTTTTTTATTTATTTTTTTGGTGGGTAATCATCAACTGACTTCCCCCGCTCTAGGACGGAGCAGGAGGACAGACTACCAGACTTTTACTGACTAAAATCCGCTCCAATGTTCTCCTTCGTTGCCTTGCATTCTAAGGCCCCAAGTTTTCCTTTCAGAAGCCGAGTTGTAGGACTCTTTTCTAGTTAAAAAATATTAAAAACGTAGGTTTGACTTAAGAACTGAGGTTGAAATAAAAAAATTGATGGAAGATGTATTTTTATAAGGAGAAAGTTCAATAAAAGCAGATTATTTCAGTCTCATTCAGGTGTATCATTCAGCCTTATTTCCTACAAAAATCGCGAACCAACAAGACCCCAGAGGCTTCGACCCTGCTGGGCCCAATATGGTTTTTGCTGACATCGCTTTGAGGCACAAAAGGAACAATACGCGGCGTCGACGACTTGGGCTATGCCTGGACGGTTACCGTACGGCTGAACAGCAAGTCTGCACCTACAATAGCTGAAAATCAGGATCGGTATCCGGCTGGGATGTGAAGGCCGTTTCCTCGTAATTGCAGCCTCATCCTCCGCTAGCATTGCTGCTTTGCACGCAGAGGCGACCGCCTGCCATTCCTCCTCGCTCCGGACCATGGATTGTACCAGGACCCGTCGCGAGAGATCGTTGCCATCGACCACAAAAATACGGCGGTGCTCTGCCCAAGCGGGGCACTCCTCTGCCTTAGATCGGCGGGATCGGCGGCTGGGGCTGGTGAGGGTCATTCCTTCACACGTGCGGCCGCCTCTTTCGCTAGCATTACTGCTTCGCAGAAGGAGAGCGCTTCTTTGGTGACTCACAATTCCTAAACCTTGATAAACACCCATGACCGTCTTAACTTCCAAGTATCAGATAATACAAGCAAAAAATATTAATGCATAAGCACGGAGTCAAACCCGGCAAATGATAAAGGTCACAACTGCACATGACCGAACATTAATTCCTATCTATCTAGATTGTTTATGGTCATTCATAAAACTGTCAAGTGTCATCATCTAGACCATAGAGTTCGGAACGCCTAGACTGAAGGTGTTCTCTAAAGCTTTGAGACAATAATAATAATTTATGTTTATTAATTTAATGTAATGATATGATCCAATGATGATTGAAATAAATAAAATAATAATAATAATAACGGCCAACGGCTTGATAGCCAAGAGCCTCGACCAACATCTGAGGAGGCTCTTGCTAGGCAGTTGGATCAGGGGCCTGATTCAGAAGGCAGTACTCTTGGACACGGCGCGCATTGTCCGGAGGTTTCTCTCTCAGGAACCCTGACCACCGGCAGCTTGGACCCTGTTCCCGATGCCGGTGGGCTACTATTTTTTATATTTTAAATGTTTTTTTTTATAATGTTTTTATAAAGAAATATTTAAAAGTGTATAAAATATGATGTGTAATGTAAATAAATGGAATAATAATAATTCTGGCTATAATGACTGGCCTATTAGTCTAGTGGTTAGAGGCCCTGACTGCCATGGCAGAGGTCGTGGGTTCGATTACCACCCAAGACAAATGTTTGTGTGATGTGCTCGATCATTTGTTCTGTATCTAGGTGTAATTTATCTATAAGTAATATGTATGTATTTAGAAATATAAGTATTATTAATATAATTATGTTTGATATTGATAATAAATGTTGTTATTGCGTTGATTTGTCTACTGTTTTTATTCTATGATTCCCTTCCGATGTAAATTACACCAGAATATCGACTTGAAACAATTACGGTCATAGTATTCGGTGTCCGACATGTAAACAGCCCAATTTGATGAATCAATTCGGTTAAATTCGGTGAAAACTCGCCATTAAGTGTAAACGATAACACTTACTAAGTCAGTAAGACAGTGTATAACACCGTAAACCGTAAAATATGCAAAGTGTATTGACGAAACCGTCTTTAGAGGCCAATTTAGACGGTGCAAGTTACTCGTCTCGAACGTACGATTCTCGCCAGAATGGACAAGCGAGAGGTATGACTTACCTCTCGCTCGTCCACTCTGGCGAGAATGGTTTAGTTCGAGAAACTCACACCGTCTAAATGGGCCTTAACAGTGGCCAACGAAGCGATTCAATGGTCTATGTAGTCAGTAGATTGAAAAGACTCGTGGCAGTTTTAATCAATGTGAAAATGAATATGCTATGATAATATCTTGTCAGTTTATGCCGATGCAGTAAGTATCCCGGAATAGATAAAGGAATAAGACAGTTTTGTAGGATATTAATATTAAGCTGGATTCTATTTTTGGGTTCCATTCCTCAGTCAACAATACCGGAACCTTTATAGCAGTGTTTTCACGACCCCAGGTGGGTGCCTGCTGGGGTCATTGGTCAGTTTCTGAAAGGAAGGCCCGGCCCCGGCACGACTTTTTTTTTTATGGTAGGTAAAATCATCCAATGACAAATCCCGCCCTTGGGTGGAGCGGGAAGTAGTGTCAGACTCTTACTGACTAAAAACCTACCCCGTTCCATTCTTTGCCTTGGTCCCAGGGCCCCGGGTGCCATTTTCACATACTCTTTGGGCCCCGGCACGATAGGCAACGAAGGAACGGGGCAGGTTTAGTCAGTAAGAGTCAGGCACTATTTCCCGCGCTGCCCAAGGGCGGGATCTGTCATTGGATGATTTTACCTACCATAAAAAACATCCCAAGATGGGTCACAAAGTTACGTATTGTTCCACGCGCGCCTCAAGGAGGTGTCAGCAAACCGTAAGCCCAGCAGGGTCGCAGCCTGCAACCAGCTTCTGATAGGAAAAAAGGCAAAAGAATAGAATAGAATATCGTTTATTTATAAAAGTGAAACTGGGAACATATAAATTAAAAAACAAACGACGCTGAAAAAGTATGAAACAAGATTTTCGAGATGTTGTTGTTTTAGCTGTTCTTTATGTTTTGTTCTGTTTTTTCCAGTTAACTTTTTTATTTCAGCATCCTGAAAATCTTGTTTCATACTTTTTCAGCGTCGTTTATTTTTGGTCGTAGTCGGGTTTTATTTTTTTTACTTTATTTTTTATTTAAGCTATTTTGGTGTTAAAACACTGTGCTTCTACACTGTTTTTGACATTGAAGTTTTAGACCGCTTGAGAGCACCACATTAAATTTTGATTATAATATTTTTGACAAGCACAAGTGAAGCCATTTCAAATGATATCAAATACGGTGTATTTTAACTTAACATTTTTTTTAACTCATGACTTTTTGTCCGCTAGAGGGCGTTAGTTTGAATTTGAATAATATTTTGGAAATCTACGAGTCAAGCCCTTTCTAATGATACCAAACACGGCATATTTATCTCATTTTTATTTTTTAACACATTACTTTTTGACCGCTAGAGGGCGCCATATCGATTTTTGTGACACGTTTCATAGCCTATGTTCAGCGGAAAAATAAGACGGTTCTAACGATGCCTCATAAGTCGAGTTCCGATAAGTACATTAGGAGCTATGAGGGAACAGATGAACATACTCACATACATACATACATAGCCAGTCAAAATCATAACCCTCCTTTGGCTTTGCCGTAGTCGGGTAAAAATACATAAAAACAACTATAAAGTACACAACTGTATTTTTTGCCTGAACTAGGTTGTATTGTTGGACCTGTATTGAATGAATGAAAATGAAAATGAAACTAGAAGCACATGATTAGAAATGTTACTAGAAGCGAGTTTTAGTCAGATTTCCCACCTAATTAAAAGGAAGAATAAATAGATCTATACGCAAAACAGATATACTTACTTTGTCCTCATCAAGAACAAACCTTGGTCGCAATGCCCCTATGAACCGATGTATGGCCAATTATAATATAATCCACAATTGCACCAACATTGACATCTTTGCCGACACTTTTTACCAATTCCGTAAAAGTCTTGACATACATATAATTATTTAATAAATAACATTTTGATAATCGTTTCCTTTTCTATAACCTCGCCATAATTAAAACGAGTTTTGTTTATCCTGATTGTGTCTTTTTCGTTTATGCAATTTTATCTTAATTTTAATTTCATATCGTAGAGTTTTTGTTTTAATCTCTTTTTTTTGCTACCTTTTTTGCTGCCTCAAATTAGTTTATTTTAAGATTACCCTAAGATAGATCTCATCAATTGTGTGTATTTTTTTATTTATGTTTAAGCTGTGTACTCCTATAAGTGACAAGTTCACCATAATAATATAAATATAAGTTACTTTTTTTTTTGTAAGCTTTTTTAGTGAATAAGTCGTTGGAGTACCTTAATATAAATAAATAAATAAATGATAAAAGGTCACATATTTGACCACTATCACACCGACTGGTAAAACTACACGAATACTGACAAATGCTTGCACTGACTGGACAAGTCTACTCAAATCTTTATGATTCTTTCCTCAAAAGACCATCTCAGGTACTAAATTACATGGTGGCAAATAATCATTCATCTTTAATCATTATTGTAAGACAATTGATTGCTAGCAATACTCCTAAACATGACATAACTATAGGCACACACCTACGTAATAAACAAGGAAGATCAAAATACATATGCAATTAGAATATTAAATTGACCAGTTGAACAAAGCCATCTCTATAAAAACGTCAGAAGGAGATCAGTGTATAATAGGCGTCTATTTTGTTTATGTAAATGTTCACCTCCGATAACAATTGGTCGCTGAGCAGAATTGTAAGTGATTTAGGATTACACAGTTTTTTTTAGCGGGTAAAAATCATCCAATGACATCTCCCCATCTGCCGCCTTTGGAGGAGCGGGAGATAGTGTCAGACTTTTACCGACTAAAAAACCCACCTTGTTCCTTTATTGTCTTCGTACTAGGGCCCTGGTGCACACTTTCACATTTACCCAAGCCCCCAGTAGGTTTCGACCCTGCTGGGCCCCTACAGTTTGCTAACAACTCCCTCAGGCGCGCGGGAACAGTAGGTAAGCGTCGTTGAGAACCAATTTCTCGGTCCGAACGGTTACCGGACGGTCCGACAGCGAGCTACCCATTGCTCGCCGTCCGTAGGATTACACGTGTGCCTATTGTAGTTCTACTTTTAGTGTTGGGTAGCCCATGGCCTGAACCAAAGCCGGGCGCGCACGGAGACACGGCGGCGGTGCTGCGTTAATATTTATTGCCAGCCGCTTACATCACCGCGAAAAAATCAGTCAAGTTCAGTACATTTTGACCAGTTAGGCGAACACAATTAATGTATTGACCAACAGATTTGTTTTTCGTGATTTCGGGTTTGGTGCCATAGTAAATCATGACTACAATCACGTGTTTAAGTATCGTTCACTAATTACCAGTTACCTTATATAAATAATACTTAATAAAATGAAATCGATTAAAAAAATTCAGTCAAAAAGCCTATTGAACGTCATACCATCTCAATTGTCTTTGCCGCATATCAATCTTAACTATGAACCAAAACTTAGTATTCATATACATTCAAACACGATCTGTATTTTACGCAATACACTAAACCTCTAACATTAGTATTAGGTCCACATAGTGATTTATTTCGAGGAAGATCTTAAGTTAAATTCACTTAGAATATTAAACAAACATATCTGTTTAAAATCATGTCCACTTCGTCTTTGGGTCAGTATGAGAATTAGAGAATAATTAACTCCCTCTCTGTGCTCGGGAGTTAATTATATGAAACCCTCACTGCGTTCGGGATTAAAACTTAGCAAACTTCGTTTCGTTCGGCAATCAACATGCTGTTCGCGACTGCTTCATCCCCTAGTCACATAATCTAGGTAATATTTTACCCTGGCCGTCAGTTCGCATCTAAATACCGCCTCAGTGGCAATCACCAACGGTGAGCAATGGGTAGCACACTGTCCCTTCGTCCGGTAACCGTCCGGACAGCCAAGGCGCCGACGTTGCGTAGTCTTCCAGACGCGCCTCAAGGAGATGTCAGCCAATAGTAAGGCCCCAGCAGGGTCGAAGCCTACTTCGCGAAGCGAATGAGGGTCAGATTCGCGATTTTTTTTTATCGAGCCAACTAACTTATATCGTGTTTTCATTTTTGCCAAGCCCTTGGCCATATAGTCAATTTTAATAAAATAAATTTTCATGGTTTTCTCTTTTATATTTGTGGATTTCCATAGGTTTAAAAAAGGTCAAAATGAACCGGGCCTTAATGATCTCTGTCTACACCTTCTGTCAATACCAGCGCGAAGACAGTCCAAGTAGAGTGACAGATCTCCGAACCCTATAGAACACATTATACGCAATGCACATCCCTATGAATTAGGCACGCGCTGCGCGTGCGCCGAATTGCGACATGTGCCATCAATCATTCGGACGGGTGACACAAAATGTTAGAATTAAACTTAGGTTAGGTTGAATGATGGTTTAATACATTTTTTACATCTATTATAAATAAATAAAATAAAAACGCCTTATATTTCTTGCAAACTAAATTCACTTGGCTAGGTTTGAACCCGCGACCTACAATTCGTAAGTCGGGGCCGTTACCACTCGGCCACCACTGCTCTAAATGCTCCTCGCATTACTTATATTAGTGTAATTTAATTTATCACCACTGCTCTCAAAACGGTGAAGGAAAACATCGTGAGGAAACCGGCACGTCCTAGAACCAAAAATTCGAGACATGTCACATCCACCAATCCGCACTGGGCCCGCGTGGTCGATTACGGCCCATTCCCTCTCCTAGAGAGGAGGCCCGAGTCCTAGCAGTGGAAACATTAAAATGCTGATGATGATGATGAAATTCACTTGCAATAATAAATCTTAAACTAGATGTTAGTACTTTTATATCTAACTAGGTGTTAGTGTGTCTTAATTCTAATATTTTTCCTGAGTGTATTAACTGTTAGATTTAATCTTAAACTCTAAAATATTATGTATCTGCAAAAACCCCTCTACAGGTGAAGGCCTCCAAAATTGTCCAAAATTGTCCAGTCTTCTCTACATTGGGCTATTTGCATCCAGTTCATTCTGGCAACCTTTTTGACGTCATCTTCCCATCCAGCTTATGGACTCCCTTTCTTGCGTTTTCCTTGGTGCCCAGCCATGCCGTAACCTTTTTCGTCAGCCTGTGGTCTTGTAAATGTGAAACATACCCGGCTCATTTCCACTTTAGTGTTAGGATTTGCACAAGCCCATCCACATAACTATTATATGTATAATATGGTATATACACACATTTAATATTTTAGGAAAACTTTCAAATGTGCATGCAGCATTCCACTCCTTAAGTAGGGTTGCCAACAATTCTTCGACTAAAAAAATATAGTACACTTCAAAAAAATATAGTGCACTTCAAAAATAAATATAGTACACTTCAAAAAAATATAGTGCACTTCAACAAAAAAATATAGTACACTTCAAAAAATATTTATATTTTGTTTGTATTTCTTGCATTTTTTTATGACAAATGACAACCCTTTTAAATTAATATAAATCAAAAACTATATACAACTATATATAGACTAAAAAATATAAACCTTTAACAAAATTTAAAGGTTTATATTTTTTAGTCTTTTTTAACCGGCTTCAAAAAAAGGAGGTTTCTCAATTCGACCGTATATATGCTTTTTTTTTGTATTTTCTTTTTGACTATCGGTGGTAGCGAATCACTTTCGCTACCTCTACTATTTTCTCTAACTAATTTATTTAGGATTTTGCATCGATTAAATGTTGAAAATATAGTATTTTCGCGTACTATATATTTTTTCAACACTATAGTACACAGACCTAAAATATAGTACAATGCTATATATTATGGTACGGTTGGCAACTTTATCCTTAAGTGTAATTCTGGAGACTGTGTTTCCTGACAACTTGCAGGTCTTTAAGTCAAGAGTGAATAAGTAGTTTACTTCTAAGCAAGAATGGTCCATCGTCGACCAAATCATCGCTTACCATCAGGTGAGGTAGTGGTCAAGACCGACCCTACAATAAAAAAAAACCGGGCAAGTGCGAATCGGACTCGCACAATGAAGATTCCGTACAAACTTACCTTTGTATGTAAATAGTTCGATTCCGGAATGGAGACTCGAAGATTTTTCCGAATCGCAATTTTTTTTTGCGGCGTAACTACAAATTTTCTGTTTCCAGATTTATTCCTATACTTGTGATATAAGACCTTGCTTTATGCCAAATTTCAGGATTTTGAGTCAATGGTATTTTATGAATTTTGATTCTCTTGAGAGTGTCGGAATATACGTTGTTTGAGATATAAACGGCAGTATCTTTTTTTTTTCTATAACTTAGTAGTATGAGCTTCAAGGGACCGCAGACCTGAGTAAGTATATGGTGTTAATGAGTTAAAAAAATATGAAAATGTTTGTGTGTTTACGAGTGTTTTTTATTTATATGTTTGCTGGCAGAAAACTCACTGTTGAGTTAAGCTCGCCTTTGTACATCAACTCAAACTCAAACTCAAACTCAAAAGCATTTATTTCAAATAAACCATTTACAGGCACTTTTGAAAGGTCAAGGTGTCAGTCTGTCAGAAAAAAAAAATGATGCTAATTGCACATTCCAAAGCGTAGATCTCTATGGAGAAGAATGTGCAAGAAACTCCATGGACACTCTTTTCAATCATTTTATGTATAACAAATATCTCTGTTACATGTTTCTTGTCGCTGCTATTATGTGAGAACAATGTCAATAAAATAAAGTAAAGACAAAAAAAAAGGCATTCTAAATAAAGATATTAAAATAAACCACTGGCAGCTAAGAGATGACCAGTCTCAACTGACAGCGCCCGTTCACGGACATGACGCGCATATCAGCACCACTCAGCTCAACACCATTTTGAAGGGAACCGAATGATCCAACACACGCGCCACCATCAGTGAGACATTTCAGTGAGCATGACAAACTCTCAACCACCATGCTCATTTATGTCAAACAAGTCCAATATCCAAAAACCGTAAATTGCTCCATGGTACTCACATTTACAAACTTTGAAAATAAATGCTTCTACATTATACAATAATAATTTAATATTAAATAAAAAGATAAAAAAAGTATTTTCCAATCAATTTGTACGCCCTGCTGGTAGTGGAGCTGGACCAGCATTAACCCAAGCATTTTTATCTTGAATATAATCATCCAAGCTATAATATGCCCGTGTACATAGTGTGCGTTTAATAATTGTATTAATATTAAGTTTTGTGTACAATAAAGAATTAAGAAAAAAAACATTGCTGCGTTCGTGACAGATTGGATAGCACAGACATTGTTTAGTGTTTTTTAGTGTTTAGTCACGCCCAACCATCGTCTGAAAGAAAGGAAGGGTACTGTGTTTCTGGGCCAAGATCAGACAATCAATAAATGATTATCTAAAGACATGCGATGTTCAGTTACTTAATTAAATAATTGTTTAAACGGATTCCCCGCTTAAACAATTACTGCGGAGCATTTTGTGCAAAAATATAATAGCCTTCTTCGATAAAACTATCCAAAATCAAAAGAATTTTTCAATTCGAACCAGTAGTTCCTGAAATTAGTAGATTCAACCAACCAAAGTTTTCAGGAGAATTGCTAAGAAATTAGTATAGATAATATAATAATAATTTATTGATCCATTGTTACAAATTGTCCCTTAATTTTTTACATTAACAGGTAAAATTAACATAGTCATTGTGCTCCATAGATAACTTCCTTTTTTTTTTGAAGATATGTCTGCAGCACTATTTATATTTTTATAGTTTCTAGTGCCTAAGTATTGATATATTTTAGAGTTTAAGCAGTTGTTAGAAGTGGTAGCCCAGTCGTAACAGCCCCGATTTAGGGATTTTAGCTACGACATAGCACATAGGGTTCAAACCATGTTCAAACCTGTCCAGGCGATTTACTTTGTATGGTTTACTTCATCACCACTGCTCACAAAACGGTGAAGGAAACCGGCATGTCCTGGAACCACAAATTCGAAGACATGTGACATTCACCGACCTGAACAGAGCCCGCGTTGTGGATTTCGGTCTATCCAAACTCCTAGAGAGGAAGCCTCATTGCCAGCAGTGGGAACATTATTAGGCTGATTATGCCAAAACAACGAAGAATAAGTAGTACATTATAATACAAGTGTGTAATGTAGGAGGTTACCGTCGAGGCGGTATTAAAACCCGAGCCTTGGCGAGGGTCTTAAGAGAGCCAAGAACGGTAACATTCATTACTCACGTGTATCGTACGACGTTTTTCAATACACTTGTGAAGAAAAATAATTAAGTTAACTAATATTACAACGGTAAAACTAGTAAAATTTTTCATAACATGGCGGTAAAAAATTAAATCTGTTGCCTATGAGCACGCGCTAGGCTATGGCTATATGGTTTTTTGATCATATTGCCTAGTCGTCGCTTGTTTTCTTGTGTGAAAAGTTTTTACGTTAATGTCATTCGTAATGACAATAGAATATGGATGTAACACTTTAAAATGTAGTATTTGATTTTATTTCATTAAAACAAACCATGAAAATCACTCGAAAAAATTACGCCAAAAACCGCGCGCATCTTTAAATGACGACCATAGACCACAAACAATTTTTATTTTTTCGTATTCAAAATTTGTTTTGCGAACAAAGAGGTTGAACAAAAAGGTTATAGCTACATTACAGCACTAGTGCGTAATGGTAATCAAAATGTCACAGTTTGGTAACAGGTGCCATTATATACCTAAGTGTAGTGAAATAAAAGTCACTTTCTGAGCAAGTGTATTGAAAAGGTATTTAACAGTAGGTATGCTATATTGGTAATAATGTTCCAGAACTAGTACTAAACCGCTTTTGCAATAGTCCTGAAGCGGTTAATTAGAAAATTATGACTCAGCTGTTCAAGCTATAATGAGAGTAAATTTTTGATATGCATAAAGCAGCATTTACCAACGATTACTCAAGCATATTTTTTGTTGAACAAAATCAGTACGATCTCATTGCATTATACGTATGTACATTATTTTAGATTAAGTTACTAACTTATATTACATTCACTTTGTATTGCGTTAGGGTCAACTTAAGCACAAAGACGTCGCTCCACAATAGCGTCACTACAGCTAAGCTACGCACGTTGGTTTCGAATCTTTATTATGAATGTGAGGACTATGTGGATTGCTTTTCTTCTCTCTTTTTTTTTCATTAATTTTAACGGACGTCTGATAATTTTAGTATTTTCTGCGGCGTACCCAAATGACTAACCATTGAGCTCCTTAATAGTCCCGAGTTGAGCTGTGCGAAAACTGACATTTTTCTGTTTAATACATGTAAATATATCATAATTGTGAATTTCAAAGATTTGTAACACCCGTGTGAAGTTGCGGGCGGGTTGCAAACCTACATAACCTACATAAAACATCACTAAATGCACCTCGAAGCTAACATGGTGACTTTAATACCATATTACTGCCTTTACTTAATATCATGATGTTGATGACTTAATATCAATAATTAGTTGCAGTAAAGCTGGTTTTAGAAATAAGAGGGTTAAGGCATCGCGTCGAAAATTTCTACATCCATCCACTGCTTTTACGACCTCACTACACTGAGAAACAAATGCACCACAAAGCTAACATGGCGGACCTCTCCTTATATATCTTGTGTAGCAGTGGACGGCCGACTTTATTATCATATTACTACCTTTATTTAAACCCAATGATTAGCTGCAGTATTACTGGTAGTACCGGCATTTCCATTTCGTAAAGTTGCATAATTATTTCTAGAGTTCACGGTCGTTATTTGATGATTTTATAAAACTGTGTGAGTTACTTGCCCTGAGATCTGTCAAGGTTATCCATTCGCTTGCCTCTGGATAGTAGTCACGGAGGTTGTTTAGAGCGCCCGGCTGTCTGCTTTTTTACGTCGTGTTGGCATGAGCTGTACCGCCTGGCCTTGGTACAGGCCATGGTCCGAAGCGAGGAGGAGCGGCAGGCGGTCGCCTCCATCTGCGACGTAGTAATGCTAGCAAAGGAGGAGATCGCACGTGTGAGGCAACAGCACTCACGCCCAGCCGTCGATTCCGATGCCGATTTCCGGTCACCGTAGGCGCGGGCTTTTTGACGACGACCAATGGGTAGCCCGCCGTCCGACCGTCCCGTCCGGTAACCGTCGGGACCGAGCCCAAGTCGTCGACGATGCGCAGTGTTCCATGCGCGTCTTAAGGATTTGTCAGCAAACCATAAGGCCTACTGGGGTCATAGGTAATGTGAAAGTGAATCCTGGCCCAGTAACGAAGACAATGAAGTAACGTTGGGTTTTTAGTCAGTAAAAGTCTGACACTCCCCGCCCTAGGGCGCGGAGATGTCATTGGATGATTTTCCCATCATCGAAAAAAAAATGAGCAGTACGGAAATATGGTTCTCGTGTGTAGAAATACCTAAGGTATTGTATTCTTGATAAGGTTATTGTATATACATATGTACCTTGACCGACGACGCAAAGTACATATCTTTTGTTTGTTGATTTTAATTACTATTTTGGCACCCTAAACACAGTTTTAATCTGACTTTGGAAGTAAGAGTTCATCAAAACTGCATTACTGTTCCATTTCTATGCACATGCACCATTTCTATTTAATGTTATTTGCTGTCCATTTTTAGTTACATAATAGTAATTCATATAACATGATTGAAAAGAGTGTCCATATAGTTTCTTGCACGTTATTCTCCGGAGAACTCTACGCTTTGAAATGTGCAATTAGCATCATTTTTTCTGACAGACCGACTTCTTGACTTTTCAAAAGTGCCTGATAATGGTTTATTTAAAACTAGCGATCCTCCCTAACTTCGCACGGGTGCAATGGTAATATATTATAGTACTTACATTATGATACAAGTGTGTAATTGTTTATTAATCTGTGGACAATGGTGTGAATTATATGTTTACCTATTTAGCTGATAATTCTATATTTCACCTTAACATGTAACTGTTTTTTGTCCCTATGTTAAAAATAAAATAAAGTAATGTAGGAGGTTACCGTCGAGGCGGTATTAAGACCCGAGGCTTGGCGAGGGTCTTAAGAGAGCCAAGAACGGTAACATTCATTACTCACGTGTATCATACGACGTTTTTCAATACACTTGTGAAGAAAAATAATTAAGTTAACTAATATTACAACGGTAAAACTAGTAAATTTTTTCATAACATGGCGGTAAAAAAATAAAATCTGTTGCCTATGAGCACGCGCTAGGCTATGGCTATATGGTCTTTTGATCATATTGCCTAGTCGTCGTTTGTTTCCTTGTGTGAAAAGTTTTTACGCTAATGTCATTCGTAGTGATAATAGAATATGGATGTAACATTTTATAATGTTTTTTTTATTTTTGTATTTGATTTTATTTAATTATAAATTAATACAGCCCATAAATTTAACTCGAAAAAATCACGCCTACAACCGCGCGCATCTTAAAATGACGGCCATAGACCACAAACTATTTTTATTTTTTCGTATTCAAAATTTGTTTTGCGAACAGAGGTTGAACAAAAAGGTTATATCTAGCTACATTACAGCACTAGTGTGTAATGGTAATCAAAATGGCACACTTTGGTACCTAAGTGTAGTGCAAATAAGAGCCACTTTCTGAGCAAGTGTATTGAAAAATATATTATGCATAAATTACACGTATAAACCTTCCTCTTGAATCACTATCTATAAAAAACCGCATCAAAATCCATTGCGTAGTTTTAAAGATCTAAGCATACATAGGGACAGACAGCGGGAAGCGACTATGTTTTATACTATGTAATGATAAATGATTTGATTCTAGATTCTTAATCAGTATAAGTACAATCAAAAATAAACATAGCCAAAAATCCCAATTATAAACCTTAGTTTAACCATTGGCACGGTGCCACCTGCCCACCTAACTAACCTATGCAACAGTTTAGAACTTTACTAGGCGCACGCGCAGAAGGTCGCCGCGTGCGTGACGCGAGCTGACGCGACCCGTTGACTAATTACACTTATAGTTTGTGTTTAGTTAAGACACACTATTGTATTAACTGCGGTTATGATTGTATCATAGCCGGCGTGCGTGACGGTGGTTGGGGGGGGGGGGGGATTCTGTCATTAGAGCAAAAGTGGGCTCAGTGGTAATGAGGTGGGAAGGAAGTCATCTAGTAACATCCCTTTGAAGCAAGCGAGCAAGCGTGGAACAATACTTCTTCATATACTGCTGCATACAGGACATCCGGATGGCGAGCTACTCATTGCTCATCGACCGCAAACGCACGCCTACGGCCGGAGATCGCTCTGCGACTCCCGACGCCTGCAGCATCTGCTGCGCGTCATACTAATATTTTCTTTTTGGTGGGTAAAAATCATCCAATGACAAAACCCATTCATTCCAGGGCCCCGGGGCTCACTTTCGCACAACCCATGGCCCCAGTAGGCTTCGACCCTGCTGGGCCCCTGCGATTTGCTGACAAATCCTTGAGGCGCGCGGGAACAGTACGCGCCATTGAAGACTTGGGCTCGGTCCGGACAGTTACCGGACGGTCGGACAGCGAGCTACCCATTGCTCGCCGTTCACAAGCCCTTGCCTATGGTGGCTGATAATCGGGATTGGAATCCCGGCGGGGGGTGGGGCGTGAGCGCCGTTGCCTGATGCGGTCGGCCTCCTCCTTTGCTAGCATTACTGCTTCGCAGAAGGAGGCGACCGTCTGTCGTGATCCAAATGGAGCGAGAGGAAAGTTAAGTAATCCTTAGCGTTCCTCTTTAGAATAGAATAATATACAATAGAATAGAAATACTTTTATTCAGGACAGACACAGCGCAACAATTACAAATACACAGTAAAAATAAAAAAGAACAAAAGAATACGCCGAGCGTGCCCGCACCGAAAGGATGACCACCTCAGCATTTTCTGGGCGTCAGACACCCAACGCTGATTTTCAGTTGACACCGTAGTGACGTTTTCAAACAATTCCTCAGCCCTAGGAATAAACTTAGCCGTGATTTAATATTTACATTAGTCCCCATTCTTGATCGTCTCGCTTGGTTTCCTGCACCTAACACCAGACTGCGTGTCACACGATATACCTATTAAAAGTACTTAATAACACAGAGATAAATCTAACTGAATAATATTTTACTAGTGACTGACGGAAACTCGATTTGCAGCCGATGCCGAAACCGTAACCGAATTTTCGGTACCACTTCCAGTTTCGGCCGTGAACGCAAACCGAAACTTGCGTAGTAACAGAAGAATTTAAACAAAGACCAAGTTTATATCGAAGAGCAAGAGAATATGGCCTCGGGATTACTGGATGTATGCCCGGTTGATGAAAGAAGAGAAAGAATGAAAAAGAGTTTATTTACGAAAAACATAGCTCTTGACCGCTATCTCACCTGATTGAAATTGACGATGCGGTCGACGATGGAGCGCGCTTACCTAGAAGTAACCTATTCACTCTTGACTTAAAGATTCCCGGGTTGTAGCCATCAGGAAACACAGACTCCGGAAAAGAATTCCACTCCTTAGCTGTACGCACAACAACACAGTTATCAAAACGTTTTGTGCGTATAGGTGGAATGTCCACCATGTACCGGTGGCGCATCGCCGTACGCCTGGTGTCCCGATGATGGAACGGGCTTGGCGGAATTAGGCTTAGATGCAATTCCAATGCACACTCCCCGAAATGCACAAAAACTATAATTTTTGGGTAAACGTCGATTTGTTTACATACAATAGACACAGACAGTCAGACAGGCAGATCCAGAACAGTCGAACCAAAAATATTTGGCCAGTTTATAGCCGAAAACGTTTTTATTTTTTAGCCGAAGCCAACCGAAACCGAATCCGCGGTGGGTCTCTAATGTGATTAGAGGTAACCTAGGTCATGGACACATTGATCTCTAATTATGAACATTACTATTTCACATTTCAGTGATGAAAACAGATTGCATGTAGCTTTCTTTTTTTGGGCCATGGTTTGACTTCAAAAAGGGAAAGCTGTAGTCCTGAAACAAAGACAAAGGACGAACATAGGTGTGGTTTTAGCAAGTAAAAGACACAGCCTCCCAATCTGCCTTAGAGCGGGACAAGTCATTGGGTGATTTCCCATCTTAAAAAAATGTATAATACGCGGCATATAATGTAAATGCGCAGTGAAAGATTTTTATGTCTCAATCGAAGCGGCGTAACCATAGCAACGACGGCCATTTTGATTCAACTAATTTGCCGTGTACAAACACACTTTGATTATTCTTCAATTGATTTACACAACAGATTTGCGTAACCTCACGTAGACTAATGAAATAGAACTAAATCATTCTGAATCGCTTCAGAAGCTGATCACGCTTCTCTTTGAAGACGTGCAAAATAATTAGACAAATATCCTTCTTAGTTTTCCTTCTTTATGTACTTCGATAGTGATATATCGATTTGCAATGCAGTGGTACACTTGGTGAGTGCAAATTGAGGTGATGTTTAGATTGAACATCTATAATTTAACTTCACACGCTACTTGAAAACAAATCAAAAACGTTTATTTCAAATAAACCATTTACGTGCACACAAAATGTCGATCAGTCAAAAAAACAAGCTAAAATGCAGTGGTGTAGATAATACCACAGGGGCCCCGTCGTTGTGGATAACATTATTGCGAATTTTTGCCTACTTCGGGGCCCCAGTAGCGCGGGGGATGCCCGTAATCATAGATACGGCACATACGGCCGTAGTTACGCCTCTGGCTAAATGGCAAAGCGTAGGTACATCTCTATGGAGAAGAACGTGCAAGAAACTTCATAGATATATTTTTTTAATTATATTGAGTTACATAAATCTTGGTTACATATTTCTTGTCGATTCTATTATGTGAGCATGTAAATAAATAATGAAAAAAAAAGCTAACTGACGGCGCCCGTTCACGAGCATGATGCGTGTATCAGCCCAATTCAGCTCAGCGAAACTGAAAGACCCAATAACACGTAAAGGCCCTCCGAGTTTGGGGGACCCTGGGGCATTGCCCCGCCTAACCCTTCCATAGCCCCCAATTACACCATTGAATGGACCGTAATCCACCACGCGGGCCTACCGGATTATTGGATGTCATAAGTCTTCGTTTGTTTCTAGGACATGCCGGTTTCCTCACGATGTTTTCCTTCACCGTTTTGAGAGCAGTGGTAATAAATTAAATTACACAAAGTAATATTGCGTGGCAGGATTCGAACCCGCGAACTCATAAGACGGGGCCATTACCATTAGCCACCACTGCTATTCAACTAACAATTTATTTAAGTCAATATTTAAATAAGTCATTATCCTATAAGTATTTGCACTCCATTAATCTTAAATAAATATATAATATAAAATAATAGCCACTTTACAATCATTGTCACTAACATAATTGTTTTCAGACTAGCAATTCGCCCCAACTTTGTTTGTATAGATTTGTTCCTGGGCACCCGATGTTTTTTTTATTTTTTAGGAGAGCAAATGATCCAATGACATCTCCCGCCCTTGGATGGAGCGGGAGATAGTGCGAGTTTTCCTGTCTAAAAACCCAATCCTGTACCTTCATTGCCTTTCCCAGGGCCGAAGCTTCCTTACAGAAGTATCGGCTTTGCTAGGCCCCTACGGTTTGCTGACATTTCCTTGAGGCTTAGTAGAAGGGCGTGACAGACTTTTAAGCGCAATTTAGACGGTACGAGTTTCTCGCCTCGAACATACGAGAATCGTAAGAGCATAGAAAAAATGTCATCGTCTAAACACATACCTAGGCGGTGCGCGTTTCTCGTCTCGAACGTACGATAATCGTAAGAACAAAAAAGCATCTCCGTCTAAACATTCATACCTAGACGGTTCGAGTTTCTCGACTCGAACATACGATTCTCGCTAGAGTGGACGAGCGAGAGGTACTATGACTTACCTCTCGCTCGTCCACTCTGGCGAGAACAAGGATCATATAATATCCTAGGGACAAACTGGATTGATTCCGGAGCAAAATTAATATGCAGTTAAAAACAAAAAAAAACACATGTAGGTATTTATTAATTGTATTGATATGTTTAGAGCTTATTTGCAACGTACTATAACAACATCTTGAACTTCTTTAGAATAGAATTGTCCCAATTGGGCACATTGCTCGCAGACCAAATGGCCGTTGGGGCCGAAAGGTTTTGGAGTGGTGACAGGGTGAAACGCGGAAGGCCTACAAGGTGGACCGATGACCTGGTAAAGGTTGCGGAAATCCGATGGATGCGAAACGCTTAGAACCGCTCATTGTGGCGACATTTGGGAAAGGCCTGTGTCCAACCGTGGACGTGTTTGGACTGAAATGATGATGATAATTGGACGACATTGTTCTAAACTGGCGCGTCTCAAGTAAGATTACTAAAACTCTCTTTATACCTAAAAAAAAACCTCTTTCTCGTTGTCTTGCTTGGAACGTTTTTTCTTCTTTTACTTGTCAATGAAACATATGAACCTAATACACATGAAAATATAGTACACTTTAGAGTGTGTAATATTGCTCCGTAATCAATCCAGATTGTCCCCAAAATATATAAGATCTTTGGTAGGTACAGACAAGTCGAGATTCTCGAAAGCAAGAATCTTCTCATTATATTTTTGCTGTCTAAACAGACGCAGGACATTATCGCCTAGTGAATATTGCTTACGAGTCTCGTATGACATAATCGTAGGTGAGAATTTATTTTTTACCTGTGTCTAAACACTTTGATACGATAATGTCATGGCGATTATTGCTTACGATTATTGCGTACGATTTTCTCGAACAAAACGTTCGAGAAACTCGTACCGTCTAAATTACGCTTTACTTACTAAAACCAGACCTATGTTCCTTCAGTGGCCGTTTACGTTCTAGGTTCATGGGTAACCTTTTCAGAAGTCGACCCCAGCGGGCTTCGGCCCTGCTGGTCCCCTACGATTTTGCTGATATCGCATTGACGCGCGTGTGGAACATTGATACGTATTTGACTGACATTATTATATTTTTCAATACACTCACTCGAAAACCCGTTTTATCCCACCGCTATAAGGCACGCAATAGACTGTTTTCCGCACTAATGCAGATAATTGCGTGCTCGCTCCAGACACATTTTTTATTATTGTGACGTAAGTGACTGAGAATCGTAAGTGTATTGAAAAACGTCGTTTGATACACGTGCACATTTGTCATTGCAGCCTTCGCCTCCATAACACACTCGCCAACGAATTCCGCCTCGGTCGCAATGACCAACTATCTGCACTTGTATCAAAATGTACTATTGACTAATGGCCTGTTGGTCTAGTTGTCAGTGCCCCTGACTGCTCTACCGGAGGTCGTGGGTTCGATTCACACCCAAGACAAATGTTTATGAGACGAGCATGATCATTTGTTCCGTGTCTGGGTGTAATTTATATCATATTTCCTAGAACAAGTTTTGTAAAATATTCGAATAAATCATGGAATTATCGAACGCCATTAAAGTTTTCAGCCGTTATCTCTCTTTTTTCGCGTTGCCTTTCCATCAAACATCGTGATGGATTGCGTTAGATGAAGCAACAAGATTTTAAACCATGTTCAACTTCGACGACTGGCAAGTGGAGAAGGCCCCTTAACAGTTCAGTATAGGTCTTAAAATGGATCGCTTTAAGAGTTCATAGATATAAGAAAGGACAGACAGACAGACTGGAAGAATACATTTTATAATAGGTATGTAAGGAAGGATTTATTGACAATTGATGTCTTTGGTAGTCTTTGTGTAATGTAATTGCTATGCATTACTGAATCTTTAAGTTATTGTCTTTTAACTAAGCGATGGTTAATGCTTCCTTATTTATGTTCTGTCTTTTAAGTCCTGTACATAATGTAAGTTCTACAAAAATTGCTTCAGGGTGTATATCAAGGTCTAATATTTTTTTTCAAATTTTGTTGGCGAAGCGTAAGAAATAGTTTCTCCTCTTCGGTTTCTTCTTCTCAATTCTCAACGAAAATTGAGAAGAAGAAACTCAACCCATCAGGGCTGAAGCCTACTGGGGCCATGGGTGACTTCAGAAAGGAAAACCCGGGGTCCTGGAACGTAAGGCAAAGAAGGAACAATGGAGTGTGTTTTAGGCTCCGCCCTAGAGCGCAGAAGTCATTAGTTGAATTTTCACCTATAAAAAAAAACGTTATCGGGATACATTTCGGAGAGTATGCGGAGGAATTGCATGACTTGATTCCGCCATCTCACTTCTATCATCGGACAACCCGATGTACGACGAGTAAGTATTAACCCTTACGTTATTTATTGAAACCCGACGGTCCGGACTAAGCGTTTCGCCTCGTCATTTATACCGCGAACATCAAAGGACTGGAATAATTTGTCTGCTGCTGTTTTCCCGTTCGACTATAATTTAAGTGTCTTTAAGTCTAGAGTGAATAGGCTCTAATAAACTAGTGTGACTCACTATCAACGATTGCATTACTGCTTACCATCAAGTGGGAACCCAGTCAAGCAACATTTTATATCAAATACGTAAGATACATAAAAAAAAAAATCGATGGGAAATTGGCCAGAACGCCAGGACGCTAGTCACGTTGAAGAACAAAGCTAATTCATTGGCCAAAGAAAAACCCAGCTCTCTGATTGACTAGCAGGAGCCCTAGTCTGCTATTTTCATAAATTCGTCATTCCAACACGATCCTATAGTCATTTTGTTAAAAGTTCGTAATCTGTTAATTCATAATAGCAGCTCATTGGTCGGGCAGTGGTCTCGTAATATAATTGTGGTACGAGCTGTCTTGTAACCAAAAGACAATAGGTGTGCAGGCACCGGTGTCCGCTCGGGGCTTGAAATTTTAAAAGCAATGACTGCACAATGACGTTCTAATGGTAGGTCACTGATCAAAGGAACGGTAAATTTTTTTGCGGATTACCGCATACGTCAGACATTCATATGTCTTTGTGTACGAGATTATCTTTCTATGCCATTTCTTTCTATGGTGTGTCAGTAGTAGATCATTGGAAAGACATAATGACTCCATTATATTAGTAGGTTACCAAACTTGTCAAAATCAACAACAAGACTTGAGGCCCTGTTCACCGATTCTTGAAAAATGGGGCCTAGCTAAATAATGTTCGCAGTACCGCGTGACGACGCAGTAATTTTATTACATATTTATAAACAGAATAATTATCTATGTTATTCTAACTTTTAGCTGTAAATTCCATTGATATCATCAGGTCATCAATCGTTCGATATTTTCGTGAACTTGACAATGATATTAGAGAATTTTCGAGAAAATTCTGCCGAAATAATCAACGATGTTGGTTAATTTTATTCTTATCATTTAGGATTTAGGTACACAAAAAACCCGGTTAAGGCCCGGTTCTACTCATTTTGACCTTTTTTAAACCTATGGAAATCCACAAATATAAAAGAGAACACCATGAAATTTTATTTTATTAAAATTGACTATATGGCCAAGGAATTGGCAAAAATGAAAACACGATATAAATTAGTTGGCTCGATAAAAAAAATCGCGAATCTGACCCTAATTTACGATTTCAAACGTATTTATCTACGAGATTACGTTACGGAACTATTTGAAGTTACAAAAAAAAATTAAGCTTGTTATGTGAAAGCGCTTCGCAAGAACAAAAATCTTGAATAGTTGTTGTTTTTTTTTTATATAAAAATAAAACCGCTGTTTTTGGGCCGCGAAGACGACATATTCCCGAGCGAAGTTCATACAAAAAAAAACAGTGACTAGAACCGGCCCTTAAGTGCGAGTCGATCGTCCGCACCGACGGATCCGTATAAATCGACTAATCTAAATTTCCCAAAACGAGTCTTATTTATTTTGCGCCATATTTAACCGTTTTACAGGTTTTATGCAGTTAAACTCTTATAATGTGCCGTCTCTTATATAAAAATATCTAAATCGAATAGTTTTCTTACTTATTTTTTACAATCTATTATTTTTTCTTTTTTTAACCTTATACCTTCAAGCTATACTAAAGTGCCATTTCGCACCTTTTTCCTGTACTCCTGCTATGAAAGCTCGCTTCTTATCAAGTTTCAGTATTTTAGCTCCGTACTCCTCCTTTAGTCTTTTAGTCTTTTAATTTAGCTTCACTTTTTTTTTGGACTGACCGACATTTTGACAGTTCAATAGTGCCTGTAATTGGTCTATTTTAAATAAACTATTCTGATTTTGATTCTGATTCTAAGTTACGCAACCGCCTTATCTCAGGAATACAATGAATTCGCTCCTTCGGCAAACTTTTCGGCAGCTAAGAATGTATTTTTCATGTACCCACATAGAGACAATATTACCTACTACTATACTTTTCAAGCATTTTTCAATATTCTCATTTATGTGATAATTGTGTCTTGTTATTGGGAATGAAGATATTTTTAAACCGTAGTACCTTAAATATGAGAAGTACCTCATAGGTTTTGATTTCTTTGCGAGTGTCAAAATATCTACACCTAAACAATTTAAACTCTATTCGAGTATTCGCCCTTATTACTTAACTTAGAACTGTTTAATTTTTTCAGTGCTTCAAGAATATTTGAGTAGTTGATATTAATTTCTATTTTGATTCCACCATGCGTTTCTGAAAAAAGGGCCTTAACTCTTGACAGACGGACAATAAAGAGATCCTATTATATGGTTTTTTTTTTATGGTAGGTAAAATCATCCAATGACAGATCCCGCCCTTAAGCGGAATCGGAAATAGTGTCAGACTCTTACTAAAAACCTATCATACCGGTGCTGAGCCTTCTTTTCAGAAAGCAGCCCTTGACCCCAGTAAGCTTCGACCCTGCCTGCCTGCAGCTAGCAGGCTGGGCCTCTACGTTTTGCTGACAGCTCCTTGAGGCGCGCGGGAACACTACGCGCCGTCGACGACTTATCCTATATGGGTTCCGTTTTTGCCGACTGAGGTACAGAACTCTGAACGTAATTTTATAACAAAGTTACGACGTGGCAGATAGATAAGAATTTATTGCTTACATATTTTTTTTTCAAGCTTTACTTAGCTTGGGACTAGACGGTGTTGTGTGATAGTTGTGGAATATTATTATTATTATGAGAAATCATTAAATAACATTTGAGAGTATGCGGAAAAAGGTATAATTAGTTCTCCATAGAAAAAAAACAATTAAAATGGGAGGATCCTCCGACCATGCGGGTGTTTCGTCTGGTCTTGATGACAGGCCAATAGTTGATTTCGGGCAGTTACAGTACGGCCGTAGGATCTTGGCGCGTCTGAAGTTAGGCTCTGCGAACTTAGCCTTCGTGCATTCGTAAAAAAATAAATGGTTTGAAAAAAATAAATGCCAATAGCAGTTGCTAATGCTGATAACTGTTATTGGCATTTATTTTTATAAATCATTTATTTGACGAGCTTATTTTGAGCGCTGAAGTTCGCAGAGCAAACTTCAGACGCGCCAAGATCCGTCGGCCGTACTGTACAATTGTATGGATAGGTTAACGGTCAAACCCGAATTTAGGATAAACTAGTTTCACTTAGGGGAGCTATGAGGAGAGGATATTCTCAAATTCATCCTTTATAGGGTTGAAACGGGAGTTCAAAGTTAGTACAGAGAAATCTACTTTCGCGTGGGCACCGCTAGTAGACCTGCTAATCTATAAATATCATGATAAATATAAAAATTAATCCCTATTTCCCTTGGTCACTCCATCACGCATGAACGGCAGGACCGATATCGCTAATTCTTTTTTTTTTTTTGTTGTGTTTGTTATTGTCAGGAGAAGGTTCTTTAGGAAAGAAAAAATTAAGACTAGGGTAGAGTATGGTAGAGTATGGTAGAGTATGGTAGAGTATGGTAGAGTATGGTAGAGTATGGTAGAGTATGGTAGAGTATGGTAGAGTATGGTAGAGTATGGTAGAGTATGGTAGAGTATGGTAGAGTATGGTAGAGTATGGTAGAGTATGGTAGAGTATGGTAGAGTATGGTAGAGTATGGTAGAGTATGGTAGAGTATGGTAGAGTATGGTAGAGTATGGCAGAGTATGGTAGAGTATAGTAGAGTATGGCAGAGTATGGCAGAGTATGGTAGAGTATGGTAGAGTATGGTAGAGAATGGTATAGTATGGTAGAGTATGGTAGAGTATGGTAGAGCATGGCAGAGCATGGTAGAGCATGGTAGAGTGAAGTAGAGTAAGGTAGAGTATGGTAGAGAATGGGAGCGAAGCCGCGGGCAAAAGCTAGTTCAGATATAAAAATAAATAGATCAGCATAATAGCTCCTCCAGCTGTATGCGAGATATTAAAGAAATTATTTTTTTTTATTTGAAAGGCCCATTTATGCCATTATTTATGAAATATGTCATTGGTCCGTACTTCTTCGAAAACGATGATGGAACGATGGCTATTACTGTTAACGGCGAGTGCTACAGACTTTGATTATATACCTGGCTACAGATCAATGATTAACAATTTTTTTTTGGCTTGAATTGAACGATATGGACGTGGACAACTTGTGGTTCCAACAAGACGGCGCTACGTGCCACACAGCAAGCGACACAATGGTCATTCTGCATGAACGGTTCGAGGGTAGGGTTATCTCTCGCAGAGGTGACGTGAATTGGCCACCAAGATCGTGCGATTTGACCCTGCTAGACTTTTTTGTGGGGTTTCCTCAAGTCGCAGGTCTGGCTGCGTAGGAAATGTCTGATGAAAATCATAATTTCATTTTTTTTATACAAGGTTTATCTCCTCATTTTATCTTGTTTCCTTATTTCCCTTTTTTACACATTTATTGTTTGTGTAAACAGTACCCGTCCCTATGGTATTCTAAAAGCGTATCCGAACACAAAATAAAATCGCATCTACCTTCGACAAATGTCAAACTCAAACATTCAAGCTGTCACTGTCAAATCCCAACCCATCCGGGAATCAAATCATTACACCGAAATATGTTATTTATTCATTAAATTGCAAAATTTACAACAATATATCATGTAAATATGGCAGAAAAACTCAGAAAGATAGCACAAAAGCTGAAAGACAAAGTGCATTTACGTAATTTTACTGGACGCGACAAAGTAGATCAAATTATCACCAGATATGTCCCAGCCGTAAGAGTCACGGAAATCGCTGAAAAACTCAAAAATGAGACTGTTTCAAAAAGAGTACGGGATATAGTTAATAGATATGAGAAATTCACAGGTGTCGAAGAGATTATGGCTCTTCAAAATACAGTCGTTGACGCGCAGGTACCACACATAAGTATATAATTTTTTAATAATAATCTTATTTGCAACCAAATACTTGTATCTGTACATGGAGCATTAGTATATCTGATTTTTAAAACCCAGTTACAGTGTAAAACAATATCGTTATTAATAAATCGACAAATAGTTGAAACTATTTGGCAGAAGGTCCCAATTTTCATTCAAATCAAATCAAATATTTTTATTTCACATAGGGTTACATGGGCACTTATAAAATGTCACAAGCTAGCACACGGTTCCAAATTGGTTGTTTCCCATGGAGAAGAAATAGCAAGAAAGTCCATGGTTACTCTTATAAAAAAATGTTTTATCTTTTAATATTTCCATATTACAGTATTACTAGTTAAATTAGTAGTTTATTGCACCAAAAAGTAATAAGATGTTTACACAATTGCTTATAAGCTACTTATAATTAACAACTAAATAATACTATCAATTTTATTGTGCCTAACAGTTAGCATCTGCTGCCGAACTAGGTTTATGGCCTGTATTTCAGCAAGCAGCAAAAGCAAGAAAGTTAATCACAAAGTAGTCTGTGGTCCCAATCCATACTCTTAGACAAAATGCGAATTTTTTTTCAAATTTCTTGTCTCTGCCATGTTAGGTAACTTAGATTTAAAGTGAAAGGGCCAGAATAGCCAGTAAAATAAATATTTTGTTAAGTTTTTAGCATTTTGCAGGACATTTCGTTTATTCATGTCTAAATACATAATACTTACATTTTTAATACACTAAAAAAAAAAAACACGGATTTATGTGGGTGCACCAACGGGCGCATACCAAACATGTTAGAATTACATTTGAACACAACACATGATGAATGTCAAGTGGACAGATTGCATCAGAGAAGAGAAAAAATAAAACAGATGTAGCCTGGATTTCCTGGAGTGCAAAACCGGCCAAGTGCAAATCAGATTAGCATACGAAGGGTTCCATACCATCTTTAGCAAAAAGCGGCAAAAACATGTTTGCTGTATAGGAGCCCCACTTGGATATTAATTTTATTATGTTTTTAATATTTATTGTTATAGCGGCAACACAAAAACATCATCTATAAAAATGTCAACTGTCTCACTAACATGGTTCATGAAATACAGCCTGGTGACACTTGGAGGATGATGGAGAATGGGTCCCGACTGCTACAATTTATCTTGTATTTAAAATATTATATAGCTAAGTGCAATCGGGTACAATGACTTTCTTGTTTTAGAGCTTTTTCATGAATACTCAGAAAAGCAGTCGGGTTTTTAAATTACCGTTTTTTATTTTTTAGTTTTATTTTATTACGATATCACTTTCACAGTAATTATGAATCTAAGAACACTTCTCAAGCTAAAATCCATCGAGCCGTTCAGGCTGCAGAGCGTGCCAAACAATTATACATACGTACATACATACTCTCGAAAAACATAACCTTCTGGCGCAGTCGGGTAAAAACAACAACTGAGCTGCTTTTTTCGCTTAGAGTCTGTTCTTTAGTCGAATTTATTTCAGATTCTCTGCTGGTTAAAAACTTGTCGTACTTTTCGGGATGTATTGATTTCAAATGATTTTTTAGTGACGTATTTGTACGTTCTTTGCGTGAATAATTCTTCTTGCATATTATATAGTTTTCGGTATCTTGATTCACTAATTTAAAGTACTGCCAAATTCCGCTTTTTAATATGCGAGGCATTTTAAAAATCATAAACACGCACCAAAACAATGCGCTCTGCATTTGCTTGCAATATTGACTAAATCACAGAGAATAATATTGACGATTTGTTTTAAAATTTACGTATTTTGATTGGCCAAAACTCGAAAGTGACAACGTTTGAACGCTTTGAACATCAGCAACAATCAATGCGGATGCTGATGCTGATGCGGTAAATAATGCTGATGTTCCGCTGATGCTGATGCTGATATTCGCGACAACCCTGCGTTTTAATCCCTTAGGGGTGGAGTTTCATAGATTTCAAACTTGATTGCTTTTGTGATTTTCAGGAAAGATTCATGGCAGCCCAAGAGAGGAGACGCGAGCTCGGTCGTCAGGTAACTGACGTGGAAATGAAGCTGAAAGAACTACATTCTGAGATGCAGAACACCATGAAAGGGGATGACAAGTACTTACATCTTTGTACGGAAGAACATAAGGTAGCTAAACTAGCTGACCTTCGTACCACCTCTATAAATATTGTGATAACGGACTTTTTTTCGTGATTTTTCTCCATAGTTTCTCATAGTTTAAACCTTTCCTGGAGTATCACAACAAATAATTCAAGACCAAAATCAGCCAAATCCGTCCAGCCATTCTCGAGTTTTAGCGAGACTAACAAACAGCTATTCATTTTTATATGTACACATGGCTAAATGATAGTAGAATCCCGTGGAGGGTCGGTCCGGTACATGATACACTATCGATTTGTAAACACTCGAATTAATATATTATTTTAGTTTTGTAAACATCAGCTGAGCGAGTCAATGACCTGTAGGTAGTTGTCGCACGTACTAAATACCTAAATTAATTAGGATTAAAAAACAAAAGTATGTACTTTATTTTTTAATTTTATCTTTACAAATAGATAGTGTTCCATGTACCAGATCGACCCTCCACGGGATTAAAACTATCGAAATTTAGCCGTAGCCGAAAGAAGTAGTGTTGTTGGGCTACTAGATAGTGGGATTCTTTGAAAGAGTTAGTAGAAAAGGAACACAGACGGGGTTTTAGTCAGTTAGAGTCCTTAACTCGGTCTACCCAGAGCAGGAGAAGTTATGATTTCCCGTCTTAAAAAATAAAAAAATGCCTGGAAGAGCTACTGGTCCATGAAAGAATTATATAAGACATTTTGCCCATGTCATTGAAGCGCAAGCTGATGGACATGTGTATTCTCTTCATTCTAACCTATAGGGGGCCATTCAAGTATTACGTAAGCAGATTTTTGGCAAATATTAACTCGCCTCTCCCGTCGTCAGAAAACCAAAGCTCTCACCCCCCCCCCCCCCCTCCATGCTTACGTAAACAATGGTCTAACATGATTTTTCAATGAATGGCCCTAGTGCACAGACTACAACTCTTCATGCTATGCTCCATAGCATACTATGTGTTAAATTAACAGACCATGTTCGGTAATAATTGTGACGTTGCGCGTTGGTTGGATTCGCGCTAAAATCGCTTTTGACGCAATTCGGAACGAGGGGTCAGTTATTACTTTGAATTTGAATACATGTCTTTTGGCACAAAAATATTGCCAGCTTAAGAAGTTTCCCAAATTGTGGGAAAATTCTCTATAAAATGTACAGTGCAACTAATGCAATATTTTATTATTTTACGACCTTTTTATGTTAATGCTGCGCTAACCCAAAATAAGTTGCGATAAAGAATGATGATGACCAAATAAATCAATAATATATATATATATTTTTTATTAACAGTATATAGTACAGGAGCGTGCCCTCCGAGCTTTATTCGGTGATGCTGAGCGCGAAGAAAGAGAATTATTCGCGACCATGTCTGCCGCTGTCAAGCTAGGTCACGAGCGAGAAAGGGCGCATGCTGAGCGAAATAAGTACTGGTATATTGTGGCATCTATTTTTGGTAAGTAATCGATATTGATGAACATTACTATGTGGTGTTGTAAAATAGTACGCAGCAAATAAGTTGAAAAACTTGCTATAATTATAACCAGTTTTCGAGTCTCAATTGAACTCGGGCTGCGCCTAACCATAACAAATGGTTCAACTTAGTTGCCGCGTACTATAAATGGTTTGGCAAAACTGGTAAGCACCCTCTTTCGGCGCAATGACGCTTTAAAGGTATGCGGAACTAAGTCCTGCAAACATCCGTTGAAGAGGGAGGATACTCCAACAAGACGAGTATTAAGTCTTATGTGGGCAACTGCCTGAAAGATGATTTCGGGCTGTTTTACATGTTCAAAATGCGCGGAGAACTCTAATCATGCGATGCAAGATTTCGTAGTTTAGTTCATATGTGGCGCCATAGATGTCGCGACGATCGCTTATTGGCTTTGTAGTGGCACGACAATTGAGTTTTAGTTTCACCAAGCAGTTTAAAGAGTTACTTAGAGCAACTTTCCCCATTTCAGTGGCTTAACTATAGGGCGACTGGTAATTAGTGACCGATACTTAAACACATGATTGTGGTCATGATAAGAAACAACTTTTACTATGAGACCAATAGATTAGATTAGCAGTTTCTCACATCCTACAAATCTCTCCCCAGGCACAATACTTGGTATAGCCGGTTCCTCAATCAACAATCACCTGAAGATGTCAGAATTCCGCCAGATGATGGAACAGCAGATGGCGCGGAGTGCCAGTGTGTTGTATACCATTGCTGGTGGAGGAACTGCTAACAGGGCCGATATTACCGAGGCTATGAAGGCAGAGTTCGCTTATCAGGCGAGTTTCTAGTTTTTTTCATCTGCATTTGTATCTTAGTGGCTAACATAGGCGTATGTAGATGAGCGATGAATTGGGCCGTCCCCACCCCAGTATGGCCAAGCCCCCACCCTAGAATGTTGGGTCAAAATACACAACTTCGCATAAAAATCAGTCTTATCAGAGGCCCCTTCTGAAAAACTCGTAATTTTCCTATATTTTAGCAAAGTTCTAGACATTGATTGTCGTCAAAATAATGAATGATCTATAAGTGTATGTATTAAGTATTTCAGCCCCCCTAGCCAAGTAACGATAGTCTTGTTAAGCGTAAATGCTTTGAGTTGGCCACACCCAAAATTCCTTTGTTTTGACCACGTGATTGAGCGTTGAGATGACTTTAGAACAAAAGAATTGGGGGCGTGCCCAACTCCAAACGCTTAACAAAACGGTCCTAACTTGGCTAGAGGAGCAGTTACATGTTGTAGTGTAGATTGCAATTTATATTGGAGATAAAAAAGTATAGGCTATAGTCTATACATAACCTAATTTCTTCGAAGTAAGTTTCGCTGTTTAAAGCATTATTACGTAGGATAGTAGGAAACCGAAACTTACTACTAAGTCTCGTCATCTCTTATAGGTATCTAGTCAAAAAGCTGAGCAAGTTAGGGCGATATCCGGAGAAGCGTTGCTCACATTTTATGTATGTAACATAAATTATCTCATCAAGTCATCGACTATTTCGCTTCTAGACGCCGTATGCGATCAATTTCTGGCAACACCTAACTAGAAAATCTGATTTTCAGTCAGAAAATCAATTATGAACAGTTGCAAAAAGTTATGAATCATGGCGATATTTTCTTCTGCCATTTTATTTTATAACAACTAAAAAAATCACACAAGCCCGAGGTGGTGCTTAGTAGAAAATATAGGTACCCAGCAGGGCCGATGCACGCCCGCTAGGGCCACAGGGAAACCTTGGTCCTAGAAAGCAAGGGAGACAAAAAATATTTGACGGGTGTCTAGAAGTAAAATAGTCGGATGCATCAAGTTGATCATAAATTAACCTCTGATGTCTGAATTGGGTAGTAGACTCGTTTTTTTTATTTGATATTTGTATGTAAAAGTAGATTTATCCAAAATCACAAATAGAAATCATTTTTCATTTCCTTTCAATCAAGTAAATTAGAAACCTTCCAAATCTAGTAGAAGGGGAAGCTGTCAATTAATATAATTAAAGCGGTTTCGCATTACGTCCGATCCAACAAAAACACGCTCTTATTCTACCGTTTTTTTAGGCACACTATTGGCAGTTTTCCGTAACAGTACAGAAAAGTGTGCGTGCTCGCCCCCGCCACAATTTTATTGTAACGAAATAGTTCTACGGCTACTATGGACCATTCTTTCACGGGTTCGGATCGGACGTAGTGCGAAACCGCTCTTAGGATGCAAAAACTGACGTCACCGCCATTAGGTTACGTGAGTACAAAAGACATAGCGAGATGTCCCCACCACGTCCCTACTCTTCCTCATACCAATTTTAAATGCCGGACGCAGCAATTAGCTGCGTCCTTCAATTACTAATTTTGATACCGATTTTAGAAAAAGATTTATTTTTAGTGTTATTTGTTGTTTGGTACAAATACAATAATATCCAATTGAGTATTTGAGTTAAGTGTCAAATCATTTTGTAAAGCCAAAGTTTTAGGGTTAAATTAGTGTTAGACAACTTCAAATTCCTAATTCAGAAATCGGGGTTAAAACAATTGTGACGTTCATGAATTGGTAACTATTTGCTTTTCCATGGTTTGGCCTGTAGCAACTAATGAGTTTGAGATTTTGAACTCGGACCCGAATTTGCTTTTCTAGTATCTCTTTTATTGACATGAGAGACGCTGTGCAGGATTTTATTTCAATTGTTTTTATATATTTTTTTTATTATTTACAGGATAATCTCGCGAAAAACTTAGAATTAATGCAAGAAAACATAAACAATCTAGTCGACAAACAGGAATCTTTAATAGGTAAGGAAATTAACAATATTCGTAGTCACGTATACTCCATTCGCAATAAGATTACACATTTTAACAAACCTTTTTTACTGTCCGTTCAACCGATTTTGACTTCTATTCCGTGGGCACAAGGATGGCATTAAAAGAAATAAAAGTGGTTACAATACCAACTATTTACTGCAGTCGCCATTAATCATGCTATCAACGAAATAAAATTCGAAATCAGTTGATTGCACAGTAAAAAAGGTTGGCTTAAATGTCTAATCTTATTATATTATAGGAGTATAGTCATCGCGGTATTTTAGATATGCAGGGACGTCAAACTGCACAATTTTACACATATATTGATGACGTTATTTTTTTTTTGGTAAATAAACGATACTGTCAAATTACCGATACAGCTAAGGTGGGCCCAAAAAGAAGTGGGCAGATGTCCTGAACGCATACCTTTTGAGGGCTGGTTCCAGTTTCTAGAATGACTTGTGGGAGGCCTTTACTTAGCAATGTGACAGTAGGTATCGGGTCATAATGGCAAGTAATTACAGCTGGCTGACGGGGTCAACGGCTGCTAGTCATGTTTTTATTGCTATTAGATATCGATACCCACTATTAGAATTCTTCTATGCAATTTAAGGCCTGTTCGAGGTATTCGCCACCCGCAGCGGTAGCGAAAGCCGAGTGGGTATGCGGTAATTCTACTGTTCAAACCTAAGCAGATCTCACTGGCTAGCGGTATGGGTAGCGACGATTAAGGGCCAAATTCACCAAGAAACTAATCGCGATTATATACAACAAAACGCAGTTTGAGCGCCTAATCGAGATTATAGCTTCATTTTGCGTTTCACCGCTATGAATTGAACCTAGTTTACGCTAAACTCAGTTTCAATTCTTTTGTTGTCACCCATGTTTACGACACGGGTCTTTAAACTGGATTTCGCTGAGCTCAGTTTAGTTGAACCGAGTTTTATATTGAATGATGAAATCAGCCCTTAAAGCGCTGCCGCCGTACCTAAACTTATTTCAAAGCAAGCGAAAAAATACCGTGCACCTGAATGTTATGGCGATACCGATTTCGTCCGTTTCACTCTATCCATAGAACTCTAGACTAAATATTGGTTCTGGGTAGCGAATACCATTTAAGTCTGAACAGGCCTTTGTTCAGATCTTTTAGAACAAGGCCGCTCACTTTGTAGGTGAGCCATAATATCGACTCCGAATTTGCTAGAGGGCCATCATAAAAACTTAGCTTTAGTCATCAACATTTTTCTAATTTTGTTCCATTTTACTTTGGGTCGGCGCAAAACGTTTTTTTCATCTATTTACCGTCACATTGTTACCGACTTTCTTTTCTTTCATATTCACATAATATAAACTCTTTTGGTAACATGCGTTTCATCCCTCCTATTCCATACCAAGGCAAACTATTCTTTCTTTGAAACTTCCTCTAGACTATGATTTTTTATTAGATGAAGTAAAGTGACAGCTATAACAATGGTTGTTTGACAGTTGGGTATTGTTATTTGACAGTTGGGCATTGTCCACTGCTGTCACTTTACTTCATCTAATAAAAAATCATAGTATAGTATACTTTGCACAAAGCTTCCTTCTATGACGTAGGCGAGCACTAAGACAGGGCTTTCCAAAATTCACTTTGCAAAGTTTGTATAGAGAAAGTTACATTCAAGCGAGCAAAAAAAAAAAATTCAAAAGCATTTATTTCAAATAAACCATTTACAGGCACTTTTGAAAGGTCAAGGTGTCAGTCTGTCAGAAAAAAAATGATGCTAATTGCACATTCCAAAGCGTAGATCTCTATGGAGAAGAATGTGCAAGAAACTCCATGGACACTCTTTTCAATCATTTTATGTATAACATATATCTCTGAGCGAAGCCGCTAGCAGCTAGTATTGAATATAGTATCAATGATAAGAAAGAAAGAAAGAAAAACATTTATTTGAGACTCGCACAGGACAAAAAATATATATACAACAACAATACAAAAACTATAAATAGGTTTTACAACATAAAAAAAAACCAATAAATAAAAGAACACAAAAAAAAATTTAAAATAAAAGACCTGTGCGAGGTCAAAAAGGCCTCTATCTCAGCATATGCTATATGCACTACAATTTTGTTCGAATACTTGCTGAAAGATTAGTTTTTAAAATAAACCTTAGCTGTTCACAAATCTGATGAAAATACATTTTCACAGATGATAATGCAGAAAATGATGATAATGATGTGGAAAGCAACATCGAACATGGCGAGGAGTCATTGGGTACTTCATTTATTAAAACCTCTTAAGATTATCTATCTATTTAAACACCATTAAATTTTGATCGTTTAATTCCATGGAGGGTCGATTCGGTACATGAAAAACTTATTTGTGAACTTAAAATTAAAAAATAAAGTTTTTTTTTTAAACTCGAATTAATTTACGCATGTACGAAATTAATTTCTTTAAGTAAACGAGTCAATGAACTTACATTTTTTTTAATTTTATCTTTACAAATCCATAGTGTTTCATGTACCAGATCGACCCTCCACGGAATTAAAAGATCAAAATTTAATGGTGTATAAAAGGAGAAACTGACTGACATATCAACGCACAGCCTAAACTACAGGGCCTAGGAGCGTGAAATTTTACACAAGGCTTTCTTTTATGTCATAGGCGAGAATTCAGGATTTCACGAAATTCACCCCCTTAAGGAATGAAACCACTCCTGTATAAATTCAATTTAATGCGGGCAAACCCGCTAGCAAAAGCTAGTATTGGATGTAGTATCAATGATACCTAAATTTCTACTACGATTTTGTTTGAATACTTGCCGAGTTTAAAATAAAGTCTAAAAGATTTTTAAAACGAGGTAGTTTGTTCAGAAATCTGATGAAAATACATTTTCACAGATATTAATGCAGAAAATGACGATGTTGATGTCGAAAACAAGATCGAACATGGCGAGGAATCATTGGGTACTTAATTTATTAAATCCTCTGACGATCATTACTAGTTTTCAAGAGAACTAAGTAGTTCTTTGTTCTTTCCAAGAACTAGTTTAAAAGACATTTCATTAGTTTAGTGATTATGCCATTTTAACCGTGGTAGGTACTTCATATCTTCCTGAGTTATATAATAATACCCGGCTTCGTACTGGTGCTATTTAATATTCCAAAAATTGATTTTCATACAAGCCTTGACTGAAAATTAGCCTGAAATCCTTCTAATAGCCAGTATTTTTGGATTTATCCGAGGAGGAGCAGATTAAGCGATTTCGGGCGTTCTGCTCTCTACGAATCCTTCACGAAGTTATGAAATACAGAAAAACCTCTTAACAAATCTCATCAACATAAAAAAATCATTTAATTTATAGCTACACCATACACTGTAGTTAAGTTTGTACTAGATGTCTCACACATCGACTAGGAGTCAATATTAAGGCCCACTCGCCGACTAGTTGTCAATATTATGGCCCACTTGCAGACTAACTATCAATATTATAGCCCACTTGCTGAGTCAGTGTCAATATTATGGCCCATTCGCTGGCTTAGTGTCAACATTATGGCCCACTCGCTGTCTTGGTGTCGATATTATGGGCCACTCGCTGACTCGATGTCAATATTATGGACCACCTTCAAAATAAGTTGGCCAATTATCTATCTATATTTATTAAGTAATATTATTTTCAGAGCATCTGCAACATCGCGAAAGAACCGTAGACTCGCAACTACGAGACCTAACACGCGCCATAGTAAACGCATCTCAATCAAGTATAAAATCTGACGCAGAAATCGCCAAAGCATTGTCAGTAGTCCATCAAGATTTGGAGGACGGTGATCAAATTAAGGAAAGCGAGAAAAATAAGGTCTTACTTGAACCGAATCAAATCTTGACTGGAATAGGTGTCATCATGGCAATGGCAATAATTTTCGGCAATTTCATTGGTAGAGTCAGTTGATTTTGTCGCGATTTTTCTGTGTACGAGGTTCCTGCTTCATTGATTAAGTGGAATTATCGTCAGTTAATGTAGTTGTGGACATATTTATTGTTATATTTAGTACCATTTCGCGGAAATATGATGTCAATGAGTAATCTAACGGCTCTACAAAAGTTGCGAAAAGTCATCTAGTTTTTATCGATCTTATTTTGTCGACACGCTGAGTTTTTGACGTTATATTACCCTGAACAAATTAAGGAAATAATTGATTTTATAAGTTCTAAAAGAATCTAGCAAAATACAAAAAAAAAATACAATTACCTTTTATAACTTATTTTTTCATTTATACCTATAATTAAAAGGGTGGAAAAGTTAACGTGTTACCAATTTGTAAGAGTCATAGGAATTCTGAAAGTGATCTAGTCAAAGCCGTTGTTGTTTTTTAACATATTTCTTAAAATAAATACCTTCTCACTATTAGTTTTAATACACGGAAATAAAAGGGATATTTTTGATACAACATTATTTAAAGTTCATCTTGGAATAAGTATCTTGTGAACGTACGTACGTATTTTAATTTAATATTTTGAACCTGTAAGATAATATTCAAAGTAACTGCCGTAATTTAAAAACCTGCGAGACCAATTTTCTCGCTCAAAGACTGGTTACCGTCCTTTTTGATACAATTGCAAGTTATTCTGTCCTAGCTCAGAGGACACCGGTGTCCTCTCACATCCACGCCACTATAGGCCTTAATTCCGATGTTTAGAGTCTACTTTTGTATGAACAAGTTGGGTAGTTGTGGATCGAAGTGTTATATTAAATACAAGACACCCTTTTCTTCGGAGTAATAGCAATTGTTCACTGTGAAACTGATTTGATCGTGTAAACCGTACCTCCACGGATATTTATTCCAATTTATACTAATGCAGGAACCTCTTACTATTTAAATTCTTTCGCCGTAAGCTTAACAGCGTCAAACGCAGAAATTTTATTTGAATTACGAGTACTACTACCCAGTTTCTAAACGGCCGTTGAAATTATACTGTTGAAAAATTATAATGTTATGCAACATAAAAATCATTAATTTAAAATTGGGCTGGGCTGAGAATTAGAACTTTTTAAATGTTGAGAGGAAAAAATGTCGGCTCTCTAAATGTCAAATTTTAAATGAAGGAAGAGGCATTGCGAATTTTGCTACCGCATTAGCTGTTTATGTTTCGGTCAAACATTTCTAACAGTTATGTGTTTCAAAGCGCCATTAGTATTTCAGAAACCGGGTGGATTCTAAAATTTTTACAACTAACAAAACATTTAGTTTTTTTTACGTCTGATTTTCTTTCTCCGCTAGATTTTTTTAACTTTTTTAGCATTTCATAACCTTTTGTATGCTTGAGATATAAATGTTTTTTTTTATCATTTGCGATCTCAAAATATAATGATTTTATGAGTAAAATTAATTTGATTTTCTTGTGGTATCAAGTTGTATTGAAACTTGTAATTATTGTTAATATTTTTCGTTGGTTAACAAAATATTTATTGTGTAATTGTTATATTTATTCATTTCAGCGTTTGGACGTAATTTGTCTCGGTATTTTTTTTTCTCTTGATGACTATACCAAAACTTTGCCATAATTATATGATTACAATTATCTATTCTCGATTTTTTCTAAACATGCAATATAATTACAGTTCCTAATCGATTTTTAACCAATTTAGAAGTGAAGATGTGTAATAGTAACGTTTCAATAACAGCGTTATGTGAGATCGCTTTTTTAATTGAAATCAGAGTACTAAGTTTTCCAGCATTATTTTTTAGAAAACTTGGCAGTTCTATTGCATGGTTTTAGAGTAACTAAATATTCCAATATGTATGTACATTTAATAAGACAGTGTTACTGAAATAAATGTGATTGTTGTATTAGCTTTTTTATTTGTTGCCCTTATGCTATTTTATCAGTCTGGGTTTTTGAGGCATAACTTTAACAAGGTAGTTTAATAAAAAACTAAAACCCGACTACGACAAAAATAAAACTACGTTGAAAAAGTATGAAACAAGATTTTCAGGATGCTGAAATAAACAAGATCGCGCCCTCTTTCTCCAGCAGAGAAAGAGGGCGCCACATTGAATGTTGATAATATTTTTGATAAGTACAAGTGAAGTCCTTTCAAACACTGATCTCCATCTCCTTTAGACGTCAGTGCCTTTCAAATGACACCAAACACGGCGTATTTAACCCATTTTTATTTTTTAACAAATTTTTTGGCCGCTGGAGGGCGCCTATGTTCAGCGGCCGATTAAGACGGTTCTAACGATACCTCTTAATGTCTAATAAGTAATTTAGGAGCTATGAGGGAACAAATGAACATACTCACACATACATAGCCTGTCAAAATCATAGCCCTGCTTTGGATTTGCCATAGTCGGATAAAAAAAAAACAAGCTTTATTTGGTTTTCATATATAAAATCCTTGCGTTTAACACATCATTCGATTTGGCAGTATTTGTGGAACGAAAAAACCGATCCGGATTGTAGTTTATTCTGTGTCAATTAATTTTATTCTGATTTTGATGGGAGAAAAATATTTTACAATGGTATTATTAGCTCAAAATCCTATTATTCTACTCGGATCTATTACGATAAGTCAAAATATTTAAAAAAAAACTGTCAATGTGGTCAAACTGTCAAAGTCATGTCAAAGTCAAATATCAATTTCGGCGTCGCATTGCTGAAAAACAATTGATTTAAAAACGGATATAAACAAGAAAACGGCGAATAATTCACCAATAGTTAACTTTCCCAACAAAAATGCAAGAAGGTAACTATTTACCTTTTAAAAAAAAACATTGCTTTTATTCGATTCCTCGACTTCCCTCCAGAATTGTCAAATTTTGTCGAAATTTCAGATTTGGAAGTCACTGGAATTTCACGAAGCGGCCGGGTTAGAAAGAAAAGTTCTAAATTGATGGATTTTGAGTCCCCTGATGATATTGAGACTAGGTTCCGCCGTCAAACTCCAGTAAAGACCTTTGTGGGGTTCAGGCAGGAAGAAACTCCGGAATTTCATCCCCAGGAAAGCACCCCATCTCGGCAGGTTGAAGAAGCAGGGACAGCATCGGGCAGTGAATCCGATTACTATGATAATCCTGGGGAAAATGCCGACAGGTAAGTTGTAAGTTTAGCTCTTTTGAGTTATTATTAGAGAATCATTCACAGACCTTGATAGGTTTCGTAAACCTGGTGATCTTAGAACAACTACCAATACTATAGTAGGAAGTATAAACCATCTATATCGCATATATCCGACAAACTCGCGCTTAATCTGCTAGGGTAGCACATCAATAAACAAATACTCCATCATGTCAGCTCTTCTGTCACCTATGGGCATTAGAGCTAAATGAGATGGAGTACCCAGTTGCCAACACAAGACCCTGGTGAATAGGACATGGAAAGCAACCGTTGGACCAATCCAAATTATTTCCTACTTCTTTATAAGTGATGAAAAACCCTATAACATTTCTAGTAGTTTTTTAACAAGGTCACTGCTAAGGGCTTTTTTTAATACCGTGCAGATTTCATCAGGAGTTTATGCATGCGGAGCAAATCCATACGTGTAACCTCCAAAAATATCCTTTTCGTACAAACAAGTATTTATTGTAATGCATGCACTTGCATTTTTTTGCCTTTTGAAATTTGCATTTGCATTTCGTTTTTTTGTGTGCGGATCAAATCTACATGCATAATGAAGTCCATGTGATATTAAAAACATCCTAAGACATAAATACCAACTAATCTTGTAAATCTTCAAAAATATCTTCATTTTATTTAAATTTTTGTCTACCAAAATTAAATTTGTCTAATAAATTGCTTCTTTCTCTAAAAAAGTGGTGAGCCACAGAACTGCAGCATGGAGTCTGACAGCTCAGCGTCAGACGAGGGCTCCACAAGGACGCCCGCTAACTCCCTGTACATGATGGAGAAAAGCAGCAAGAAGAAGCTCATTGTGAAAGATGGGAGGGTTGTGGGACGAGCTAAGGCACAGAGGAAAGACAAAGGTAAGCACTATATGTATATCTGTAGTGACCTGATCTTAGAATATCATGATTGTGATCAATCACTTCACTGGTCAGAATCTTTAGGAGCAACGCTATGGTCAATGGGCGCACGCGATGTCCCATACAAAATGCCCCGTCGCAGGCAGTTGCGCCCCACGCCCCTTTTGCTACGTAATAATACATTACAGTTTTCCATTGACACGACTACATGCACAGTGTTATAGTTTTAAAAACGACTGCCGTTTTACAACCCTGTGGCCGCGCGTCGTTTATTTATATAAAATATGAATTAATTGACCTGTGGCCAGTTTTATCGGCTATCAGTTTGCCCAACTGAGGTTTAGTCAGTCGTAGGGCCTGTTTCGTGAAGCGGCTATCAATAGAGGGAAATGCCTCTTTGGCCTGCCTGCACTCACTATGGGTGTATTTGTTGCCGGCAATCTATATAATCCGGTATTCTATACAATACCTAGGCAATATATAGAATAGGGTTTAAAGACTTATTTTCGGATGGTGATAAAAAAATAACCCTAACCTAACCTGTCCGTGTCGAGGTGCCCTAAAATTACATCACCTACTTTCCTGCTCTTGTCTTTTACACACATTACCCGCTACGCATTCGGTATTGTATCGAATACCTGAATTATACAGATTGTGGTTACATATTCATTGATTCTCTCTGTCTATATAGGTAAGACCCGCATTACAGCCTACATGATGTGGGCCAAGGAGGCGCGCAACGAGCTCCTGCGCAAGCATCCTGATATGGACTTCTCTGCTATATCCAAACGGCTGGGCGAGATGTGGTCAAATGTAAGTAAATTATATAAAGACTTTTTCCTTCTTTAAATGTAATGAAGTAAGGTCCTGTCCACGGACGCATAGCTTTATACATGCGTATTTATCATTATACGCTTGGTGTAAGGCTGCGTGAAGTTTCGACGAAGCAGCAACAACGTACTCTCCTTTCTGCATGCACTTCATGACGCTTGCCGTACCGCATATTCTACGGCATGTCATACATCGAGGCATATAGTATGCGGTAAATAAGTTGAACTAAACTGTGTGAAGCGACGCCCGCGACGGGCAGTCGTCGCGTAACAAACCGCGTGTGATCATGTGGACGGTCCTCGTCGCGGAAACCGGATTATTATTCCACAACTTTTTTTCCCAGTATTTAAGTACTCTTGTATATTCATTAATTGATATAAAAAATGATGCTTTGATAGAATTAAAACAATATAAATATATACCAAAGTGAATAACCTATTCCACCTGTGTGACAGCACTTAGGGTCGGCGCAACACATTTTTTCTTCCCTTCCGTCCAGTCAACCGACATAAAATCGGTTGAAAAGATAATATTTAAATATTTAATCTTATTGTGAATACTCCATTCACAATAAGTGTTCGGCCACACTGGCAGCGCGAGCGGGGCGGGCGCGGCGCGGCTATTTTAAATGCAAGAACTTAATTTGAGTAAAAAGATGAAATGTCCCCCTAACCCATATTTCCTACCTTTGGAGAGTAGGGTTTATACGATCTACCTAGCGGGGATAGTTTAGTTAGTACGTTTCTAATCAAATATTGTATCGTCCGTGTGCATTGATATATTAGAAGGGAAGATACAAAAGGACAGATATAAGAGCCGGCGTTGTCGTTCGAGTGAAATCGCGTTAACCACCGAATGTTTACGATTATGAAGACGTGAGCTCCATCTATCTCGTTTCGGAAAATGGCGACCAAAACAATAAGCGTAATTTTCAAATTAAAAATTATCAATTTACAAATAGGCAAATTAAATAAAATGTCAAACGTCAATGAATAATCCGCCCCTGATCGTTCCTGGTGCAAAAGTTCCCATAACACTCGCCGCATTACCTCGCTGAATAGCGATAGCCAACCTTTGCACCAAGAACAACCTAGACCGGGAGTCACCCGTTGCCTCTTCGAGCCTACGGCCCAAATCCCTTATAAAACACTTTGCCTCCGTACTCCAACTGCCCAGAGTTTCCACAGCTACCGGCACGAAATGATAAAGCCGCTCCAAGGAAGCATACTTAAGCCTTTTTTTAGAGCAGGCGTCTTCAGCAGCGGCAGAGGCAGTGTGCATAGTGCGACTCAGATGACTGGCGGCGACAGTGCTGACGCAAGTTGCGTCCCAGATCAAGCACTTCCCGTTTTGCCATGGCACCAGAGTTAGCCCATCCGGCCTCTTAACATCAGATCTGCTAAGACCTGAAGGCTCAAGCACGCAGGGAATGTTTGCTGATATAAGGGCTCTACGGACTATGTCGTTCAGTGCATGGTGACGCGGAAACCTTCCTGTGCAGCGCCGACAACTCAATGCGTGATGGCCATCGGCCTCCACCATGGAACCGCAGGTGCATGTATGAAGTTCGCACACCTTACAGCCCAGACGGAGAGCCACCGCCACACGCAAAGAGTCATCGTCAAGTAGAGTGCCCATGTGAGGTGAAGGAATCGCCTGTAACCACGCCCCAGACTCAGGTTGCGACACTGCTAGTAGTCTGGCCTTGTCGACTCCCACCGCACCCTCTAACAATTTCTCTTGAAGCAGCTTTACCCCTATGTCATCCCAAGCCCGCTGAACATGATCTGATTCCGGGATTACTGCCCCCGAGTTGAGGGTCAACCAAGCTGACACAGCATCCAACACAAAGGGCATGCTTCCCCCGTCACCATTAATAGCGAGTAATACAGTGACTAAGTTGACAACCTCATGCGCAGACGCCAAGAAAGCCGGCAGACCCACATCCCGTGCGCACCGCACCCCGAGACCACCACATCGGCCACGATCGGCCGAGATCACCACTGGGGCCCATCTAGGGAGACATTAAGTACAGACTCCACCACCAATTTCAAGGCGTTGTCAAATGAGGAAACTTCCTCCGGACAGAGCCAAGTAGGGGTGGTCCGCAACAGATATGTAATTTTTGGAAGAGCGAAGCACATGCGCAACAGGACAATCGCAACGTGTGCAGAAAGATCTTTGAGACGTTCGTGAGCAGATAGGAGGAGCCGAGTTCGAGAAGTAATGGCTTCAGGAACTGCCCTGAGAAAAATAGGGGATTCTAAAAGATTGAAATTTGAGCATGAAAGTTCTCTGAGGCCAGGAAGAAAGGAATTGAAGCGAGAAAAGTGTTTACGAGCCTCAGTACTACATGGGAAGAATTCGCACTTCGAGGGATTCACCTCCAGACCGAGGTCTCTGAGGCGACGGACTAGAGCCTCTAAGTCCTGAAAAACGTCTTCAGGTCTGCCCCCGATAGTGCCATCGTCAAGGTACCACACGTTGAAGCCGGATTTTAGTTCTACAATTGCCTTATGAATGGCCAAACTGAAAACAAGTGGCCCGAGCGGGTCCCCCTGCTGGGCTCCCACTTTTGAAAGAATAAGATTTTTGTCAAAGAAAAGATTAGAAGGCAGCCTATAAACTTGATGAAGGAAGGGATATAAAAACGGGGTTTTTTCTTTACCTCGCTCAACAGAACGTCTCTTTCCAAAGTATTGAAAGCGTTGCTAATATCGAGCTTTAGCACTACCGAGTCTTCGTTCTTCGGGTCCATCACAAATGTTCGCGTGGCGTGGATGGCCGCTTCGCATCCCAGACGAGTGCCAAAACCCAACTGATGAGGCTGCAAGTAACGGGCCATATCCTCTTTGACTGCACGACAAGCCAATTTTGCAGTAAGACGGCGAAAGACACTACCGACTGCAATTGGTCTTACTCCGCCATTTTTTTTTTTCCAGTGCAAAGAGTGATGCACCGTACATGAACGGACAAATGCCTGGGTTCAACTGACCACTCAGTAAGAAATTTGCCAGCCTAGTCAGTCCCCCCATGAGGCGTTTCCCATTCTCCCCTGCTGACACAGAAATCAACTCCTTGAGGTGCCCCGGCCGGATCCCGTCCAACCCCGCTACTGATCCCGTATAAAAAGAATTAAGCGCCCATAGGACATCCTCTACAGTGACTAACAACGGCGTTAAAGAAAGGTCAGGGTCCGGTGGAAAATTGAGAGGACGCGAAGGATCAGGATGCTTAAGTTTCAAGAAGCAAGGGTGTCGGCATCCCCCCGAGCGAACGAGTCGTCTGACATCAAAAGCCGTACCGCCCCTCTCAAATCTCCTTCGAAAACTTTTATTTCAATATTTTTTTAATAGATCGGGAATCCGACCTCCTTCTTGCGTACAATTCATTGTCAGGACAATACACAAGAGATATTATATTGGCTTTGACCTTAGATGTCATATTACCGGGCAACTCTTTTGCTGGGACTCTTAAAGCCGTGTATGCAAACGACAGAAGAGCACTCCATTCATCTATCCCATTACTAGCAATACACGAGTCTATAATGTCGCAGAGTTTTCCTGCGGCCTGATTCCGGGCACCCTTAGGTATATGTCGCAGGACAGGAATACTTGCCTTGCAACCAGCGAGCCTATCTAAGGGACTCTGGGCAGGTGAATGCGCCAGGGGCACCTGTCCCGATGATGAAGTGTTAACTGTGTCGACTGGCGGGACCTGTGACACTGCACCTGAACGCAGGGCATGTTTGTGCATGCGCCCGATGTGCACCTTCAGCCCGTGCGCAGAGAAAACGCGAGAAGACCCTGGGCAGTGGCGGCAAGTTAATAATGGCAAACTCATGTTGGACATTAATATATATATATATAAATATATATAGTGCTCGGGAATCGGGAAATACAAATACTTATATAAATAAAATCGAGTTAAGATACACCCAAATAAAGTTCCAACAACAAACAATACAACAATAATTAAAAATAATTCAGCATTTTAAACAATGTCAGATCAAATAAAAAATAAAAGTTTTTGACAAAATTACATAAAATTGACGTATAAAAATATGTCAAATAATAATAAAAAAAATAAATCACTCAAAAAATTACTTTACAAAAAAAAAATAGATGTACCTAATAGATCTACCCTCTGCTGTCCACTACTGGAAACCTGACGAGCTTGAGCGTTGCAAATTCAAAGTGAATCCTGATTCCTCTGGCAGACATAATGCCAAACTCGGCCTCGTACAGGTAGCATTGATTTAAATAGTGTATTTGTGTGTCGCTGGTGGATATTTATTGGTCTCTTTTTGCACGCTGACGCGTCGCTGTGAGGTAAGTCGTTTTCGCACTTTAATGTTCTTGTCTCATGGTTGTGCAATTGTCCAAAGATAGCCCTTCCCCGATCTTGGGGAGATTTCAATAACCTGGCAACACTTTTATCTGACAGATATCAAATGTCAATGTCAGGTGTGACAGTGACAGCTGTCATTTGAAGTTGACAGTAAAAAAAACGGTAATTTAAAAAACTAAAAAACCCGACTGCTTTTCTGAGCATTCATGAAAAAGCCCTAAAACAAGAAAATCTGGCAGTCGGGACCCATTCTAGAATTGAGAGCACATACCTATATTACATTGCAGATTACTCCAATCTATTGACTAGACGGCTGACTTTCTAGAATGGGTCCCGACTGCCAGATTTTCTTGTTTTAGGGCTTTTTCATGAATGCTCAGAAAAGCAGTCGGGTTTTTTAGTTTTTTAAATTACCGTTTTTTATTTTTTATTTTTTTTAGTTTTATTTTATTACGATATCACTTTCAAAGTAATTACGAATCTAAAGACACCTCTCAAACTAAAATCCATCGAGCCGTTCAGGTTGCAGAGCGTGCCAAACATTTGAATTTGGCGCTACAAATCCGCCATTTTGTTTTTTTTTTATTTTGATATACCCAGTGTCACTCTCACAGTAAATACGAATCTAACGACACCTCTCAAGCTAAAATCCATCGAGCCGTTCAGGCTGCAGAGCGTGCCAAACAATTATACATACATACATACATACATACTTACATACATACATACATACTCTCGAAAAACATAACCCTCCTTCTGGCGCAGTCGGGTAAAAAAGGAGCCGTATGTGGGTACTTCGACAACTTGTTACTGTTATTATGGATTTTTTTCAAAAATAATGCAGTACTTGCGGCTGTATTTTCTCCTGAAGGCAACAGCGATCTTCGCAGCTAACAATAATAGGTGATCCCACGATGTTAATTTAGACACTGAAGTGGAATGTAAGTGTTTTTGTAACGAGATTGTCACTTTTTCGAAAATTGTAACTTGGACTATAACATTAGCAGGGTTATTCTTATTAGGGTTGCCAATATATCCTCATATAAGCATATAATTGTAAGCCTATGTAAAAATGTAAGCCTATATAAGCGTAATTAGAAATATCATAAGAAATTTCAAGTTTTCATGCATGTACTTACAAATGAAATGTGATTCCATGTGATTTGTTTTTTTTTTATGTGAATAATTTGTAATACGCATAAAAGCACACGAAGGCATTTTGATAACCGTTATTCCACTTGAAAAAAAAAAAAATTATTGCGTAACACCCTCGTTATGTCACTCGCCAATTGTGACTGAGTGAACTTAGGATAGACTATCCTGATTTCAGCGGTCCACGCCCTAAATACGAGTCACATAATTGTTCCGCCGTTTTGATTATATATAATAATAATATTTTCACAACTATCACACAACACCGTCTAGTCCCAAGCTAAGCAGAGCTTGTGTTATGGGTACCAGACTGCTGATAAACATACTATATATTTCTAAACACATACATATTATAGATAAATAACACCCAGACACAACAAATGAATTCTAACCATAATTATACTGTATCGATCGTGTGACAAATAAATTCTCTTTAGTTCCTTGCGCAGGATTAGAGCCACTAGTAGTGGAAGGGCGATAGTTTGCCCTGTTGCGCACAGGCACTATATTTCCCACTTTTGGACAGTAGGTTTATACGATCTACTCTGCGAGGATAGTTTAATTATTGTGGCTTGAAAACTTTTAAGACGCCTCTTTGTTTACTTATAAAATCTGTAAACCATACATCGTCAAATTTTTAAGTTAACTCATCAGTGGTTGTTGCGTTTAATTCGTATATCCATAATATCAATTGGCATAAGCCTTTTTGAAAGGCTTTATTTTGCAAAATAACAGCATATTACACAGCAGCTAAAAAAGAGCTGTTAACGACCGCTTACAAACAGTTACATTCAAATTTAAAATATCGAGCTCTACAAAACGTGGGGTAGAATTATAAAATTTTTATTCTTCAGAATAACGTACTTGAGTCAGGCAAGTTCAAAAGATGTGAATTTTTAACAAATTCTAGAAAAAAATAAATGATTTATCTGTAATGAATGCGATTTGAGGGTAGTTTGTAATATGAAATCAACCCCTTTTCTGCGTTCAGATCATTATCCAGTTCAGTAGGGCTCGAATTAAATAGAACAGACTGTAGGACACGACTGAGTATTATTTTAAACAATAAGATGTTACAAGGAGGATACTTTTTCAGCAAGCTTTTAAAAAGTATCCTCCAATTGACTTAGCTTTATACGGCGGCGCTGCTCCTTCCGCCTGCGATGTCTCCTTTTACGCGCCGTCGAAGCAGAACCGCTGCTACTACTCCTAACACTAAATTGCGACCGAGCACTTGGGGCATTGTCCATACTAACTTTATTAAAATTATTCTAATGCATTCACTTCACTTCTGAACACCAACAATTAACTTTAGTTTACACTATAACCTTACAAAAAAAAAGTAGGACACCCCTTTTTAAAAGTAACGAGCTACTTTTAAAACACGACTACACCGTTCGGAAATCCGAGCAGCAATGAGGTTTTTAGATGTCGTCATGCGACTTGCAAACGCATCCCCACTACCTGCCGGAGTGGGGGCGGATATGACGCTGCTGGGGATTGTAGCGCAGCGTCGTAACGGAATCGGATACGTCTATCTCAATTTATGGCTTAAAGAATGGTACAGTTGAACTTAATAAACACGATTTTACTTTCCAAATCCTACGAGATAGATCAAAATAATGTACTATAGTTTATATTAATATGGGTTCGATTCCCACCCAGGACAAATGTTTGTTTGATGAGCACGTCATTTGTTCTGTGTCTGGGTGTAATTTATCTATAATATGTATGTATTTAGAAATATATAAGTATGTTTATCAGTTGTCTAGTACCCATAACACAAGCTCTGCTTAGCTTGGGACTAGATAACGTTGTGTGTGATAGTTGTGGAATATTATATTATATTATATTATTATATTATATTATTATATATTATACTCCCAGCGATTATCGCACTGCCACGCAGCACGCTGCATGTTGCATGTCAACGCACCTACGCGCGTACTTGCGGGAGTGCAGATCTGCATCATTGTGCGGGTTTTTTACGCACTCACGTGCGTAGTTGCGTTTTGTGGATTCACGGCAGCTCTGACATTCTTCATTCAAAGCCGCACGAAATCACGCACGGCAATGCGGGACTCGGTGTGCCACACGCGCGAGTGCGAATGTTTCTCCGCTTGTAGGCGCGTGTTCTGTATGAACGCGCGTGGATGTATTTTCTATGTGTTGGACTGTGCGTGTTTTCTATTGAAACGCTATACTTACAAGCAACGTTAAAACACGCATTCACGTGCTACGCTGCGTGGTGCGTCTCAGTGAGTTAATAACACCGTAATGAAAGACACAATAGAAAGACAATAGGTCTGCGGACACCGGTGTCCGCTTGGGGCTTGCCAGTTTAAATGGTCTACAAAAAATGAAGACACTATCACCCGCGCCGCTCACCGCACCGCGCTGCCAGTGTGGCCAAGCGCTGAGATTAAACAACCATGAAGTCACACATCCGTGAACAGTAAGACTAAAACAATGTATATTTTGTTTTTAAATGATGATATTTTTACAGGTAAATTATAACGAACGCTATCTTTGGAAACGGAAAGCTAAGCGCTTTGCAATGCAAAAGGAGCAAAGCACGCCAACTACCAACAAGATCATCATTTCGAACCCAGGTAAGAATCATCATCCTTCTCTTAAGGGGCCATTCAAGTACTACGTAAGCTTTACTGAGGGGTTGGGGGTCCTTGCTTTGCTTGTTTTTGATGATAGAGGGAATGGGAATCTAGGTGGTGATTATGTCAGCAGTGGATATATTTATTTTAGTTTTTTAAGAGAATGATGTGGATGTTTCAAAATCACAGGAAAGTGAGCAGACACGCATTGTGAGTAAGATCTTTGCTTGCGTTTGCTGACGAGGGAGAGGGGAGCTTTATATTAGCACAAAATATGCTTACGTAATACTTGAACGGCCCCTAGAAAGACTTGCGTCCCAGCAGTGGGAACGTTATAAGGTTGATTATACTAGAAAATAATAATGTTAATAATGTTCCTTCCAGCTCGTCCCCTCCCGTCGGCAGGGCCGGGCCGCCCTCCTCGCGCGACTCCGCGCCCCCAGGTGGCGCCGCCGACGCCCCCCACGCAGGCTTTAGTGGTAAGTACTAAATCATTATCCGATTTCGTTCATATTTCGAATTGTTCTATACTTCGGGTTAGTATTCTCTAAAGTATTGGGGAATTTAAAATATGAGTTGTCAGAATATCTTCAAACAGCGTTTTATTTATGATGTTCATAAGAAATCCATCGATGATCAAGGATGAGCCTATAAAAAAAAAATACAATTATGATTTATTCCCGTGAGCAATACCTACTGACGTTAATTACGTGTGTATAGTACGCAACAAATAAGTTGAACTAAAATGGCCGTCGTTCCTATGGTTACGCGCAGCCTGCCGCTGTGCCGCACTTCGATTGAGACCCGTAAATCTGCTACTGCGCTTTGAAAGTTGAAAGCCATTTTGGTTCAACTTATATGCCTGGGGTAATCACACTTTATGCCAAATTTCATGTTAAATCAGCACTAAATCATGACTCAATTTCCAACAGCCGGTGTCGAGCTCGGCAGCCAGCAGCGCCGGCATGTACCGCGTCACCGGCTGCGGGGCCGTGGAGGTGGCCGCGCACCTGCGCCTGCTGGGCGAGAGCCTCGCCATCATCGGGGAGCGGCTCAAGGAGCACGAGGTATTTATTTATTTATTTAAAACTTTATGCACTAATAATACAGTGTGCAAAGTCGGAATTAATGCCTTAGGCATTTTCTACCAGTCGACCTTACGGTGGTGCAGAGACATAACATGGCAGGTGCAACTTAAAAGAAGACAGACAGAAAGGACAAAAGAGCAATAAAAATATATACTTAGATACATACAAATAAAGAACGATATTGTGAACAAAAAACGTCTTTAATATGCCTATAATCTAGAACTATAATCACTATAATGCAACAATTCCCCTGAACCAAAAATCTAATTACTGTCAAACACCAAGAGGACACCGTTGTCCGCGCACCTATTGTGCATTGTCTTTCTATTGTGTCTATAATATTCAAAAGGTATAGGTATTACAAGTTAAACTGCCAAGACAAGAGCTAACTCAAATACGAGCTATAAACTAAGTACTAATGGGAAGGTAGTTTACGCGCTAACATCGCAAACAGAAAACCTGGACACGAAACCCACACACCAGTAACACTACCTGTAGGCACTGATAGACGAGGACAGAGATAAGAAACGGCGCTGTCGTGCGAGCGAAATAGCGTTAGCCGCTGAATGTGTTTGGAGGTATTTGGAATAGAGAGTAAAGTCGTACATGCTTATATTAATTCGAGTTTTAGAAAAAAAGAACTTTGTTTTTTAATTTTATATTTATAAATCGATAGTGTTTCATGTACCGAATCGACCCTCCACGGGATTAAAACGACCAAAATTTAACGGTGTATATTTTAAAAAAACATACATATTATAATATAGATAAATTACACTAAGAGACAACAAATGATCGTGCTCATCACACAAACAATTGTTCTGGATGGGAATCGAACCCACGACCTCCGGCATAGCAGTCAGGGCCACTAACCACTTGACCAACAGGCCAGTCAAAAATTGTGACGTGCTCTCAGTGCCCGCTTTTGAACGTGACTTACGTTACACTTAGGCCGTGTTTACGGAGACGCGGCGCATTGGGCGTTTCGTCGTACATTGCAGCAGCGGGCCGCGTCATCGCTCGCGCAAACACAAACATGTGGCAATGTACGACGGAGCGCCCGACGCAACGGGCACGCAACGGGCGCAACGAGCCGCGTCTCCGTAATCGAACACTTATATTGTTAGGGAACGCGCATCACATAAATCAGCTTAGCTCATTTATGGGTTCGCTTCGTTTGCTCATCACGAAGCTGTGCCAATTCCACTTTTCTTGCGATGCTCGTCTTTAACCATCATTTTTTGCTCACAGGGTCAAATCGCAGTATCCGGTTCTGTGTCAGTGTTGCTGGACACGTTGCTCTGCTCGCTCGCTCCGCTGCTGAGCGTGTGCCGCGCGCTGCCGGCCATCGCGCCGCCCTCGCGGCTGCTGCAAGACACGCTACACAACATCGCGTATATTATGCCGGGGTTGTAAGGCTTCTAGAACGAATTTGAACACCTAAAATGTATAATAAATGATGAAGAAATAAATGAATTGTCTCAAAAATGGCATGTTTCTTTTAAATACTGGTAAATTAAGAAGTCCTCTTACAAATAGGAGCAACTACACATTGCTCATTTGCGACAAGTATGATATAACTTTGAATAAAAATGGTGGATCCAGAAGTTGAAGTAGATAACCCAGGAGAATCGAAACTGAAAAAAAATTCGCTTTACCCTACTCCACAGTACACAAAAATACCTTCGGAGGAAGGGGGGGGGGGCACCCCCCCCCCCTTAAATCGCCCTTGAATATATCCTCACCAAGTGATACTTTCGAGTCGACTTCTTTCAGTTAAAATGATGCTGATAAACCATTAAAAAAAGAATCCAAATAGTCTCATAAATGACAGAGCTTTGAAGTACCCAACAAACATTTAAAAAATCCAGTCGAAATGAGAACTCCCTAATTTTTTGGAGTTGCTTAAAACAATCAAACAAAACAACCAAACACAATGATGTACTCATTTATTGTATTACTCATATAAACGAAATATATTTACATGAAATAAAACTTAGAACTAACACAGACTATGTTCTGAGAACATTACATAAATACTATAGAAACAACCAGTATGTACTTGAGTATGAAATTGGGATACATCTAGACAGATACATTACCTTTTAACCGCTCCGTCGGATATAACTGACAAACACTTTCGCGTTTATTCGACCAGGGTCGCACATCCACGACCAAATACTCCATCTCGTCAGCTCTTCTGTCACCTATGGGGATTGAAGAGCTAAACGAGATAGAGTACCCAGTCGGTAACCCACGATCCTGGCGAATAGGGCACGGAAACTCTCGTCGAACTAATCCGACTCAAGCGGTTCAAGGTTAAGTAAGTATTTTAGACACAATCATTACTTTCATAAGAGACTCACTAAATCTATTTATTTTTGCATGATTTTAAAACTAAATGTTTATTGATACAGTGAAACGGGTTCCCTACTTAAAATAGAATAACGTTAACTCGAATAACACTTGCTTGAAAACGTTAACTCGAATGTACTTGAAATCGATAAATTATGAGCGCGACAATTCTAACTCGATGCATCAAAATCTCGAAAACTATAAGGTCGAACCATCGGCAGCGAAAACGCCCATTATATTAAAACATCATTTCTCGACCGATCATGTAATCGATTTACACAATAGTTTTAAGGATTATATTTGAATATCTACAATATAATGGAGCGCAGCATACTATGTGTTAAATTAACAGACCACGTTCGAAACACTACACTGCGCTCCAAAACACAAATCGTTGATGTGGCTCAAAAGGCTCCCCAACTTAAATGGGACTGGGCAGGACATGTCTGCCGCATGTCTAACGAGCTGTGGGCCCGTAAAACACAGGATTGGTGCCCGGACACAGTTACTCGGGGCCGCGGCAGACCACGAAGTAGATGGCGGGACGAACTGGATGTCTTCCTTAAGAATTGGAACGAGAAAGCAAGTAACCGTGATACTTGGAAAGAATGGAGGGAGGCCTTTGCCCAGCAGTGGAACAGTAAAATACTGGTATTCAGGTGGTGGATTTGAAGTACTGTCGAGTTAACATTTTCGAGCAAGTGTTATTCGAGCTAACGTCATTCGTTTTCAAGTACCCCCCCCCCCCCCCCAGTGAAACCTGGATACCTAAAGCTTAGCTTACATAAAAACTATGAAACTATCGACGAAGCAGCAACGACACGACGGCAAGACTTTGCAGCTTCATCGACAGAATTTCATATTTATGTATATAATCTTTACGCAGGCGTACACCAAGCGTATAAAGACGAATCTTTTATGAAGTTACGTGTACGGACGCGTTAATTTGCGTTCAAGGTCGACCGTCATGACGGTTCAACTTGTGTGACGAGGATTATTACCGATTTTCGGTCTCAATCAAAGTGGGGGCTGGGCGTAAATATCAAATGGTTCAACTTATTTGCCGCGTATTATACTCGAATAGCCCCATAGAGGTGTTCTAAAGTAAAAGTGTTGGGTGATTATCAGTAGCAGAGTTAATTCGTATATCGAGAGCCGACATTACCTAGTTTCACTGTATATTATTTTTTTATTTTTTATTATTATTGATAGGTTCGCGCTTGACCGCTATCTCACCTGATGGAAAGCGACGATACGGTCGACGATGAGACAGCAATATATTTGTATCTCTTTCTTGTTTTGCAAAAAAAGGAACAGTTTGTGCTTTAATACAGACTTCAAAGATAGTATCTTTGAAGTACGCGGCAAATAAATTAAACCATTTGCTATGGTTTTGCGCAGCCCCCTACTTCAATTGAAACCCGAAATCGGTTGTAATATTCGTCACACAAGTTGAACCATCGTGACGGCCGACCTAGAATGCGCAGTAACCGATTTTCGGGTTTCAATCGAAGTGGGAGGCGCTGCGCGTAACTACAGCAAATGATTAATCTTATTTGCCGCGTACTATAAGCAGTTTTTAATACATATATCGATACAATATAGAACTTTATTTACTACACCAAAAGGTATACATTTCAGTGAGAGAATTCGAATGCACCCCGTAGAAAAAGGAGGCAATGTATTATTGCGACGACCACAAAAATATTTTTGTAATCTGGACAAGATAATTATGATCAATAAAATTCCAGTAATTTTACGAAAAGGATGATTTTTCAAGCTAATTAATTCTATACCCTATGAGATCCATATAACTAAATAGAAATAGTATGAAAAAGTATTTTTATAAGGCCTAGTGTGCACGAGCACGTAGCTTCATTGACGTGTATTCGTCATTATACGCTTGGTGTACGAAGTGTGAAGCGACCGTAATTTTTTTTATTAATTTTGATAATGTTTTTTTTTAATGTAATTTAAGATTAATTTTTAAATTGATAATAGCGTGTATTATTATTTTTTATTTTAAATTGGGACATTCGTTTTTAATTTTTATTTCCTTATTTTAATTCTTTATTATTTATAGGTTTTTCATCTATTTAATCAATTAGACCTACTGTGAATGTTGTGCATACCTGTAAGTGGCTTTTTACTCGTACATATAGAGATATTATTATATTACTGTCGTTTGCGTGTGTATGCAAATAAATAAATTCAAAAACGACGCACGCTTACACCAAGCGTATAATGACGAATACGCGTTTAAGAAGCTACGCATCAGTGGACACTAGGCCTAACGATTACAAAACAATATATTTCAACCACAGATATAGATAGACATAGATAACGCAAGCATCACGATCTGTATGAAAACCAAGCGTGCCATTTTTTGACTACCTATTATGACGTCACAAGCACTATTTAGTGAAGACGCCGCCGCGTACGGCGTCCCCCTCGCTCCACCCCCACACAAACAGCACAATTAACCATTTTTATATTTTTAACTGTGTACATTTTTAGCTGTACTCCGATGCAGACTGAGCGCGAAAGTGACCACTTACGATTTTTATACGTAAGCTAGGCACGCGAAGTAGTTGCTCTTGCGTTATCTAGGTATATATCTGTGATTTCAACACAATTTTGCTACAAAGTCGTATGTATTTTTCTATTCTTAGATTTAAAGGTTACATAGACATGAATTAATTATTTGTTAGGCAATATGAATTACGCTATCGATTGCTAATCGTAGACAGAAAAGGTTCTTAGCAAGATTATTGAAATACCTGTAATTGTTTTTTATTTTTTCATATTATATTAACTTCTCGTTCACACCAAACCGACTATACGCTATTACGTAATGCGTTGTCACCACTGACCTCTCCTAATTACCACTGGACAGGCTGGTCCATTCGTTTGACATCTAATATCGGATCGGGTAAAAACGCTATTGGTTTGGTGAGAGCGTTTAATTTTTGCATTGGCAACTCACTGGAAACTTGTATGTTAATTAAAATATATGCCGTAACACATATTTATAATTATCAACACTCTCAGTTGGTGTAACCCTATAGAATGGAAAAAATAAAAAACGATTAATTGTGGATTTATATAACTCAGTAAAGCCACAAAAAATAGGTTTCCCCCTTCTATAATAGAAGTATCTTGTCTACTAGGGCTTAGAGTTACGGGCAAGCGAATTTGAACCTTGTAAAGTACCATATTGAGTTGTTTTTTTTCCATTGCAAATTTCTAAAGTATCAAAATGTCTTGACTATATCTTGCTAGCAAGTGAATTTGAACCTTGTTGAGTATAACATTGAGTTATTTTTTCCATAGCTATAGACTTCTAAAGTGTGGATCCCGTAATCAAATTGTCTTCTTGCAGGCGAGTTCGAACTTTGTTTTCAGTGTCCCAAAGCTTAGTTTACAAAAGTCTGCCCCTACAGTTGGGCGCGCCGCAGTAGCAGTAGAGGATCTTGCCGGGCACGGAGCCCACGTCGTAGTTGTAGTTCCAGGTGAGCTCGGTGCCCGCCTTGATGTGCGACAGCGCGAAGAACGCGACCCACGGGAAGCGCGGGTCGTGCGTGTCCACGAACACGTTCTGCACGAACACGTTCGGGCAGCACGAGTGCTGAGAACATACAACATTCATGATTTAGGCTTGATGCGCGGTGCGTTGCCCGGTCCGTCGTACATTGCCATACTATGCGTTCCAAATAAGAATGGGAAAGCCAATAACCTTGATCTGTCAAATTTTAAGTGAAAAGTACGGTTTGCAAAAAATCCTTATTTGCATATCAATAAAGGGTTTTTTTTTGCTTTGTATTACGAAGTCTAAGTTAAGTCTAGGTGAAGTAAAAACTTTAATGTTTAATATAAATTAGCTAAATATTTTGTTTTAAGTAATAATTAGTTATAAAAAATCTTTCTCTTTCTTATTTTCATTGTTAGGTTAAATAATTCGCTTTTTTCTTCCATTTGCCACTAATCGGACACTTCACACAGTGATACAGAGATGAGCAAAATTTAAGAATTGGATTCTGATAAAACTTTTTTCGTTCACGATTCATAAATAAATTAAATTTTAAAATATTTCTTTTTTTGCTCGCTGTACCTAATTTCTTCAATTTGACATTTCGACGTGACGTCACAACATGGCAATCGATCCTATTCTCATTTGGACCGCATTGTATGATTGTGTTTGCGCGAGCGATGATGCGGCCCGCTGCTGCAATGTACGACGAAACGCCCAACGCGCCGCGTCTCCGTAAACACAGCCTTAGGATCAAAACACATAACCGTGTTGCGAAACTGCGCCGCTAAAATCAGCAGTGCCGCCCACCGCAAACGCAACTTTCAGCGTTTATTGTCGTATCCTACAGGGATAACCAGTTTCTCGAGATTTTTGAATGTGGATAGACGTTTCTCTGCCATGGATCGTAATAAACTTATGCTTATTTGTTATTAAGAAGACGTTACTCTATTATAAATAATCGACACTGAAGATACTGGTTATATCCATTAAATAAAACTATGGCATTCGCGCCGCTGTGTACACCGCAAAATTCTGCGTTGCGGCGAGCTGCACTGTCTATTGTTGTGTTTCGACTTTTACGGTCAGAGTAAGAGCCAAACCACACGATGCAGTGCGGCGACGCAAATATTTCGACGAATTGGCGGGCTCACGAGTGACGCTACTCGGCTCGTACGGCCCGCCGATTCGTCGAAATATTTACGGTGCGGCGCCGCAACGCATCGTGTGGTCCAGCTCTAAGGGCGCTTTCAATTTATGCGTTTTTTGACGGCCTGCTGCCGTGTGGATGCGGTGCGTTACTCGTACTGCGTGCGGAAGATCGTATTTTACACACAAAGCGCGCGGTGCGGCAACCGTACCGCGAACAGTCGACAACAGGACGGCAACGTCACAAGCAGCACGTGTTGAACGGCGCATCACTGGCACGCACCCGCGCGGCAGGTAGATACGTTCTCAGTTTAGGCGCTTGTTGTCGGACTGCTCGCGTACTGCAACCGGCCGGTAAACATGCGGCAGACAAAAGTGAGCCTATCTATAATAATAATTTTAAAAAAATGTAGTTAATACTCACATTGAGATATCTGCCAATATTGCCTTGAACCTTAGCGTCCATGATGTAGCACGCCTCGTCTTTGCCAAATAATGTGCGAACAGATCTGTGAGGGAAAAGTATCAATAAATAAATTAGTCGATTCTAGGACTAAACACGTCCACTGTTAGACATAGGCCTTCCCCAAATGTCGCCACAATGAACGGTCCTGTGCGTCTCGCATCCACCAGATTCCCCCAACCTTTACCAGCCCATTGTCACTTTAGTTTGGCTATTCTTCGTGCTATGTCGGTAACCTTGGTTCTCCTGCGGATATCTTCATTCCTGATCCGATCACGCAAGGAAACTCCGAACCATAGCCCTTTGGGTGACTTTAAGTCTTCTGATGAGGCCCAAAGTAAAAAGACGACTCGGTAAGTAGCTAGTACGCAACGACCGACAACTACCTACAAGGTCATTGACGCGTTTACTTAAATAAATTAATTTCGTACATGCGTATATTAATTCGAGTTTTAGAATAAAAAAGTCCTTTATTTTATCTTTACAAATCGATAGTGTTTCATGTATCGAATCGACCGTCCACGGGATTAAAACGATCAAAACTTAACGGTGTATATTAGTCTAACCGTGTACAATTTTATCCCGGGAAAAAAAGCCTTGGGACATTTTTTTTATTTTGCGCAGGAAAATCACTGGCAGTGCACAAATACTAGATCCTAATTGTTTTCGAGGCACATTACTTACTTGTATTTAGAAATATAATCGTTAGTTCCCATGTTCGTTTGCGCCATGAATCTTGAAGGTTCTCTTACTGTCAAACAAAAAAAAATATTATTTATTTACTGCGTATCTTTTCTACTTCTCTGTCAAATCCATCCAAAGGTTGTCTGCAAATGGTGGACCTGCCTTGGAACCAAGGTCACCTTGATTGAAATTTGGTTCATTTTTTTTTGGTAGAGAAAATCATCCAATGACATCTTCCGCCCTTGGGCGGAGCGGGAGATAGTGTCAGGCTTTTACTGACTAAAAACCCACTCCTGTTCCTTCGAAACTTTTTATATAGGGGCCGAATCTTCCTTTCAGAAACCAACCGTAGCCCCAATAAGCTTCGACCCTGCTAGGCCCTACAGTTTGATAACTACTTTGAAATATACGCCTTAAACCAACGAGATACAGTTAAATATCAAACTGAATTGAATAAAAAATACAACATACCTTCTTCATCATCACTAATAGTGATACAATCCTCTTCAGCATTATCTTTTGTGTCTTTAGCTGTATCTTTTTCCTTTTCTTTTTCGTCAGTCGCCGCTTTACCTTTCTTTGATCTTTCACGTTTGCGGAGGCGTTTGCTGTAAAATATAAAAATATTAATAATTTTATAGTATTTATTGGTGTCTCCCATGATGGCTATGGGATAGGGGCCGTTCAAGTATTACGGGAACAAGTTTTTTTTTTTAATATTAACCCCTTTTTGTTCGTTAGCAAAAGTAAGCAAAATTCCCTACCCTTACGTAACAAATTCATTATTCAGTGTTCTGGTTTCATTATTAAATTATGAGCTGAAAATTCGAGTTTGAAAAAAAAAGTGCATTTTTCATTTTTATCTCTACAAATCGATAGTGTTTTATGTACCGAATCGACCCTCCGCGGGATTAAAACGATCCAAAATTTAACGATGTAGACTCGAAATAGAGGAACAAAACAAACTTTATTTCAAATGACATCTTAGTTCAAGTTAACAGTCCACACGAATCCATGAATCTAAGACGGCGTCCTAATTGGCAACGATCGTACGAGCAAACGATACATTCATCGTCGTGCGATGAAAATGATCGTACGATGATCCAACTGGTGTCCTAATTGGCAACGATCGTTCAAATCAAACGATGCGTTCATCGTCTTCACCGCAGCGGCGTCATTTTAACAATGGCCTTTTACAGAGATGCGCAGTTTTTGCTATCAAGCAATAATGCATCGTATATTGCAAGTGACATAGATGAACATCCAAATAGGATACATTGAATTAACAATCCAATGCATAGGTAAATTAGGTTTACAATCCAATGTATCCTATTTGGGTGTTCGTTGTTGTGGCAGCGCTGCGTTTTCTTAGAGAATAGCACCACAGGACACTCAAAATAGAGCTATAGCAGTGGGATTATTACAAGGCTAAAGATGCATATTTTCGTCCTGTTGGCATGCTATGTAAATAACCCTCCTTCTGGCGCAGTCGGGTAAAAAGGACCTTCATTTACCTGAACTCCGCAACGCCAAGTCCAATGTATCCGGGTCGAAAGTCGTCATCTTCTTTGTCGGTCTTTGAGGCGTTGTCCTCTTCTTCTGACGATGAAGGTTCATCTTCTTCGCTATCATTGTCAGCTTTGCCTCGTTCTTTCTGTATGACAATAAACAAGACGTATAGCGCGCCGGAATGCAATGGACATGTTGGCAGCTTGTGCCACCCGCATCCCGCACACCGACGAATCATGTCGACGTTGCCAAGCAATTAGTCGGTAGTCGCAAAAAAAATGTTTTTCAATTACCGACTCTATAACCGGACAGATAAGTCGACAAATCAAAAAACATTTTTTTTTTGCGATAATGGACTTTATTACCGGACAATAAGTCGATAAATCAAAAAACATTTTTTTTGACGAATACCGACCGGGACGTCGATGTAATACCCGCAACACGCAGAGGCGTTAGAGTTTGCAGTGAGTCCAATTAAATCGCGAGCATGCACCACATGCTCCGCGCGGCGTCGTACCTATCTATGGATCATATCGACTGGCCAGGTTGGTCTAGTGCTTATTGGCCCTGACTGCTATGCCGGAGATTGTGGGTTCGTTTTCCACCCAAGACAAACGTTTTGGGCTTGCAGGCGGCGAGCAATGGTTAGGTCACAGTCCGGTAAGCGACCGGACCAAGCCCAAGTCTTTGACGGCGCATAGTGTAGTAGGAAGCTTGCCGAGAAGCCGAGAAGGCTGGCTCTATTTTGACGACTTCGCGCCTGTTGTCTAGACAATTATGGTACAAAGATCCACCGAACCACCTATCTACAGAACCATTTAACATCACAACATCAACATACCTTGTCTAATTTCTTGTCGGCCTCAGGAATGTCTTCTTCATATCCCTCTTTCATCTGTTCCACTACTTCTATATAATCTAATTCTGCTAAATATTCGTCGCCCTCGTTCAAGCCGTCCTGGAAATGAGTTTATAAATCAGTCGATGAAGTTTTAGTGTGAACTCTCGCCGTTCAAAAAGGAGGCCCCTTCGACCAGTGGTGCTATTCTCTAAGAAAACGCAGCGCTGCCTCAACAACGAACACCCAAATAGGATACATAGGATTGTCAACCTAATGTGCCTAAACATTGGATTGTTAATTCAATGTTTCCTATTTGGATGTTCGTCGTTGCGGCAGCGCTGCGTTTTCGTAGAGAATAGCACCACAGGGCGTTCTGTTTGGTCCAAGTAACTGCCCTTTAGTTGACTTCGGGGTGCTGTATACAACATTATTTTTAGTATATTCGAAACCTGAATACAGTTTGTTCAGAATCAGCATCTGAATCGATTCCATTTTTACACTTTGTTAATTTTTTTTCCCAAAAATATTTAAAGGTCACAAATTAGACACCACCGACACTAAGTACAACACGTCACAGCAGGCCATAGTGAGTATGAGGCGCCAGCGCACAGCTGGGTGCAGTAGCAAAACCATCCCCCAGTCGCCCAGATGGCCCCGTGACCAAGAATTTGTGCGGACAACCAGGTAACATAACAAAAATTTTCATGATAGTTATGAAATTTTGTGCCTAGATTCTTTATAGAAAAATACTAGATACGTGTTTCAGGTTTCGCAAATTGTACTAAAAAAAGCACATATACGGTCGAATTGAGAAACCTCCTTTTTTTTGAAGTCGGTTAGTAATGAATAATTCTATTCTAAACGTGCGCAGAACTCTAATACCGCGATGCAGAGCTTTCTATTTTAGTTCTTATGTGGCGATATAGATGTCGCTAGATATCTTACCAAGTTAGCCGTGGCATCAGTCAATAGGTTACCAGCATACACGCAGAGGAAGGAACCTTTGGGCACGTCGTTCAGCGCGCGGATACCCCAGCCGCGGTTCGGAGTTTTAAATACCTGTAATATACAATATAGTAAAATACAATACGTGGCAAGTAAGTTGAACCGGTTGCTTTGGTTGTCCAGTTGGTTGGTAACGCGCTGCCCCCCACTTCGAATGAGACCCGAAACACGCCCTTAATCAACGAGGGTACTTGAAAACTGGTTTTGGAATAGTGATATAATGGAATAATGATTAAAATTGCATTTTTTTTTTCAGAATGAATTCATACCTGCAACTTCAATTGTAGTGGATGTTGCGCCACGCGGTTTAGACAAGTATGCTTGCATTTACACCTGCAAATAAAATTAATATTTTCTTTAGAAACCAAATGAAATTTCGTGTTTTTTTTTTTAATTTGATATAAACTAGTGCTTGACTGCGATCCCACCTGATGGTAAGCATTGAAGCAATTGTGTTCGTCCAAAAAGTGGCCGAATAATCTTTTATTCCACAACTATCACACAACGCCGTCTAGTCCCAAGCTAAGCAGAGCTTGTGTTATGAGTACTAGACAACTGATGAACATGCTTATATATTTCTAAATACCTACATACATATTATAAATTACACCCAGACGCAGAAAAGTGATCGTGCTTATCACACAAGCATTTCATCGCTGTAGAATGATAACCTCGTATGTCCAGAAATCCAAACTTCAGGGGAACAAAAAAAGCGGTTAATTTTACCAATGTTTAAAATATTTTTATGTGCTTTTGCCTCATGTTGTGAATGATAAAAGGGACCTATTTATGTTATTAACCAATGCCGTACTTAACTATATTATGCCAGAAAAATTACATGACAAGTTTTCTATCCCTACATAAAAATAAAATTTTCGACGTACGAGGTAGTCATTCTACAGCGACGATTTGTCCTGGGTGGAAATCGAACCCACGACCTCCGGCATAGCAGTCATGGGCTACTAACCACTAGACTAACAGGCCAGTAAAAAATCTCATCATAGATTATGATGAGAGCAGTGGTGGCTGATTGGTAACGGCTTACGAGTTGTAGGTCGCAGATTCAAACCCAGCCAGGCACATTACTTTGTGTAATTTATTTCATCACCACTGCTCTCAAAACGGTGAAGGAAAACATCGTGAGGAAAGCGGCATGTCCTAGAACCAAAAATTTAAAGACGTGTGACATCCACCAACCCGCACTAGGCCCGCGTGGTGGATTACGGCCCATTCTCTCTCCTAGAAAGGAGGCCTGAGTCCCAGCAGTGGGAACATTATGAGGCTGATGCTATGCTAGACTATGATAAATAGCTTAAAACTGAACATCAGATTTAAAAGTAAATTTCCTGATATGAACGAAACTGGTCCGATGACCTGGTGATGTCGCAGCAATCCAATGGATGCGAGACGCACAGGACCGTTCATTGTGGCGGCACTTAAGGGAGGCCTTTGTTCATCAGTGGACGTCTTTCAGCTGAAATGATTGTGTTGATGAAGGAGACTTACCTAGAATTACACTCGTAGATTCCAGAAGGTAGTGGTTCAGGCAACCGCTTGTACACGTAGCCCACATTAGGTCCATCCAGACCGATGGTCCGAGCGCCCTCTAACGTCATCTTCCAACAAGCGCATTTTGATTTATCCTGCAACAAATATGATATGGGGTATGCTTAAACCTCACTAAACTGGATTTTATAGAACCTGTAATACAACGCGGTTTTCCCCAACATTTTTGCTAACTTGCAAAAATCGGCCATTGACATAAATACGATTTTCTCAATCAGCAAGTCAGCAATAATTATACACGGCTATTTTGATCTTTTTAATCCCGTGGAGTGTCGATCCGGTACATAAACCACTATCGATTTGTAAAGATAAAATAAAGTACTTTTTTTCTAAAACTCGAATTAATATACGCATGTAGGAAATTATTTTCTTTAAATTAAACATCAGCTGATCGAGTGCAATGACCTACAGGTAGTTAGTACGGACCTACAGGTCTACCTTACTAAAATCATCAATAGAACCCTTTTTAAATTTAAATGCTGAGCTGTAGTGGACCATGTTGGGCTTTGGTGGATCATGATAGGTCATAGTGATCCGGTATGAGACAATGTGACCCATGAAGACTAACGGTGGCCAATGATGGCCAACTTTGGTAAATTTTTGCGTATAGTCTCCCATGATGGCTTGAAGTGGTCCATGGTGGCCTACAGTTCTCCATAATGACCTACAGTGGTCAATAAAAGCCTACAGCGGTCCGTACTGGGCTACCATGAGCCATGCAGGGCCACAGTGGTCTACGATGGTTTTCATTGGCCCATCATGGCCAATTTTTAAAAAAAAATTTCCACCGTTCTCCATAAAGACCTACAGTGGTCAATAAAAGCCTACAGCGGTCCGTACTGGGCTACCATGAGCCATGCAGGGCCACAGTGGTCTACGATGGTTTTCATTGGCCCATCATGGCCAATTTTTAAAAAAAAAATTCCACCGTTCTCCATAAAGACCTACAGTGGTCAATAAAAGCCTACAGCGGTCCGTACTGGGCTACCATGAGCCATGCAGGGCCACAGTGGTCTACGATGGTTTTCATTGATGGCCAATTTTTTTAATTTTTTTTCCACCTCACCTGGCAGTCGTCGGTGCAGTCGCAGCCGCAAAGGAACTCGGGCTCCAGGTTGAGTGGCACGCCGGCGGTGGGAGTCCTCTCGGTGTTGTACGAACAGAACTCCGGTAACGAGTCATCGTAGTAGTTCACGCAGGGGACCGGGACGTTCTCTTTGCCGTGGGACAGGTCCTGGCGAAGAAATCGTAGTTTGTACAAGGATAATGAATATTGTTAAAAGTTATGGGTCATCGTGGCCCATTGTGTGAAAGTGCTACAGACCAACATGGGATGGCCCACCGCGATAATGTGTTATTATGCATCGGAAATCGTTGTGTAAATGAGATATTGCCTATTCTAATGAAAATGATGCCTATTTTAACGTGACCATGTTATAAGTGGATTATGTGCCAACATGGGCCATTGGGGAAGTGTATTATTGACCAACCTTCATTTGTTTTTTTAGTATTACAGGATGAGCCCGTAAATGGGTTATTGGTGATTGCGCAGGCGTTGTTTGACTAACCTTCTTCCCCACCAGACACTTGTTGAGCACGAACTCCGCCAGGCAGTGCGTGGAGTAGTGGAAGTCGAAGAGATCGACGGGCAGGTCGCTGTCGATGGCGCGCAGGTACTGGTGCAGCTCGCGCATGTTGCGCAGGCGCCGCCCGCACGGCGCGCGGTACATCACTTCCTTGTGGCCTTTGAACCGGACTATTTGTCTGGGAATAAAAAAAGGGAAATCATTGAACAAATATTTCAAATAAACCTTACTTCACATTTACCCTACTTACTTTACTTCACGTGAGTGAGCACGTTCCAAAACGCACTATTCCATGGACACTATTTCATATCATATTATGAGTTACATTATAATATTGGTCACATCATATTTCTTAACGGTACTTGTGCGCGCAATAGAACTAAATAATCCATAATTGTGAAATATATATATACACACCTAACATCTAAATTATAGAACATTACAATCGAATAAAATAACAATATGAACCTTAAACTTCGCCCGTCTTACGTCCAATTCTAACGCGTAGTTGCCAAACTTAGATTAATTCATAAATTAATGCGACGTTGCCGCTCTGCCACGTGAACTTTTAAATCTAACGCGATCTGCGATCTCGCTCTAACACTTAACTAAAATAAGACTACACTAGTGATTGCTTTCTCAATCGACGTGTTGGCTTTTGTACTTGGCTTATCTGCCATCTTTTTCCCCCATTTAAACATTAATAGTAGATTACACTAGTGTATTGCTTTCTCAATCGACGTGTTGGCTTTTGTACTTGGCTTATATGCCATCTTTTTCCCCCATTTAAACATTAATAGCATGATTACACTAGTGTATTGCTTTCTCAATCGACGTGTTGGCTTTTGTACTTGGCTTATCTGCCATCTTTTTTCCCCTATTTAAACATTAATAGTAGATTACACTAGTGTATTGCTTTCTCAATCGACGTGTTGGCTTTTGTACTTGGCTTATCTGCCATCTTTTTCCCCCATTTAAACATTAATAGTAGATTACACTAGTGTATTGCTTTCTCAATCGACGTGTTGGCTTTTGTACTTGGCTTATATGCCATCTTTTTCCCCCATTTAAACATTAATAGCATGATTACACTAGTGTATTGCTTTCTCAATCGACGTGTTGGCTTTTGTACTTGGCTTATCTGCCATCTTTTTTCCCCTATTTAAACATTAATAGTAGATTACACTAGTGTATTGCTTTCTCAATCGACGTGTTGGCTTTTGCACTTGGCTTATCTGCCATCTTTTTCCCCCTATTTAAACATTAATAGTAGATTACACTAGTGTATTGCTTTCTCAATCGACATGTTCGCTTTTGTACTTGGCGTATCTGCCATCTTTTTCCCCCTATTTAAACATGAATAGTATGATTACACTAGTGTATTGCTTTCTCAATCGACGTGTTGTCTTTTGTACTTGACTTATCTGCCATTTATTCCCCTATTTAATCATTAACAGTATTTATTTGAAAGTGGTGCCAGTGACTGAAAAGTTGAAAGGAAATCGTTTGTCATGGTATGGTCATGTGAAAAGAAGGGATGAAACGCATGTTACTAAAAGAGTTTACATGTGGATGGATGGAGAGGGAGAGGGAGGCCAAAGAAGAGATGGATGGATTGTGTGAGGAGTGATATGAAAGAAAAGGGAGTTAGTAATAGCGTGACGAGTGACAGGACAGAATTGAACAAAAAAACGTGTTGCGGCGACCCCAAATAAAACGGGATAAGGGCAGGAAGATGATAATTAATCATTAACAGTATGATTACACTAGTGTATTGCTTTCTCAATCAACGTGTTGATTTTTGTACTTGGCTTATCTGCCATCTTTTTTTCCCTATGGAAACATTAATATTCTGATTAAAATTTGTATGTATGAGTTACTCATTCGGGAATTAGTTCTAAGTACGAATGTAAAGAAATGGTTCGTGTGTAAAATTAGTTTTTGTATATAATTGCGTTGATAGATTTTTTTAATTTTCTGTCATATAAAGTTTAACTATTAGTTATAGGTAAGAATGTATTTATTATTGTACTTATCTCTTTATAAGTTGCACCTGCCGTGTTAAATTATTGCACCACCCTAAGGTCGACTGGCAGTAAATGCTTAAGACATTAAGTCCACCTTTGTATAGTGTTATTTACTAGTGTATAAAGTTTAAAGGTTTTTTGAGCTCATCAACAATGTTATTCAGATCTGTCCTCGAAATGCGTGGTTTGTCGGGCGACGGTCTATATACTCGTTACAGTTCAAATCACTCAATGTTAGCGCTTCACTATAATCTTACTTTTATTTCTCATAAAATAATCACCGTAGATAAATCACGCACAATAATCATTACTACAAAATAGGCAAAATTAGTAAAATCCACTGAAAGCGAGTCTATGATAATACGACGCCTCCATCGTTGACATACAACGCACTAGCGCTCAGTGTTGCGTCAGTGTCGTGGTCAGTCACGTGACACACGTCACTCTAAACCAATAGCGCCGCTCTAAACAACTAGCGCCAGCTCTGATATCTTTTGAAAATTTATTTCAATACAAAATTGCCGTCAAGTTTTAATAAATAAACCACCTATGTTTAGACAAAAATAAACACAAGTACAATACACGGCATATAAGTTGAACCAAAATGGCGATCGACCTTCAATGCTCAATAACAAATTTTCGGGTATCAGTCAAAGTACGGCACAGCGGCGGGCTGCGCGTAACCATAGCAACGGCAGCCATTTTAGTTCAACTTATTTGCCACGTACTGTAGTATAGTCCACGTCGGCTTACCTTTCCCATCCACTGAGCAGAGGTTTCGCTAGAGGATTATAGGTTCTTAAATCTTTTAGGGATAGCACGTCGCTTCGCTTGCATTTTGGCCCACATCTGTGTGGGACCATCTTCAATGGCTTCACCGCGTTCTTTGGAGTATAATACTGCGAAACAAATTGTAGCAATTAGTAAATTACTCAAAGTGCCTGCCTGGGTTTAAACCCAAGACGTAAAACATAAAACTTGTGAGGGTATCATCGACTTACATTCTAAGTGATAGACAAGCTCGTTCATAGAAACTATTTGTCACAATACCGAAACGTTAAAACAAAAGTTCGCTGCAGCGCTAAATTGTCATTATGACGTCTAACAAAACTTTTAAGGTTACAGCGCTTAAATACTGCAAAACTGCACTAATGTCATCAAGTCAAGATGTTCGGCATACAGTACACGTAAGTCAAGGAAAGTTATTGTACGGCATGCCTAATCTAGTGCGTAGTACATATATATCGATGGAGGGTATAGACTTCCTGACGCCCCAGCCGTTCGGTTTACTGTCGACAAGCAAAATCCGGTGACTATCCGGATCGAGCCCGACTCGTCACCGGCGCGTAGTATTCCACGCACGCCTCAAAGAGATGCCAGCAAAACTCGCCAAGCACCGGACCAGAACACACACAGGACCGAAACCTCCTTTTTTTATGGGAAATCGTCCAAAAACTTCTCCCACGCGTGCCAGATATTTACTGACTAAAACCCCCCCAATGTTCTTTCTTTGCCTTGTGTCCTAGGACCCCAAGGTTCCCTTTCAGACAACCCATAGGATTGGGACCATAGGTCGGCTACTTTGAGGATGTATTTATCATTTACATGTCGTATATAATAAAATAAGTACGGACCACAACTCTGCTGGTGACGGGGTCCGTGTTGGTGGCGGGCGGCGGCGCGGGCGGCGCGGGCGCGGCCGGCGCCGACGTCGACTTCTTGGCCACGGCGCGCTGCCGCCGGATTTCCTGTGTAACACACGTTTTTATTGAATAATCATACAATATACACGGCTAAATTGAGATCGCTTTTAATCCCGTGGAGGGTCGATCCGGTACATTAAACACTACCGATTTGTAAAGATAAAATTAAAAATTTTAGTACTTTTTTTCTAAAACTCAAATTAATATACGCATGTACAAAATTAATTTCTATAAGTAAACATCAGCTGAACGAGTCAATGACCTGTAGGTAGTTAGTACGCAACGATCGACCGACTAAGTTGAACCGAAATGGCCATCGTGGCTATGTTTACGCGCAGTCAACCACTTCGATTGAGACCCGAAAATCTGGTACTGCACATTCAAGGGCGACCGCCATTTTGGTTCAACTTGTATGCCGCATATTGTACCTCGTTTTGTATCTGCTGCTGTTGCTCCCGCTGAACCTGAGCCGAGTCTTGTTTGTTCGACTGCTCCTCAGACCTCGTGTACTCCACGTAAGGCATGTTGAGCTGTGGACAAGAGTTTTTTGCCATGTGGGTCAATAATGCTAGACTATGATGGTCTATACTAGGTCATATTGTTGAATACTCGGCCATGATGGTTAATACTAGGTTAACTAGGCCACTTTATTCAATACTAGGCGATGATGGTTAATGCTAGGTCGAATAGGCCATTTAAGTCAATGCTAGGCCATGATAGTCAGTTCTAGGTCTTTTCGGTTAATTTCAGTCAATGCTAGTTTCATGCTGAGTTATATTGGGCCATTTTATATTATGTTGGCCAATAGCGTTATATGTTGACCCTTAGTGATCGATGTGAGTTAATAATGGGCCATGTTGGCCCATGCTGGGCCATGTTGGTCCATGCTGATACAGTATGGCCTATGATAGCTCATGCTAGACCAAGTTTTTTTTTAATTTATATTGTCACTTACTCTGGGTTGAACCTTGCTCCTAGGCATGGGCCTGGGCCGGTGGCGCTCGGCGGCGCGCAGCTCCAGGTAGAGCGGCGCCAGGCGCGTGGAGCCGCGGTAGATCCACTCGCGCCGCCCGTCGCCCACGAACATCACTTGAGCTAGTGATGCGTCCACTCGGGTCACCCGGGATGACCACCATTTTCCTGGAAGAGAGTATTCAATATTTAAATCGAAAAAGGATATAACGATTCCACTTACTTTTCAGAGTCTGTTCCTCGTGAGGCCTCAACAAAGGTCTTTCTTGGTATCGGCTCTCATGACCTTCTTCCCATACTAGGGGAGAACTCTTGCAGAATAAGCGAGTGTATTGTAAGTAGACTACACTGACCCATATAATCCATGATGGCTCATGCAGGACCATGATAGCCCGTGCTGGTTTATGATGGGTAATATGCTAGTCAAAACCTCTTTAGCTTGTACATGATAGCTAATGCTGGGTCATGATGGCCAATGCAAGACCATGATGATCAATATTGGACCTGTGTTAGCCAATGCTGGTCCATGATTATCTATGTTGGTCCACAATAGCCAATGGTGGTCGATGATGGCCAATACTGGTTCATGATGGTCTTTTATTGTTTTGCTGTTCCACAGTTTTACCCTATAGCAATGCATGATGGCTTATTTTTTTTTATTTTTGCTGTAACTCACCGTTCCACTCAGTCTTCAGGTGCTGGCCCTCGTGCAGCCTCACCATGGGCCTCTCTGGGTACGCCAGCAGGTACTCCTTCACGAACTCCCTCGAGAATGGATGTACCTCCTCCCATACGAGGGGTGAACTCTCGCAGACCAGACGAGTGTATTGATGCTGGACGTATTGGGCATAGCCATCATCGAAAAACACTAGGTATCTGAGGAAGGAAATTATTTATCATTAACATAGCATAGCATCAGCCTGATAATGTTTCCACTACTGGGACTCAGGCCTCCTCTCTAGGAGAGGGAATGGGCCGTTATTTTCCAATATTTTCAAATGACTGGTTCTAGGACATTCGGGAATTCCGGTTTCCTCACGATGTTTTCCTTCACCATTTTGAGAGCAGTGGTGATGAAATAAACTATACATCATCATACACACGTGACATTAAGGGCGCGTTAACCGTGCAGCCGGCCGATTGCATTACGTTAGCAATCCGACAACAAGCGCCTAAATTGAGAACGTATCTGGCTGCCGCGCGGGTGTGTGCCAGTGATGCGCTGTTCAACACCGAACTGAACACGTGCTGCTTGTGACGTTGCCGTCCTGTTGTCGACCGTGTGCGTTAGTTTATTTTATATGTATCAGTGTATTATTTTGTAAGATTATTTATCTACGGGCCGTAGTTGCCTGATAATAAAGGATTATTATTATTATTAATGCCTGCATTGTTACTTTCACAAAGTTTAGGTAAATTTACTGGAATATAATGGAATTAAAAACGTACAACTATACCTGTAATTGTTGACCGGATTTGGTATTTCAGCTACAACGCCCGAGTAGTATGATTCGCGCTTGTTTGTGTCCTTGAACAAGGCTATGAGCCGAGTACCTGTGAAACAAAAAACATAATATAATTTTTGCCTAACACTTAGGTAGGTATAGTTATGATAACATACAACTTTTACTACGAGACCAAACTTAAAATCGCGAAAAAATCTGCAAGTTCAGTACAATTTTGACCAGTTAGACGAACATAAAATCTGCTGGTCAGTACATTTGTGTTCGCCTAACTGGTCAAAATATACTTAATTTGGCTGTTTTTTTTTCGCGACTTCAGGTTTGGTCCCATAGTAAAAGTTATTAGTTATCATGACTACAATCACGTGTGTAAGTATCGGTCACTAATTACCATTATTTGCCATTATTTTGGTGTACAATAAAGTTTATTGTATTGTATTGTATTGTACTAGTCACTCTATATACATTGTCACATTTTCAATCTATATTATAATCAGCACACAAGTTGAACTATCATGGCGTTCGACCTTGAATGCGCAGTAAGCGATTTTCAGGTCTCAATCGAAACGGAGAGCTGTGCGTAACCATGGCAACGGGTTCAACTTATTAGCCACGTACTATATAAACTTTCACGTGTATAATATTAGTAGGTTGCTTACCAATAGTCATTCTAACGTCAGCGGGCTCTGAATATGCTATGCATCTCGCAGGCAAAACCTTCCCGTTGGTCTTCGTTTTATGGTCGAATTTTATACGACACAGAGTGAACGGGTTGCCCTGAAAAAAAAAAATGTTGTTAACAAATATAAATAATATAATCGGCGATAGTAAGTAGATGGATGGAGAGGAAGAGGGAGGCCGAAGAAGAGATGGATGGATTGTGTGAGGAGTGATATGAAAGAAAAGGAAGTTAGTGATAGTGTGACGGCTGACAGGATAGAGTGGAAGAAAAAAACGTGTTGCGCCGACCCCAAGTAATATTGGAAGAAGAAGAAGAATCGGCGATAGTAAATTTTTGAGAATCATTAAATCGACATATGCTACCACAATCGAGAGTTTCGTATTGGAAATTGTTGGGCGTTTCAGCAAAATGAAGCTTTACACGGGAAATTAGCTTGATATTAATCAAGTGGAAAAATGGACCGTGAATCCTGGACTAATATGACCTACAAAAGGCAAGGATCTACACCTTTAAATTTTGATCGTTTTAATCCCGTGGAGGGTCGATTCGGTACGTGAAACACTATCGATTTGTAAAGATAGCATTAAAAAATAAAGTCCATTTATAAAAACTCGAATTAATTTACGCATGTATGAAATTAATTTCTTTAAGTAAACGTCAGCTGGGCGAGTTTAACGACCGACAACTACCTACAAGGTCATTGACTCGTTTACTTAAAGAAATTAATTTCGTTCATGCATATATTAATTCGAGTTTTAGAAAAAAAGTGCATTATTTTTTTATTTCTTATTTACTAATCGATAGTGGTTCATGTACCGGATCGACACTCCACGAGATTAAAACGATCAAAATTTAACGGTGTATAAAAACTAATTATTGGCTGCTACTATAAGATAGCAAATATATTAAACAGGGCCATTGAAATAATAGGTGAGATATTAAAAATAATCATTTTGAACTGAGTGAAATAGCTTAGCTTAGGTTAGAAATGCGATCAAACGCGCGCGAGCCACATAATTTTATTTTTTAAAATATTTTATCGAGTTGCCACATCAAAAAATCACTGCCAATTTAAACTAAAAACAAAGCTTACAACTCAAAATAAAGTTGCTACTTTATACTTAAATTGCTACTTCACTGTAGCTCCCAACCAATTATTTTTGCTACCCATTTTAATAATTTTAAAAACTCTAAAACGTAATTTAGACGGTACGAGTTCCTCGCCTCAAACCAACCAACTCCAACTCTCCTGTCGCAGGTCTGCTGGAAGAAATTTCACTTGAAATAAGCAGTACCTTTGTGCTGTTCTATCTGTTTGTTATTTTCTTTTTTAAGTGTTTGTGTGTACATAAATCAATAAATAAATAATAAATAAATACGATAATCGTAAGAGCATAGAAAAATTGTCATCGTCTAAACACTTACCTAAACGGTGCGATTTTCTTGTCTCGAGGGTACGATAATCATAAGAACAAAAAAGTTTCTTCGTCTAAACATGCATACCTAGACGGTGCGAGTTTCTCGTCTCGAACATACGATTCTCGCCAGAGTGGACGAGCGAGAGGTATGACTTACCAACCAACCTGTGCACTGTGTGCTCAACGCATTGTGCATGAGGGCACAGCTTTATGCTGAGCGTTCGGCCGTTTTGCACGGATGTGGCGCATATCTTTCCTTTAAAATGTTATGTTTGTCTAGTTTTTAGTTGCGTCATTCCGTGTAAATAAACTGTTTTTCTTTCTTTCTTCTTTACTTACCTCTCGCTCGTCCACTCTCTGATTTGTATGAGCAACAGAAAGTGTCATACGAGATTGTGTATAGACAAGTCGAGATTCTCGTAAGCAAGAATCTTCTTATTATAATTTTGCCGTCTAAACAGACGCAGGATATAATCGCATAGCGATTATTGCTTACGAGTCTCGTATGACATAATCGTAGGCGAGAATTTATTTCTTACCTGTGTGTAAACACTTTGATACGATAATGTTATGCCGATTATTGCTTTGTCGCCGCGTTATATACATGCTTAAAAACACTTACCCCAGCAGGATTCCTAGGCTGTATCTCCAGCACGCGGCCTTTCAGCCAGGGTCCGAAAGCGTTCTTCATAGAGTAGACGGGCATCCCCACGCGTAGAGGGGGGCGGGAGATCTCGCCCGGGGGCGGTAGCTCGGCCGGGGCGGCTTCGGCTGATAGCTTTACTACCGATATGTCTTTCTGTTGGGGTGGAAAAAATAACACGTTGAAATTAGATTTTTACCTTTTGCAAAAGCGTGCTTTCGACGCCAAAGGAAACTAGGCGATTTTAACCTTTATTAACACAAATAAGAAATACGATATTTTCTTGTAAGATTTCTAAGCGTTTTAGTCTGTCATGTACTCGTTACCGTGGCGTGGTGGACACATTTTCCTTTGTCATGTATACATGACTTTGGCCGTCAAAACATTAAAAGAGAAAGAAAAGTCGTTTATTTAAAAAAAAAAATGCCCTACTTTTCTCTACCATTTTTTTTTTCCACAACTATATAAGTTTATTTGAATTACTCACGTCATCATCTATTTTGGCATCCGGTCCGGGAACAGCTGCTTTCTCCTGTGGGGAAAAAATAAATAGTGATATTCAAAAAACCAACCCAAAGTTTTGAAGAAAAAAACGAAAGTAAGTTTGCGGGAAAACTTTGAATTTCGCAGATCAGTATCAAGTTCTATGTTAGGATGTTTTTATTATCATGTGGATTTCATCACGCATGCGGGATGAAAGCGTCCCGCGTACGTATTTCCCGCATTACAATAAAAACTTGTATGAAAAGGATAACCGCATGCGTGATAAAATCCTCACGATACTAAAAACATCCTTAGAACTCTTTCAGTTCGTCTAAGAGTTTTTTTATTTTATAATCAAATCCGTTGATTTTTAGTAAATCTCTAAAATGCTTCATATTTGCAAGCATGCCTTTGGACATCTTTCTTTTGTATGCAGTGCCGGGAGTGATCGCGCTGTAGGTACTGCACCTATTAAGTCCGGCCTGTTTAAACAAGCAATTATTAACGAGGGTCTTCTTCTTCCTACCCTTATCCCATTACTTGGGATCAACGTAGCCCTTTTTTTTTCTTCCACTCTGTCTTTTCACACGTCACGCTATCACCAACTTCCTTTTCATTCATTTCAATCGTCACAACAAATCCATCCATATTTTATTGGCCTCCCTTTTCCTCTCCATCCATCACATGTATACTCATAACTTTTTTATTAACATCACATGACCATACCAAGACAAACGATTCCCTTTCAACATTTCAGTCACTGGTGCCACTTTCAAACTTCCTCTATAAATGATTAAATAGGGTATAGTACATTTTGATACAAGTACAAAAATTTGTCATTGCGACCAAGGCAGAATTCGCACGAGCCGTAGGCCAGTGTGTTATGGAGCCGAGAGCTGCAGAGACGTATTTGCATGTGTGTCATATGACGTTTCTCGTGGGGCCTGCCGACGCGCGCCTGACACGATAAACTATTTCATTACAATAAAATTGTGAAGGGGGCGAGCACGCGCACTTTTCCGCACTAGTGTGGAAAACAGTCCACTGCGTGCCTAAAAGCGGTGGGATATGAGCGGGTCTTCGAGTAAGTGTATTGAAAAATAATATTACCTTACTATCTCCGCCATCTAAAGGTGCATACCCGAGCGGTATGGCCGGACGTTTTGCTGGCGACTCAGTGGTCGAAGACAAACGACGCTTGTTCTGGCGAGTCTGCAAGATAAGGTAGGTATTTACGCTAGGCGACCGGTCCTTTACAACGAGAAATTACATATAATAATTAAAGCTACACATTTCTTTATTGGGCACGAGATGTTTGACATCTCGTTTTATAACTACGAACGGAAAAATGAAGCAGCCTCTAATAAAATAATTCGTCTTTTTACGACGCCAACCAAATATTCTTAGTTTAAGAGCAAGCGAAGCACTCCGACACGGACAGGTTTAGTTAGAAAGCTAAGGCAAGAGCTCCGCTCCGCTCCATTCTTAGTCGTGGTTATTTTTATCACCACCCAGAAATAGTGGGTAAGATAATATCATTCAGACACTCATTAATCTGTCCTAGCTCAGAGGACACCGGTGTCCTCTCACATCCACGCCATTATAGGCCTTAATTCCGATGTTTAGAGTCTACTTTTGTATGAACAAGTTTGGTAGTTGTGGATCTACGTGTTGTGCTGACTGAATAATTTAAATTCAATGGTTTTTAGAGACGAATAATGCTAAAAAGTCTGTTTAATTAGTACGCTTTATTAAGCATCCCTCTGTCATAATTAAACCAAATGAAAAAAAAAATAGGTCTGACGGCCTACCATCTACAGACGCATAGCTTCATAGACGCGTAGTTTCATAGTTTTGTTTTGTCGCTTCACGCAGGCGTACACCAAGCGTATAGTGACGTTTACGCGTCTACGAAGCTACGCATCCGTGGACAGTAGGCCTTACTGTAAGGTGAGTTGAAGAACTTACCTCAATTGATTCAACGACAGTAAATTCCTGCTCTTCTGGTCCGATAAACTGAAACAAATTAAAAGTATGAAACATTAATAAAACGTACATTTTTTTCACAAATATGTATTGCTCAAAAAATGCTAGTGCTGTGTTATTTTGAAGTATCCAATAACGAAAATAACACAAATAAATGATGCTTATTATTCGTGATTTCATTTTCTGGGTTTTTGAAGAAAATAAGGCAAAAAATCCAAAATGGCGGCCATAAAAGGCTTCTGTTGTTTTTGTTGATGCCAAAAATGAGGTAAAAATCTAAGAGCGCAGCCATGACAGGGTTATTCTGTTTTCGTTGATGCCAAGAATTACGTAGAAACCTAAGATGGCGGCCATAACAGTGTTATGCTGTTTTCTTTGATACCAAAAATGAGGCAAAAATCCAAGATGGCTGATCTGTAGTTGATTTATGATACTTACTTTAGATTCAGGTGTATCACAAATAACTATGGCGGGTAGTTGTTGTCTTCGGCACTCAAACGTCGCGTATAATTCATTGCGAAGCTTGTCCGTCGCTACTTGACACTCGTTTAGCATAGCGTCTATTTCCTTGCTGTCCTCTATGAAAAAAAAAAATTTTTTTTTTGAAGCCAACTGTTGTTTTATTAGAGGTAGAGAAAATGAAAATAGGGTATTTAACAGTATAAAAATAAGTTCATATTTATTGCCATCCGCATAGATTATGGGTTTTAAAAGCAATTTGTTCCAATATTTCTAAAAAATAAAGGAACGACATCTATTTTGTTTTATTTTACCTAGCGCCATGTTTTTGAAAACGATCGCTATTGGCTGAATCTATTTAAACGCTATAAATATGTCTGTCATTGACTGCTATTCCTTTGAGTGTCTATGATTATTTACTGGCGTATGACGTTTGCGAATACAATTTGACGCATATTGTCAAATATGGCGTTTTGGCAGCTTATTTGAATAATACAACTTTTTATGCTATTTTTTATGTTAATATTTACAAGAATTGCAATAAAACCCTTTTTCTGGACTCTATAAACAATACATAACAATATGAAATCGATTCCAAAAATCTTTCAAATAACTTATTGGTACCAGAATTCGAGGAAATTCAGCATCAGAAAGAAACATAAATGATGGGCCTTTTTTTAATGTTGACTGCGATCCCATCTGATGGTAAGCAGTGATGCACTCGTTGTTGGTGAGGCGCACTAGTTTATTAAGGTTCAACCCAGGACAAATGTTTGTGTGATGAGCACAATCATTTGTTCTGCGTCTGGGTGTAATTTATCTATAATATGTATGTATTTAGAAATATAGAAGTATGTTTATCAGTTGTCTAGTAACACAATTTCTGCTTAGCTTGAGACTAGACGGCATTGTATGATAGTTGTGGAATAAATAAATAAATAACTTATTTACTACATACTATACTCACGTTCAAGTTTTTCAATCTCATCGTCCAGCATGATTTGCGTCTCTTTAAGTCTGACATCCATTTCGTATTTTTCCCAAGTTTCGTTCAAAAACTTGGCTAGATTGTCTTCTATGAATCTACAAGTTAAAAGTAATTAATTGTTATTAATATACTGTTATTTTATTAGCTTCAAAGCTAATAATGAGAAAGAGAAGTTCCGATATGTTATATGACGTCAAAGTTCAACACGCCCGTACGGCCGCCATAGAAAATAGTGTCTTGGCGAGAGAGATAGATATATTTGTTTACTAGCTTTTGCTCGCGGCTTCACTCCCGCTCTACCTTACTCTACCCCATTCTACCATACCTAAGAGCCTTCTCCTAACAATAACAAACACAACAAAAAATGAATTAGCGAAACCGGTCCAGACGTTCTCGAGATTTGCGCTTAGGAACACATTCAGCGATTCATTTCTATTCTACCAATTTTGATATTGTTTCCACAGTTAATATTCTATTTTTGTATATTTATTGGTAAACTGGTTAGATAACAAATATATTTTCTCATGCATATTCCCATTGCTATAATTGACAACTCAAGATAGTCATTTGGCACGGTAAAGTGAAGAGATCCGACTTCAAATAATGTCACACGTGTCTAGAAGTGTTAAAACTGTATTATAGGAGTCTTTTCAAGAAATTAAAAACTACAGGATTTCGTTGGTTGGTTGAATGGTAAACAAATTAACTATTCATATGAAGACATGGCATAAACTCAATAACATCACCTACGCAGACGACATGGTGCTGCTGGGCCCGACTGATGTTGTCCGAATTAAACGAATTTTAATTTAATTTAATAAAAAACTCCAAGTCAAAAACATTGTTAAAAAAATACTAAGTGCTCGATTACGGAGACGCGACGCACTGCGCGGCGCGTCGGGCGGTCCGTCGTACATTGCCATATATTTGTGACGTGGCCCGCTGCTGCGATGTACGACGAAACGCCCAACGCGCCGCGTCTCCATAAACACGGCCTAATAGTTATAAGTTTTTAAAAATAAAACCACTTACAAAGCTCCCTTTTCTCCGATAGTCTCCTTGGGTTCATCTGTAGTCGTATCTTCGTCTTCGGACTCCGAATCCGATATCTCCACCAAGTCTTGTGACAACTTGCTCATTTCTAGATCCAGTAGAGGAGTCAAATCTTTTATACCTTGGATTAGATTCTATAACAAAAATATCAGAGTTTTTATTAAAACTACGAATAGTTATCCCCATCAATTGACTGACATGTTGGTCTCGTAATTAGTGGGCTTGGAGGCTATACCGGAGGTCATGGGTTCGATTCCCCCAGAACAAATGTTTGTGTAATGAGCACGATCATTTGTTGTGTCTGGGTGTAATCTTATCTATAATATGTATGTATTTAGAAATTATATAAGTATGTTTATCAGTTGTCTAGTACTCATAACACAAGCTTTACTTAGCTTGGGACTAGGTAGCGTTATGTGATAGTTGTGGAGTATTGACGGCTTCGACCCTACTATCGTAGACCCATAGGATGTTAGTAGATCATAGATATATCATAGTCGGCTTTATAATATTCCCACTGCTGGGACTCAGGCCTCCTCTCTAGGAGAGGGAATGCGCCATAATCTACCACGCAGGCCCAGTGCGGGTTGGTGGATGTCACATATTTTCGAATTACTGGTTCTAGGACACGCCGGTTTCCTCACGATGTTTTCCTTCAACGTTTTGAAAACAGTGGTGATGAAATAAATTACACAAAGTAATACGACTAGCTGGGTTTGAACCCGCGAACTACAACTCGTAAGTCAGAGTCGTTGGCACTGGGACACTACTGCTCTCAAAACAAATTAAAAATGAAGAAATGTTAATAATACAAAATGGCGACTACGTTGAGTTAATAGCTACTGACTGTGTTGATGCCAAATGTAAAATGAGCTCGATATAAAAAAAGTAAAAGTAATGTTACATATTTTAAAGTCCTTAAGTAAGTAAATGTTTGCTGTTCTCATACTGTAATATTGTTTACAGTTCACATCCCAACTCATCAGTAAATGAATTGTCATTATAGTAATAATCTAACAACTGTGTACTTTTCTCAATGAGCTGTTTTAGATTTTAATATTCGTTATCTCAATTCGAATCATTATAAATATGCTCTCCTCCAAAAGCCCGTCAGGCATTCCTGCTTGAGTTCTGGTCCTGAGACTGTTGTATTCCGATACACAGCCTATACGTAAACAAGCTCTCGTTCTGCTAAGTGTACTTATCGTAAATGCAATATAAGTTTAGTAAGAGAACTGTCTCTTATTTGACTCCTTCCATTGACGCCACGACCCCGAACATTACATAAAAGACCAAGATATTGTTATCGATAAAGACAAGTATGCTCTAGATGTCAATAAAATGAGGTTGATGTCGATAAGATGTGCCCGATTTTAATAAGTCGTATGTCTATATATCGTTCAAGTTATCGATAAAATATTTTCAAGATGTCGATAAAACCTACTTGATGTCGATAAAACTAGCTCAATGTCGATAACATCTGTCCGATGTCGATAAAGTTATTAAAATTCATGATGGCAGCCACAATTTTTATGATTTTCTGGGGTAGTATCGCTGAAAATGAACTCGTTTTTTTTTAAATATTACCTTAGTCCTATTAGCGACCACCTCGGCACACGGCAGACACACCATGGAGCGTCTCTTCCTGCCGGCGTCGTAGTAAGCTACCACCGACGCGTCCGCCACTATGTAAGGCCCTTTACCGTCGCTCGTACAACAGTAGTTGACGCATTTCGACATGTCCCGGACCATTTCCAAATCTAGGTCCGTTACTTTTTGTGGATCTGTAAGAATTAAATTGTTAAGATAAAACAGCTCTATTACTACTCGAGGTAGTAAGCAGAAGTGTAAAAGGAGGAGAGTCCATAAGAGGCATATTTCGTCCATTACACACTCAAAAAAAAAAAAACAATACTGTGCTATTTTTAAATGCATTTGTATAGTAAGTAAATATACATTTATTTTTTTTCAGTGACTAATATGATAAATAATATAATAAGTCAAAGCAATTATTGCCCAAACAGAGAGTATTTCGCCTATTTTTTGTATTTTTTAAGAGCACGAGTTTAAGAACTCCCTTTCACTCCACACAGAGCGGGAACAGGAGCATGATTTCCCATCACAATTTTTTTTTTTTTCTATACCTTATTTGCGATTACAAAATAGTAATGTTATCTGCTACTGCAAAGTAAAGGCGTAATCATACTGCGGTAAAGTTAAACCATTATAGCGGCCTACTATTCGCGGACGCGTAGCTTCATAGACGCGTATTCGTCATTATACGCTTGGTGTACGCCGGCCTGAAGCGACCTAACTGTGTTGACGACGCGGCACCGTCTTGCCGTCGTATTTTTGCGGCTTCGTTGACGCGTCCGTGAACAATAGACTTTAAGTCCATTAGAAGACACGTTTCGTCTGAATTACTATACTCCATTTGTTTAGGTACTTAACTAACAAAAATAATCAAAAAATCTTACTTGCCTGTTATCTAAAAAAATTTCTAAAAATGTTTACAATTAACTATTCACCTAAACCGATGTTAGGTAATTAACTAAATTTAAATAATCTTTGTATGACTCCCATACGATTTTTTTTAACACTCCAGTAGTCGCGCGTTCTACAGTTGTAGAACACATATATTTTTTTTGGAATCTGAGCATTAATCGAAGATCGTTCACGCTGATTTTAAGTTCCTTTTATTTCTAAAATGATTCTGTTTTGTTTGACTTAGTTTCATAATATAGCTATTTATAATATAACGTAAACGTTTATGTCAATTTACATAAATTTCCTTTATAAATCCTACATTAAGAGTGTTCTACGTATGTAGAGCACACGCGTACTTACGTCCCACATATAGGCGCACCTACTAGAGTGTTAAATAAAGAGACACAGCAAGATGGTATACGTTTACATGTTGTTTCTGCATTGTGTGTGTCTATATTGTGTCAAATAAAATATTTTTCTTTCTTTCTTTCTTTAGTTAAGTACCTAAACAGATGGAGTATAGAATTATAATATTAAATTATTACCTTTATGAGCTGAACTATCTTCGTCATCAGAATCTAGGCTGAATATTTCTAGGCTCAGTTTAGGCTTAGAATGTGTTGGAGTTTGAGCCTGATCATTTATCTGAAATCAGAATAAACTCATTAGCAAAAACAATGTTTTTAATAATGACTAACGCAAAATGTCCACATCTATGTGTTATAGTCACTATTGTTAATTAGTCAAAACCACTTTAACTGCAAGAATTCTTCAGAAGTAAGTTAATCAAAGCCACTTTTATGTGCAAGAATTGGTGAGAAGTAAATTGATCAAGACGCACAGGACCGGCCATTGTGGCGACGCTTGGGGGAGGCCTATGTCCAACAGTGGACGTCTTTTGGCTGAAATGATGATGATGATGATGAAATTGATCAAAAACACTTTTAACCGCAAGAATTGATTAAAACCACTTTTAACTGTAAGAAGTGGTCAAATATAAATTGTTCAAAACCGCTTTTAACTGGAATAATTGGTCAGAAGTAAATTGCTTAAAACCACTTTTAACTTCAAGAATTTATCAGAAGTAAATTGATTATAACCACTTTTAACTTCAAGAATTTATCAGAAGTAAATTGATCAAAACCACTTTTAACTTCAAGAATTTATCAGAAGTAAATTGATCAAAACCACTTTTAACTGCAAGAATTTATCAGAAGTAAATTGATTATAACCACTTTTAACTTCAAGAATTTATCAGAAGTAAATTGATCATAACCACTTTTAACTTCAAGAATTTATCAGAAGTAAATTGGACAAAACCACTTTTAACTTCAAGAATTTATCAGAAGTAAATTGATCAAAACCACTTTTAACTGCAAGAATTTATCAGAAGTAAATTGATCAAAACCACTTTTAACTTCAAGAATTTATCAGATGTAAATTGATCAAAACCACTTTTAACTTCAAGAATTTATCAGATGTAAATTGATCATAACCACTTTTAACTGCAAGAATTTATCAGAAGTAAATTGGACAAAACCACTTTTAACTTCAAGAATTTATCAGATGTAAATTGATCATAACCACTTTTAACTGCAAGAATTTATCAGAAGTAAATTGATCAAAACCACTTTTAACTTCAAGAATTTATCAGATGTAAATTGATCATAACCACTTTTAACTGCAAGAATTTATCAGAAGTAAATTGGACAAAACCACTTTTAACTTCAAGAATTTATCAGAAGTAAATTGATCAAAACCACTTTTAACTGCAAGAATTTATCAGATGTAAATTGATCATAACCACTTTTAACTGCAAGAATTTATCAGAAGTAAATTGGACAAAACCACTTTTAACTTCAAGAATTTATCAGATGTAAATTGATCATAACCACTTTTAACTGCAAGAATTTATCAGAAGTAAATTGGACAAAACCACTTTTAACTTCAAGAATTTATCAGAAGTAAATTGATCAAAACCACTTTTAACTTCAAGAATTTATCAGAAGTAAATTGATCATAACCACTTTTAACTTCAAGAATTTATCAGATGTAAATTGATCATAACCACTTTTAACTGCAAGAATTTATCAGAAGTAAATTGATCATAACCACTTTTAACTTCAAGAATTTATCAGATGTAAATTGATCATAACCACTTTTAACTGCAAGAATTTATCAGAAGTAAATTGATCATAACCACTTTTAATTTCAAGAATTTATCAGAAGTAAATTGATCAAAACCACTTTTAACTTCAAGAATTTATCAGATGTAAATTGATCGTAACCACTTTTAACTGCAAGAATTTATCAGAAGTAAATTGGACAAAACCACTTTTAACTTCAAGAATTTATCAGATGTAAATTGATCATAACCACTTTTAACTGCAAGAATTTATCAGAAGTAAATTGATCAAAACCACTTTTAACTTCAAGAATTTATCAGAAGTAAATTGATCATAACCACTTTTAACTTCAAGAATTTATCAGAAGTAAATTGATCATAACCACTTTTAACTGCAAGAATTTATCAGAAGTAAATTGGACAAAACCACTTTTAACTTCAAGAATTTATCAGAAGTAAATTGATCAAAACCACTTTTAACTTCAAGAATTTATCAGAAGTAAATTGATCATAACCACTTTTAACTTCAAGAATTTATCAGATGTAAATTGATCATAACCACTTTTAACTGCAAGAATTTATCAGAAGTAAATTGATCATAACCACTTTTAACTTCAAGAATTTATCAGATGTAAATTGATCATAACCACTTTTAACTGCAAGAATTTATCAGAAGTAAATTGATCATAACCACTTTTAATTTCAAGAATTTATCAGAAGTAAATTGATCAAAACCACTTTTAACTTCAAGAATTTATCAGATGTAAATTGGACAAAACCACTTTTAACTTCAAGAATTTATCAGATGTAAATTGATCAAAACCACTTTTAACTTCAAGAATTTATCAGAAGTAAATTGATCAAAACCACTTTTAACTGCAAGAATTTATCAGAAGTAAATTGGACAAAACCACTTTTAACTTCAAGAATTTATCAGATGTAAATTGATCATAACCACTTTTAACTGCAAGAATTTATCAGAAGTAAATTGATCAAAACCACTTTTAACTTCAAGAATTTATCAGATGTAAATTGATCATAACCACTTTTAACTGCAAGAATTTATCAGAAGTAAATTGGACAAAACCACTTTTAACTTCAAGAATTTATCAGATGTAAATTGATCATAACCACTTTTAACTGCAAGAATTTATCAGAAGTAAATTGGACAAAACCACTTTTAACTTCAAGAATTTATCAGATGTAAATTGATCATAACCACTTTTAACTGCAAGAATTTATCAGAAGTAAATTGATCAAAACCACTTTTAACTGCAAGAATTTATCAGAAGTAAATTGGACAAAACCACTTTTAACTTCAAGAATTTATCAGATGTAAATTGATCATAACCACTTTTAACTGCAAGAATTTATCAGAAGTAAATTGATCAAAACCACTTTTAACTTCAAGAATTTATCAGATGTAAATTGATCATAACCACTTTTAACTGCAAGAATTTATCAGAAGTAAATTGATCAAAACCACTTTTAACTTCAAGAATTTATCAGATGTAAATTGATCATAATCACTTTTAATTGGAATAATTGATCAGAAGTAAATTGATCAAAACCACTTTTAACTGCAAGAATTTATCAGAAGTAAATTGATCATAACCACTTTTAACTGCAAGAATTTATCAGAAGTAAATTGATCAAAACCACTTTTAACTTCAAGAATTTATCAGATGTAAATTGATCATAATCACTTTTAATTGGAATAATTGATCAGAAGTAAATTGATCAAAACCACTTTTAACTGCAAGAATTTATCAGAAGTAAATTGATCATAACCACTTTTAACTTCAAGAATTTATCAGAAGTAAATTGATCATAACCACTTTTAACTGCAAGAATTTATCAGATGTAAATTGATCAAAACCACTTTTAACTGCAAGAATTTATCAGATGTAAATTGATCATAACCACTTTTAACTGCAAGAATTTATCAGATGTAAATTGATCATAATCACTTTTAATTGGAATAATTGATCAGAAATGAATTGGTCAAAACCACTTTTAACTTCAAGAATTTATCAGAAGTAAATTGATCATAACCACTTTTAACTGCAAGAATTTATCAGAAGTAAATTGATTATAACCACTTTTAACTTCAAGAATTTATCAGAAGTAAATTGATCAAAACCACTTTTAACTTCAAGAATTTATCAGAAGTAAATTGATCAAAACCACTTTTAACTGCAAGAATTTATCAGAAGTAAATTGATCAAAACCACTTTTAACTTCAAGAATTTATCAGAAGTAAATTGATCATAACCACTTTTAACTTCAAGAATTTATCAGAAGTAAATTGATCAAAACCACTTTTAACTTCAAGAATTTATCAGAAGTAAATTGATCATAACCACTTTTAACTTCAAGAATTTATCAGATGTAAATTGATCATAATCACTTTTAATTGGAATAATTGATCAGAAGTAAATTGATCAAAACCACTTTTAACTTCAAGAATTTATCAGAAGTAAATTGATCAAAACCACTTTTAACTTCAAGAATTTATCAGATGTAAATTGATCATAATCACTTTTAATTGGAATAATTGATCAGAAGTAAATTGATCAAAACCACTTTTAACTGCAAGAATTTATCAGAAGTAAATTGGACAAAACCACTTTTAACTTCAAGAATTTATCAGAAGTAAATTGATCATAACCACTTTTAACTTCAAGAATTTATCAGATGTAAATTGATCATAATCACTTTTAATTGGAATAATTGATCAGAAGTAAATTGATCAAAACCACTTTTAACTGCAAGAATTTATCAGAAGTAAATTGATCAAAACCACTTTTAACTTCAAGAATTTATCAGATGTAAATTGATCATAATCACTTTTAATTGGAATAATTGATCAGAAGTAAATTGATCAAAACCACTTTTAACTGCAAGAATTTATCAGATGTAAATTGATCAAAACCACTTTTAACTTCAAGAATTTATCAGATGTAAATTGATAATAATCACTTTTAATTGGAATAATTGATCAGAAGTAAATTGATCAAAACCACTTTTAACTGCAAGAATTTATCAGAAGTAAATTGGACAAAACCACTTTTAACTTCAAGAATTTATCAGAAGTAAATTGATCATAACCACTTTTAACTTCAAGAATTTATCAGAAGTAAATTGATCATAATCACTTTTAACTGCAAGAATTTATCAGATGTAAATTGATCATAATCACTTTTAACTGCAAGAATTTATCAGATGTAAATTGATCATAATCACTTTTAATTGGAATAATTGATCAGAAGTAAATTGATCATAACCACTTTTAACTGCAAGAATTTATCAGAAGTAAATTGGACAAAACCACTTTTAACTTCAAGAATTTATCAGAAGTAAATTGATCATAATCACTTTTAACTGCAAGAATTTATCAGATGTAAATTGATCATAATCACTTTTAACTGCAAGAATTTATCAGAAGTAAATTGATCATAACCACTTTTAACTGCAAGAATTTATCAGAAGTAAATTGGACAAAACCACTTTTAACTTCAAGAATTTATCAGAAGTAAATTGATCATAACCACTTTTAACTTCAAGAATTTATCAGAAGTAAATTGATCATAACCACTTTTAACTTCAAGAATTTATCAGATGTAAATTGATCATAATCACTTTTAATTGGAATAATTGATCAGAAATGAATTGGTCAAAACCACTTTTAACTACAATAATTGGCCATAACTACTTTTAACTGGTCCACTGGTCAAAACTATACCACGCAAAAGCATATTGCCGCCAACTATACTGTGATACTTGGTTTTAGAGAACAAATAAAAATATTCAACTACTTTTCCACATACCTTTGCTGCGGGTATAATCATAGGTTCGACGCTAACAGTTTTGATCGAAACTTCGCTTGTATTTAATCTAGCCTGAAAGAGTAAATGAAAGACATACAATTACGCTTGTATTCCACATAGGGATAGACAGAGATGAATCTACGCGAGCCCAACTCGCACTTGGCCGTTTTTTTTATACACAACCAACCGCAAGTGCATTTAAATCGAAAGCCAATGTAAACTCATGGCATGATTTCATTTTTTCTTTTCGCCGGAAATGAAACCTAGGTTTTAAAAGATAGAGGACAATACGAGGAATCAATAGCAAAAAGTACCAGGTCTTTAAACCTAAACCGAATGAAGATAACTATTGGTGTTGCTAGTATCTTTTTGACAGGTGTTACCTGTTTTACTTATAACATGCATTACGACGTTACAAATACAGTTATTTGCAAGACTAGGCGCCCCCATACCACACTCACACGTCAGCTGGGCGACTTCAAAGACCTGTAAGTAGTTAGTACGCAACTCCAACACTTACCTAAAAATAATAATTTCGTACATGCGTATATTAATTCGAGTTTTAGAAAAAAAGTACTTTATTTTTTTTTATTATATCTTTACAAATCGATAGTGTTTCATATACCGTATCGACCCTCCACGGGATCAAAACGATCAAAGACGGTGTATATGCGGAAGTGAAGGACGCAGACTAACTCATTAATATTATATTAGACATGGAGTATGTTTATTGAAAAAAAAATAAAGCCTGATAAAAAAAAAGCTATCTACTAAAATAGTCTCTAACTTTGTTTGGTTACGGTTGGTAGGCATGATTCTTTTTGCCATTGATTTCTCACACAGTCCTTTAAGAAATGATAAATGATATTTATTTTGCAAATAGGTTTTTAAAAACACTTTTTCACGTCAATCAACTAGATGAGGCCAGTGTTTCCTAGCTGACTACCCTGAGAAGAAACACCGAAACAAACTCAGGAGTCAAAGTCTCTTTTAAAGTCCATACAGTAAACATGTAATGGTCAAAACATAGCCTAGGTTTTACTTTTGGCAAAAAGAAAAATATTATATGCCAGCAATGTATGGCAAGTTTCATTGCCCTTTCTGTGCTTAAATTATAAATGTAACTTAATTTTCTTATTGGGGGAGGTATAAACCACAATTTTTTAATTATGGCAAATATTGGTTTATGGCTTATTAGAAAAGGTCTTATTATTATTTAAGTAAAGTCTCAATGCATAATATTCATAAACAGCAAAGTTATGAGCGTTTGTTTATATCCCAAAATCTCGCTCAATTTATGGAAACATTGTACAGGTGTACATTGTACAGGTTTATGAATGAAAGAATGTCAATAAAAATTGAAAAACTGCTCTTAGTATTTTCTAGTAGTAGTTGTTATGAATGATGATTCAATTATGAATTTACCAATAATGACAAATTTTCGTGGTCAAATTTGGGATTTCGTTTTTTGTACTTTTGACTACACAAATATGATCAGTAACGAGTACTGATCATATTAAGGTACTGAGCACCATTTTTTTGTGCACTAATTAAAAAATATGGGTGTATAAGAGTATACATTATCCCAGTTACATGTTGTATATTAGGAATGGAACCATTATTTGGTTCCATTCCTAAAAATGGTCCTAAACCAACTTAGGCCACAATAAAATTTGATCCTTAGGGGCCATTCAAGTATTACGTAAGCACTACAGGGGGTGGGGGGTTTTTGATGACATGGGGGATGAGGGGGTCTGGATGGTGATTACTTCAACAGTTTTTTTTTTAAAGAACAATCTCTATGTTCCAATATCACATGAAAGTGAGTAGACACACATCACTGAACAATGTTTACGTAAGCATGGAAGGGGGGTTGAGATCTTTGCTTACCTTTGTTGACCAGGGGGAGGGGGGTTAATATTTGCAAAAAAAAAAATCTGTTCACGTAATACTTGAACGGCCCCTTATACATTAACACATAGTTTATTTTTCAAAACTTACAGGCTTATGGGGCGGAGGTTTCGGCACTCCACTGATCACAACCTCCCCCTCTTTAGTCGTTATCTCGGAAGTGTTGCCTCCAGAACTCATACTTGTAATCTCTATGCCCGGCGGTATGTTGACGTTGGTAACATCTGGGTCTGTAGAAGGCGGCTTTTCGTTTGCGTCTGACGTCGTGTCAGTTTCCGGTTGTTTCTGTACTTCTTGTATGTCTGCGGGTAGTGTGAATTATTTATTCACTCAATCAATAATTTATTCATTCACTCAATCAATAAATTATTCAATCACTCAATCAATAAATTATTCAATCAATTAATGAATTATTAAATAATTCAATAATAATCATATAAGAGTGTCCTGTATCGCAGCAGTGGGATAATTTTTATGTTTACCATCTTCAGATCCCCGATATTGATGACGACGATAGCTATTTGAGTACTTATAGCTAAGTTCTTCATCTTGCTTGGTGATTATTTTCATTCAGTCAATTAATCATTAAATCATTCATTCAATCATTACATAGTTTAAAACAAAGTCGCTTCCCGCTGTCTGTTCCTATGTATGCTTAGATCTTTAAAACTACGCAACGGATTTTGATGCGGTTTTTTTTAATAGATAGAGTAATTGAAGAGGAAGGTTTATATGTATAATACATGCATAATATATTTAATATCTCCATTGCACCCATGCGAAGCTGGGGCAGGACGCTAATCAATCAATAAATCTTAAACTCAATCAATAAATATAATAGTCCACAACTATCACACAACATTGTCTAGTCCCAAGCTAGGCAGAGCTTGTGTTATGGGTACTAGACAACTGATAAACATACTTATATATTTCTAAATACATACATATTATAGATAAATTACACCCAAACACAGAACCAATGAGCACGATCTCATCACACAAACATTTGTCCTGGGTGGGAATCGAACCCGCGACCTTCGGCATAGCAGTCAAGTCCACTAACCACAAGACCAACAGGCCAGTCAGATCAAATGATTCAGTCATTCAATTATAAAATCGTCATATGCCTTGGCAGTGGGATCACACTTACGCTTACCATCTTCAGAAGAGCTGCTCTCCTCCAGGTCCACGATATTGACGACGGAGCTAGCTACCTGAGTACTTATAGCCAAGTTCTTTATTTTGCTTGGTGATTGCTTGCTGGGAGACGGCGCCTGCTTGCTTGGTGATTGCTTCGGAGATGTGTGTTGGCTGGACGGCGGTTTAGATTGAGATAGCTTTGACGTTTGGTCTGCAATAGGGAGACAATAATTTAATTGTATTATTTACTAGTTGTTCCGGCAAACTTCGTACCGACTAATGAGGCTAACGCCATCTACGGGTACAAACCAAAACCAGCAGAATTCATTTCAAAATTACATTTTAATAAGAGATGGCGTTGTATTCAATTTTTTTTTTTTTTCATGAATTTTTCCATCTTTTCTGTTTAAACCTTCCCTGGACTATCACGAATATTTCAAGACCAAAATTGGCCAAATCGGTCCAGCCGTTCTCAAATTTTAGCGAGACTAACGAACAGCTATTCATTTTTATATGTAAGAAGATTAGAGAGAAATGAGATGTGAGAGCAGTGGTGGCCGAGTGGTAACGGTCCCGACTTACAAGTTGTAGGTCGTGGTTCAAACCCAGCCAGGCGCATTACTTTGTGTAATCTATATCATCACCACTGCTTTCAAAACGGTTAAGGAAAACATCGTGAGGAAACCGGCATGTCATAGAACCAAAAGTTCGGATATATGTGACATCCACCAACACGCACTGGGCCCGCACGGCCCATTCCCTCTCCTAGAGAGAAGGCCTGAGTTCCAGCAGTGGGAACATTATAAGGCTGATGTTATGCTATGCTATTTACTAGAGACGTGCCTTAAGCGTCGCCTTCGTCGACTCTTTGTAGCGAAGCTGTCGCGCGGTCGTTTCAATACAATCGCAATGCGGTCGCTAGCTGATTGCCTTCGTACACACCACGATTCTCAGTCGCGATGCAAACGCGATACTGTCGCGCTTCTGTGGCGATACATTAAAGGCACAAAAATGCCGTCATCGTAGAATGTTTCACTCATGCGCCATCCGCCCTCCCCTCTCTCCCTGATATCGTTCGACACGGTCGCGCGTTTGCAGCGATATAGTCGCGTTGAGATAGAGCGTTGGCGTTCTGCACGCAAATGCGACTGACGCGCGTTAGTAGCGTTGCTGTCACGTGTTTACGTCGTGGATGAGGTGCGTAAATTAATTTGAGTTTAAACAAAAAAGTACTTTATTTTTTAATTTTCTCTTTACAAATCGACAGTATTTTATGTACCGGATCGACCCTCCGCGGGATTAAAACGACCAAAATATAACGGTGTATAAGAAGAAGTTGAAGACGTACCTTCACCCTCTCCGCTGGGACCAGCCACGGCCTGAACTTTGGTAGGTTCAACATCAACTTCATTGTCAGATGTATCAGACAGTTTCACCGTCTCTATGTCCATCTGCTCGCTAAGTTCTTGTTTTTCCTGTGAAAAAAAAATAATTCAAATAAAATAATACTAATAATAGGTTTTACCTATGAAATTGCCATTTTTTAAAACGGGTCGCTTTGAAGTATTATATCTTTAGATTGACTTGGAATTATAAGTTCAAATAAACCATGAAAGCTAATAAAAAATAAAAAATCATATTAAGAGTTCCAACGTAAAAAACAGCCTGAGTTAGCCACGCCCCCAATTCCTTTGTTCAGTCACGTGGTCAGAGTCAAGGGATTGGGAGCGTGGCCAACTCCAAGCGATCACGCTTAACGAAACAATCATAACTTGGCTAGAGGGGCTACATTTCAATGGGCAAGCAATATCAATGACGTATATCTACGACTTTTTTGTAACAAAAGAACTCTGTGTTCTTGGTGTTAGGTATTGATACGTAATCAGATGATTGAGTCTTTTTTTTATAATTAAAAATATTAATCGATTATACTGTATTCGATTATTCATTGCAATCGACTAATTGTGCTGGCAACACCGAAACGTATTTGTGATTATCTGTGCAAAAGTGGGGGATGTAACGCGATGGCGGGGACAGTCGGAGTTTGGCAGCCGTTGAGGCAGGACGCACATTTAGTCTCTTGCATTTATTATAGTGTTAAGAAAGTGATGTAACAAGATAATTTAAAAAGAGTGCCGATGGAGTTTCTTGAGTAATAAATATATTATTTTATACTGAAGTGAGCAGTTTTATTACATTGGTGTAATAGCTTTCGGTTTTGGAATTTTTTTCTTGTAGACGCCATGAGAAGAAAAGTAATTCGTGAGATAAAATTTCCCACGTGAAAGATATTGAAACAAAAATAGATGTCCCATTCATCAGCAGTTTTAAGTCCGTATACATCATCAATATTGGCCTATTTTGTCATCGAATTAAAAATTATAAGATACTAACTTTTGCCCGCGGCTTCGCTCCCGCTACCTACCTACTTACCCTACTCTACCCTACCCTACTCTATACCCTACTCTACCATACTCTACCTTTCTACCCTACTCTACCAATAAATGAGCAAATTTTGTTTTGTTTTTATTTATCTAACGGTATAAAAATGTCCTTCTCCTGGTTCCAAGCTACCTTCCCACCAATTTTCAGCCAAATCGGTTCAGCCGTTCTTGAGTTATACTCGTAAATAGTGTAACTAACATGACTTTCTTTTATATATAGATACCTCAGCTTTTTCATTGGCCGAAATATCACCGTCCAACAACGCATCTTCCTGCGCAGACTTCGCCTCTTCATTCATCTCATTCACAGTTTCTGCTTGTAATTCCACCTGAAAAACAATTGTCAATCCTTATTTAGGCCTATTGTTTAAGGACGCGTAGCTTCGTAGACGCGTATACGTCATTATACTCTTGATGTACGCCTGCGTGAAGCGACCATACAAAACTTTGTTGACGAAGGGGGAAAGAGTTGCCGCTTCATACGAATACGCGTTTATGAAGCTACGCGATCGTGACCTTATGTGTATGCAAAATAGGGTATAAAATCCCGTAACCCACCTTTTAAAAGGTAGGATCCTTCGACCAGACAGATGCTCATGGTCACTCTTGCTTTTTTTTTATTATTGATAAGTTTGCGGTCGCCAATGAAGCGGGATTACCTAGAAGTAACCTATTCACTCTTGACGTAAAGATTCCCGGGTTGCAACCATCAGAAAACACAGACTCCGGCAGGCCATTCCACTCCTTAGCTGTACGCACAATGAATGTGTTCCCAAAACGTTTTATGCGTATAGGTGAGATGTCCACCATGTACCGGTAGCGCATCGCCGTACGCCTGGTGGTCCGATGATGGAATGGGCAGACTAAGGCTATGCAATTCCGACACACACTCCCCAAAATGTAACCGGTAGAAAACCGACAGGCTAGCAACTCGGCGTCGATGCTCAAGACTTTGAAGCCTCGACTCGACGAGTGCATCATGAATGATCCTACTGACTCGCCTCTCAATTGTCTCAAGGGTACGAAGCTTCAATTCTACAATTTCTACAAGCGAATGAACTTACGAACTAAAGAGTGACGGATCAAAGATCTATGATCTATCTAAACTCCAGAGACAAAGTAACTTACCGTCCCAAACTCTTCTTCAACATCCATCTTCTCCGTCTTATCCTGAGACGTGCTGTCACACATCATGTACGGACCCTCCTCATCATTAGGGTCCGGAGTCTCCAAGTCCTTGTCTTCTTGTTCCACTGCCGGTTCAGCGTCTAAAGCTGCAGGGTTCGAGTCTTCTGACTGTTCCGCTGAGATTTGGTTGCTGCTTTCTGCAAATTATAATAATTAGTTAAGATAATAATCACGCTTGTGAGCTCCAAAGAAGTAGGCAGAGGTGTACATTAAAGTTTTTGACTGGCCTGTTGGTCTAGTGGTTAGTGGCCCTGACTGCTAAGCCAGAGGTTCAATAAATAATCGATTCCCACCCAGGACAAATGTTTGTGTGATGAGCACTATCATTTGTTCTGTGTCTGAGTGTAATTTATCAGCTGTGTGGCGTTAGTTCACTCTGGTTGCCATCATGATACGGGGCCCAAGTAACCCAGGGGCCTGTATAATTGATACAGTGGACAATCCGGTAACTATGAGCGAGCGTATTGTCAGAGTAATCACTTAAAAACTGATCAAGTGCAAAGCGGACTCGCGCACGAATGGTTCCCATACCATCTATAATATAAAAATGAATCGCAAAATGTGTTGGTAAGCGCATAACTCAACAACGCCTGGACCAATTTGGCCAAATCTTTTTTTAAAATGTTCGTTGAAGTTCAAGAATGGTTTTTACGGCGAGAAAAATAGAGTAGGGTAGAGTAGGGTAGAGTAGGGTAGAGTAGGGTAGAGTTGGGTAGAGTAGGGTAGAGTAGGGTAGAGTAGGGTAGAGTAGGGTAGAGTAGGGTAGAGTAGGGTAGAGTAGGGTAGAGTAGGGTAGAGTAGGGTAGAGTAGGGTAGAGTAGGGTAGAGTAGGGTAGAGTAGGGTAGAGCGGGAGCGAAGCCGCGGGCAAAAGCTAGTTATCTATAAAAATGAGCAAACAAAATCACGTTCGTTGTATGGGCGCCTCTTTAAATATTTATTACCCGACTGCGCCAGAAGGAGGGTTATGTTTTTCGAGAGTATGTATGTATGTATGTATGTATGTATGTTTGTATGTATAATTGTTTGGCACGCTCTGCAGCCTGAACGGCTCGATGGATTTTAGCTTGAGAGGTGTCGTTAGATTCGTATTTACTGTGAGAGTGACACTGGGTATATCAAAATAAAAAAAACAAAATGGCGGATTTTTGGCGCCAAATTCAAATATTTGGCACGCTCTGTGGCCTGAACGGCTCGATGGATTTTAGTTTGCGAGGTGTCGTTAGATTTGTAATTACCGTGAAAGTGATATCGTAAAAAAATGAAACAAAAAAAGTAAAAAATAAAAAATGGTAATTTAAAAAACTAAAAAACCCGACTGCTTTTCTGAGTATTCATGAAAAAGCCCTAAAACAAGAAAGTCGTAGCAGTCGGGACCCATTCTAGAAAGTCAGCCGCCTAGTCAGTAGATCTATGATGTAATGGGTACCGACTGCTACAACGACTTTCTTGTTTTAGGGCTTTTTCATGAATACTCAGAAAAGCAGTCGGGTTTTTTAGTTTTTTAAATTACCATTTTTTTTTATTCTGTATTCGCGCCCTCGACTCAGCCTCGGTCCTTACCGAAAGGCCAGCCATTGTTCATCATCAACTAGCCCGCGTGACCTCCGACGCTCAGGGCGTCTCTTGTGGCGGCGGCTGGGCCTAAGAATGTTTTCTCCCTCACGGTTGCGGCCATCTCCTTCTTTTGCATTACTGTTTCGCAAGAGGAGGTGACCGCTTTCCAGACCCCTCACCCCGGACCATCATCCTAACCAGGGCCGAACAAGAGAGTTCACCACCTCTAAAGACTGACAATCTACAACTATTATTTTATTCCCAAATACTGCATCAGTCATACTCACATAACAAAACTAAATTGTGTCCATCACGCCACGGTCATAATTACATGACAGATTAAAGAATGAAATCGTAGCTTGGCGCCGAGAGCACGTGTTTTTCTTTTTGACATGTCGGTTAAAAGGGTAAAATTAAAGCTTACAAATAGTACTCACCATCATTATCAAAATCATCATCATCATCGCCGTCATCATCATCTTCGGGCTCCTCATCGTCCTCCATCATGCGTCCGGCCGACTCGGCTAGCAGGCCAAGACTGTCAGATATCTCTGGTACTTCATCTGATGTGTCAGGTGTCATCTGAGTGGATGTTGGTGGATGTTCAGCGGGGAGGTGAGCTTGGCTTGTGGTTGCTAAAAAAGTTGGCCATCTTAGTAAAATCTTTTTTTTATTATTATTATTTTCCTCTCTTCTTTTCTAGGATTCTTAGCATATAGGTTATCCTGAAGTATATAACTAACATATTACTTTCTTTATTGTCAACATCGAGCATGGTTTAAATTTTTTAGCTTTATCTAAAGTAACGAAAAAAAAATCGTAATCGCGTAAACGCGATTTTTGATGAAGAGGCAAGGCGAAAAAAGAGAGATAACGCCAGAAAACTCTGTTGGCCTTTGGAAATTCCATAATTTACTCGAATATTTCACGAAACTTGTTCCAGGAAATACATTTACAGTTATTTATAAAACAATTAAATTTTTTTGAGAAAAATGGTTGTCATTCATAATCTCGATTAAATGTCCAAGGCTTCTTAATATATGAGTACATTATGGAGGGTCAAAGTTTACGTGATATAGCTGTTTTTCAGAGGTCTTTACTGGTTTAGTTTTACATAAATTATATTTTGATTTCTATAGAAGCCTAGATAATATCCACAAGATATCTGGAGAAAGATTTGTAGTAACATAAATTATAATAACCAACTGAAATTGATGAAAACCAACACTTTCTTATTTATTATGGATTGGCTAACATTTGACCACTATCTCATCTGATGGTAAGCGATGATGTAGCCAACGATTCTGCATGCTTGCCTAGAAGTAACCTATTCACTCTTGACTTAAAGACCCCTAGGTTATAGTTATCAGGAAACACAGACTCTGGCAGGGAATTTCACTCCTTAGCTGTATGTATAATGTATGTTGGCTTAGCCCACCAGACTTGATACTGTGCTAGTAGAATATCATAAAGTTTTGGATGTGTGTGCACCAGTGAGTGCCTACCAAGCATGACAACATTTTTTTTAAACACAGCAGATGCAAAATGTCAATAAGTAGACAAATTGTATCAAAAAGTAAAATTGCTTGAAAATCACTTACCAATACATTCTGGAACTTCTTTAGCAACATCAGGCTCGCCATCTGCAAAAATTTTCTGCATATTTTCTTCAATAGTTGTTGGTACAGCAGCACATTCAACTTTCTCATTATTTTTCACAATTTCGCTGTCTTTTTTGAGTTCACGTGCTGTAGACTCACTCACTGTGGCATCTTGATCTACTGATTTCTCTTTTACTGTGGCATCATCAGTGACAATTGCTGCTTCAGCTTTCTGTTTTACTGATTCGTCATTTTGTGTGTCATCTTCAGTGGAAGTTGTTGTTTCAGTAACTTCAGTTGTCTGATTTATTGATTTTTCTTTCACAGTGTCATTATCAGCTATAATTTTATCTACTGAAGCTTTTTGATCTGCTGGTTTTTCATTTGCTGTGTCATTTTCATTTATGACTTGGTCTTCTGATTTATCATTATCAGAGACAATTTTATCTATTTTTCCCTCAAATTCTGTCTCTTCATAAACATCATTCAGATCAACCATAATGTCAGATTGATCTAAATTCATAGAAAAGTCTGTATCATCTATGTCTATAAGTTCTTGTGTTGGTATTTCTAGCATTACATCTGGTTTGTGTAAACCATGGTTGGTTTTGATAGGCAATGGTGAATCTTCGAAAAATGTTGAAGAGTTTTTAGGTGAATCTTCATTATTTTTATTTAAGTTTGTGACTGTGTCTACATTTTCTTTTATTTCTTTGGGTTTGTTTAAATCAGAGACATTATATGCACTTTCTGTTTCTTCAGGTTTTTTGGCCTTTATTTTATCATTTGTTTCTGTTACAAGTGTAGTATTTTCTGGCATTGATTTTTCTAGATCTTCAGTTATAACATTAGGAGACCTAGAAACAGTGGTTTCAGCTGTCAGCTCAGGACTTCTAACTGACTGTTCTGTAATATTAGTGTCAAGAGTTAATACTTCTTGATTGTTGTCTTCAATTTTATTTTCATCATTCATTGGTTGATCAACATTTTCAGTTTTAGATTTAGTTGTAACTATAACTTTTTCTTCAATTTTAGCTTCAGGTGTCTCTTTAATTGCTTCTACTGTTTCAGTTGTTTCGTCAATCGGGAGTTCAGTAATATCAACCGTTTTGGCTTGGTCATCAGATTGTTCCTTACTTTTAATTTTATTTTCTGGTTCATCTAAATGAACCTTTTCTATATTAGTTTCATTAACTATGCAAATATCTTTATTTGTCATTTCAGATTGGTCACCCATTGGCTGATCTAAAATCTTATCTTCCAACTTATCTTGGTCTTCAATAGACTGATCAGAAATGTCAATATCCATAGCAGTACCCTTGTAGTCTTGACAGTCATTGTCTTTCAGTAATTCTCCTTCATTGTCATCATCCACATCCATTGTTACGTCACTTTCAGGAATTAATGCAACTGTTTCAGTTTCTTCTAATACTTTACGTTCTAAATGAACATCATCTTCTTTATTCAGTGGTAGTTCTTTTTCACCTACTTCAGAATGTTCAATATTAGAGTCAACTTCTTTTAAAAGTTTTTCTTTCAACATAACATCATCATTTTTGTTTTGTAAGACGACATCTGTCAAAGATGACATTTTGAAAGTTCTAATCACTTTTTCAGCAGTATTGTCAGATTCTGCTAAAAGCTGATCTTCTATTCTACCTTCTGGAACTTCTTCTGCATGTTTAATTTCTACAGATTCTGTCTCTTTTATTTGTTCAACTATACTTTTTCCTTCAAGAGTCTCTTTAGCTTCAACCATTACTTGTTTTGCACTATCTATTTCAGATTTATCTCCTCCTTTAACCATACTTTGTTCTTTAAGAAGGGATTTATCTTCAGTTATGAGTTGATTTGCATTGTTATTTTCAGTTTCCTGTACTTCTTTCTCAACACATTCCTCCCCAAGAATCTCTTTAGTTTCAGCTAATACTTGTTTTGTGCAGGCAATTACTTCTTCAACCATACTTTCCTCTTCAGGAAGAGATTTAGACTCAGCTATTACTTTCATTGTCTTGTCTTTATCACATATTTCTTGTTTTTCAACCACACTCTTCTCTCCAAGAATTTCTTTAGCCTGAGGTATTACTTCCATTTCAGATTCTTCTACCGATTTATCTTCATTATCAACCAGAACCACATTTTCTTCTATGAAATTTTGAGAATTTTCAGGACTATTTATTTCTTCAGCATTCAAATCAGTTTCTTGCAAAACCTCAAAGTCCATCTCTGGGCTATTTATCATTTCAGTATTTATGTCCTCATGTTCTTGCAAAACATCAAAATCCATTTCTGAGCTATTTATTGATTCTGTATTTAAGTCCGGTTCTTTTAGAAGTTCGTCTTCTAAGCTTTCTTCATCTTCAACCTTTTCTGGAGGAATGTCCAGTTTTGGATGAACTTTAAATTCATTTGTAGTGTCAATTTCTTTTTCAGATTTGTTTTTACTTACAATATTTTCTTCAGCCTTACCTTTTAACATGTCTTCAGAACTCTTAGATATTTCTTCAGTTACAACTTGCCAAGGTTCTTCTAAAAGTTGTTCTTCTGACAGAATATCCTCATTTCCAGCATCAGCCTTACCATCTCCATGCCTAACAGCTAGATTACTACCGTCATCATCATCATCATCCCATCTAAGTGCTATATCTTCATCTTCAATTTCGTCAAGATCATCAGCCTTTTTGAGCTCAAGTATGTCATGTTTGGCAAGAATACTGATGCTGCTTTCAGCTTTCTCAGTAATATTACATTCAGATGTTTTTGCACCACTATCAATATTTATGTCTACAATATTTTTATCATCCATGTCAATGACCTTTTCTGTGGCTGTATAATCACCAGTACTTTTGCCTGCATCAGTGTTTATCAATTTCTGAGCATTTTTTTTCAAATCTGATTCAGTAATATCAGATTTTATCAAGTTTTCTCGTGAAATGCGACTTATACCGTCTCCACAATCTTCTACACCTGAAGAACTCCCACACACCTGAACACCTGAACTTGGAGATTCGTTAGTTTTAACAAGACCCTGAGTTATTATTTCTGAGATTTCGTTGCCTTTATCTTCAGTATTAGTATCCATTCCTTCTTGATCACTCATTATTAACTAAAAATATGATTTAACGACCAAAAAGTAAATAATAAGTCCACATATACACGAGTTTTATGCTAAACACTGAAAACTAAGTTGACATAAGCTTAGCTTCTTACAAATAGTAATAAATGGACTATTATTTTAACAGTATACACTTTGGAACTGTAATTTTTGTAATAATTAAATAGTTACATTGTATCTTGCACCGACAGCAACAATGCATCTTTTGCCATTTTTTCGATTTGACAACCAATTGACAACTTTGATGTTTGAAGTTTGGCTGACGTAGTCTGTGGTTTTGTGTTTTTTTTTTTTATTTATGTATTGACCATGGATACAAAGTCTTTCAGTTCGAACAATAGAGACAGATTACATTTACATACATCATCATCATCGTTTTAGCCAAAGGATTTTCACTGTTCTTATAGGCCTCGCCCAAATGTCGCCACAACGAACAGTCCTGTGCGTCTCGCATTTTTAGGTTTTTATAGTATTTGGCTGCAAAAGTATCAAGTCAACCTTCTCGCAAACTTCGCTGAAGTAGTCAACACTACAATAAAACTCCCAATTGCATTATACAAACATAAATCAGCCTTATAATGTTCCCGCTGTTGGGTTTCGGCTTCCTCTCTATGAAAGGCTGCATATTCCATAACGCGGGTCCGTGGCCCAGTAAGGGTTAGCGGATATCACATATTTTGGAATTTTATTGTGTTTTATTGTTCTATGACATGCCGCCAGCCGCCATGCACCACCCGAGCGCAGGTAGTGCGCACGCCCCGGTTTCCTCTCGATAACCATAACTAATTTCTTTTTTTTGAGGTTTTGAAAAAAGTACTATCAGTAGTAATTTTATAATCTGTTGGATCTGTTGCTATCTGTTGTACATTTGGGTTCCAGTTCCGTATTTCATCAGCATAAAAGACCTATGATGTTCTGAATGAAAGAGATAAAGATATCTTTTATTCTTTTGTTCATCCGTTATAGAATTTTCAACCTGAAACGCGATTATAAATATTTTGTTTGCTTTGACTGGCTCTGACTGAACTGCCGATTTCGCTTGCAAATTCAGGAGAATTATGTGGAATTTCTAATTATTAAAACGAATTACAATCGTGGCATCAAAATTTATTCTTAAACAAAAATTTGTAGTTTTATCGCTACATCAACTTCCGTGCAAGCTTCCGTGTTTCATTTTCATTCCTGCTTAGTACTTTTCAACGTGTTTTTTACGATTATTCCGATTATCATCGTAAATATTATTACGAAATATCACTTGTCCGCTTAATTAGCGTTGTTGCATCGTATTAGTGCGTCTAGTCGTGCGTTGCAGTGTTAAATATTGTCGAGATCGGTTTTGTTTCGGTGTAATCATGAATAGCAGCTATGTTTCACCTCGTCTTATGGTTGGGGCAGCTATCGTGGGCATTGTTGGAGCAGCCGGAGTCTTTATTTATGAACAGATTTACGCTGAGAAGCGAAGATCTATGCTTGGTTAGTAGAATATTTCTTCCTATGTAAAACATTTTTTTTTTGTAACTAAGTAGGTACCTTACGCTAACTAATAAAGTACCTACCTAACAATAATTATTTATTTAAAAATCTTAAAACTATTTAGTTATTATCTTAATCACTATTGAACTTTGCAATGTCATGTCATTTATATAAGGTTATGTTTTTGTTATGAAAAAAAAAATCTTCAATTCACTTTCTTATCGTTTTTTGAACTCAGTCTCTCCTATAAGATTAGCAACACTGAGGACTTTTTGAAGTTAAAATTGATCTTATCTTCAATATCTCTTTTGATATGATACCATGTGTCTACCGTGTGCTTAGGGCAAAGATTAATAATCTGAATTTCTTAATGGATTATGTAAAAGGCTCAGTCCCAGAGATTGTTGTAAAAAAGTTCAAAGGAGAAATCTTTTATTATGCCAACAATTTATGCTCATTTAAAACAAAAAAAAAAAGTGGTGGGTAAAGTGAAAAAAGTTGTCCACAATTGTGATTGTCTGATAATTACAGTAACTTACTAAAATATCAAAATCCACAGCATGGAAAAACAACATAACAAAAAAAAAAATTGTCCCCTGCATCTTTGATTACTGCTCTGCTTCTAGAGGTAGTATCATGATAACATATTACCTTCCTCGATAAATGACGCTATCCAACACTAAATTAATTTTTCAATTTGAACCTATAGTTCCGAGATTAGATTAGTGCAACAACCAAACAAACAAACTGAAGTTTTATAATGTTAGTAAAAATTTGTTGTTTTTAGTTAGTGTCCAACAAAAACAAAATTTTTTACTGATACCGAATGTTCAGTATCTCTCTCGATATCGTTCGAAGCCAAAACTTTATAGACTTGTTTATTAAGAATTCTGTAGCAATATACATATAGTGTACTCATGTCGTTTAAATTAAAATACACAAATATAGAAATAAAATAGAAATTATAATTATAAAAATCAATAAAACATGGTAAACCAGTCAGTCACAAGTTTTTAATAAGTTATTGAAATTATTCGGCAATCACAATTGATATATGAACAAGTATGAGCCTATTATGAATATATTATGTCCCACAGCTGGGCGAAGGTGACCCTCTTCCTTTTTCACACTTGTCTAGGCATTTGAGACTTTATTAGTCACCACAGTGCCACCTTCGCCTTGGTCTGCCACAATGTCGCCTTGTGTTTAATGGAACCCAATAAGATTCTTTTTTTTTTGTTTTTCGATTTGCCTGCGATCAGTCTTTTGACTATAAGCAAGTGGGTGGATAGTTATTTGGCGATATGGGTCTAGACTCAATAGTCCGTTTCCCTTCTTAAGTCCGGTTATCGAGAATGTGCCGTCTTTTTAACCTTCTTGTTGGGCTATTTGAATCCTGGATTAAGTCACGTGCCAGTGGATTGGTGTGACGTTTCAGTCTCTCCAGGTAGACACTCTGCCTGCCTTTTATTTCCTCATCCACAGTGGGGACCTCCAAGTACTAGTGAACCTCAGCGTTTGTAGTATACCACGATTCATTGGCTAGAACTCTGAGTATTTTGTTTTGGGCCCGTTGGATGATGGCCAAATTGGATTTACTGGTTGTGCTCCATATTTGGACACCATATGCCCATATTGGCTTTAGTATGCTATTATACACCAATAACTTATTATGTAGTTGCAGTCTCGATTGGGGTCCTAGCAACCAGTAAGTGGCTCTTTTAGTTTACAGCACATCTCACATCTGGCAGACATGTCGGGCCCAATCCCACTTTAGAGCAGCTATTTTTCACGTAACAATAGATAAAAGATGTCTTATATGCGACGTGAAATGAAAACTGCAAAACATAATCAGTATGGCTAGACTCAGTCCAATGGTCATATATTAAATGTATGATAATTATTATTTACCATTTATGTAAAACAGATATCTTAGTTCAAATATTTAAACAAGTACAACTTGTTAAAATTTATTTTTTGTAATATTCATTGAAATAACAAGGATTTGAAATATTTATTGTATAGTTACAAAGTTGAGTGGTCTACACTGTCCTCTCATACCTATTAATATTGTAATATGGAAATATTGTATAATCAATCATTTTTTAAAAAGAATAACCATGGAGTTTCTTGCCGGTTCTTCTCCGAAGGAAACAACCATTTTTCAAGCAATGTGCCCTGGCTGTCAGCCTGGTTTTGAATATGAAAAATATTTCCAATTATCTGCTTGTTACGTTTGCAGTCTACGGATAATAGAATTTTTAAATGATAAAATGTAAATAGTAGACTAGTCCAGATTAACCGATAAACTACTGGACTGATTTTAATGAAATTTTGGCGAGGAGGAAGCTTAAACTCCAAGGATGGACACAGTCTACTTTGTAACCGTCTTCGACTTTGACTTTGCATCTGCAATAAAGAATATTCACGAGGATGTAGCCGCTGGCAGAAGCTAGTTCAAAATAATTTCATATCTGAAACCAGTATAATTTTGTTTTGTATGTCCGTATCCGAAAAATGACTATAATATAAAATCTGTACTTATTATTTGGAATACTATAAATATGAATATCTTCTGTTCCAGTAAGAGAAGTAGCGCGACTGGACAAGCAAGTATCTTCAATGAGGACAGAACTGGAAGCTCTGAGAGAGCTACAAAAAGAAACGTAAGTTGGCACTTTGATTGTCACTTTATAGTTAGTTGCCCACTGTTGCACTATCCTGCCGATTCAGGATTGCCCTCAAAAGCTTGCGTCGGAGTGGTCCGACAAGTTTTCATGTCCTATTCGCCATGGTCGTGTGTTTGCGACTAGGTACTCCGTCTCGTTTAGTTCATAAAACGTAAATAATAAAAGCATCAAATGTCAAAACGTGCCTTTTATTTTTTGACAACTTTAAATAGAAAAGCCCGCCAAATTTCAGATTAGGGCATTTTAGCACTGCTCTCAAAAATTGACACATCTAAATATAATCATGAATGTTTTTATTGCTACTAAAATACATATTATAATGCTTTTGAGGATCGGCTCTATTTTAAATTACCCATTGTTCTACGTATGTACTTTGTTATCTAGCGAGCCAACGACACACAAGACGTATTGGTTGTCATGGTTCGTAAGTATGAAATTAGCATACATTATCATGCATTTGAGTTGTTGAATATGTAAAGTCTTAGCTATCTAGACCTTTTTTTTTATTTTTTTTTTATGTTTTACAAAAAGTTTGAATTATCTTTTCTTGTTATGTTAATTAGATCTATTTACATACTTAAAATTACTTAACTAATCTTCTTATATGTAAAAATGAATAGCTGTTCGTGAGTCTCGCTAAAACTCGAGAACGGCTGGACCGATTTAGTTCATTTTGGTCTTGAAATATTCGTAATAGTCCAGGGGAGGTTTAAAAGGTGAGAAAAAAGTATTCATTGACTATTAGGCGGTACGTTGTATGCCGCTAGCATATCAATATAATATATTGAAAGAACTAAATCAATTAATAACTTAACAAATATAATCATAATTATAAAAATAGAAAAATGTAGTACTAGTAATTCAATGGACATAAAATAATTTTTATCGCTGTCAATGGAAAAGTGGACCTACCATAGTGTTTTCTTTTTTAACCCAAAGGTTCGCCTATATACCATAACGCCTATTTACCACTACTGTACATGAAGTTTAAATAAATAAATAAAAGTGCTCAGAATGCTGGCATCATACCCACGTTGCCGAACCAAACTAGTTCGTCGTTCTAATAGTAATTCTGATTCATTAACTAAAGATAAGCCGAAGTCCCGGGTCTACTGGCGTCACTAAGTCCAGGGTGACGTCAGTAGAATCTACTGACGTCACCCGAACACTTTAAAATCACGTCATCGAAAAATATTGATAACAATCTACTGAGTAGATTTTTATCAATATTTTTCGATGACCTCCTTCCAATTTACCCGTTTATTTTGATGGTGTATCATAGTAATCATGGTGTTTTTCTTGTATTCGTTTTGAACTTAAAATTTTGATTGTAATCATAAATTAATGTGTTGTAAAAATTTATTAATTCACTGTAAATATTATTTAGTTCACTGTAAACAGCACACAGCAACACTTAATTTACTGTAAACATCACTTAATTTACTGTGAACATCACTTAAATTACTGTAAACATTGTTTAATCAACTGTAAACCAAATAAGTTAAACATTATTTTATCATTTCACAGGACCCTGCGTCGTTTAAAACACAAGAAGGCTCGTAAAGAGCGGGCTGTGAAAAAATCGGCCGCAGGCGACGCCGCAGAAGTTGCTGAACACAGCTACGCGTCGGACTCCGAGTATTTCACTGACTACCAATCAGTTTTAGGTTAGTAAATCAAGCTATAATCCTTCCGACAGAATTTCGATAAGTGGCCAATTTCAACAGAGATACGCAGAAGATATTAAAGTGCTCAAGTATGTGCGCAAACATAGCAAGAAATAATTAAAAAAGGTTTAATTCGAGCCTCACACAATCGTATAGATTAAAAATAAACAATGAACAAGAAAGTTATAATCAGTGTGAGGTCAAAAAGTCACCAAACTCAGCTTATTCTTCTTTGTTATTTTTATCACGAAATCTCAGAAACTATAACACCTACAAACTTCAAATTTGGCAAGTAGGTTCCTTAATGTCGTAGACATCCGCTATGAACGGGTTTAACTAAACTCCACTCCTAAGGGGTTTTTTTTTTGTCTCCTAAGGGGGTGTTCTCCGAGTGTTCTGCACAGTGGCGACACCCGGGCAAATCCTACGCACGAATCCGGAACAGGAACTTAGTGAACTTTCCGTGTTCGGTAAGGACCTGCATCGTGCGGAAGTTGAGAACGCCGTGAGGTCTTTCCAGCCACGCCTCAAGGATGGGCCTTATCGCCTCAATTGTGGCGTGCCCCGAACGAGGTTTCGATAGTCGCTGACGCCATTTCGCCATGAGATCCCGCCGGAGCTCTGTCCGCCATGCTTCGATTTGTCGCGGCAGCGGAATTTCGCCCCGGCGTTGCATCTCCATGCGCTTATCGTGCATGTGTGCAAGGACTATTGCTTCCAGATCCCATGGCGGTTGGCCAGCAAGGAGGGTACTCCTAATGGGGTTGGAAGTTTTTATGGAGAAATTGACTTTCATGTGGGCGAAGCCGCTAGCAGTAGCTAGTTAGTAAATATAGTTTTTTTTTTCCACCCAGGTACAGACGGTGAGCTGGACAGTGAAGAGTTCTACGATGTGCCTACAGATGAGGATGAAGACGACACTCTCAGGGAACCTCTGGGCAACGGACACGCGGGTACAGAGTTACAAGACGAGGTACACAAACACACATATGCTTATAAGATTTTTTTAAACATTGGTATTCCCTGTACCTACTGTGGGGCAATGTTTAAAAAATCTTATACATGCAATTTTTGTATATATTAATATTATTTATTTGATAAGACACACAGCAGCTATTAGCTGATGCATGTGATTCATATAGTTTGGAGTTATTTAGTCTGTCCAAACGAATTTTAAAGCAGTTCAATGTGGGAGCTTTCACAACACTTTCCGGGAGCCTGTTCCATATTGTTACAACTCGGTTAGATAGATATTGCTTCAAAAGCTTATTTCTTTATTTGCTCTAATTATTTATTAGATTAAATAATGAAAGATTTTTAAAAATAAAAACAAAGTATTATAATAATCTTGTTAAAAGAAAGAAAGAAAATATGTTTATTTTGCCCAAATAGACGCACAAAATATAACAAACTGCCAGCCATGTGTAAATCGGGCATTACTGTGTTGCACCATAGACAATAGCCAGAACACAGTTGCCTTGGTCTGAGTTGAAAGTTATTTCTTGTCTATGGCACCTGGCTTGGACCGTCAACATGGCGACATGCGATAAACAAATCAGCGACAAAAATACAAAAAAATCAAAACAGCGTGTAAAATATATAGACATTGAAAAAAGAAAATAGATACAATATAAATAAATCCAAGTTGTGCGTCGCATTTAGTTTTTAACCGACGTCGAAAAGGAGGAGGTTCTATGTTCGGCTGTATGTATTTTTTTTATGTTAACTAATTGTTCACACAAACACATGGTCACCGGGCCACTGAGAGGTTGTTTAGCTCCTGCACCCAGCTGTGCGCTGAAACTACATATATTCAGGTTTCGCATTTACAAAAAATAGTGTTGTATAGATAACGTCTATTTGTAATTGTATTTTTTTTTTTCAGGAACTATTAGAAAAAGATAAAGCCGAAAAACCTGTCACTAACTTAAAAAATGCGACATAGCTGTAAACTATACAGGTAAATTTGCAATTATTTTTTTTAAACTTTATAAAAAGAAGAATTAGAAAAAAATGAAATGAAAGGAATTCTACCCTACTCTGATTCCGCCCGGTGGACACGATGGAGCACACAGTCGAGGTGTGCCCCGCTTGGGAAGAGCACCGCCGTGTCCTCGTGGGGGCGATCGGCGGCGATCTCTCGCGCCGGGGCTTGGTTCAAGCCATGCTCCGGAGCGAGGAGGAGTGGCAGGCGGTTGCCTCCTTCTGCGAAGCAGTAATGCTAGTAAAGGAGGAGGCAGACCGCATTAGGCAAAGGCGCACACGCCGCCGCCGCCGCCGGGTTTCCGATCCCAATTTCCGGCCACCGTAGGCGCGGGCTCGCGGACGGTGGGCAATGGGTAGCTCGCTGTCCGTCCGTCCGGTAACAGACCGGTCCGAGCTCAGGTCGTCTACGGCGCGCACCGTTCCCGCGCGCCTCAAGGAGTTGTCAGCAAACTGTAGGGGTCCAGCAGGGCCGAAGCCTACTGGGGCCCAAAGGTTATGTGAGACTGTCACCACGGGCCCCAGGATAAAGGCAAGGAATGGAAAGGTAGGTTTTTAGTCAGTAAAAGTCTGACACTGTTTCCCGCCCCACCCAAGGGCGGGATTCGTCATTGGATGATTTTACCTACGTTAAAAAAAAAAAAAAAAAAACCCTTCTCTGATTATTTTTTAACGCAGGGCTGAATGCCCTGAAAGTTTTTATAATACTAATTAATGTGTTTTATATTTCAGTGCGAGTCAAGCTAGTGGGAGATTAGTATTAGTGAGTTAGTGGGAATTGGGGTATAACCACCGTAGCTAACATTGAAGACTTCTTAGAGTGAGTTGCACCAAATAATTTTGTATCGATAACCAATGCCTCATCAGCTGTCAAATCTCTGGTCGACTATTTCAACGCCACATTATATTTGACAAATCATTTTCTTGCCTGCGCCTCCACAGTCTTATATAAGCGACAAATAAATAAATAAAAACAAATTTAAATTTTTATGTTAATATCTCAAGTAAACGATATAAGTGTTGGTTTTTCGGAACCGAAATTTTTTGAGGATTGGTTTTTTTTTAAAAAAAAAAGATCGTGGCTTTGAAATGCTAAAGCGACATATAGGTTGCATCAATTTAGCAATGGCTAAAATGATAACATAAATAACGGTAACTTTAACCACTCAAATTTGGATGGTCTATTGATATGGTTACAATGACGTTTTACATGATAAAACTAACGTTTTTCATGATGATGCAGCTGCAGATGGTATAATTCAATGGGCATTGTTATTGTAATTAAATTTAACGGCACCTATAACGTAGCTCTTGGTGCAACCCACTTTTAGGGTTCATTTCTGCAATCGCGGAGTTTGACGGAGTGGGGAGGAGCAGACAGTGAATTGGCCAATCACAGTGCTCGAAATGTCCACTGCTTAACAGTGGAAACATTGTAATTAAAGCAAAGTGGAGCTAAACAAATGAACACGCAACTCCGAGTTTGACAGAACGGAGTTGAGTGGAGGGTAGTTCATTCTACCTCGCTTCTCTCAAAAAAAACTCTTGTCAGTATTCACTGCTCTTCTCCGCTTTACTTCGCTCAGCTTCGCTTTAGTGGAATGTACCCTTGGTAAGCGAACGAATCATGAAGTCAAGTATAATGTTAAAATTGTCTAGGGGTCTTAAGCGGATAATTACAGATAAATAAACTAAATAATCTTGATCGTATATCTAGTTGAGTGGACGTGAAGCGTTGAAAAGTGAGTTTTAAGCAATCAAATTAAATTGGTAAGCGAAACTTTGCAGCTAGACGGCGATATGGGAATAAAGTGGCGTATTTCATCCACTCTGTCAGGCAAATAAAAATATTATCCAATATATCCTTGAATAATAGTGCATACTATTATTCATAATAATAGTACATACTATTATATATTATTAATATACATCTCGACCATAAGATACCTTTGGGGTGCACTAGAGTGATGAAATGTGCTTCCGATTTATTCCTCTTCAAACTTTGACAATATTCCATTTTCTGTCTCTCAACTAGATAAAGCTATCTTGTTTAAAATATCTTTAATTAACCGCTTACTGGACTAACAAAATTCCAAGTAACAATTATTCCATTAAAAAATTGTAAACAATTGTAAAAAATAATTTATTGTAATGTAATCAATTAATTGGTTAAACCTATTTAAATTTAATGTGACATTCAATTATTTGATAAATCATGCAGTTTTTTTTGGCAATGCTCATGTTCTTAGTATAGGTCAAAATAATTATGAATATTTTACAAAATTGGGTAATCTATAAAGTACCTATGAGTTTTATGGCTGTCATAATAAATATTATTGGTTAATTGATAATCGTTTATTCGACAAATGACTAACATTCCTATTGAGATGTATTTCACGGGCTTCTTTGGAGCTTTCATCTTAATAATAATTTGCAAATCTTTCACAAAATTTGGAACGCTGGTTCTAAAATCTTTTTGTACAAGAATTCCTTGGAACAAAAGAGAGTGTAGCGACATCTATGGCGTTACATAAGAACTAAACTACGAAATCCTGCATCGTGCAATTAAAGTTCTCCGCACTATTTGAAATTATACAATAATAGCCCGTAATCACCTACTGGGCACTTGCCCAGATCAGACATAACACCCGTCTGGTTGAAGAATTCTCCCTTTGCCTTTAATCTTGGGTTTTGAAATCGTAAGTCGATTATGCGATTGTCAATTTGAGTCAATAAGAGCAATTTTTCGATACAGGTTAAAAAGGCATGTATTCTTAGTAAATAAATTGTAGCTCTATTTACTTCAAGTATAGTCCTTATAGCTTTATCTGATGGATTTCAAGCTTTATGTCTATTTAGGAAGGTAGGTTTTAGTGCACGGGACGAAATACACTGATCAAATTACTTTGAGGACTTGGTTAGCAGGTAAAAATCAAGAATCAAAAACGTTTATTTCAAATAGACTATTTAGAGGCACTTTTGAATTGTCAAAATATCGGTCAGTCAAAAAAAGAAATGAAGTTAAATTGACATAAAGAATGCCTAAGGCATGAAGTTCACCTTTATACTTTTGTTTTAATAAATCAATAAATAAACCTGGATGGATTATTTGCAGTCTTTAGTTATGAAGTTTGACGCTTAGAATGAAAATATACTATGTTATGTGGTGTTCCAAGGTGGCCCAAGGCAAGCATAACTTTTGCAATATATATAGTATGACGTTACTTATTTAAACTCTATCCTATCAAAGAAAATGATTATTAATTAATTCAATCATTCTATCATTCACTCTTACATTCATTCAAAAGCTTGCCCACTACAATTTAATGGTGTGTGTGTCTTTTGTCACGTGCAACTAAACAAATATAAATACTTAGTGTAGTGTTGGGTGCTACGGCAAAAGATACTCTATATTAAATGCAGTTTGGTATAATATACGTTAACATGAAGGTTGAATGGGATTGAGATGAGCAACATAGCAAACAAGGGTGTTTTTGCAGATTACAATTAAAATATTCTGCTGTTGTTTTTAACCTAAAGTCAAGGGTGAATAGCGTCGCCTTAGAATGAAAGCATGGATTAAAAAAAAACATCTATTTTTGGAAAGAAATCCACAGGACGTACTTTTCAATGCCATACAAAATAGTTACTAATCTGTAATACCATAAATTCATTAACTGTCATGAGAACCTCGAAAAATATCGCAAGTGTCTTTCCAAAAAGCTGGTAACTGGCTATGGCTAACTTTAGATGCAATTGATGTTTTTTAATACGATTAAATAACTTGAAATATAACTAGAAATTAATTGAAAGAACTTAGTAATTGTCAAAATAATGTCGTAAATTACTTCAAGTGTGACTTCATATTATATCAAGCTGTAGTAAATTAATATTCCTTTAATTATAACCTTTTTAGGGGACAAAATAAGCCATAATAGAAACTACAAAACTAAATGAAAAGGGTCTCTTGTTACGAAATGTAATTAAAATTTTTGTGTATGAAGTTTTTACTTATTTCAAATCGCACTCTTAAAACGAAATTGGCAACATACCAAAAAAAGTGATATTTCAGAAGAGTGTCATAAAATTTTCCATGTGGACTTATTTACTCAATAAGAAGTTGTGAGTCAATTACTGAGGAAAATCTACTATTCGAACAAAGTCTTAAAATTTGCACTTTTGTTTTAAGGTTGCGAAATATTCAGATACAGAAGTTCCTGGTTTCTGAATTAAATGAAATAAACGCTCGAAATGTAAAAAACATGTAATTATTCTTATTTTTAGCCAATGAGGTGAATGGACATATTCTCGTGTGTTATTTTTAGTGTAAAAAATGTATTTTTGTGTGGGGATTTTTTTTGTTAAATGTTCTTAAGCACAAATGAGGTGAAGTCGCAAATGTATTTTTTTATATTTTGTTTTGCCAATAATAATTGTGAGTTCATAATGAATTTTGTCTTCAACCTAAAGTTTATTTTACCCGACTGCACTAGAAAGAGGGTTATGTTTTTTATAAATACTTTTTCTATTAAAAATAGCTTTATTTATTTTTTACTTACATAAAGTAAGATTTAATTTGTTTCCGCATAAGAAGGCGCCTTCACCTTTGTATTTATTTGATGTACAGAAAAATGTATTATGTATACATATGATTATAATTATGAAACTTGTTAATTACTATGCCTGTATACATTAATGCATTTATTAGCAGTTGACATTTATAATAATTGTGTAAAATATAAATTAAATTCTCGGTCTTCAAATCTTATTTCAAGACTAATCTTTTTATATTGTAATGCTTATACAGAAATAAAAAGCCATTTTTACAAGGAAATCCAAAAATTAAATATTTTCCAAATTAAAATTCTTATAAATTCTACTCGGATACTTAACTATTTCTTTGTATATAACTTAACACAATTATGTTTTTAAAAATGCTCACTTGATTGCTCAATCGCACAAAATGACAAGCTAGTGTCGTTTCTTTTATAAGAAACTAGTCCACTTCAATGCTACATTATAATCTGACACAAATCCTATATGATTTTAGTTCAATTTTCGTTTCATTTACTGGCACGCCGATTAATAATTCCAAAAAGCATTTATTTTTATTTTGAACATACATTGTAGTAGTTTTCTTAACGGGTTACGCATTTTAGTTCTTTTGGTACGCAAAAACGAATTCTATTTTTTAATTTTAAATATAATTTAAGCCATCACGTTCAAATCGGTATCAGCAACAACAGAGTACAGAATGCAGTTTGATTGGCTGCTAGTAGAGACGCTGTTACTAATAATATTCATCCCCGTGCAATATTGTGACCTCAAATACCGGAGGGCCTCGAGTCGATATTCTGATTTCAGCACCTCTGACGGAAGATGCGCCGAGCGTAACACATCAATGTTCGACGCACTAACGCATCATCGGTGCAAGGTTGAATGTTTTATTATATATTATACGACTCGTAATAGGTACGCGACGCATTTTCCTTCAGAAGCGCTAAAACTTACCGTCCTGCTACTTCATTCTGTAACAGCCGTATGTACGTATTTCCACTCGACGATTCGAAGTAATTGACGAGATGAACATCAAGTCTTTGCGATGTCCTCGCTCGAGGTGACACAATTGAAAATTTCGTCTCTAGCATGGTCACCGAGGCATCTCAATACTCAGTATAGCAACATTATAAATTTTAATATTATTACTAAAATGTAACCTGATAAAATCAATTTAATTGTTAATCTTCAATTAAACTATATTCAATTAATGTTATTCAATTAGTTGAATAAAGTTATATTTATTTTGTTTATTACAATGCATTACTCGAAGTTGTTAATAGTTGTAGGAATTTTTGGGATAACCGTCTGGTGTTTATTTTGTTATATAAAATTAAAAAAAAATATTATTCAGATTATATGCATTTTATTTAAAACCAATTTATTATATGGTCAGTCGCCTGCGAAGTGTTTATTCCACGGGGTCCGTAACGTTACTTCGAGAGTCATATGGTCGATTAACGGAAAGTCGACTGAACGATTGATCGAATAGAATTTATTGCGAAACAACCTTTTATTGCCAAACGCTACGCTAGCAATACGCGCTTCAGTCGACCATAGGACTCTCGAAGACTCGAAGTGACGTTAACGGACCCTAATCCAAGCACACCTCAAAGAGATGCCAGCAAAAACTATAAGGGCCCACAGAGCTAAAGCCTTCTGTGGCCATGGGTTGGCTTCTGAAAGGTAAACCCGTGGTCCTAGACGCAAAGGGCAACTAAAAGAACATAGGTGCATAGGAGTAAGTAAAAGTCGGAAGAAGTCATTAGATCATTTTTCACTTTAAAAATATGCTTCAGGCACCCACATGTCCACAGTGAGGCTAATAACTCACGAAGCGGTTTTCACTTGAATGCAGATATATACGACGCAGTGTGCGCGGTTGTTCGCGGCTCCCGGTGCACCGGCGAGCCGTCTTGCAACAGCATGTCTTGAGATAATCACCCTCCAGGTTCGCGGGCAAAAATTACAACCGCGATGGCTGCGTAACCGCGTCTTGTGAGTTTAGAAATAAAGCAGCGATTACTTCTACCGCGGCGGGCGCGATTGAAAACCGCTTCGTGAGTTCCTTACAGTTTAATTTATTGTCTTCGTGAATGGCCTCTTTTCAACCTATGAGGTTATCGTCTGCGTAACCATGACTTGCTTGTGGCGACCTTAATAAGTTAAAGCTTAAAGTGAGCGACGCCGTACTCGCACAAGGAACACTCGGCTACATTGTAGCGTAAATTGCCCAAAATAAAGTACTAAAATGACTTACCAGATATTGTACTTCAAACCTTCAATCTATAATGTGATCGGGTCCGGCGCCGTTTAACGGAGGCTTCTTCACTCGATCGATCGGCGATCTTCACTCGGACTTGAATTCAATTCTGACGAACTTGATTCAATAGACACGCATTCACGCGTATGGTACGTGAACACTTTTACTTGACCGAGCTGAGTAGTAATGAATGATTACTGACTATTTAAACGCCTACGAAGTTGTTAACAGTCGTCCATTTTAAAAACGAATTAAATAATTGTAAGTAATGGAAAAATTAAAATGGTAACTTTCTACTTAATCTCGAAAGTTGGGTATTAAATATATATAAAGAAGAGTAGGTACTTTAGTAAAAAAAAAAAACAAAATGGAGGTTTGTATGTTTTCTAAATTCAAAATCTAGCGAGATGCGCGCGGTACGTGAAAAACGACATAACAATGATAAAGCGGTGGCATGCTCAGTACCTCTACCATGAGTTTTAAGCAATAGTATTCGTCTCTACTCGATATCGACGCCGTAAATATTTTGTATGGCAAATTTTGCAGCGCCTCTAGCGGTCACTTGCAGAACCAAAATTTGCCATACAAAATATTTACGGCGTCGATATCGAGTAGCGACGAATACTATTGCTTAAAACTCATGGTAGAGGTACTGTACTGTGTATCAATTCCAGTTGCGGCGTAGTAATCGTGGACAAAAGATGATGTACTCTCTCTAATAATGGACTTCGGACGTCAAACGGAACGGAACACTAGCTATATATCAGTAATCTGTGCGGAACACTTATTACATAAGAGTTCTTTACGGGATTAGTGTTAACTACACAAATTAAATTTTGATTCTATAGAAGCCTAGATATTATTCACAAGATATTTGTGTATGGGTTCATTACGACCAAAATTGAACGGTGTATACACTGTTAAATTTTCGTAGTTTTAATCCCGTGGAGGGTCGATTCGGCACATGAAATACTATCGATATGTAAAGATAAAATTAAAAAAAGAGTACTTTTTTTTCTAAAACTCGAGTTAATATACGCATATACGAAATTAATTTCTTTAAGTAAACGAGTCAATGACCTTGTAGGTAGTTGCCGGTCGTTGCGTACTAACTACCAACAGTTCATTGGCCTCGCTCAGCTGACGTTTACTTAAAGAAATTAATTTCGTACATGCGTAAATTAATTTGAGTTTAAAAAAAAGTACTTTATTTTTTAATTTTATCTTTACAAATCGATGGTTTCATGTACCGAATCGACCCTCCACGGGATTAAAACTACCACAATTTAACGGTAGCATAGCATAATCAGCCTTTCAATGTTCCCATCCCACTGCTGGGGATGGGCCGTAATTAAAAAGTACTCTGTGGCCGTAATCCACCACGCGGGCCCAGTGCGTGTTGGTGAATGTCAAATGTCTTCGAATATTTGGTTCTAGAACATGCCGGTTTCCTGCCTGGAACTCGTAAGTCGGGGCCGTTACCACTCGGCCACCACAGCTCTACAATCACATTATTAAATGAAAACACCAGACATTTTATATAATTATATCATTTATTTTAACTAAATACATCAAATATATGAGTAGCGTGGGCTTAGTCTATTCGGGTAGTCTTACAAAATACTAATACTGAAAATATAAATCCTTTACTAAGTATGTCGCATATTGAATGATTTCTCCGCAATGGTGCAAAATTGGCATTGCCTGTCGAAATATACAAAATTATTTTTAGTATATGCGAAACAGTTCAGTAATATAGTTTGTTTAGAATCAGCAACTGAATCGATTTCAATAATTTTAACACCATGTTATATTTTTTCCAAATATATTTAAAAAAGGTCACAAGTTGGACACCACTGTCACTAAGTACAACACAGGTCATACCGCAGGGTCAAACAACCATTAGCCGCCCGGATGGCCCGGTGACCATGTCTTTGTGCGGACAACCAGGTAACATAAGCTTATAACTTAGTGATTTTTCATGATACAGTTACGAAATTTTGTACACAAGATTCTTTACATAAAAAATACTAGACACGTTTCGCATACCAAACTAATGTTGTATTTAAATTGAGAAAAACCCATTGTCTATTTCAAATTGGGCATAGTTTGCAGATTTGATTTGCCCATTACAAACTGGGCAAACTCTGCAAAATAATCTTACTTTTCTGTTTTGTATAGCCCGATAACCATGTATTTTTTACCCGCTTGTACTTACCTGTTAGGCTTTAATATTTATGAGTTTAGATGTATATATTTGTATTGACATTACAAAGATGCAAGCTTCTTGCGTGCATTTGTCAAAATAGATGCAAAGTTTGCCCAGTTCATAACGGGCAAAATCAACTTTTAAGAAAACTTTGCCCACTTTAAAATCGATAATGCCCATTTCAAATTTATTTTGTTTCCTGTTTCTGCAAGCTTTGATTGTAAGTTTATTAGAGAGTGCAGTACCAACTCCGCACATTTGCAGATTTTGCACTAACATACATTTATTCATCATAACAACTAATTCTGTCTGGTTTGTTTTATATGTTTTCTAAAAATTAAATAAAAATCATCCAAAATTGTACGTAGAATCATTTCTTACATCTAATATGTTAATATTTTTAAATATTAAGTATATATTTATATAAAATTATTGCAAATATTACAATGCGAGGATTAGGGCAATAAAATTGGCCAAAAATAACAGGAAAAACAGGCAACGTTGATTACGGCCTGCTATCCACGGATGCGTAGCTTCATAGAGGCGAATTTGTCATTATACTCTTGGGGCCGTTCAAGTATTACGTAAGCAGATTTTGCAAATATTAACCCCCCTCTATTCCCTCTCTTAGAGAAGAAGCCTGTGTCCCAACAGTGGGAACATTAAAAGGCTGATGGTGATGATGAAGACCCCCCCACCCCCCTTTAGTGCTAACGTAATACTTGAATGGTCCTTTGGTGTACGCCTACAGTTTCATAGTTTTGTATGTAAGTTTCACCAAGCATATTATTATGAAGAATACGCGTCTATGAAGCTACGCGTCCGTAAAGATTAGGCCTTACAGGCCACATTTTGTACGCTTTCATTTTATATCTAAGTAAACGGAAATATCATTCTACAAAGATATATGAACAAAAATTTATGATTTGTTTCATTCACTCCAATTTCCATGGAACAACACAAATTTCTCTTGAAAATTGAGGTGGATGAGGAACAAATCTATTTTATTGTATATAAAATTAAAATATATACATTTACTTATTCTTTTCATATTTAATACATAATTTATACACTTATTATACATTTTTTCAATGCTTTTTAATTATTTTATACTCCTGGATTACTCAGTATGCAACATACTATTTTATCTCACTTTTTTAATAGGATCAGATCTATGTATTAAATTGGGTCAAATTAGATAAACTAGAGGAACTCCATAGGCGTGGGAGATATCAAAATCTACAACACAACTGATGTAGCATAAGCATAATCAGCCTTTTAATGTTCCTACTACTGGGACTCAGGCCTCCTCTCTAGGAGAGGAAATGGAACGTAATCCACCACGCGGGCCCAGTGGGCGTTGGTGAATGTCACATGTCTTCGAATTTTTGGTTCTATGACAAGCCGGTTTCCTCACGATGTTTTTCTTCACCTTTTTGAGAGCAGTGGTGATGAAATAAATTACACAAAGTAATGCGCCCGACTGGGTTTGAACTTGCGACTACAACTCGTAAGTCTGGGCCACCACCACTGCATAAACTAACTAACTAATAACTGATATATTTCCATTCAATTTTGTTTCTGGCATTTGTTTGTCAAACAAAGAAAAGGTTTACGCAGAAAAAAAAAACATAAAAACAGATGTTCCTTATATTTTGTTGAGTTATGTGAAGAAAAATATTTTGCACTAGTTTTTTCTTATTTCAAGTCTTTTATTTTGCACTAGTTTCTCCCAACAGCTTCGTCCGCGTTAAAGTATTTCTCCATACAAACTTTAGACCCCCGTTTCATCACTTTAGGGGGTGAATTTTGGGTAATCCTTTCTTAGAGCTCGCCTACGTCATACAAGGAAGCCTTGTGCAAAATTCACGCTCCTAGCCCTAGTATTTTCGGCTGTAAATTAATATGTCAGTCAGTAAGTTTTTCCTTTCATATATCTCTCCTCAGCGGTAATGCGAAATAATCGAGTCTGCTTCAAAATGGCACGCATATGTAAGTCGACTCATTGAGTTCAACGTGAGTTAATAGGTCGTATACCTTTCCTTTTCAAACTTACAAAGAGTGTAGGAAAACGAATGGGACAGGCATATAACACCACAAGTATAATTCATTACGGAATGCCCTATTTTGTAAACAGATAAATATGTTTTAAAAAAAGAAGAAAATATTTCTTTTTTTAACTTTTCGTTACTTGTATTTAGCAACAAAATAATGTCAAAACCTATCATGACTTCGGAGTTTCTCTAATTCATTTAATTTGACCATACACATAACAAAAAAAAATACATTTCAAATACTCAAAATGTTTAAGTGTGTTGCAGAGATCGCCTCGATCAATTCCTAGTTCTATACTAATTTCACTGTTTATTTTCTTTCATTTATTCCTACTATGAATAAAAATTTAACTAGGAAATTACATTTAACCTTTTAAGCGTCAACGTCGGATATATCCGCAAACACTTTCGCGTTTATTCCGCCAGGGTCGCATATCTACGACCAAATACTCCATCTCGTCAGCTCTTCTGTCACCTATGGGGATTGAAGAGCTAAACGAGATGGAGTACCCAGCTGCAAACACCACCAAAATTCTTACCATAATAGTGCTAAATCAAGCACTGAAAGTGTTAATTTCGCAACACCAAACGCGCGCCATATTGCTTGCCCCCACCTTCCTTAGTTCCAGCTAATGAAACGTGAGAAAACTTGGCGACGCCCTTGTATGTGCTATCGAATTATTGCAAACACCGTCATAAATGAAGCCATGACAGACAGAGTGACCTAACTTATTTTGGGCTACTCTCGACTCTCACGGCCTCAGAGCCTAAGTCCACGGACGTGTAGCTTCATAGACGCGTATTCGTCAATATACGCTTGGTGTACGCCTGCGTGAAACTATGGCACTGTCGACGAAGCTGCAACGATACGACGGTACGACGTAGCAGCTTCATCGGCACAGGTTCATAGGTTTGTATGGTCGCTTCATGCAGGCGTACACCAAGCGTATAATGACGGATACGCGTCTATGAAGCTACACATCCGTGGATAGTAGCCTTAGGGCCAACGCTGCGTTAACCGGAAGCACTCGCGCGCACGGGTCGCGTGATTATGCGCGTGTATCGTGTGCGGCGCTCCCCGTAGCGGAAACCTGATTATTACCTGCGCAGTAACGCCAGTTCAACATTAACGGTGTGCATGTAGTCGTGTCGATGGAGAACTTTAATATATTATTGGCACCGCGAGCCGCGACCCAGCACTGTAGTATGGGACCGCGCGGGCGACCGTGTAACGCAGCATTGGCCCTCACTCACTGGCAATCCCATACAAAAAATCCGTCAAAAGAATACAATATTCACATATAATATATTACAACGGTTATAAATAACAAATATAAGTATAAATCTAATCACATCTATTTTAGGCCTAAAGAATTGTGAAACACCGATAGACATTCAGAGTCGTTAGAAAAATCTTAATCTAGAACTTCTAATAACAGATGTCCTACCTCGAGCTCTTTATTCGATCCATTTGATGATCTAAACTGAATTGTTAAAGAGATGGAGCTAAACAACATTATTTTTAGTATATATGCGAAACCTGAATATAGTTTGTTCAGAATCAGGGATCGTTTCCAATAATTTTGCACCACGTTATATTATTTCTAAAATATATTTAAAAAAAGGTCACAAGTTGGACACCACCGCACAGCTGGCTGCGTTAGCAAAACAATCCCTCAGTGGCCCGGTGACCATGTATTTGTGTGGATAACCACGTAACATAACAAGCTTATAACTTTGTGATGTTTCATGATAGTCATGAAATTTTGTACTTAGATTCTTTGTATAAAAATACTAGACACGTGTTTCGGGTTTCGGATATACACCATTAAATTTTGGTCGATTTTAATCCCGTGGAGGGTCGATTCGGTACATGAAACCCTATCGATTTGTAAAGATAACAAAAAAAATAATGTACTTTTTTTTAAAACTACAATTAATTTACGCATGTACAAAATTAATTTCTTTAAGTAAACGTCAGCTGATCGAGGTCAATGAACTGTAGGTAGTTAGTACACAACGACCAAAAACTCCCTACAAGTTCCTTGACTCGTTTACTTAAAGAAATTAATTTCGTACATGCGTATATTAGTTTGAGTTTAAAAAAAAAGTACTTTATTTTTTATTTTTTCTTTATAAATCGAAAGTATTTCATGTACCGAATCGACCTTCCGCGGGATTAAAACGACTAAAATTTAACGGTGTATATGCTAAAAATAAGGTTTTATAGGATGTATCAGCTCCATCTTTCTTTTTTGCTCGCGTGACTGACATTTTAACACGTCACGGTAGGGCTCCAGGATAGTTTTAACGGATGCTGACTAATTTTATGCCTATGGACGCATTCAAGTATTACTCAATCATCGAATGGGGGTTTGGGCATAGTAAAGAACCTACCTTATTTTTCCTTTATTTGTATTTTTTTTTATGTTCTATCCTGGTTAAAATGCGATTCAAATAAGAATAGGAACGTAAACGACCTCTATCTGTTAAGTTATTTGCGTATCAATAACGGTATTTTTTCTTTGTTTAGCAGTCTTAGTTAAATCTAAATGAAGAAAAAACGTTATTGTTTAATCTAAATTACCTAAATGTTTTGACCAGTGGTGCAGCAACGACGAACATCCAAATAGGATACATTGAATTAACAATCCAATGTATAGGTACATTAGGTTGACAATCCAATGTATCCTATTTGGGTGTTCGTCGTTGAGGCAGCGCTGCGTTTTCTTAGAGAATAACACCACAGTGCGTGTTGCTAGTGATGACATATGGCTCTGAAACGTGGTCGCTCACAATGGGCCTCATCAGAAGGCTTAAAATCACCCAAAGGGCAATGGAAAGGGCTATGTTTGGAGTTTCCTTGCGTGATCGAATCAGAAATGAAGATATCCGCAGGAGAACCAAGTTTGCCGACATAGCACGAAGAATAGCCAAACTTAAGTGGCAATGGGCAGGGCACATTGCTCGTAGAATAGATGGCCGTTGGGGCCGAAAGGTTCTGGAATGGCGGCCGCGTACCGGAAGACGCAGTGTTGGAAGGCTTCCCACAAGGAGGACCGATGACCTGGCAAGGGTTTTTTTTATGGTAGGTAACATCATCCAATGACAAATCCCGCCCTTGGGCGGAGCGGGAAGTAGTGTCAGACTCTTACTGACTAAAAACCTACCCCGTTCCTTCGTAGCCTATCGTGCCGGGGCCGGGTATTCCTTTCGGAAGTTGCGGGAATTCGATGGATGCGAGATACACAGGACTGTTCATTGTGGCGAGATTTGGGGGAGGCCTATGTCCAACAGTGGACGTCTTTTGGCTGTCATATCAGCCTGATGTTGACCTAAATATTTGATAAGTCATAATTCATTAAAAAAGAAAAAGTTTTGTTTCTTATTTTCATTGTTGGCAAAAATTCTTCTTCCATACGCCACTACTTAGACACTTCACACAGTGTTGCAGAGTTGAGCGGAATTGAAAAACTAGATTTTGATAAAACTTTTTTCATTCATGAATCGAAAATAAAAATTTAAAAATATCTTGTTTTGCTCACCCTACCTAACTAATTCGATTTGACAACTAGCTATGACGTCACAACATAGGGCTAAGTCTATTGTTATTTGAATCGCATAGAATATCATATATGACACTAATAAAGCAACGATTTTTCATCTTCAAACTATGTGGGAGCCAAAGGTTAGTTTATCTAACATGTAAATACAATTTGCTTGTAAACTATTTATAAAAATAATCTTTAGTACCTATAGATTTTGTAGAACAATTTTAAGAGTAAAAAAAAATGGGGCATTACCGGCTGATGCATAATAAATAGATTGAAAAAATGCCATCATCGATTGAATTCCAGGACAAATGTTGGTGTGATGAGCACGAACATTTGTTCTGTGTCTGGGTGTTATTTGTCTATAATATTTATTTAAAAATATATATGTATGTTTATCATTTGTCTAGTACTCATAACACAAGCTCTGTTAGCTTGGGACTAGACGGCGTTGTGTGATAGTTGTGGATTTTGTTTTTATTTGTAAAATATGGTCACTTACCCCCCCCCCCCCCAGAGAAATTGAAGTTAAAAATTTGTCAAACTGTAATGTTTGAAATCTACTATCCACGGACTCGTGGCTTCTCAGACGCGTATTCGTCATTATAGGTACACTTCGAATCTTTAAAAATAAAAGTGGCACTATAATATATTGAACTTGTGATTTTAATTGCCATTTAAAACTTATCAATCTAAATAACACAACCCATTTGTAATCTGATTTTCAAAGTTTTTGTTCCGCTAGTTGATTTCTTACTTCAAAAAAAAAGTTGACAAATTCTCATGCAATAGTAGTGTTGGACAAGTTCTCAATTTAGAAACCTTTTTTTAATTGATATAAACTAGTGCTTGACTGCGATCCTACCTGATGGTAAGCAATGATGCAATCGTTGATGGTGAGGCACACTTTCTTATTAAGAGCCTATTCACTCTGGCTTTGGGGGGGGGGGGGGGGGGTTAACATTTTTCTATGTCAATGATTGGCTCCTTCAAACTTACTAAAAATCAATTAAAAGCTACTAAATTGATTTGTACTAATAATTTTAAATAGGCTATCTTAGTTAGTTGAAGTTGTCTGTGGGCAACGAATTCATATTATCTTATAATAATATTTTAGACCTACTGTCTACGGGCGCGTAGCTTCATAGATGCGTACTCGTCCTTATACGCTTGGTGTACGCCTGCGTGAAGCGACCATACTAAACTATGAATCTGTCGACGAAGCTCATTTATTCCCATTTATTTACTTATTGAATAAATTATAACATCTTTACAGACGCGTCCAAGGCGATGTTATAACCAACACTTAAAACAGATGAAGATATTCTTAAATTAGCTTTGATTGTAAAATAAATTATGTTATAAGTCCGGGCATTTCTCAGTAATTATTTGAGCCGCTTCGATAAATTTCGGCAGGTTTCGGCAAGCGGCAGCTTCGTGACATCGTGTCGCATCTATAAAGCTAAAGTGAGTTTCACTAAAGAATTCCCTTCGTTGTAATGTTGGCTCCCCTGCCTGTCTAAACGTCAAAGAAAAAAGGTGTTAGTCAGGGCTGCCAGATGTACGTTTTAAATCGTACTCCTACGATTTTTTGGCATTTTTATTCATTTTTAATCGGAGATTTCATCCTGTGAGTAGACTCCTTTCTTGCATACCAATAAAGCTATGAATTTTTTCGAATTCCTATGTATTAGTATATTTTATCCAATAACAGTTTTTAAAGTATCCAAAAGAAAAAATAAATGAGAAGGCAATTTGTAAAAGTAACGAAATATAGGTAAATCTCCCTAATATTGAGTCATTTCATTACTAAAAATGTAGCAACACTGGTTTGTCGTGCTACCAACATTATGGTGAAGGGAATTCTTTCGTGAAACGCACTTTACGCGTCCGTGAAAAGTAGGCCGTAGTTTAGTATGTTCGCTTCACGCAGGCGTACACCAAGCGTATAATGACGAATACGCGTCTATGAAGCTACGCGCTCCTGGACAGTAGGCCGTACCATCAATTTTCTTACGTGTGTACTAGTACTTAATTTTCTGGACAGTTGCAGAACACCGCGACGTTATAAATTAAAAAAAAAGAAAATTGTCTATTTTCTAAATTCTAGGAATTAAAGAACTAGACTTATAAAAGGATATTTTACGTAGTTTTTTTTTTTAAATTCTATATCAATTTGTATTGTTCAAGCCCCAATGTACATTTTTTTTTTTGGATTTGAGTTAGCTTATATCTCAATTGATTTCACGACTATGGCGTTATTTTAGTTTTTTTTTTACACATTAAATATATCTATTATACAAAGTTGGGACAGTGCCCTAGTCAGTTGAAAAATTGTCCCAGTAGCTTGGGATATTAACAAAGTCGATTTTGACATTGTTCTAGCCGATTGTGACATTGTCCTAGTCGGTTGAGACATCTATCGGACTATCCTAGTCCAATGTGATATTGCACTACTCGGATGAACATTGTCCTAGTCGATTGTGACGTTATCCAATTCGTTCTGATAGTCAGTTGGAATAGTGGCCTAGGCATTTGAGATATTTTCCTAGTTGGATGGATCACTGTCCTAGCCAGTGGGACCAGTGTCCTACTTCGTTTAAAAATTGTCCTTGTCGATAAGATATTGTCCTAGCCGGCTGGACCAATATCCTAGTTGGTTGGGACTTAGTCCCAGTTTTTTGGGATATTGTCCTAGTCGATTGTAAAATTGATCTGAAGAATAACTCTCGTACTGTATAACACTTAATTGTGATATGAGATTCTGATTAGATCTGAATGTTCTATTTTCGTATAACTTGTGATCTATCGACTGTTTTACTTCTCTCCAAAGAGCATATAGTACACACAAATTCACACTTAGTTTTTCATACTTTTTCATTGATTTTAGCGCCCGAGGTACTGGACTAATAGTCTTACATTTTAGCGCCCGAGGTGCTGGACTAATAGTCTTAAATTTTAACGCCCGAGGTACTGGACTAATAGTCTTACATTTTAGCTCCCGAGGTGCTGGACTAATAGTCTTACATTTTAACACTATCTTAGTATCGGATAGTAGAGTAACAAAAATTATATTTGATGTGATGTCATGGTATGTACTTACATAGCTATACTCATTTTAACCATCATCATAACTCTTAGAGACGAGGTAAAGCGTCAATTTTTAATCAAAATGGTACATTTTACCTCTTCTTTCACCTTTAAACTCATTCAAATCATCATTTTATTGCTCACTTTATATAAGACATGTATTGGAGTGGGGGTTGGTTTCCTGTACATTACATTCCCTTTGTAATGGGGTTGTGATTACGTCGTGTCCTTGTATCTGTAAAGAAAAAATTGAGACTGAAAATGTGTGAAGTGTGAATATTGAAGACAATCTGTTCTCTGGTTTATGGAGATATTAATAATCTCGAAAATTAATTTAGAATATTGAGAAGTCATTATGGTAAACCATACATGCCCCAGGCGGTAATGTGTTCAACTTACAAAATGAAGACACGCATTTGAAATTTGGGCTGTATTTGAACGGATCGGATTTTTTAAAATTTGATTTAAACTAGTGCTTGACTGCGATCTCACCGGTTATGTCGGATGGTAAGCAGTGATGTAATCGTTGATGGTGAGGCGCACTAGTTTATTCACTCTATCCTAGAAGACACCTTACAATGTCACACGCATAGTTTATACGTATGACGGCGATATAAGCTATCTCGTACAACGCAATTTAAACTAGCGTTGTATAGGTCATGTAATTTTAAATGCGTGTCTTAGTTTTGCTAGTGGGGTACTACCTGACTGGGGCAGGTATGCCTTACCCTATATTTTGTATACTAATACAGGGACAGTGGCGTAATTATAAGGTGGCAAGCCTGGCAAAACACCACGGGCCTCTGGCCTGGTGGGGCCCCCGGTCCAGGAGGCCTTGAGCTCAGAAGTAAATATATAAATTTAAGAAAATTATTCTTTATTAAACGCATTCACAAGCAAAGGATCAATTTCCCGTGGTATTTCGTCAGCCTTACCACGTTATAGATACGCTTTATTAGAAAACCTGCCGATTAATAATAATAAAGAATATTTTAGGTACTACTAACGTGTACTTCAGTGATTAATCTAAATAAAATTACAAAGTTGACGATTTAGCTTCACTTTCTTTTTTTGACTGACCGACATTTCGACAATTCAAGAGTACCTGTAATTGGACTATTTGAAATATACGATTTTGATTTTTTTCCTGGGGCCTTAACCAATGATTTTGCCACAGGCCTCAGATGGTATAGTTACGCCACTGTCGAGGGAGATGGCGAGACGACCCGAATGTGTTAAAAAAAGGAAGTGAAAAACCGTAACCATTTCAATGGTTGCTATGTAATATTAAAATAAATAAGAAATAATAAATTAAAAAGCTAAAGAGTTTCTTTGGTAGAACGCGCTAATCTCAGGACTTGGATTAAAAAATCATTTTAGTGTCGGGTAGCCCATTTATCAAGGAAGGCTTGTGACATTATCCTAGTTTGTTGTGACATTATCCTAGTCGGTTGTGACATTATCCTAGTCGGTTGTGACATTGTCCCAGTCCGTTGTGACATTGTTCTAACATCACGCTACAAACCTCGGGAGCGGAGCAGTAACGACCGACGTGAGAACAGTGAGGCTAGGAACTCAGAAAGCGGTTATCAACCGCGTCCGCCGCGTTATAGAAAATCGCTGCTACAGCTTTGTGCGCTTACGCAGCTGTCGCGGTTGCGATTTTCGCCCATAATCCCGGCGGGCGATTATCGCAAAACATGCGGTTGCAAGACGGCCCGCCGGTGCAGCGGGAGCCGCGAACAACCGCGCACACCGCGGCCGTAAATAGCGTCATGAAATGTGCTTTAATTTTTTACATATTATATACTTGCTTCGTGAGTTCTTACACCCGTATTTATAAACAAGTAAAACTAAATACTTGAGTAAAAGTAACTACTATTTGTATTCTATAGTTGAGAAAAATTTGAATTTTGAATGCAGATTTCAAACGTCAAGTAATGACTTAATAAGATTTTACTTAGTAACAAGTAAATACTTCTTTATAAATACGGGTGTTAGCCTTAGTTTACAATGAAATACTCACGAGTAAATAGGAGCGCCCTCCGTATTTACTCTTCGTCCTCTAGCTAGGTGTCTTGTGTCGGACAATAGAGAGTCGCCTGCCGGTGTACACCTGCAATAAAAAGAAAATATACCACGTTATATAACCCGAAGTAATATACGCATGTACGAAATTAATTTATTTATGTAAATAGCTGAGCGAGTTCAATGACCTGCCCCCCTACCCAAGTTAAAATCGTTTCGTTTTGCGTCAACGCTTGTAGTAAGCCACGCCCCCAACTCCTTTGTTCGAACAATCGAATTGGGGGCGTGGCCAACGCCAAGCGTTAACGCAAAACGAAACGATTGTAACTCGGCTAGGGGGGCTGTAGGTAGTTAGTACGCAACGACCGACAACTACCTACAGGTTATTCCTCGTATATATGAATCAGTAGAGAGAGTATAATAAAACTATAAGTCTTCTTATCTTCCCGATCATTTTTCTCGCAAGAAACTCCTTGTCTTCACCTCATTCACGCAGTGACGTCTAAAGGGCCCGGGTCAGCGAGATACGAGTAACCATTTTGGATAGACAGTTAGAAACTACTCAAAATGTGTATCCCGATGACCAGAGATCCGCCGCTGGTCGTAGGAGTCCAGAGGTCTTGTCTAAATAGTATCCTTCGATTTCTGATTAGATTCCGCAAAAACCATGTTTGCTTTTCAGGTTTAATTTTTTATTTATTTTATTTTTAATTGATATAAACTAGTGCTTGACTGCGCTAACTGATGGTAAGCTTTTTTTTCTTCGGTACGTAAAAATCATCCAATGAAATGTCTCGCCCTTGGGCGGAGCGGGAGATAGTGTCAGTCTTTTACAAGTTTTGCTGACTAAAAAGCCCACACGGTTCCTTCGTACCAGGGCGCTGGTGTACACTTTCATATTTAACTATGGCACCAGTAGGCTTCAACCTGATGGTAAGCAGTGATGCAATCGCTGATGGTGAGGCGCACTAGTTTATTAAGAGCCTATTCGCTTTAGCCTTGAAGACACCTAAATCGGACGGGAAGACCGCAGCAGACATGTTGTTCCAGTCCCTGGATGTACGCGGTATAAAAGACGAGGCGAAACAGTTAGTCCGGACCGTAGAGGCTTCATCAAACTAAGAGTGGATACTCGCTGTACGTCGGGTTGTCCGATGGTAGAACGGAGATAGTGGAATCAAGTCATGCGATTCCCGCGGACACTCGCCAAAGTTATACACCGTTAAATTTTGATCGTTTTAATCCCGTGGAGAGTCGATCCAGTACATGAAACACTATCGATATGTAAAAATAAAAATACTTTTTTTCTGAAACTTGATTTACTCTATGTACGAAATTAATTTCTTTAAGTAAACATATTTAAGGTATTAGTCGTTAAGTACTAACTACCAGTCATTGAATTCGCCCAGCTGACGTTTACTTAAAGAAATGAATTTCGTACATGTCTAAATTAATTTTATGCTTACAAATCGATATTGTTTCAAGTACCGAATCGACCCTCCAAGGGATTAAATTACACGATCAAAATTTAACGATGTATATTAATATTTTCCAATATAGATTAATAAACTAGTTATAACAAATACTTTTCACATATTCCCTATTAGGGGAAGGATAACATAATTATGTCAACTGTTACTACTCACCAGGGTAGCGATGCTGGTCAAGAGGGTCGGGATGGTCAGGGTCTGGAGGAGGCGCCCTGGTGAGCGCCTCGTCACCTCCAGGCAGGCAGGTCTCCACCATAGCTTCGAGACAGTTCACGAAGAGTTCGCTGCTTTCTGCTGTGCATTGGTTCTGTAAAAAAGGGGATTTTATAAATCTAGGTACACCACACCCATAACTTTTTATCTCAAGAGTGTAGCATAGTATAGCATAGCATCAGCCTTATAATGTTTCCATTGCTGAGATTTAGCCCTCCTCTCTAGGAGAGGGAATGGTAATCCACTACGCGGACCCAGTGCAGGTTGGTGGGTGTCACATGTCTTAGAATTTTTGGTCCTAGGACATGCCGGTTTCCTCACGATGTTTTCCTTCACCGTTTTGAGAGCAGTGGTGATGAAATAAATTACACAAAGTAATGCGCTTGGCTGGATTTGAAACCACGGCCTACAACTCGTAAGTCTGAGTCGTTACCACTCGGACACCACTGCTTAAGAGTATTTTCCCTATTTTTTGTCGTGGGAATCATTCAATAACTTTTCCCGCTCTAAGGTGAAGCGAGAGGGCGTGTCAGACTTTTAATGAGTAAAACCCACCTGTGTCTATTAGTTACCCTTTCAATTTCAGGTCCACGGTATCTTTTTCAGAAATTCCTGTGGCATTTGGGCATTGCTCTACAGGGCTTCCACGGTTTTGCTGAGATGTCTTTGAGGCACGTGTGGATTACGCGCCGTCGACGACCCGAGCTTAGTCCTTATTGTACAGTCGGACGGAGTGCAACCCATTGCTCTCTAGACGTGAAAGTGAGATAGATAACTTTCCACGTTCCCGCCAAATTACTAACCTTAGTGAATGGTCCAGCGAACCTCCACAGGCCTCCGAAGCCACAACTCTGCATGTAGTGCAACTGTTGTTGACTCGCGTCTTCGCTCGCTATCATGTTCTGAAAGGAAATAGTTTACTTGAGAAAGTTGCTTAGAACCATTGATATAAGGTTACGTACGGGCTAACATCGCAATCAGAAAACTTAGACTCGAATCTCACACAGCTACTCTACCTGCAGTCACTGATAGACAAGGACAGAGATAAGAGCCGGAGCTATCGTGCGAGCGAAATAGCGTTAGCCGCCGAATGTGTGTGATCGTCGCGACCGATGTGAATTCGTGCCAATTGGCACAATCTAGTTTTTTTAAAGTTGGTTTATTGCTGTTGAATATCTACTAAAGTAATAATCTACTTGAAAGAAATCTGTGTTATAAAGGGGAATGAAGCTTTTGCCATACATTGCATTTTTCGCCAAATATGAAACCTAGGTCATTTCTTAAAGGACTGTATGAGTAATCAATAGAAAAAAGAATTATGTCTACCAACCGTAACCAAACGAACTTAGAGACTATTTAGTGGATTGTTTAAGTTTTTTATCGCGCGTTATTTTTGATTTTGGTTTCGGTATTTATGGTGTGTGCGCTTTAAATAGTGTCAAGTACTATCGCAATACTAACTCGTATCTTTTCAATTCGTTTATCACTTTTTTTTTTAAATAGTTTTAGCGATGAAAAACTGTGAGTGTGAAAAAACATTACAGTAATAACCAACATAATCTATTTTACACTGTAGAGGTGTGCCCCGCCTGGGCGGAGCATCGCCGTTTCCTCGTGGGGCCGATCGGCGGCAGCGATCTCACTCGCCGGGCCTACTGGGGTCATGGGTTAACTTCCGAAAGGAATACCCGGCCCCGGCACGATAGGCTACGAAGGAACGGGGTAGGTTTTTAGTCAGTAAGAGTCTGACACTACTTCGCGCTCCGCCCAAGGGCGGGATTTGTCATTGGATGATTTTACCTACCATAAAAAAAAACATAATCTATTTTGTCAATAGAAACTTCAAAATATTACGTATTACACTAGCAACGCTTCTATACGTATCTTCGTTAGATTACAGTTTAAGGACCTGGTCTTTTTGCTATTGCTTTCTCGTAGTCCTTTAACATATAACCTAGGTTTCATTTCTGGAGAAAAGAAAAAAGTAAATCATGCAATTATTAAAGCCCGGCCGCGGAGCAGGAAGAATTTCGTACGTTGACCTATTATTACCTATCTCTGTCACTCCCGCGTAAATATAATGCGCCTCGCTCGCACAGATGCAATGGCCTCCGTCGTCAGGGATTGTAAACCCTTTACTGTAAACTTGTAACTGTTATTTTAAGATTTGTTCTTTTTCGAATGTGGTTTTTTTTTGGTTAGCATTTAGTCACTACAAAAAATCCTTGACGAAATTCATAAATTTAAATAATGAATGACAATGATATTTTTTATTTTATTATCATATTTGTACCGAATTCGTAATTTTAACTCGATTTTAAAATTTGTTATAATATAAAATGTAAATAAATAATTTATATATTTAATAACAATAATTTATTTAATAAATTAGTCATTTTTTTTCTCCTTCAGATATTTAATGTAAACCGCACTTAATATAAAAATGTTTGTGACCACTGTCAGTAGGCCCAAAGGTCATTGTACGAAATTCTTCCTGCTCCGCGACCGGGCTTTAGTTATTTACTTACCTGTATAATGCTCTGCACTGCGCTCAGTATCAGCTGGTCGTGACAGTGCATCAGCACGTGGTTGATCTTCATGTCTAGTAGACTGTGACTGTTGGGAAGACGAACATTCGTTTACAATAAAACTTACATATACAAGGTTCAGAAAACAAAAACAGTTTTGCCAGGTTACAGGTAAGGTAGATAGAAAAAGAGAGAGACACAGAAAGAGATAAAAACAGAGATGTAGACAGAGAAAGAATAAGGGAGAAAGAGATAGACTTTCTCGACCCATTAAATTATATCTTCGATTGATAGATTCTTTAAATTAATTATTGACCCAGGATGGCCCCTGCAAAAATAATCTGGCCGAATAGGGCTTCCTCGACATATCTCTGACACAGTGCTACAGTCACTTGTTGTGCTGCCCATCCTGCACAACAGACTGCACTTTCCAGGATTTTTACGAGGCCAGTGACGAAGCGGTACTGGATGCCAAATATTAGTCAGAAAAAACTTTTGTGTTATCGACACGCAAAGAAGAAGAAAAATTGATTGTACATCATAAACCATTGAATGATAGAGATTAAGAGATCACTAGAGGAGGACCCAGTGCATGAAGCTCTCAAGCGGTTTTTGAATCGTTTGGAGTTAAAATGCTTGGTCTATGGGGTCTGAGTACACGTTTCCTTTACAGGGATATCTTTCGCCGGCTAAAAAAGTACTTAAGTCTATGAGTAAATACTTACATAACTGGAAATACTTTTGGGAACACCACCGATCCCTCGGCTAGATACTGGTATAGTATCCTGATCTCGTCCTCATCTGAAACAAAACCAAGGTAGGGTTAAAACCAAAGACTCATAAGTCGATATTCAAGGCTAAGCAACGCTTGTCGAGTTCGATTTGCGGATGGCTGACCATCTAAATATTTCGAGATGAAGTCGGATAGCACTGACACGTCGAGCAGACTGTTACTTTCAGAGCTGCTGGTGTCTTTGTTGATGCTCACTCCAACAGTACACTCTTGTAGTGTACTTGACAAGCGTAAGAAGTACGGTGAGCACTAGCGCTTGCGTGGTAACTCGAAATGCACTGACAGGTCGAGCAGACTGTTGCTTTCAGAGCTGCTGGTGTTTCTATTGTTGCTCACTTCAACAGTACTCACTTGTAGTGTACTAGACAAACGTAACAAGCACGGTGAGCACTAGCGCTTGCGTGGTAACTCGAAATGCACTGACAGGTCGAGCAGACTGTTGCTCTCAGAGCTGCTGGTGTCTTTGTTGATGCTCACTTCAACAGTACGCACCTGTAGTGTACTTGACGAGCGTAGCAAGCACGGTGAGCACGAGCGCTTGCGTGGTGAAGTCCGAGAGTACTGACGGGTCGAGCAGACTGTTGCTCTCAGAGCTGCTGGTGTCTTTGTTGATGCTCACTTCAACAGTACTCACCTGTAGTGTACTTGACGAGCGTAGCAAGCACGGTAAGCACGAGCGCTTGTGTGGTGAAGTCGGAGAGCACTGACGGGTCAAGCAGACTGTTGCTTTCAGGGCTGCTCGTGTCTTTGTCTGTTGATGCTTGCTGTGAAAATAAAATTGGGTTTTAGGATTGAACAGAGCATTGTAGCGCAAAGACAAGATGCGTAAGTATAATACTACCTTAGTAGAAGTTTCAGGGTAGTCGCTATCTCCAGATTTGGTGGAAGGAGGTCGCTCGGTGTCATCCGTGCTGCCTGGTGAGCCTCGACCGTCATCTTCAACCATCTTTTTATAAAAATTAGATTATGTAGTATAGTGATGTATTGTCTGTTAAATGTCACTTGAAAAGTAAGTTTTGCAAAGAATATTTTTTGTTATTTTTTACTTTAAGTTTCAGTGAAATCAAAGTAAAGAAAAAACGTAATTTCTTAATTATGTACAGCCATTATAAGTTTCTTTAAGAAAATACAATTTTCTTTCTTATTTTCATTCCATTTGTAAATAAATATTTAAAAAGTATATTGTTTTGCTCACCCTACCTAACTAGTTAGAATTGATAGCTAAGACGTCACAGTATGGTGGAAAGTTTAACTTTTTACTATCTGTTCAACCGATTTTGACATTTATTCCGTAGGCATAAGGATTGCATTAAAAGCAAAAAGTCGTTACAATGCCAACTATTTACTGCAGCCGCCATGTATCATGCCACCAACGCAATAAAAGTCAAAATCGGTTGAACGGAAAGTAAAAAGGTCAATCTAGGAATACTCACATCAAACCCACTATCAGCATCTCCTGCCTCCCTCGCAGACTCGCCAGTAGCTCCGTGCTGCATACTATGAGCTCTGCCTTCACTGTCCTGTACGTAGCGTGAAGATATGAGTGTATGTGCCGAGCAGACGTTGGACATATACAGGGACATGGATAGGTGGGATCTTGAAGTTTTATTAATAATTTTAGCTTTTTTACACGGTATATAACAAAGTCGCTTTTAGTGTCTGTCTGCTTATCCGCTTGCGGTTAAGCCACGCTAAAATTTTGATGCGATTTACGACCTATTCGAAAGACAGTGTAAAGGAAGAAAGAGGCGCTGTGGAAGCAGAAACATTCAACTCCACCACACTTCATCATTCCATCAGAACATTTCCCTCTTGTCTGTAAGAGATTTTCAATCTGGAAATCCCTTCACCAACTGCGGACCCAGGTTGGCCGCTGAAAAATAATCTGGCCAAATTGAATTTATCGTCCTGTCTCTAATAAATAGTAATTTATGGGTTATATTTCAACAATAAACCAAGTCAAAATTTTTGTCTTGTAAAACCAAAATCTTTATTTTAGTTATGTGTATTCATAGTACACTTAAATGAACATATACACTAGTTTACAAAAAAAAACTAATTTTTATATGCAATATTTACTAAAATTGAGAGTTTCAGTATACGAAACAATTTTTCACGCTCCCACCGCACACATACTGATTCGTGACCATTTCACACGCAACACAGTGGTGCTATTCTCTAAGAAAACGCAGCGCTGTCTCAACGACGAACACCCATATAGGATACATTGGATTGTCAACCTAATTTACCTATACATTAGATTGTTAATTCAATGTATCCTATTTGGATGTTCGTCGTTGCGGCAGCGATGCGTTTTCTTAGAGAATAGCACCACAGGCCGGATGGCTGATTCGCCGTCGAGCGTCGCTTCTCACGCGATACTGTTCTTGTTCTCCTAGAGAGGAAGCCTGAATCCCAGCAGTGGGAACATTATAAGGCTAATTATGCTATTATGTTTAAGATAGTCTTTAAGGAACCAACAGACAGACGTAGAAAGCAACTTTGTTTTATACTAAGTAAAAAAGAAGATACAACAAAGAGGTTCTAACGCCCGAACCTCACAAGGATGCCATGGCGGTGTTGCCAGTTCGCGCAACCAAGAAAATGCATGCAGCTCTATAGTTTGTACTCAACAAGCCACCGTTGATCACAAAGTGAACCACGCATTTGACGTCATGACTTGGCTACACTGTTATAGCCGGTCAGTGGATATGAAACGGGGTATTGAAGAAAAAAGACAGAAAAATTTTACTCAAAAATAATGCCTAATCAAGGCTTCGGAAACCAGTAGGATGTGGGAGTAGAAGAATGAGGAAATATCGGGGGGACACGGCATATGACCTTGACCTCAAGGTCAAATGTCTAAAATGTTGGGAGACGTCGGGGACACGCAAGGACAATAACCTTGACCTCAAGGTTAAATTTACTCTATGAAGTCAAGGTTAAGTAGACTTGAGGTAAGGAAATTCTGAGCCGGAGCCATAGCATCCTATGAGGGCACTTAAAGATTCGGGAAAAACACTAAAAACTTCAAGATCACAAGTTACAACACACATCTTGGACGTGGGGTGACATAAGACAATAAAACGGACATCAGGGTAATAATCGGAAGCAACTATAGATTTATCATTTAAAAATAAAACTATATATTTAACTATTTTCTTCGTTCTTATTTATTTTAAATTATCTAGATCTAGAAGCGCGGTGTGTTAGACTTGGTTGTCTTGTGGCGAAGTTTCTTTAGAGTGGGGACATTATATTGTCTGTGGTGCAGTTTCTGCTTAGAGTGGGGACATTAGATTGTCTTTGGTGCTTGTGATAGACGTTTATGCTTCGGGGTTAAACCGAAGATTTGCCTGGCAGTATTGAACCTTTTCATTTATGTTTATTCCACAATAAGTTTGGAACTACCAATGCAGTGTTTTGTATAGCAAAATTAATATTTTATGTATTTAATCGATAGACTTTGACGAGAGCTGACGATTGAAACTTAAGAATGGCCAACCCGAGGTACATTTTCATACAAACGCTCTTACGTAATTATGATGTTATAACACATCTTTCCCGAGATATTTTGGATACTCAGATATCTTGTGAATATTATCTAGACATCCATGAAATGAAACATAAATTTGTGTAAAATTAATCCGGTAAAGACCTGTGAAGATATGCTATTTTACGTGGACTTCGGCCCTCCTTGGTGTACTCATATATTAAACATATAAAAGTATAACATCTATAGAAGCCTTGCAAATTTAATCGAGATTATGAATGTCGACAATTTTTCTCAAAAACTTAAAGGTTTTTAAAAATGCGTATTTCCTGGAACAAGTTTTGTGAAATATTCGAGTAAATCACGGATAAAAAATAGAGTTGTCTAAGTAAAAGGGTGAACCTTAAAACTAGAACAGGTTCATTACTGAAATAACATACTTGGTTTAAACCCGAAGCAAAGAACGCGTATTTTTTCTCTTTGTTAAATACTTTATTTGTGCATGTGATTTGTGTTTTTATAAATAATAATTAAGTATATAGAACTCATTCTACAGTGAAGATTGTGTAGCTATGAGTGTAAACTATTATTTTGTTTCCTAACAATTTTGGTAGTAGTTATTTCAGTGTTTTTAACTCAGTAGGACTGTTTCTGTCAAGTATTTATAATTTTACTGTAAATTATTGATATGTTTCGAGTATTTTTTGTCTAGAGCAAAATTGTGAGAAGAAAAATATTCAAAATAAAATAAATCGGGTTTTTTTTATGGTAGGTAAAATCATTCATCTCCCGCTCTTTGGTGGAGCGGGAGATAGTGCCAGACTCTTACTGATTCAAAACCTACCCCGTTCCTTCGTTGCCTTTCATACCGGGTCCGAGCATTCTTTTCAGAAGCCCTTGGCCCCAGTACATTTTTTAATATAAATCGTAGTCTGTATGTTATATGATTGGAGTGGACTGTCATTGTGGTTGGACGGTTTTAATGGATCCCTAAAAATACGTAGATTAGGTTACGACTTGGTTCTTCAACAATATTGTTTCATAATTCTTCTCACAATATTGCTATAGTAATTTCGAGTTAGAATTAAGTTTAATAGCCAATTTATTTAAGGATAAACCATGCGGGTTTTAATTTTGAATAAGTTCAAAATTCCGGGATTTTGGATTATCTAATGGACACTATAATTTTAAAAAAGGGACGCACTATTTTAGGTTCACAAGGTACATAACGTTTTTCGATACTACATTTAATAAATAAAACATTAAAAAGTAACTCAACATTCGATATTTCAATAACACTAAAATGTTTAAAACAGAATTCGAATCGTTGAGCAAGTCCTCAATAATCGCGGTCAATTAGTAAACGCGTTATTAAAAAAAACATAAATCGAAAACAAAGTTATCGTAAAACGTTATACGGTATTTATCACAAAATAACGTTAAAAAAAACGACGTTACTCTTGGCGGGCCGATGGTATCTTTCGAAGTAGGCACAGAGAATGATCTCTGTGTCTTGAAAAGCATTCTAGCTGATGTCTATTGAGATAAAGCAGTGCATAAGCATGTTGATACAGATACACAGTTATTTACACATATAACCGTTACCCAAATGACCAATTACGATGTTATTTGATAATTAAAAACGATATTTTAAAGTACCAGTTTAACAAAATATCAGTTATAAAAAGATATTTTAATGTAATTTGCGTAAATAATTGTAGGGATAGAAGTGAAGTTTTGCGTTATATTCGTTTGTTTTAATTATATTTCATATTTAACCATATAGTAAAACAAATCAAATTATACAGCCAATAATATAAAAAAATACAAGTAGTAAAAAAAATACCAGTTCCAAAAAATAACAGTTTCAAAATATAACGCATAACAGCGAGCGGGTAGTGGACATATATCAGATTACAATACAAACGATACAATGTAACCAAATCCGTAGGAGCGTGTAAAAGACAACAGTGACATGAGTACGTACGTGGACTAACTGGAAAGTAAAGAGAATTAGTTGAAGTTGGCGGATTGAAGAGTTTTTTTTTTTATTGATATAAAGTAGTGCTGGACTGCGATCCCACATGATTAAGTAGTGATGCAATCGTTGGTAGTAACGCTCACTAGTTTATTAGTTTTTATTATACTCGTTATATCTTACGAAGTTCGGTATTTTTCAGTGTTACTAGTAACGTCATTGTACGAAGCTAATCTTGTTGTCGTGTCATATGGCTACTAAACAAATTTTGCCACCTACACAGTTATCTGGAGCAAAGCTCATCAAATGACTTTTTCCTACTTTGAGGTGGAGCGAGAGGGGGAGAAGGAATTTTACTGACTGAAACCCTTCAGTTGCCCTTTCCAGAGCCACGATAACTTTTTCGAAGGTTTCCTTACTCCATCTGTTTAGGTACTTAACTAAATCTAAACAATCTTCACATGCCTTTTATCTAAAAATTGTATAAAAATGTTATAATTTTTTTTATTAGTTATTTACCTAAACCGATGTTAGGTAATTAACTAAATTTAAATAATCTTTGTATGTCTTCTATACGATTTTTTTTTAAATATAGGGACATAGCAAGATTGTTTACGTTTAGTTAAGTACCGAAACAGATTGAGTATAGTAGCGAATGTCCACACTTCTAGTGTTTATTATAATACTAGTGCAAATGATTTTCAGCTGAGTGCTTGGCCGTTTTGCACAGACGTGGCGCATATTTCTCATAAAGTCATCATCATCATTTCAACAAAAGACGACCACTGTTGGACATAGGCCTCCCCCAAGCGTCGCCATAACGGCCGGTCTAGTGCGTCTCACATCAATTGGACTCCAGGGACCCTGACCAGGTTATCGGTCCACCTAGTGGGAGGCCTTCCAACGCTGCGTTTTCCGCTTTCCCAACAGCCATCTGTTGTGCGTGCAATGTGCCCAGCCCATTGTCACTTAAGTTTAGCGATTCTACGTGCTATGTCAGTAACACACAAATTCGGCTCACAAAGTACTTAGTAATAATTTTTGTTAATCCTTAATTTGCGACTTTATCCGGCAATTTTTTTTCTTCTATTTGTGGGGACCACTCTAGAATGGGTTGCGTCTTTTAAATATCTGGGGCACTGGGTCACTGCTACACAGACTGATAATAATGATATGGAGAGGGAACGTAGGGCGCTGTCAGTTAGAAGCAATATGTTGATTCGTAGATTTGCAAAGTGTTCAAACGACGTAAAGGCTACTCTGTTTAGGGCATACTACCAATCTTTTTACACTTGCAGTCTATGGGTTGACTACACGCAGAGGGCTTACAGCGCCTTACGGGTCCAGTACAATAACGCTTACAGGGCACTGTTGAGGCTGCCGCGTCACTGCAGCGCATCAGGGATGTTTGTGGAAGCACGCATTGATGACTTCTATGCAATCGTACGAAAGTGTGTCGCATCCCTGATGACGCGGGTGCGTGGCAGCGCCAACAGTCTCTTAAAAACCGTAGCGGATAGGACTGATGGCCTCTTTTTGAAAAACTGGACGAGGACGCAAGTTTTATCCTCAAACCGTGCCCAGAAGTAGTGTAGTGTGTATTTGTTAATATTATTTAATTCTGTGATTTTATTATTATTATTGACATGGCTATTTTATTTTATTTATTTTTTAATTGACTTATATATATTTACTAACATTAGTTTGTAAGTTGTGTATGTCTTTACTAACAATAATGGATTGTATTATCTGTAATAAATAAATTATTATTAATATTTTAGCTTTATTTGTGGAGTTGAAGACACCAGCCCGATATACAATACATTACTAGTGCATAAAGTTAGAATAAACAAAAATTATGCGTCTGTTTTGTCGGTTTGCAACTACTAACTGTTTGTAACCGTTTGCTCTTCAATCCGCCACGAGAAAAAGGAAGTAGTAAGAAAACATAAGTATAATATCTAAATATGTCACTATCAATGACTGCATGAATCAAGTCACGACTGATTTTTGTTAGTGTGACTGTGTTTAGTACTGAATTATCAATATTGTTGAGGAGTAACTTATATTTAAAAACCAGTGTTGATTTATAATAACTCATTTTTAATTACTTTTCAATTTATTATCACTTAGATACACTAGGAAATAAATTCCGCTAAAAAGTCGGTGAATATTCGGCTCGACTAAAACGGTTTTTTGCAATATAAATAGCTGTATCTTTTGTTATTTTATTTTTTCACAGCTTCAAGGGATCGCAGACTTGAGTATATTGTTTTATTTTCAACAGACAAACAGACAATAAAGTGATCTTATAAGGGTCTTCTTTTTTTCTTTTTATGGTAGGTAAAATCACCCAATGACAAATCCCGCCCTTGGGCGACTATTTTATAAGGGTTCTGTTTTTTCCTTTTATAGAAGAAACCCTAAAGAAGAAAACTGTATTGAATTATTATTGTTTGTCAGTTTTATTTGTTACCAATTATGGCCGAAACTGGAAGAGAGACTGAACATTCGGTTACAGTTTCGGCAGCAAATCGTGTTATGTTCGGACACTAATCATTACTAATATTGACAATTCTGTACTAAAAAGTAAAAAAGATGAAAATATTTGAAAAAAAAAATGTATTCCAGCATCATATCATGACAATATTATAAGTACAGACGCCAGCACGTCAATCTACCCCAATCAGTCAAATTTTACCAATCGAACATTAATCTTTCATTATTGTGATTTTTTTTTTTTGGTGGTGGGTAAAATCATCCAATGGCATCTCCCGCCCTTGGGCGTAGCGGGAGATAGTGTCAGACTCTTACTGACTAAAAACCCACCCCGTTCCTTCGTGGCCTTAGATACCATTCATTATTGTGATAAGGTTGAAAATCTATTAAAGTTTGACAGATTGAGGTAGGTTTGATGTGCTGGCGTCTGTACATATTGATGCAATTTTTTTTTTCAAATTTTTCCATCATGTCACATGATAAAAATTCGTTCTGTCATGATAGTTGAATGTCACTTCACACAAAAGCTTCTCATACTCTCAAATGAAATTCTAATAAGCCAATTGTCATCTGTTTGGGAAAGATTATGATTTCACTGTAGTCTTAACATTTAAGTAAGTAAAAAGTATTTTTATCGAGTTTATTACTTTTATTTTTACCGTCGTCTACAAAGAAAGTCAATAAAGATTAGCAGTATAAAGATACTGCTAGTGTATAAGTCAGAGTCAGTATACAATATAAACCTACAATACATATAGACATCGGTTTATATGCATTTCCATGTAAGCATATGCGGATGCATATAACGCTACTTTTACAGCGCTATTGCATATTTTAGTATGTACTACTACAAAACATATAAAATATATATTTTTGCATTATTATTTATTGTAACTCATAATATGATTTAAAAAGAGTGTCTATGGAGTTTCTTGCACGTTCTTCTTCATAGAGATCTACGCTTTGGAACGTGCAATTTAGTTTAACTTTTTTTAATGACCGGCATTTTGACAATTCGAAAGTACCTGTAATTGGTCTATTTGAAATAAACGATTCTAATATTATTACGCATTTTTTTTTTTATATTTATGTTATTAATTACTAACTATAAAAATATTGTTAAAATAAAAGTGAAAAAATAATATTTTCATTGTGCATATCTCGCCCTTGTTTAGGGCATTTAGCATGCATATTCTAGCATTTTGAACTACTACGCCGACGTTTTAGGCGCAGTAAACTAGTAAAAACAGTTATATTGTTCAGTACTTAAAGTGCTTTATTCTTTATCAAGAATTTGACAAACTGCCTTTTTGTATTGCTTTCCCAAACCAGATTTTTAAGAATCAAATAATAAATAAAAATCCTGTTTCTGCCATTCCTTGTCTAAACACCGACATACAATATTCTATTGAATTTATTGCACCACGAATGAGCTACAAAATTTATGTTATTTCCACAATAAACACGGTTAAATTTTGATCGTTTTAATCCCGTGGAGGGTCGATCCGGTACGTGAAAAAAAAAAACGATTTGTAAAGATAAAATTAAAAAATAAAGTACTTTTTTTCTAAAACTCGAATTAATATAGGAACGCATGTAAGAAATTAATTTCTTTAAGTAAAAACCGGCTGAACGAGTTCAATGACCTGTAGGTGGTTGTCAGTCGTTGCGTACTAATTACAGGTCATTAGAAAAAAGTACTTTATTTTTTAATTTTATGTTTACGATAGTGTTTGATGCAGTGGCGTAGAAAGTCCCACAGGGGCCAAGTATTAAAAGTCCTACAGAGGCCTCGTATAAAAAAGGTGTTTTTTTACAAATGCTTGGTTTACCCTACGGGATGGTAGTGAATAACATGCTGCGAATTTTTGTCTGCGTCGGGGTACCTATACCGCGGGGCCCCGTATCATTGATACGGCGGTAGCTACAATCTGGTTTCATGTACCGGATTCAGCCGTATATAGTTGTACTTTTTAGAGAACTCCAGAACAAAAACGGAGCTGTGAGATTTGTGAGGAGGATGAAGGAACACACTTGGCAAGAAATCAGCTACATGCCAACTCAACTTCTGAAGCGCGTTCAAATGATTTCGGCTGAGTTATTTCAAAACATGTAATAGATTCCAAATATTCACAGCAGTGGTGGCCGAGAGGCATTACTTCGAGTAACTTATTACATCACCACTGCTCTTAAAACGGTGAAGGAAAACATCGTGAGTAAACCGGTATGTCCTAGAACCGAAAATTCGAAGACATGTGACATCCACCAACCCGCACTGGGTTCGAGTGGGTGATTACGGCCCATTCGCTCTCCTAGAGAGGAGGCCTGAGTCACGGCAGTGGGGACATTATAAGGCTGATGCTATGCTATGCTAGATTCCAAATAAGACACCTCGTATTTCAGCACATTTAAGTCAATATAATTAATTTGTTTGACACGACAGAGGTGGTGCAATAAATTCTTTTTATTATAAAGTAATAAATTAAACCACAGTATTAATAAAATATTGATATTACCTGATGCGGTATGGTGACAAGATGGGGACTATGTCCGCCGCTGCTTGATTGTAAAGTTGGTGATTTACCTGTCAACATTGTTTAGGTATAAAGACGAAATTATTGGTGATGATGGTGAGGAGTGACGAGAACGGTGATGGGGCCATTGAAGTATTACATAAGCACTACAGCGGGGTGGGGGCCTTTGCTGTGCTTATTTTTGATGGGGGAGTCTGAATGGTGATTATGTCAGCAGTACCTGTATATTTTTAGTGCTGACGTCATCACCGTAATCACCCCACCCCCTTACGTAACGCTTACGTAATACTTGAATGGCCCCTTAGGAGTCAGTGTTCTACTTCAATTTCATGTACAAAAGAAACCTTTGTTTATGTGTGTAAACTTATTTGGACTATGTGAAATTGAGGCTGTAAGTCCAGTCTAACCAGTCTAAGCTATAGTCTTACCACCATGAGCTGAAGAAATGGCAACTTGATCGAGTACGTCCCAGGACTTCTGTCGCCGACTGTGGCAAGAGCTGTGCGATGAAGACGGCTGGATCAGGATCGATGACTGTAAATAAGATATTTACACTTAATCTTTCTATACACCCCTATTTTTTAATTAGTGCACAAAAAAATGGGGCTCAATCAGTACCCGTTACTGATCATATTTGTGTAGTCAAAAGTACAAAAAACGAAATCCCAAAATTGTCCACGAAAATTTGTCATTATTGGTAAATTCATAATTAAATCATCATTCATAACAACTACTACTAAAAAATACTAAGCGTAGTGTTTTTCCATTTTTACTGACATTCTTTCATTCATAAACAATAACCTGTACAATGTTTCCATAATTTGAGTGAGATTTTGGGATATAAACAAACGCTTATAACTTTTCTGTTTATGAATATTATGCATTGAGATTTTACTTAAAAAATAAAAAGACCTTTCCTAATAAGCCCTTTAAGTATTTGCCATAATTAAAAAATAGTCGTGTATATATAAAAGCGAAATACCACTCACTGATTAATCACGAAATCTCAGAAACTATAACACCTACAAACTTAAAATTTGGCAGGTAGGTTCCTAAAAGGTGTAGACATCCGCTACGTTGGGTTTTACGAAACTTAAAATTTGTATGGAGAAACCGACAGTCACGAGGGCGAAGCTACTGGCAGAAGGTAGTATCATCATAAAGGCCAAAGTTTCAAGGTATATGTGTGAATGTTTGTTACCCTTTCAAGCTCAAATGGCAGAACGGATTTGCATGAGATTTGACATACGGATAGATCATGTCATGTGAGTTTTAGTCAGTGAGTCTGGCACGCTCGCCTACTGCCAGAGCGGGAGAAGTTATTTGGCAATTAATCATCATCTTCATCATCTCAGCCGAAAGACGTCCACTGTTAGACATAGTGCCTCCACCAAGCGTCGCCACAACGCCCTGTCCACGCATTCCACCAGGTGCATGCTCCACCTTGTGGGACGCCATTGTATAGTAATAATAATAATCTTATATACACCCCTATTTTTTAATTGGTGCACAAAAAAATGGGGCTCAATCAGTACCCGTTACTGATCATATTTGTGTAGTCAAAAGTAAAAAAAAACGAAATCCCAAAATTGTCCACGAAAATTTGTCATTATTGGTAAATTCATAATTGAATTATCATACATAACAACTACTACTAGAAAATACTAAGCGCAGTGTTTTTTCCATTTTTATTGACATTTTTTCATTCATAAACAATATAGATATAGTATATAGATATACTATATAGACAATAACCTGTACAATGTTTTCCTTAATTGAGCGTGATTTTGGGATATAAACAAACGCTCATATCTTTGCTGTTTATGAATAATTATTTATTGAGACTTTACCTAAATAATAACAAGACCTTTTCTAATAATCCCTTTAAGTATTTGCACTAATTAAAAAATAGGGGTGTATCTAAAAGAAAGTCGTGTCAGTTACACTATTTATAACTCAAGAACGGCTAAACCGATTTGGCTGAAAATTGGTGGGAAGGTAGCTTTAACCCAGGAGAAGGACATAGGATTTATTTTTTATCCCGCTGAATAAAAAATAAAAAAAACAAAACCTGCTCATTTATTGGTATAAGGTAGAGTAGGATAGAGCGAGAGCAAAGCCGCGGGCAAAAGCTAGTAATAATATATTCCACAACTATCACACAACACCGTCTAGTCCCAAGCTAAGCAGAGCTTGTGTTATGGGTACCAGACAGCTGATAAACATGCTTATATATTTCTAAATACATACATGTTATAGATAAATAACACCCAGACACAGAACAAATGAACGTGCTCATCACACAACATCTGTCCTGGGTGGGAATCTAACCCACGACCTCTGGCATAGCAGTCAAGGCCACTAACCACTAGACCAACAGGCCAGTCGTTAGTGTAGTGTAGAATAAGCCCTTTTTTTCGAATTTGTGAATGTAGCATTTTTATTAGGTTACTTGTTTGACATTACGAGCATGGCAGTTGAGAGTTTTTCATGCTCACTCAAATAGCACGTGTTATTGGGTCATTCAGTTCCCTTCAAAATGGTTGAGCTGAGTGCGACTGAGGCACGCGTCATGCTCGTGAACGGGCGCCGCAGTTGGGACTGGTCATCTCGTAACTGCCAGTGGCTAGTAGTTAAGGTTGGAAATAAACGGTTAGTGTAAAGTATAATAAAACTAACCTGATGATGTTCCGCAGTGGGGCAGTAGTGGTCACAATTGTCTGGCAACCATTTTGGAAGGGAATGTTTTACGTGGCAACGGGATCGAACTTCCTCGCTGACGCAGACTAATGCTGTGGAAGGAAACAAACGGGATCTAAGTTTTAATCACACTATCTATATATGTAAAAGAAAGTCGTGTTAGTTACACTATTATTAAGTTTAATCCAAAACCTCATTAATTGGTATAGGTTTGAGTGTAGGGTAGGGTAGAGTAGCGTAGAGTAACGTAGAGTAGCGTAGAGTAGGGAAGCGTAAAGCGGATTATTACCTGCAGTGTTGCTAGTTCAACTTTAATAGTGTGCATGTAGTCGTATAGATGAAGAACTTTTATGTATTATTACGTAGCAAAGGGGGTACCTGGCGTGGCTGCCCGCGACGGGTACCGCCGCGTTCACCCGCTTCACGCAGCGTTGGCCTTTATTGTTGATAGGCTCACGTATGACCACTATCTCACCTACTGTGGCCGCTGTGCTGGGTTCCTATATCCCACCTACGGTTACTCACCAGTAAGATAAGCCACGGTGTCGGGTGTGACGTGGAACTTGTCGCGGTGTGTGGCCACGCTGGCGGCGAGAGACAGCAGTTTGATGAGAACGCGGCATGTTCGCGATACTGTGGCCGCTGCAGGGTGACGGTAGCCTTTGATTAAGTGCCCTACTAGGGCGAAGTGGAAGTTTGAGCGGAAGCTGTGGATGAAAACTATTGATAGTATCACTAATCCCCAGATACAATTAAACTGGAACGTTTTTATTGATGGAATAACCCTAAAATAATCCTTCTTAATATTTCATACTGAGCCGGTTTCGTTATCAGAAAAGCATATTATAAGGTTAAAGACTACGTTGAGGACAAGCTTGTTTTACAATGAGTTTTTTTTTGCAACTATGGGTTCCCTGGTAATTCTTTAATTGTATAAACTATTACCTACTCTCTGTACTGTATGTTTATCCTTTGCAATGACTTTACATCATTCTGACTAACGTCAATGACAACTTGTGGAAATGATATCGATTTAAATCTTTTATATAGCTTCTTTTTGTGATGTTGAATATGAGAATATGCCGTTAATTCATAAATTATATTCTATTCCGAACCAGGTTTTTTAATACATACTTATTTGGTAACATGTATATTAGTCTACACTGTCCTCTCCTACCTATTAATAGCATAGCATAGCAACAGCCTTATAATTTTCCCACTGCTGGGACTCGGGCCTCCTGTCTAGGAAAAGAAGTGGGCCATAATCCACCACACGAGCCCAGTGTGGTTTGGTGGATGTCTTCGAATTTTTGGTTCTAGAACATGCCGGTTTCCTCACGATGTTTTCCTTCACCGTTTGGAGAGCAGTGGTGGTGAAATAAAGTATACAAAGTAATGCGCCTGGCTGTGCGAATAATGTAATAATAATATGGAAACTTTATAAAAACTAATATATTTTTTAAGATTTTTGTCGGTTCTTCTCGATCGATTGGAACCGTACGCTAGCTTCTGACGTTTACTAAATGCCCATGTGTTCATATGTGATATTTTTTTAATTAAATTGAATTGTAGAAAGGGAAACCTACCTCAATCCAACAGCATGATCCATTTGCTTGAAATGCCACTCCAATGGCTCACGAGTTTCCATCATCACTTGTTCTAATGTCTGAAAGTAAAGATGTTACGTTAATTCTGAACTCCGGTTAAATTATTCCTTCATATTACCTCACTAGCTTCTGCCAGCGATTTCGCCAGCGTAAAATTCGGTTTCTCCATACAAATTTCCAACCCCCGTTTTACCCCCTTAGGGGTGGAGTTTCGTAAAATCCGCGGCGCTTAGCGGATGTCTACACGCCATAAGGAACATTCCCACAAAATTTTAAGTTTGTAGGTTTTATAGGGGCCGTTCAAGTATTACGTAAGCAGATTTTTCGCAATTTTTAACACCCCCCCACTCCCTCTCGTCAAGACAAATAAGCAAAGATCTAATCCTCCTCCCACATGCTTACGTAAACATTGCTTAGTGATATGACTGTGTGATATGTTTTAGAATGTCGAGATTGTTTTCTTAAAAAAAAAACTGCTGACGTAATCACCATCCAGACGCCCCCATCCCCCATGTCATCAAAAATAAGCAAAGCAAAAACCCCCCACCCCCCTGTAGAGCTTGCGTAATACTTGAATGGCCCCTTTTTGTGATTTTGTTATTAATCAGTGAGTGGTATTTCGCTTTTAGTCAGTCAGTCAGTTTATTATTTTGTATGTATAGTTAGGTAGTTGTTTACTGCCAAAGTGGTCTTCAAGCCTAAATCTTACCTTATGTTGGAACTGTCCCTGCGACTCCAAGGTGTGCAGGTTTTGCTCCATAAAGGCCAGCCCCGCCGCGTACAGCGTGGGCTCGTCCAGTTGCAGCACGGACAGCGCTACCCAGAACAGTGCCTTGTGGATTGGCGAGGCCTAAAAAAGAAATTGAATGATGAGTTTTGTTGAATATTCTTTGCATAAAGTGTTGTATTCACTTTTAATTATTTTTTTTTTTTTAATTTTATAAGGGTTAATTAGAATAACAATTTTGTAGAGTTCAAATTAAAAAAAAAACTGGTACAAGTTTAAATTCCGATCGGTCGACATTGGAATTGTGACGTTAGGTATTCTTGAATTCGATACTAGTGCCATATTAGTTGAAAATTGCGTGACCACACGCCAAGCCCAAACCCCATTTTACTTACTTTCCCAAAAAGGTCACGCAATTTGGCCTTAGCATCGAATTCAAGAGTACTTAACGTCACAATTCCAATGTCGACCGATCGGAATTAAACTGAAGAGTAAGCCTCCTGGACATTTAGGGAATTGGACATTCTGCTCCTAAACTGTTTCTGCCGCCTCACTCGATTAGGTACATAACTCTCCTTCTGTCGCAGTCGGGTAAAAGGAAGGAATTCCCATCTATATACGTACCGGGTATAGTAGAGGCTGTAGTCTCGTTAACGCCATGATGAGAGCCTCCAGCAAAGCCAAATCGTTGAACGACTCCAACGCTTTTACTAGTATTCTCAGTAGTTGTTTCATGTCGTCATCTGTTACGTTCTTGCCTAAAAAAATAAGTTTCATTACATGTTGTAGCGAAAAAAAAAAAAACTAAATTTTAACACAACACAATTTTATTTTGTACAAAATATAGTAAGTACTACTCGCGCTTGACCGCTATCTCACCTGATGAAAAGCGACGATAAGGTCGAAGATGGAGCGCGCTTACTTAGAAGTAACCTATTCACTCTTGACTTAAAGATTCCCGGGTTGTAGCCATCAGGAAACACAGACTCCGGCAGCGAATTCCATTCCTTAGTTGTACGCACAGTGAATGTGTTCCCAAAACGCTTTGTGCGTATAGATGGGATGTCCACTATGTACCGGTGGCGCAACGCCGTACGTCTGGTAGTCCGATGTTTTTTTTTTTTTTTTTTTTTTCGGTAGGTAAAATCATCCAATGACAAATCCCACCCTTGGGTGGAGCGGGAAGTAGTGTCAGACTCTTACTGACTAAAAACCTACCCCGTTCCATTCTTCGCCTTGGTCCCAGGGCCCCGGGTGCCATTTTCACATACCCTTTGACCCCAGTAGGCTGCGGGCCTGCTGCCCTATCGGGCCCCTTCATGGTAGTCCGATGATGGAACGGACGGAATTAGGCTATGCAATTCCAAAGCACACTCCCCGAAATGTAACCGGTAGAAAACCTACAGGCTAGCAACTCGGCGTCGATGCTCAAGACTTTGAAGCCTCGACTCATAGTTTAGTACGGTCGCTTCACGCCGGCGTACACCAAGCGTATAGTGACGAATACGGGTTTATGAAGCTATGCGTCCGTGGACAATAGGGCTAATAATTGACTGGCCTGTTGGTCTAGTGGTTAGTGACCCTGAATGCTATGCCGGAGGTCGTAGGTTCGATTCCCACCCAGGACAAATGTTTGTGTGATGATTACGATCATTTGTTCTGTGTTTGGGTGTAATTTATCTATAACATGTATGTATTTAGAAATATATAAGTATGTTTATCAGTTGTCTAGTACTCATAACACAAGCTCTGCTTAGCTAGGGACTAGACGGCGTTGTGTGATAGTTGTGGAATATTATAATACAGACTAAGGGAAACTTACTGATACATCCAAATACAATAAGAGCTCTCGGCTGTAACGCCGGATTGAAGCAGAATGCGAAGCTCTTAGCTAGAGATGTCCTGTAACAAAATAAATCAAATCAGGCGGGCTACTTCATGGTAACCCAAGAAATTCAAAAATTGTAAGTTTATAGGCAGTATATAGGGTGACTGGTAATTAGTGAACTATACTTGAACACGTGATTGTAGTCATGATAGCAAACAACTTTTACTATGGGACTAAAGCTGAAATCGCGAAAAAAGTCAGCCAAGTTCAGTACGTTTCGACCAGTTAGGCAAACACAAATGTTTTCCAGCAGATTCTTTTTTTCGCTATTTCATGTATGGTCCCAAAGTAAAAGTTGTTTGTTATTATGACAACAATCATGTGTTTAAGTATCGTACAAAAATTACCAGTCACACTATATACAACATTATTGAGAGCAGTGGTGACCGAGTAGTACCGTCCCCGACTTACGAGTTGTGGTCGCGGGTTCTAACCCAGCCAGGCGCATTACTTTGTGTAATTTATTTCATCACCACTGCTCTTAAAATGGTGAAGGAATACATCGTGAGGAAACCGGCTTGTCCTAGAACCAAAAATTCGAAGATATTTGACATTCACCAACCCGCACTGGGCTCGTGTGGTGGATTACAACCCATTACCTCTCTTAGAGAGGAGGCCTGTGTCCCAGCGGAGAGGGTGAAGTCATTGGATATGTCCCCACCTAAAAAAATAAAGAAATTACCAGGTGTGCAACCAGTCGCAGTCGGGAATGTCGCGCATGCAGGCCTCCATGATCTCGAGCAGCGCGTCGGTGATGATCTCGAGCGACTGCAGCGGCAGGCGCTCGCGGTCCGTGTGCGTGGCGCCCGCGCGCGCCTCCGCGCCGCCCGCCGCGCCGCCCGCGCCCCCCGTGCCCGTAGCCTCCGTGCACGTCGCGTACGAGTGCTCCGAGTACCTGCCACAATAATATGGTCAATAAGTCATAGGGAATTTAATTTTTTTTATTTTTATTTTTGACTTTGCCTTGAATTCTTCATATCCTTCATGCACAATTTTAAACAAAAAATCACCATAATCGGCTAATATTTTCATGGGTCCTATGTATAAGGGCTAATGTGCAAATTGACTTCTGCCTCTATTGAAAATTTGTTCTGACACATTTTCGAAATTCTAGTTACATGGATTTATTTGTGACTCTGTTTTTTTATTATGTAGATATAGGCGTATAAAATAATAATTAAAAAACTAATACAAATAAATGAATCATCATCATCATCATTTCAGCCAAAAGACGTCCACTGTTGGACATAGGCCTCCCCCAAGCGTCGCCACAATGGCCGGTCCTGTGCGTCTCGCATCCATCGGACTCCAGCGACCCTGACCAGGTCATCGGTTCACCTTGCGGGAGGCCTTCCAACGCTGCGTCTTTCGGTACGCGGCTGCCACTCCAGAACCTTTCGGCCCCAACGGCCATCTGTTCTGCGTGCAATGTGCCCAGCCCATTGCCACTTAAGTTTGGCAATTCTACGTGCTATGTCGGCAACCCTGGTTCTCTTGCGGATATCTTCATTTCTGATTCGATCACGCAAGGAAACTCCGAGCATAGCCCTTTCCATTGCCCTTCGGGTGACTTTGAGTCTTCTTATGAGGCCCATAGTAAGCGACCACGTTTCAGAGCCATATGTCATCACTGGCAACACGACTAATGTAGCTTTATAAACAAAATCGTTTTCAATAGAGGCGTCTATTGAAAAGTTGTCCATTTGCACATTGGCTCGTATACATATGGCCCATCGATTTAGATGCGCAACGTTAATAAGTAATAGATAGTATGCTTAATAAATATACAACAAAAATAGAATATTAAAGCGTCACCCAAGATGCGTTAGGGGACAAAATGTCCCCAACATGACGCGAAAAGAGGTTTTTTTTTTTTCAAATTTTCCACTTATAAAGCTTGCGTTTGATCACTATCAGAATTATTTGGCTCCACTGGCTCCTAAAATACAGACACCTAACCTAGCTCAGGCGTCAGGGTTTCACTTAATGTTTAGCAACCATAAAGAATTATTATTATTATTTCTTTATTGATCTTTTTCACGAGCCGTAACCAACTCGCAGAGGCCCTTTAGACTTTTAATGGAAATCGCTACCAGCCGACGACTATCCCTGTACGCGCTATTCTAGTGCACCCAAGGACACCGGTAGGTAACTATTACTACGTATGGAAAACAAAGATAATAGGGCTATAGTTTTTGGGATCTTAAGTGGATTGGTTACCAGGAACTATTTATTATTATTATTTATCTCACCTGATGATAAGTATGGTAGATGTAGTCGACGGTGAAGCACGCTTGCCTATAAGTAACTCTAATACCCCGATGCAGGATTTTGAAACTTCAGTTTCTATACGGCTCCATAGAACAACAACAACACACACAACAACACACACAACACAACATACACACACCACAACACACACAACACAACACAACACACACACAACACACATAACAACAACACAACACAACATTTACTTGATAACTTACCAGTCATTAGTATGTCTGTTATAGGGACTCCTGAAGGCGGTGACGGCAGCGGATTTGACCTTCGATATACCGAACATCTGGTAGAACTTGGGCAGCGCAAACTCGTCTAAAGATAGGCGAAGAACGCGTTGAGTGTCCTCTGAAAAATAAAAGGCGCATTACTTTGTGTAATTCATTCCATCACCATTGTTCTTGATGAGAAAAAAAAGAACATCGTGGGGAAACTGCCATGTTAAAACAAAAAAAAATCAAAGATATGTGATATCCACAAATGTGTTCTAGAACCCATTTGAATACATGTGAGAAAACATCGTGAGGAAATTGGTTTCCTCTTTTCTTTCACAATATATAAACTAGTGCTTGACTGCGATCCCACCTGATGGTAAGTAATCGTTGATAGTGAGGCGATAGGTGACAAGTTTATTAAGAGCCTATTCACTCTAGCCTTGAAGACACCTAAATTATAATCGGACGGTAAGACCGTAGCAAGCGAACTGTTCCAGTCCTTCGCTTAAAAATATTGTCTAGAATGAAAAAAATATACAAACATGCTGTCTCATTTACTCACCAGAGAAACTAGGCGTGGTACAAGTACAAAGCGAGTGTATGATGTTGATGACCAGGCCGTGCGTGGCTGCTCGCATGGAGACCGTTCCTGAGCACACCAGGAACGTGACGGTGTGGAAGAGGTAGGGCAGATGGCGAGCCACGTCCAGGCAGTTGTTGAAGGATAACATTAGCTGAAATGGAAGAGTTATGTTAAGCAGTGATGCAGTCGATGATGACTCCTTTTTCTTTAGGTGGGAAAACAACATCCAACGACTTCTCCTGTCTTTGGTCGGAGCGGGAGGGACTAAAACCCACTCCTATGGTCCTACTATGTTCCTTCGTTGCCTTGCACTCCAGGGCCCCGGGTTTTCCTTTGAGAAGCGAACCCATGGCCCCTGTAGATTTCAACCCTGATGGGCCCTTACGGATTAGCTAACATCTCCTTGAGGCGCGTGTGGAATACTCGCCGTCGACGACTTGGGCTCGGTCCGGACGATTGCCAAAGCCCGGCGCCAATTATCACTGCGGCCGATCACCCCCATGAGAACACCGCGGTGCTCTTGCACACCTCTACCACATGACTCTACTGTGTTCAGGCGGTCCACACAATGGTGACACCCGGAGCCGTGAAGACACCTAAATTATAGTCTGACGAGAAGACTGCGGGCAAATCTTCACACTTAAACTTGCAACCACTCTTACCCTTCTCACAGGCACTCACACACCCATACCTACTTTTTTATGGTATGTAAAATCATCCAATGACAAATCCCGCCCTTGAGCGGAGCGGGAAATAGTGTCAGAATCTTACTGACTAAAAACCTACCCCGTTCCTTCGTTGCCTTGGTTCCAGGGCCCTGGTATGCATTTTCATACCTCCCCAGAGTCCCAGACTAGGCCTGCTAGGACTGGGACTGGCCCCAGACTAGGCCTGCTAGAACTGGGACTGGGCCCCTACAGTTTGCTGACAACTCCTTGAAGCGCGCGGTAACAGTGCGCGCCGTAACCTATAACATTATACTCGCTCCACCTACCACACTACACTCACTACACTACACTCCTACTTTGCTAAACATATCTAATAGATTAATTAAACTATTGTCTTTGTGACTGTACCTTCTGTTATGGATTGAAAGACACTGGACCCCACAACATAGGGAATCCTAGTGTAGGAGGTTCAGGACTTCATTTGCGTTTGCAAATTAAATTGAGTTTTTTTTTTTTTTAAATGTGTCCAGTCTTTCGATGTGCGCGGTATAAACGACGAATGCTTTGAATTGAAAAGCATACTTACCAAATATCTAGCTAATATAGCTATGTCATCCCACATCATATGCTGCTCCAGCATAGCGGTTGGAGAATGGCATGTTTTGTCCACCACCTGAAATATTACACCATATTAGACGATTTAAAAGTTAAATCAAACGATAAGGCCGTGTTTACGGAAACGCGGCGCGTTGAGCGTTCGTCAACTCAAACATAATTGGCAATGTACGACGGACCGCACAACGCGCTGCGCAACGCGCCGCGTCTCCGAAATCGAGCACTAAGATATTATGTAGAAGTTTAATACCAATCTACAAACGCAAGCATATTTTTCCAGTTAAGGGTGTTTTTAATATCGTGCGGATTTCATTACGCATGCGGATTTGCTCTGCATGTACAACCTCTGCAAATGTCCTTTTCATACGAGTATTTATTGTAATGCGTGCACGCACGCGGGACGCGTTTTTTTGCCTTTTGAATTTTTTTGCATGCGGAGCAAACCCGCATGCGTGATGGAATCCGCATGATATTACAAACACCCTAAGGGTTGAGCTATCTACACCTCACTTTCCTAAGAGCATTTGTACACGTTACGAAAAGTCGGCGGGCCTTTGTAAGAATTCGTGAAGTTCCTACAAACGAACAGTGTACATTGCTTTGGCGCTGACCAAAGAAAAATCTTTTATACATTTACTTAAAAACCCGCTCTTATTCCACCTCTTTTAGGTACGCAATTGACTGTTTTCCGCACTAGTGCAGAAAAGTGGGCGCGCTCCCCCGCCACAATTTTATTTTAATAAAATTGTTTATCGTGTAAGGCGCTCGTCGACGTTCAGGAGTCGAGCGTGTATTGAAAAACGTCGTTTGAAACACGTGCAAATTTGTCCCTGCAGTCTTCGACTGCATAACACACTCGTCTACGGCTCGTGCGAATTCCGCCTCGGTCGCAATGACTTCCTGCATTTGTATCAAAATGTACTATTGTCTGCGCTAGAGATGACTTATGAAGTTGCTATGGTGCGGTAGAGAGACGGGGTAAGTGAGGGGGTGCCACGATCAATTTTCGTGCCTAGATTCAACAAAATTCTAATCGAGTACATGATGAATGAGAGCAATGGTGGCTGAGTGGTAACAGCCCCGGCTTACGAGTTGTAGGTCGCGGGTGTCAAACCCAGCCAGGCGCATTACTTTGTGTAATTTATTTCATCACCACTGCTCACAAAACGGTGAAGCAAAACATCGTGAGGAAACCGGCATGTCTTAGAACTAAAAATTCGAATACATGTGACATCCACCAACCCTCACTGGGCCCGCATGGTGGATTACGTCCATTTCCTCTCCTAGAGAGGAGGCCTGAGTGCCAGCAGTGGGAACATTATAAGGCTGATGCTATGCTACATGATGAATTGCTCCTATCTGTCGCAGAAACGGTGAATTTTCTTAGCGTGTACAAGCGCCCTTAGTGATAGAAAAGGATAGGAAAGAGCTATTCGGTGGGTCAGTAATTATTGCCGCAGAAATGCGTTGGAATAACCTTGGGTCTCCATACACAACAATCAAGTTTGCAACAAATAATATCAATCAATAACACGTCGAAAGCCAAAACGAGGTACGCGTAGCTTCATAGACGCGTATTCGTCATTACACGCTTGGTGTACGCCGGCGTGAAGCGACCAAACTAAGCTATGAACCTCTGTCGACGAAATGGCTGCATCGTGCCGTCGTGTCATTGCCGCTTCGTCGAAAGAGTTTCATAGTTTAGTATAGTCGCTTCACGCAGGCGTAAACTAAGCGTATAATGACGAATAAGCGTCTATGAAGCTACGCATCTACGCGTGGACAGTAGACCGAAGTGTTTCGATTGACATCCTATTGGTCGTATGATTTCTTACCCAAATCTCATTTAAAAAGTGGCAAGCTACTATAATTTTACTTGAATTTTATCTATTTCCGGGAAACAAGTTTTTTTTTTCTCCTAAAAATTCGCAAACGTGCACTTTATTCTAATGTACAGTAAAGCAAATGAACAAGAAAGCTTTACATTGTAACTACATAAAAGCTTACTACAATAAATATCTAAAAACACTCAAGGAATTTGGAATTTCGGATCGATTTACGGCCAATTGTGTTTCTATGACGAACTCAAAATAAATGCAAATCATAATGTATGGCTAAGAAAATAAATTAAAAGAATATAAAATAGCCTTATTAGTATTATATCCTTCTAAAGGAGGGTTGATAAGAGGCATTTTTTGCCATCAATATATCTCAGAACCCTGAGGTCCTGGACCTTTGGAAGGCGTACGAGAAGCCGAAACCAACTCGCAAAGGCCCTTTAGATACTTTAAATGGAACGTGATGCCAACCGACGATTATCCATGGACGCGCAATGCTACTGCATCTAAGGACCATCTCCGGTTATTGAAAACTTTTGTGACATATGAAAAATAAAGACAATAGGGCTAAGGGTGACTAGGGATTTTTGGAGTCTCAAGTGGACTAGTTACTTAAGAACTATGTTAAAACTATGGCCCCTGCCTTAACAATGTTATTAATATCCATCGGTAAAAAGGCAGGGGAAAGGCGTCGATCGCGTCGTCAGACGCACCCTGTATAGATGTACGAGTTCTTACTTGTTTCGCTTATTAAAATAAATCTTATTGAATTTTTAATATAATATTCCAAACCATAATCAAACCGCTCTTATCATGGCCCTGAATTTATCCTTAGACAATGATTTTTTCTTAAGAAATCTTAACTTAAATCACAGGGTTCTAAGATTTGTGGTCTTGCTACATTAAAACCTATTTAAAACCCTTGCAGGGTGCTCAAGAAGCAACGTGCGCCAAAATCAATATTGTGGCAAAAACTAACTGAAAATCAATTGTCGTTTGCAAAGTATAACAAAACAACTGTAATATTGAAGCTGAAGAAACAGTTTGTATACAACAAATAACTTGAATAATACATTTTCTTATACACGTATTCTAATTAGAAAATGTAGTTACAATCATAATTCAAACACTGTTTCACTTATATGCACTTAAGTGGTGTTTTTGAAAGAATTAGTTATGCTTATTTTAGGCAAATAATATGGGAATTGACGCACTATACTGGTAGCGCATCGGCATTGGTTTCTACACACACAAATACTGTAGTCAAGATTTATCAAACTAGGTAATTTTTATCCTCAAATAATCAATAATTATTTTAGGGTAAAAATATACCCATTTTAAAAATAGCTAAAATCGGTTTTATGTTACATGTCGTAGATGCATAACTCAGCTCAGAGTGTTTTATTGCCTTGGCTCTATGCATTGGGTAAATTAAGTTCAATAAGTTTTCAATTATGCTAGAACGAACCAAGCCACATTCTGTCAATGCTTCAATAAATTAGTACTCTTTTCGAGATTTGTTTTATTTTTGTAAATTAATTATTATATAGATTTATTAATAAAATTTTGTTTATCTAACTTCATTACAAATGCCCACAAAATTTGATTTTAGCTACTGCCAAATGTCAATTAGTGAAAAAGTAGTAAAATGCTTCTTTTGAACCTAATAGTGAAAGAATTTTTAAAATTGGACCAATAGTTTTTCTGCAAACAAAATACAAATCATTCTTTTTTTAAATATTATTATTATAGATTGACACTCATATGACGGTAAGCGATGATTTATTAAAACTTCATGGGACACAAAGTCACACAGGCACGACTTAATGCCTTAGGCATTCTCTACCAACCAACCATGGGGTTTTCGATAAAGCACGCTTGCCTTGAAGAATCCTGTTCAGTCTTGACTTAAATATGTGGGTTGGTTCGTTTTGATATAACGGGCTTCATCATAACGCGAATAACATTCCGCGTTTACAGTTGTTTTAAATATTTGGGGTAGTTCGTTTTAACTTAACCGGGCCCAATAGAACCCGAACAAGATTTCGCATTTACAGTTGTTTTATCACTCTTCGCATCCACCAAAAAAGGCATATCTCACTTTGATATTTCGCTAAAAATAAAAAGAACAAAAAGATTGTATAATAAAAAAAAAAACTTAAAAATAAAAAGAAAAAATCAGTAATAAACTCACAGTGGCCGGGGTGACGGGACCCAGGATATTATTGGGCAGTTTGGATAGGGCCTGTGACAGAAACACATGTACCGTGTACACATATTTACATAGACAGACACAAACACTTATTTGTCTAGACATATTTGTTTTTTTTTAGATAGCGCTTCGTCCACGACCAACAAATCTAGAAATATTGACTGCGATAAATGGTTTACAAAACTCACGTCTACTCGAATTTTAAGGCCATTTTCAAATTAGACGATAAGGATAACAACACGAAATCGTGGAGCTAAATATTTCATTTATCTGACGATGTCGAGTTGGCATTAATCAACAGTTTGCATGCGTTATACCACCGAGCATTCTCGAGTTTCTAATCGTACCAGCAACTGTAATATCTTTTTTTTATAAAATATCTTTCGTTAGGAAATGTATGTAACTACCAGTCCGCTGATATCATGTAGTTATCGTTTGACATCTAATGTGAAAACAGCCTAAGTCTGCAAGTAAACTTGGTAAATTCTGTTTGATTGGATTTTTCTTGAAATCGAGAAATTTTTCAGCCCCTTATGTCTTTATATATTACAAGACAAAAATATCACAGGACGTCCTTGGACTTTTAGAAGGCGTATAAGGGGCCGAAGGCAAATCGCATAGGCCTTTTAGACACATCATGGAATGTGGTACCAACCGACGATTATTCCTGTAAAGGCTATACAAGTGCAGTCAAGGACAACCTGGGGTTGGAAAACACAGTATTATTCGTCGGAAATTGCCTTAACTTTAGTTACCCTAGTTCTATTAGATTTAGCGTGGATGAAGCACTTTGAAGTAACATTTCTTTCTACTATTAATTTACACTGACAAACATATAGACAGAGTAAAGTTAGCAAGGTGTCTTAAATCAAAATTGTAACTATTTACACTCAAGTTTAAATTGTTTTTTCCATGATTTTGGTAGTCAAATCTGATAGTAGGTTGTAACCGTCGCTTATAAGCGTGTCTGCAGTACCTACCAGTGGTATATCGCCAGCGACGGTAATCCATCAAGTCAGATTTTTTTTTAATTCTTTATCTAGTCGGGGGTTTTTATAGATACGTCTACCCTATTGTACCTTAAACAACATTTAATAAGACTTTTATACGAACTAGCTTCTGACAGCGGCTTCGCTCGCATTAACGTCAGTTTCTCCATACAAACTTACAATCCCCGTTTTACCCCCTTAGGGGTTTTTTTATGGTAGGTAAAATCATCTAATGACAAATCCTGCCCTTGGGTGGGGCGGGAGATAGTATCAGATTAAAACTGACTAAAAACCTACCCTGCTCTTTCATTGCCTTCGTTCTAGGGCCCCCACTTTCACTTAACCCTTTGGGTGGAATTTTGTAAAATCCGGAGGTCTATACCTTATAAAAAACCTACTTGCCAAATTTTAAGTTTGTAGGGGTTTTAGTTTCTGAGATTTTGTGATTAATCAGTGAGTGATATTTCGCTTTTATATATATAGATTAAATACCATTAAGGGTTCCAGATTACTAACAGACAACAAAGTTGTTTTGCTAGATCAGATTTAAGGCATAGAGGAAAAGTGCCATGTGTTTTTAATTATTGTGGCATACCGTATAAACATGAATAGTGACAGATACTTGCATTGACTGGACAAGTTCACTCAAATCTGTATGATTATTTCATTAAAAGACCATCTCAGACACTATTCTTCATAGTTTTCATATGATTGAACTTAACAGACTGGGTAGTCAGCTAGGAAAAACCAGCCTTTTAATTGACGAAAAAATTTACGTGTAATAGAAAAATATAAAAACCTATTTGCAACTACTGCGATCCCACCTTATGGTAAGCAGTGATGCAATCTTTGATGGTGAAACGCACTAGTTTATTAAGAGAATCAGAATGTCTTTATTGGTGCATAGGTTTTTTACAGATGGTATGACTTAGTAATAAATTACAGTTCCATTATGTCCTGCCTATTAGGCATACAATAAGAGCCTATTCACTCTAGCTTCAATGAGATCTAATAAATCGGACGGGAAGACCTCAGAAGGCAAAATGTTCCAGTACTTCGATGTACGCGGTATAAACGACGAGGCAAAATGTTTAGTCGGGATTCGTCTTACGTCGGGTTCTCCGATTGTAGAAAAAGGAAATGGTTAACTCATGTGAATTAATTCCCGCAGATTTGGAATTACGTATAGACACCTTGCTTACTTTAAACCTTATACAATACAGAATGAAATAACAACAGTTTTCAACTCTTTAAATGATGATGATATATTTTTTCTGACAACAAGGGATGTTGAAAAATGATTTGTTTTCAAAATTCATGCATTAATGATAAACAATCTAACATAAACATCAATTAAATTCTGCCAAAAAAAAAAAATCGTAAGTTATTTTTGAAACCAGTAAATCTGGGAATAACGCAAAATTGAAAACATTTACCAATTTTATTATTATACAACAAAAAATAAACATATCATGCAAACAAAGAAATCAAATATCTGTTTCCAATATTGTCAAACTGAAAAATACATCCCTATATAAAAAAAAAAAACAATAACACATTGACAGACTCAGGATTTGAACCCAATTCCCAAAAGTGTCCACTGAAAATATCATCTTTACTTGACACCCTCCCATCATTTTCCAGACCTTAACTCTAGCAACTTACCCTGCACATTCTACCGATCACTTTCTTGGACACCAGTTGCACGTTGGCGGATGCTAAAGCCACTGCTGTATCTGCCATTATTTCAATCATTGGGGATCCGAGACCTTGAAAAAAAAAACAACCATAACCAAGTTTTCAATTAAAATATTTTTATAGCGCGGTATATACTTATATAATTAATACTCATCAAAACCATCCTAAAAAGTTCCAACACGATGTGGTTATCTTATTGCCCTCATTACCGAGTTTCTATGGCCATCTTCCAGTTCCATCATCAGACCTTGGTTACCATCTAGCACCTAAAAACTTGACAATACAAATCAGACAAGCCCAAACTTGAAGAGGTTGTGTAGTTTACGACCGAGTTCCTATGGCCACCTTCCAGCTCCATCATTAGATCAGCGCAATGTCATCATAATATTCCATTGTCACGCGATTTACACATGCCTACAAAATTTCAGCCCAATAGGTAACCGGGAAGTGGATCAAATTTAATTTGGAAGATTTGATCACAGACAAACATCGGTCAGGTGAAACTAAATAAAAGCTTGTAAAATATAGAATATCGAAGTGGCCTCCCTTTTTAACAGAGGTTTGCAGAACTTTACACCATACTTTTAAAATTGAATGAATGGGTGAATGAATGAAGGACTGAATAAGTGAACGAATGAATGACTGAACGAAATACTACTCACCCGAGTTAACACTCCTCTGTATAAAGCTATCTAACACCATATCTATAAGCTCAGGGACATGCCCTATGGAGCCCCATATCTTGGCCTGCACTGATGGGTACATCTCCGTCTCTTCGATTGTCAGGGTGATCAGTTTCTCCAGGATTTGAGCCACCTGCTTCTGGCGGCGGGATTCTTCAGAGGGTTTGCAGAATCTATGGAAGGTATATTTTGTTTGATCGATTATTGCCCTTTTTTACCGGTTCTTCTCCAAAGGAAACGACCAATTGGAACCGTGCACTATCTTCTGAAGTTTTATAAGTGCCCATGTAGGCCTATGTGAAATAAAAAAAACATCTTTGATTTTGATTGATTTTGTGATGATGGAAAATCATCAAATAGGTACTACTTCTCTCGTTTTGGGTGGAGAGAGCGAGAGGGAGTGTCAAACTGTTATTGACTAAAACCTACTTTTGTTTCTTAGACGGCGGTATTTCAAATAACCCCGCAGACCAGATGGGAAACCATCAATTAACATCTTTCAGCGAGATCAGACTTTGGCTTTCCTTTAGTTACCTTTTGCGTACGAAGGCTGCGGTGACTCAAAATGAAAGTCATTTCACCCAGAGCGGAAGAACTTATTCGATGATTTACAGTTCCCGTCGTTAAAATCGTCACCTTTGTAACGATTTTACTATACCTTCGTTCCAACATAAGTTAATGCAGTATTTAGTAGAATCGTGTAATAATTACCTTACTAAATTGGCCAACCACGGTGTCATGTACTCCAGACACAAATGCTTCAGTTCAATCGTTGATCCACGGAATCCCTAGAACAATACATTCTATTTATTATATTTATTGTAATAATTTCAACAACGTACTTTAGCATAGCTTTTAATAACTAATATTGCGATATTTTCATAAAATAAACAGTAGTTTTTTTGATGGGTTAGTCTATAGTCTATACTTCTCTAAAACATTGTCTATGTTTACCAATTTTTAGTCGAACGTCCTTTAGTGCCAAAGGAGATGAACATACAATATTGGGCCAGGATGTAAAAAATTGAAAGTGGTGTCAGTTGATAGCTTATACATTTTCAACACTTACTGAAAATTCAGCAGATTTTGTCAGTTTGAGAGTAGAGTTAGGCCTACTGTCCACGGACGTATAGCTTCAGAGAGGTACGCTTGCTCCGTTTATATACAAAACTATGAAACTCTGTCGACCAAGTGAACGTTGCGTTACCGTGCCGTTGTATAATGACGAATACGCTTTTTTGAAGATACGTGTCCGTGGACAGTAGGCCTTATAAAAAAAAGCTATTAATGCTTTTTAAGTCATATCTCGACTTAATAAATTCAGACCAAGAAATCCACACAATAATGTATACAATAAAGTATATAATAAATAAATAAATCCAACCAACCATTAATGCTTTTTAAATCATATCTCAACTTAATAAATTCAGACAGAGAAATCCTCGTTTTCTTTGATATTTCTGGGCAAGCGATAACTAAAAAAAAATCTGGTAGAAACAATTTCAGTTACAATACAAATTCAACCATATTACCAATAAAAATAAAATTTATTTTGTCTTACCTGTATACATTCTTCTAAGAACTCTAAAGTGAGATGCGGTTCGTTGTGCGCTAGTTTCTCGCTTACAGACTTGATGAATATCGTGTTGTTGGACGGAATACATAGGCCTGGGACAAAACAAAACATCGTTTTATTATAATAGCTTCTGTCCGCGGCTTCGCCCGAAAGTGGAAAATAAATAGCCTATGTTCCTCAGTGAAGATTTAGCTTTCTAATGGTGAAATCGGTCAAGTAGTTTTCGAGTTAAATCGTAACATGAGAAACAAAAAATCAAATAAAAAAGAAAGATTTCATTGAAATTGAATTGAAACAAAAAATCAAATCTTTACTCTTTATTCTTATAAAGGGAAAAGATTTGATTTTTGTTTGTTTGTAATTAATATTTTAGTTTACATTTCACCCACGTTTTTAGGTCACATATTTCTGTAAAATCATGCTACGAATATTCTAAATTCCTCAATTTAATCGCTATGAATAATAACAATTACCTACATCTGCCCCCCTAGCCAAGTTACGATGGTTTCGTTAATCTTGAACGCTTGGAGTTGGCCACGCCCCCAATTCTTTTGTTCTGACGTCATCTCAGCGCTCAGTCACGTGGTTAGAACAAAGGAATTGGGGGCGTGGCCAACTCCAAGCGTTTACGTTTAACGAAACGATCATAACTTGGCTAAGGGGGCTGGAGTATCATTACTTCATACCACCTAATCGCTACACGACATTTGAGGAGTTAAGGCCCACCTGAAGTCTCCAACAGCTGCCCCTCGATCTTCAAATGGAAGGTAGCCGTGAGCGCGCACAGTTGGTTGTAGGCTGCAGTCCTTAGATTAGGGTCACAGGACCCCAAGTTTAATAGGGCCATGTTTAGTAGAGTTCCGGGTACGTCTTTAGGGCGTATCTTTTGGTGGACTGTTACAGAGTCCTGTAAAAATAGTATAATGTTAGGATCTCGAAATTAAATAGCAATTTCTTATATAATGGCACTTAAAAACAGAAAAAGAATTTGTAGAGTTTTGTTTAGTAGGGAAAAAGTTATTTCCTTACTAAAAGTTAGTACTAACTTTAGTAAAGAAAAAATCTCTGGCACGATGGGTTCGGTACCGTCCGTGATGAAAAAAATACGGCAAGAAAATTAGGTTTGTTGTATGGGAGCCCCCTTAAATATTTATTTTATTCTGATTTTTAGTATATGTTGTTATAGTGGCAACAGAAATACATCATCTGTGAAAACAAAGACAGCAAGATTGTTTACGTTAAGTATCTAAACCAGGGACTGCATACCGAAAAAATATCGGTATCACGTCATACCTTTTTATTTCAATACCTCAAAATAACGGTATCGTTATTTTTCACTACCGAAAAATTACGATACTTAAATTTTTCACTACCGAAAAATAACGGTACCGATATTTTTTACGGTACCTAAACCTCTAACATTAAGGTATCCTTTGAAACCCTTACTCCCGCGCTTTTTCGTTGTGCCAATCGCAATACACTTGTCACGATAGCTGGCAACGACGCATTTATCGTAGGTACTCGCACGAGAAATAATTTCAGTACCGGAATTATTTCGGTTGAGTAAAGGTATAGCGGTTATAGCGGTACCTAAAAAAAATAGCGCTATCGTTATTTTATAGCGGTACCTAAAAAAAATAGCGCTATCGTTATTTTATACCGATAGCGTAGCCGCAAATCTTAACCGGTTTCGGTCGACCTTTAAAATAAAGCGGTACCGTATTTTAATACCGGTAGCGTAACCTTAACCGAAAACGGTCCCTGATCTAAACAGACGGAGTAAAACTTACCGGTTGACTAAGCTCCCATCTATTTCTAATATGTATGATGGACTGCACGATATTGTCACAGTCGTTGTGTATGAAGCTCAGAGGCGTCGACTCGTTGATTATGGAGAGTGAGAACTGATTGTCATCGACGAGGCAGACCTGGAGGCAATTCATTCATTAAGGTTACATAATATTTAGATTAACAAAAAGATTGCCTGTAGCGCAGATGACATTGTTGAGATGGATGTCTGGTGTGACGAGAATGGATAAAGTGAGAAATGAATATATTAGAGGAAGTTTGAAAATGGCACCAGTAATTGAAATGTTGAAAGGAAATCTTCTGTCTTGGTATGACCATGTAAAAAGGAGGGACGAAAGGCTTGTTACTAAAAGAGTTATAAGTATACATGTAGATGGATGGAAGAGGGAGGCCAAAGAAAAGATGGATGGATTTTCTGAGGAGTGATATGAAAGAAAAGGGAGTAGTCATCATAGCATAACGGGTGACAAGACAGAATGGAAAAAAAGAAACGTTGCGCCGACGAAACACGAGACAAGAGTACGAGGTCGTCGTGTTTCTCTTTCTTATTCAAATGTAAACCACTTACTTCGTCAATTTCCGATGCATAATACACATCATTCAGTAAGACAGGTAGACCGAGCACTTTAGTCTTCTCCACCGATGTTATTTGTAGAGCTGTTGGCCCAACCTGGAACAAAGAACATAACTTATGACTTATGGGTATAAAATAGCCAACGATCTTCTCAGACCTACCAAATATTCGTATATACAAAAAAAATGTCAGAGCATTGGTGGCCAAGTGGTAACAGCCTCGACTTACGAGTTGTAGGTCGCGGGTTCAAACCCAGCCAGGCGCATTACACAAAATAGTACCTACATCGCATTACTTTGTGTATTTTATTTCATCACCACTGCTCTCAAAACGTGAAAGAAAACATCGTGAGGAAACCGGCATGTCTTAGAACAAAAAATTCGAAGACTTGTGACCTCCACCAACCCGCACTGGGCCCGCGTGGTGGATTACGGCCCATTCCCTCTTTTAGAGAGGAGACCTGAGTCCGAACAGCACAAAAAACAGGTTAAGCCGTTTCGAATGAGTTCTATAATAAACACAGTGTATCTACTTTGAAATATCTGGGTCACAAGACCTATTTATTTATTTATTTATAAATTTATGTACACACAATCAGTCAATATTGATTTGGAGAGGAAGGACAGAGCACTAAAATATTTTTGAATTGAATTGAATGTGTGTTATCAACTGGGTATTTGAAAGCCAATAGAATCACTTCTCAAATGTGCGAAAACCTTCATTGAACTGCTGATATGGAATTTTACAGGACATCCTTACGTTAGTGGACGTATTTAATTGAAAATATACCTTTGTATCATCAAATTAAAGGACGTTTTTCATTTATTATGCCAATTCTCACCTTTATAGCCACTTTGGTGTCCTTGTGCGACAATTTGAGCGCATTATTAAACACTTTGAGGTCCTCTTCCAGCGCGAGGGTCGCTCCTGGCAATTTCTGTTGTTCCACTTCGACATACTCGCTGAGACGGCTGTGGTTGTCTATGAAGATTAGTTTGCGGTTACCCTGTGAACAGAAACGCTTGAATGATAAAACAATTTTTCGAAAAGGGCTATGCTTAAGGTTTCCTTGCGTGACCGCATCAGCAATGAAGATATAAGAAGAAGTTTTGCGATTCTTCGAGCTATATCAGCAACCTTGGTTTGTTGCTGATATAGCCCGCAGAATCGCTAAACTTAAATTGCAGCTGGACATAGCTCGCAGAATGAATTGACTGGCCTTTTGGTCTAGTAGTTAGTGGCCCTGACTGCTATGCCGGAGGTCGTGGGTCCGATTCCTACTCAGGACAAATGTTTGTGTGATGAGCACGATCATTTGTTCTGTGTCTGGGTATAATTTATCTATAATATGTATGTATTTAGAAATATATAAGTATGTTTATCAGTTGTCTAGTACCCATAACACAAGCTCTGCTTAGCTTGGGACTAGACGACGTTGTTTGATAGTTCTGGAATATTATTATTATATTATTATTATTATTATTATTAATGGGGCCGAAAGGTTCTGGAGTGGCGACCGAGTGATGGAAAGCCTTTCCCAAGGTGGACCGATGACCTGGTAGGGGTCGCGAAAATCCGATTGATACGCGACGCTCAAGACACTTCGTTGTGGCGACATTTGGGAAGGCATGCCCAACAGTGGACGTCTTTCGGCAGAAATGATGATGATGATGACACTAAAAACTAAATATGTTGATTTCAGCACCATCAGCGAGAACATGGCCAAGCTATGGGCATTGCGATGAAGGATTGTGTGTTGTCAGGTCTATTTTGTAGCTCTTATGCGGCGACATAGATGTCGCTACACTATTACCGCGTCCGCTTACCTAGGGACACGTAAAGTTATCGATACTTTGTGGTATCGAGTATTTTCCTTTCGATACGTTACTTTTGTACTCGTTACTTTGCATTCGATACTTTTACTTAATGAATACTTTTTGACTGGTATCGTATCGAATTAATCTTAGAAGTAATTTTGGTAACTATTTTTTTTTTCACTGAAGCAAAACTGATTTCATTGATTAACATTGACGTCATGACGTATTGCATTACGATCTAAAAACAGTATTCAATAGTTTGAAGTATTGATACTTTTGTTTTGATATTTTTACAAGTAGGTAAGATACATTTTTTTCGAAGCTATTCATGAGTACCTATAGTATTGATAATTTCGATTTGATACCGAGTTCCTAGTAGTGTGCACTTAGCGACCCCAGAAAAATACTTGATACTTTGAAGTATTTAACACTTTTGTTTCGTTACTTTTACGAGCATGATATTTTTTTTTTATACCACTCATGAGTACAGTATCGATACTTTCTATTCAATATCGTGTTCTTACACTTACCCTAAGCGGCGCCAGTATAGCCTCGTGAAACTTGGTGTATTCGCGAACCCAACTGTTACAGTTGTATATGTAGCACGCCAGGATGTTTATATACGCCACCTCAGGCAGCACTGTGAACCATTTCTGGAGGAAATCCGTTCTGAAATGAAGAGTATATTAATAGCTGTCGTTTAGGGTCACTTGAGGGGGTGAAAGTGGCATAACTTGGTACGGGTATCGGCTCTGTTTATTTGAATAAAGCTGACGGAAATACAAAAATAAATTAATTTTTGTTATTCAAGAACTTTGCGATTATTTTTAAAATTCTGCTTTATTGAATTACTAGAAGCTGCTGGTGCGTAAAAGTAGATTTCTTCATAGAATCTTTGGAACCCCATGTTATCCCCGAAAAATGCTTTCGTAGGGCTCACCTACATCTTAAAAGGAAACCATTCAACAAATAGATTTGTTATATATAGGGTGAATGGTAATTAGTGAACGATACTTAAACACGTGACCGTAGTCATGATAATAAACAACTTTTACTATGGAACCAAACCTGAACTCGCGAAAAGAATCACAATCACACATTTGGCCAGATAGGCGTACACAAATGTACTGACCAGTAGATGTTTTTTAGTACCAGTCACTCTATCTATTGTATAAAAAAAAAAACACAGGAAAGTACCCAATTATGCCATTTTAACCTCGTTAGCCTTAAGTAACTAGTAATTATTTAATTCCACTCAAACCAAAAGCACAATTCGCAACTTAATTTTGGAGCTACAAATACAATACACTCTAACATACATTCTAAAGTGAATTTTCCAGATTACCCCGTTCTTAATTCAACCGCAAACATTAAGAACATCCCCGTTTTTCACTTGGTGAACTTCATTTTAGAACATCCTCATTCGCGAGTTATTGCGACGTAACTTGCGAACTCGCAGATTTTTACGATAGGACGTCACTTTTTCGTGTATATTAGAGCAATAATTAGCAAATAGTTTTATTTAAGCGTTCCGTCCAGAAACAAATGGTTTGGTTGAACGATTTAATAAAATTATCGTAGTTTTGTGATTGAGCCCTATTAGCGGTAGCAAAATAAAAATTGTCAAGGTAGGCGCCAGATATATTTGGAATAAAGTACATTGACTCTTCTGCATATAAAAACGGAAGTAAAGCTGTCTTGAATATCGTCATCTATATGTTTTAGTAATGAGAAACAGTCGTTGTTTTATGTTTCGGGTATCTACACAGAGATGTTAGGAAAAAGTCAATGAACTTAAAATAGTAAATTTATCTGGTGGGATGTAAAGTAACGTAATTATTAGTCTGTTACTTAAAAAATCTTGCAAAGAAGCATTTTTTTTTCCAAAACTATTAGTTAAACTATACTTCAGCCAAAATCGATGTGCTTCTAGAACTTCTAATAGTATTGTAAAAAACAAACAATTTTTTAAACTCCATGGTCACTACCATGGAGTTTCTTGCCGGTTCTTCTCCACAGTAAATTATTTATTTATTTAATCTTCATGTACAATAGTGGTAATCTTCATGTATAATGGTGGTACTTAATGCAACAAGGCATTCACTACCAGTTAACCTTAAAAAAAAGTCAAAAAAGGTCAAATAAAAATAAATCAAAAGTCAAATTATCAATTGGAACTGTGCATAAGTTTCTGGCGTTTTATAAGTACCCATGTTGGAATGTGTTTTTTTTTTATTACCTGTCCTTCACTCAGAGCGGGCGCAGTTATCTGTTGATTTGACATTGCCACCTCAAAAAAACCTAGACTGATGATAATTTTATCATTTACTGGACGTCTGTTCACAGACTTTTCATCGATTTTGGCTGAAGCAAAACGAAACCATGCAACTAGGTTTTGCAAGCGACCTACCTCACTGCTCATTTACATTAGTCGATATTAAACGACTCTGTAAATCCATACAATCTAGTTGTATACCAAAAGGGGACATTATTTTCGAGTCTGTGTAATTACAGAGGGGAACTCCTAGTTTTCACAAGTCTATACGTCTGATACAAAAAAATCTCCAGGTAAATTTGAGTTGATCTAAATGGGAATATTTGACAGCACTTAAATTGAATAGGTGTTTGGAAACCATAGGGTACATTAGTACTATAGGGTACAAAAGTACTATGAGGGACCTAAGTACAATGGGTTACATAAGTATGGGGTAAACAAGTACCATAGGGTACATAAAAACTATATTGTACATAAGTCTATAGGGTAGATCAGTACTATATGATACAAGAATACACGTCTGATTTTGTCGAAATTTTCTGGTGGGCCAATTGGTAAATATATATAGAAAAATGATGGGAGATAAAAATACGGGCTAATAGGGTAATATATAGCTAATAGGGGCAAATGGGGGAGCTATATAGCTAAAAGGGGCTAATAGGGGACTATATAGCTAATAGGGGACTATATAGCTAATAGGGGACTATATAGTTAATAGGGGACTATACAGCTAATAGGGGACTATATAGCTAATAGGGGACTATATAGCTAATAGGAACTACAGAAGTCGTTATGAAGAAATAATATTTATACGCTAATTTTACTAAAGGACAAAGATTTATATTTAAATAAGTTTTTTTTTTAAATATCTGCTCATTTTTTGGTTTTATGGAACATAAAAAAAAAATTTTGTCGGTGTCTAAAGTGCTTCATCATCGACCACATCATTGCTTACCATCACGTGAGATAGTGGTCAAGGGCCAAAGCCTACTGGGACCATTCTTGTGTGGGGGCAATGTATGAAAAGAAAACACTACATTTTTGCTGTATTGACTTTAAAAGAGACTTTGACATATCATTTATCACTGTTGCTGAAAAATATTATGAGAGAAACCAAATAAATATTATTACTGTTTCGTATCAATACTTTAAATTCTTAAGTTGGCAATATCGGATCGAAATGCAGCGTGCTCGTATTCACTCCTAATGCAAAGGCTCTAAGTCAATGGCCGAGCGTCAACCAAACCCTCATTCGTCCTCGGCCAATCACAATGAGTTATTTCCGAACGTGTGCGCGCAAACTTGCGTCGCGCATATTCTATCTTCTTTGTGTTTAACCCTGTTCCGCCGCGCGCGACTCATCGAGCCACACGATTTCCAGAACAAAAGCGCAACAATTACAATCCAATAACTATAAGCTTTCACCCAAACTCTTTATTAGGAACTAACTCAGTGAAGCTAGTGCTAGCTCAGTGAAGCCAGTGCTAACTCAGTGAAGCTAGTGCTAACTCAGTGAAGCCAGTGCTAACTCAGTGAAGCTAGTGCTAGCTCAGCGAAGCTAGTGCTAGCTCAGTGAAGTCAGTGCTAACTCAGTGAAGCCAGTGCTAACTCAGTGAAGCTAGTGCTAACTTATTGAAGCGAGCGCTAACTCAGTAAAGCTATTGCTAACTCAGTAAAGCTAATGCTAACTCAGTGAAGCTAGTGCTAACTCAGTGAATTGGCGGCCTGATCTCCAGCGTAACCAGCCTATCACGGAAGCTCCTGGACCTTTTTAGCCAGAACGTACGTCACCAGAATTAAGGGGCCTTTTGTATTTGGTGCTGCAGTTCGACACGATAGCTTTTACTAGCACCTGTCCCCAATTTTACCGTAGAAAGCCCAATATCACGGTAAAATCACTATTTGATGACATCTCGAACAAATCTCGAACAACATCAAATGAGCAGATATCTCAAAACTTCAACCATATCCTAATAAACAAAATCGACTAATGTAAATGAGCCTAACCTACAAAGTATGATCATCACCTGAACCTGTTGTCAGAGTTGGTGTGCGTGAAGTCCACGATCAGCTCGAACGGCTGCTGGCAGAACGGCTTCAAAGTCAGGATCACGTGGTAGATTAGCAGGTCGGCGTTGACCTCGCCTATTCTGTAGGGGGAAACAGATATGTAAAGGTTGAAAAATAGTAAACCACAAGAGTTACTGAAGTTTCGGACAGTGTCCCAATTGACACTTTTTAATTTCAATATGTTTTTAGTGACGATTCGGACACCGTTAAAAAAAATGAATGAATATCAAACCCTCAAATACTAAAAATAATGTTGTATATCAAAATCCAAAAAAATAAAATAAAAAAAAAAGCAATCAACAGAAAAACTGATAATAATAAGGCCTTCACATTAGTCGCAACATGCTGCGCGATGGCAGCGCGCTTACAGCGCTGTTTTGTTATTCCATCATCATCATCAGTCTTTTAATGTTTCCACTGCTGGGACACAGGCATCCTCTCTAAGAGAGGGATGTGATTGTTATTCCATTTCAATAAAAACGTGCGACTGCCGCGCTACAACCGCGCTGCGGCCACGCGTCACGGTGCATTCATTTGTAAGCGTCCTAACAATACTGCCGAGGCGCATCGCTAGTATTGTATAATTTCGTTGATTGGTTCACACTTGACCGCTATCTTACCTGACAGCAAGCGACGATGTGGTCGACGATAGATCACGCTTACCTAGAAGTAACCTATTCACTCTTGATTGAAATTAATTAAGAATACTCACTTATATCTCCTCGAAATAAAATAGAAGACCGGATTCCCCAATTTGCTGGTCCCAGCCTGGTAGAAGATGTTCAAGCTCTTAATGCTCTTGAATTCCTCCTTCTTATGCATGTTATGCTTAACTATGAACTCCTCGAAGTTCGTAGAAGAGATGTCTATGGAAGACCAGCGCGCGTACGAAGAGAAGAGAAGACTTGATGTACTGGAAGAGAGACTGAGTAAGAGTCATGCTGTTATAACCCTTATTTGTATAGACGCAGTGAGCAATTGGAGTCTTGTGGTGGACGTACACCTCAGGAGGATGAAAATTGTGTTAGCATTTTTGGCGTAATTAAACTACTGAATTTGGTTCGATTTTTTACATTATCCTAACCAAGTTACAATCATTTCGTTAAACGTGAACGCTTGGAGTTGGCCACGCCCCGAATTCCTTTATTCTAACCACGTGACTGAGCGTCGAGATGACGTCAGAACAAAGGCATTGGGGGTGTGGCCAACTCCAAGCGCGCACGCTAAACGAAACGATTGTAACTTAGCTAGGGTGGTTAGAATAAAAAGTAACCCATGTGATATTCCAAGACATGGTTTACCTATGTGGCAAATTTTATCCAAATCTGTTCAGCTGTTCGAACGTGAAGAAGTAACAATCATAAACATTAGAATTTTGTTAGAATTAAATGATTCTCTGTATAATATTCAATGCCGATTGCGACTATCCTGGCGCCTAAAGACGAGGAGAGCCGACCCCAAATGAAGGGATAAGGCAAGGAAGAAGAAGAGAAGATTCAATGCAGATTGAGTAAATATCGCTTTAAAAAATTAACTCTTTTAATTAACCGACAGATAAAAAGGTACTTACGATTCTATCGGCTTATGTTCCGGAGGTCCCAAATAGGCAAGCAGGGTTGCCATCTGAAATAAGAAATTGAATGTAAATAATGAAATACAGACCAAACTGATTTAATATTTGACTGTACGGTTGGTGCATTGTTTGAGCCTTTGCAGCTCCTGTCACGCGTTCGATTCTAGGACGGAACAAATATTTGTATGTACAGACAGATTTTTTTTTGTTATTATTGAAAGGTTGGCTTTTGGTCAGTATCTCTCCTGGGCAATGATGTATCAAATAGACAGAGCTATTATCTTAAAAATCCAAACCCTGGAATGATCCAAAGTCCTCGCTTTTTTTAAATGATTTCTGAAGTAAGCTATTCAATCTTGACCTTTAAGACCCCCAAGTTATAGCTAGGATAGCTAGTATTCGATTATTTGCTGATGGACCCACTGCTGTATGAGTAGAGCAGGTCAATACCAGAACTTCGAGGAGTTCACTAACAGTTCTAACACTTTGTCAAAAGACCTGCTGCCGATCGCCTTGAGGTCAGGGCTGAGTCTTTGATCCTCTCCCGATGGTTTATCAGCAGTCTGTGTACAGCAGGTCCTCACCAGTTTCGAGGAGTTCAATAAGAGTTCTAACACTACGATACCTTGTCGAAGGGCCTTCTGCCGACTGCTTTATGGTTGCGACTGCAAGACAGGTAGTCTCCGATCCTCTCCTGATGATTTACCAGAAGGTTGTGCAGACCAGATCTTCACCAAAGTTTTAGGAGTTAACGAACAGTTTTAGCACTATGACATCTTGTCAAAAGATCTCCCACCAACACCTTTACGGTCGCGGGAGCAGAACAGGTAGTCTTGGATCCTCTCCTGATGGCTTACAGCAGTCTGTGTGGCGGAGTTCTGCACCAGAGCTTTGAGGAGTTCACTAACAGTTCTACTACTCTGATACCTTATCAAAAGACCTGCCGACTGCCTTGTGGTCACGGCTGCAGGGCAGGTAGTCTCCAATCCTTTGCTGATGATTCCACAGCAGTCTTTGTAAGTCAAGATCTCACCAGAGCTCAGTTCTAACACTAGGATACTTTGTCATATGATCTCCTGCCAACCACCTTATGGTCGCGGCTGCAGGACAGTCTTCGATCCTGTCCTGATACTTTGCCAGCAGTTTGTGAAGAGCAAGTCTTCACTAGAGCTTCGAGGAGTTCACTAACAGTCCTAACGCTACGATACCTTGTCAAAAGGCCTCCTGCCGACAGCCTTGTGGTCTCGACTGCAGGACAGGTAGTCTCCGATCCTCTCCTGATGGTTCCACAGCAGTCTGTGTAGAGCCACCACGTTGGCATCGCTGATGAAGGAGAGGTTGTGGGATGTCTGGTCTATTGATTCGCAGTCGGATGCTATTTGGATGAAGAATCTAGTGACAAGAAGGAACATGTTACTAAGCAGTTTCTTGTGATATGGGAGGGTGTGAAGCCGTGGATTTCTGTTGGATGCAAGACGTACAGCACTGGTCGATGTGGTGACAGTTTTTAGGGTTCTGTACCCAAAAGGTAAAAACGTGACCCTGACTTCGCTGTCCTTCTGTCAGTTACCAAGCTGTATCTCATGATAGCTAGACAGTTGAAATTTTCAAAAGGGGATCCCATACAACAAGTGTTTTTTTTTTTTCGTTTTTTGCTACGGATTTTATAGTCCCCTTCAAGCGCGAGTCCGACTCGCACTTGGCAGGTTGTTTATTGTGGGTGAGGAATCATCAAATAACTTCTCTCGCTCTAAGTGGAGTGAGAGTCCCGTATCAGATTTTTACTAGATAAAACCCACCCGTGTTCTATCGCTTCGTAATCACGTTGAATGGCCTACATAGGATACCGTAAGAGACTCACTTGCGTCCCGCCTCAAAGTGTGCCCTCAAGAAGTGATTGAAAGGCAGCATATGCTGTTCTTTGGAGAACTCCACGTGGTTGGCGATGTTCTGCAGGATCTTGGACATCAGCATCAGGCCTCGCTTCACGTGCGAGGGGACCGGCCGGTTTACTATTCCCATTTCTTGGGGTGATACTGTGGGAAAGGACGGAAAAGTTAAATCGATTTGTTGGTAGTTAAGTATAGGAGTACTAATCTAATGGTAGCCACACACGCAGAAACTTGCGCAAGTATCTTCCAACACACGTTAAGCAGTGTGCTTGCGCAAGTACACTGTAACGTGTACACAACCAATGACTCAGTCAATTCTAAATGACGTTCACCAGGTAGCAGCACTGAAGCGTCAGGTCCAGGCATCTGTCAAAGCGCTTATCTAAATGACATCAACGTCATGTAACGTTTTAAAAGGAAAAGACCCGACGGCCAAGTGGCGCCAACTGGTGATGTGAATTTTCCTGAACATTGGCTGCTTGCAACTAAAACATTTTTCAGCTTTTAACAAAAACAGTGGCCTGAAAAATTCATATTTAAATCATGATCAAGTAGCGTAATAAATAAGCTTTCTTATAAGGTATATCACATTTGTGTTCAAATTTCTTCGAGATAATAGCCCATTTTTGAGCTCACTTTTGGTTCTTTAAAAAAATATATATAATAAACATACCAATAGCCGGGTTGATGAACCTCAAGAACAGCACAGTGCCGACAGCGCCGACGCTCGTCTGCGGGAACTGCGCGAACCTCTTGCTCAGCACCTGCACGAAACACTATTTGTTATTCGTAAAACTGTCCGTATTAGTAACGGTGATAAGCACAAGCGAGTGTATCAGTAAAAATGCGTTTATAAATTAATACTGTAGAAGCATTTCACGTGAAGAAATTAAAAAAGTCGTGTGTACATATTTTTTGTGCGATTCAACAACAACTATAGCATCACTGCTTACTATCAGGTTGGGATCGCAGTCAAGCACTAGTATATATAATTTAAAAACAACTAGCGACCCGCCCCAGCTTCGCATGGGTGCAATGGTGATATTAAATATATTATGCATGTATTTATACATCCTATAAACTTTCCTCTTAAATCACTCTATCTATTAAAAAAAAAAACACATCAAAATCCGTTGCGTAGTTCTAAAGATCTAAGCATAAATAGGGACAGACAGCGGGTAGCGACTTTGTTTTATACTATGTAATGATTACTTATTTTTATTATTTGTTTTTGTCGTGCGTATAAATAGATTATTTATTTTTATTATTATTGCAATCAGAACCGAAACAACTACCCGTATACCATACACGTATTGATGCGTGCGGGAATCGAACCCGCGACACGCAACCTAGGTTTTTGTTGGTGGATGTCACATGTCTTCGAATTTTTGGTTCTAGGACATGCCGGTTTCCTCACGATGTTTTCCTTCACCGTTTTGAGAGCAGTGGTGATGAAATAAATTACACAAAGTACCTGGCTGTACAACTCGTAAGTAGAGATGGGCGGTGGGTAAATACCCATCGGGTATTTACCGGGTAAATACCCAATTTGGGTATAAACAGGGTTTTTACCCGGTAAATACCCAAAAGCATGGGTATAAACTATAAACACTTTATGGAACGTTTTATTTAATAAAGTTTAGGTGAATTTTAGCCCATTTAGATATTTTTAACACATCCATGTTATAAGTTCGGCTACTTCCATATGTTTTTCGTTTCAAAGCCAATTTATTGCTTTATTAACTGATAATAACTATAATTTTAGCATAAATATAAAATTTCTTAACTGATTTGATGAAGTTTCTATATAGTAAATGACATAATATAGGGTGACTGGTAATTAGTGAACGACACTTAAACACGTGATTGTAGTCATGAAAACAAATAACTTTTACTATGGGACCAAACATGATATCGCGAAAAAAAATCTGCTGTTCAGTACATTTGTGTTCGCGTAACTGGTCAAAATGTACTAAACTTGGCTGATTTTCCTCCTTATATAATGTCCTTTCATTTAATTTGGAATCGGAACTCCCTTTTTAGGGTTCCATAGCAAAATGGCCAAAAAACGGAACCCGGGATTATGGATTCGTCATGTCTGTCTGTCCGTTCGTCCGTATGTCACAGCCAGTTTCTTCCGAAACTATAAGAACTATACTGTTGAAACTTGGTAAGTAGATGTATTCTCTGTGAACAGCATTAGGATTTTCACACAAAAATAGAAAAAAAAAACAATAAATTTTGGGGGTTTCTCAAGACAAAAAGAAAGAAATATTCAGTGTTTTTATTGTTTTATATGACATAAAATATATATTTCTATATTTTTTCATCATGATTACAGAATGAGACCTGAGAAAAAAAAACTTCAAAGTGTTAATGACGTACTTCTATTACAAATACTTTCTTTGGTATATCTACTGTAGTTTAGTACGAGTATATTTTCTAAGGTTTAACGTAAATTGTATTGCATTTAATTAAATATACATATATGAATACAATATATTAATATTTTCAAAACCAGTTTTAGTCGTTAGCACCAGCAAAATTTTGAATCCTGATCCAAAATGAAACAGTATGAGATATCACTTCTACGTGCGCACATTTAGCAATTCAAAAACAAGTGGAAGTAGTAAGCATAATACGTATACGCGGAGAGAAGCCGAAGAAGCGGGAAGGGTTGATGTGCATATTTGTAAGGATTGAGGGACCGCTGGCCAGCTAAATGCGTTTACTGACGGACTTATTTTATCAACGTAAGGTTGAAACGCCGTGAGCTGCACCACGTCAGCATTTTTCTTATATTAATTTCAATATTATACGCTAATGTAGTAGATTTTTAGTTAATAACAAAGTATCTTCATCATCACTAGTTCTGAGAATATACGCGAATTATGGGTTAAGCTCGCCTATGTACATCCACTGACCTTTTATTGTTTTATTAAAACTGTATGTACAATAAAGAATAAGAATAAGAATACGCGGGTTTGCCAGATTTTAGTTCTTCATCTTACATACTCAAGAGTTTGATGATTCACGTTTATTTAATGTATTTTATCAATAAATATTTGTTACGACATGCTGTGATACTTAAATAGTCTTTAATTTAAAACTACTATAATCAAATGTAATATAAACCACCTAATATAATACGTAAAAATACAGACGTACAATTTTTATATGATTTGTTAGGAGAAAACTATTCTTTGCTGACACCATTTACACTTCACGCATAAAACATATTTGATAAACATTTTTTATTGCTTAAAGTGTATAAAAGACTTAAAACAATAATGAAAAAGAAAATACCCACCATTTGGGTATTTACCCGGGTAAAAAACCTGCATTTGGGTATTTTGGGTATTTACCCGGTATTTACCGGGTAGAAACCCATCTCTACTCGTAAGTCGAGGCCATTACCACTCGGCCATTATTATTCTGATGCTGAGCTATATTACTGTAAATTCTCATCACAATCGTCCCGTTCCATGAAGGAGTAAAAAACATATATCACACACACACACACATACATACAAAATTCCCCCTTTTTTAATTGATATACACTAGTGCTTGACGGCGATTCCATCCGATGGTAAGCAGTGATTCAATCGTTGATGGTAAGGCGCACTAGTTCATTAAAAGCCTTTGTAATGTTAGTGTGACAAATCTTAAGTTTTTTATTTATATAAACTAGTGCTTAAATATTAGACTCACCTGATATAAACAATGGCACATGCTCCGCAGTTGTGGCGGGAACTTCTCCGCTGATCCGACTATCCTGTCGAAGACTTCCTTGGTCAAGTCTATCAGGTTTGATCTGTTCATCTCTATGTCTTGGTTTGGATCCAATCTGTCAAAAGAAGAAATTTATTTTAAAGCTACTATATAAAATTATACTAAGGGGACATATTTCCAGGATAATAAGTTCCCTAATTGTGATATTTTCGGATATGGTCTTTTTTTTGTAGGTGGGAAAATCATCCAATGACATCTCCCGCCCTTGGGTGGAGCGGGAGAGATAGTTTCAGACTTTTACTGACTAAAAATCTACTTCTGTTCCTTCGTTGCCATTCATACCGGGGCCGAACCTTCCTATCAGAAATCGATCCTTGGTCCCAGTAGGCTTCGAACCTACTGGGCCCCTACGGTTTGCTGAAAACTCCTCGACGCGCGCGTGGAACACTACGCACCGTCGGCGACTTCGGACGGTTACCGGACAGTCGAACGGCGAGCTACCCATTGCTTGCCGTCCGCAAGCCTGCGCCTATGGTGACAGGAAATTGGGATCGAAATCTCGGAAGAGATCGCTACCACCGATCGCTCCCATGAGAACATGGCGGCAATACTCTTCTCACACAAGTTGGACCATCATAGCGGTCGACCTTGAATGCGCAGTAACCGAACTTTGGGTCTAAATCGAAGTGGCGGGTTGCGCATAACCATAGCAACGGGTTCAACTTATTTGTCACGTTACCATATTTTTGTCCAATTTTTATTAACTAAACCCGAACACATTGAAAAATGCAGTTACCTATGTTTACGTAAGCATCGGAGATCTTTGCTTACTGTTGCTGATATTTTTTTTTTTAATGGTAGGTAAAATCATCCAATGACAAATCCCGCCCTTGGGCGGAGCGGGAAGTAGTGTCAGACTCTTACTGACTAAAAACCTACCCCGTTCCTTCGTTGCCTATAGTGCCGGGGCTGAGCCTTTCTCTCAGAAAACGGCCCTTGACCCCAGCAGGCTTCGACCCTGCCTACCTGCAGCTAGCAGGCTAGGCCTCTACGGTTTGATAACAGCTCCTTGAGGCGCGCGGGAACAGAACGCGCCGTCGACGACTTGGGCTCAGTCCGGTCGGTTACCGGACGATCGGACAGCGTGCTACCCATTGCACGCCGTCCGCAAGCCCGCGCCTATGGTGGACTGTTGCTGATATGAGGGTGGGAGGTATTATGATGAGTTCCAGTAACTTGTAAAGGTAACCCCGATGATGAAGAAGAGAATAGAATAGAATAAACTTTATTCTACACCAAAATTGTAACAAAACGGCATCTACGAATATCCACTACCTGGTAGGGTCCACCTCAAAGCCGATATCCCCTCGCTCATCCACCTGGTCGAAGAATGCAGTGATAACGGAATCCAGCAACTTCTAAAGGTTATCCTGATGTTGAAGGGAATCTATCACCTACCTAGCAGGGTCCACCTCGAAGCTAATATCCCCTCGCTCATCCGCCTGGTCGAAGAATGCAGTGACAAGGGAATCCAGCAACTTCTAAAGGTAATCCTTAAGTTGAAGGGCATCTATCACCTACCTGGCAGGGTCTACTTCGAAGCTAATATCCCCTCGCTCATCGGCCTGGTCGAGGAGTGCAGTGATGAGGGGTTCCAGCAGGTTCTGAAGGTATACGTAACCGTAGATCTTGAAGCAGAAAGCCATAATCTTGCTGCCTAAGGAGTTCCCTCGGAAAAGGGTTTGCATGCAGTCGGATACCTGTGGGAAAGAAATAATCCTTTAAGATTAAGGTGAATGTTCTAGGGTAGTCTGTCCGTCTGTATGTCTGTCTGTTTGTCCGTCTGTCAGCGGGCTGAATCTTATAAACTGCAATAGATAGAGATTTATTTATAGATAGACAGTTTGTGAATTTCTGTTGTAGTTATATTACAAAAAATAAACTTGCTCATCTCAGCTTTAGTAGAAACACGGTTGTTTTATACATACATATTATAGATAAATAACACCCAGACACAGAACAAATGATCCTGCTCATCACGAAAATATTTGTCCTGGGTGGGAATCGAACCCACGAATTCCGGCATAGCAGTCAGGGCCACTAACCACTAGACCAGTCAAAGGTCAGGTTGTGTGTTTAATTATTAAAATTATTGCGCCAAAATACTCCTAAGGGTTAAGGAGCATTTTGGCGCAATAATTTCAGCTCCCAGCTGTCACGATGACGATGCCACTCACCTCAACTTCCCTATAGAATATATTCCAGAGCAGCGGCGCCAGCAGATGCTTGGCGTCGAACAGCGTGACGAACACGCGCGCCAGCTCGTCCATCTGCGACGTGCTCACCACGTTGGCTAGAGCCATTGCTATTGGTAGCTCGCCCTGGGGACAGAGAGGAAGGATTTGGAGAAATAACTCATAAAAAAAAAAATATAACGATAATAAATTTACAAAATACCTAGCTTAAGAGTCAGGAGACTCGACCAACACCTTAGCTTCTAATCTTCAGTTTTTTTAAGGTCTTGGTCGAGGCTCCTGTCCTGCTCATCCAGTTATAAAGACCCTGATCGACGGGCGAGTAAAACCGCGGTCTTATACTTCGTTGGTAAAGCTCGCCGGTGTATCACGACGAGCCTGGCTCGCAGCCTAGTTTGCTTCATTTTCTACTCGGCTCGTCGTTCAAAACTGTTTTACTCGCTAGTCGATCTGCACGAATAGGTTTTTAAAAACACTTTTACACGTCAATTTGTTTTCGTCAGTTTAGACTAGATGAGGCCGGTGTTTCCTAGCTGACTACCTTGAGAAGAAACACCGAAATAAACTCAGGGGTCAAACATTTCGCACTTGTAACCGCACATTCATGTATAAGTCGGTGCAGGATGCAGTGAAATCCTATCCAGAGACCCTATTTTGTGGGCGATGAGTAGGTAAAGTGGGCAATAAAGCTCGGCGCAAACGAGCCACGAACCACAGTCACTACTACGCGGTCAAAAGGGCACAATATATTTTTCAATAAACTTACTCGAAAACCCGCTTTTGACTATTCATATCACGCAATGGACTATTTTCCGCACTAGTGTAGTGCAGTGCTTGTGCTCGCTCCGCCACAATGTTATTACATGTATCGTATCAGGGTCGTATCGACCCCACGAGTCGCGCGTGTATTGGAAAACGTCGTTTGACACACGTACACATTTATCACTGCAGCCCTCGGCTCCATAACACTATAGAATTCCGCCTCGGTCACAATAACAAACTTTCTGCACTTGTATCAATTTTGATACAAGTGCAGAAAGTTTGTCATTGCTATGCAGTTATTCTTACCTTATCAGAGATCATAGTGACAAGTTGGACGAGCTGTTCGAATCTATCAGCCAACACGGTTTCTGCCAGCGTGTCAAACTCCGTGCCTTGTTGAAGTATCTTCGTGAGGACCTCCATAAAAGCGGCGCGCGTTTGTAAGTCACGGTGGTAGCCGAGGTCTGTGGGAGAAAGGAAACAATTATTATGGAGTGCGGAAAATAACTTGAACCATTTGCTAATGCTGTTTGGACATGGCTTGTATAATAGCGTTGCGGAGCTTTCCAGCTTCCATGAGTGTATATGCCACTATCAGCTTTAACATGATACATTTAGAAACGAGTGTTGCTTGTAGCATGTTGCTGTGTCACTTACCAATGCTATGCATGAGCCCAGAGTCGATGTTCGCGCTAAGTAAATTGGACATGGCTTGTATGGTAGCGTTGCGGAGTGTCTCCAGCCGCCCTGGACCCTCGGCCATTTCCACCTCGTTGCAGTCGTTGAGAAGATTCATGAAGAGGGTGAAATATCTGGGGAAGAGAGAGGAGAAGAATTGGCAAAGGCTTTATTACTAAATGTTTTGTGTTTTTCATGTAGATAAAATGAAGGAGGAACATGTGGTTAAATAATAATAAACAGCCCTACTGGGGGCTTACTCTCTAATTTAATTCCAATAGGTCGCATTGGAATTGTGACTTTAGGTACTCTTGAATTTGATGGTAGCGCCAAAGTGGTTTAAAATTGCGTGACCACAGTCCAAGACCTATCCCCATTTTACTTAGTTTCCCAAAAAGGTCACGCAATTTGGCCCTAAAATCGAATTCAAGAGTACCTAAAGTCACAATTCCAATGCGGACGATTGGAATTAAACTCGAGAATAAGCCCCCGAGTCGGTCATGGAGATTTAAGGAACGTATGGAGGTGGATTCTTGGATGGGTCAATTTATTACTTACCGAGTCTCCGCGCTACCTCATAAGCCGTGTTTCCCAGCTGTCATTTGTTAATCTTTAACGGTCATTATAGTTTACTCAGAAGTTAAAAAAACATGAAGCAGTCGTATTGAGCAGCCTAGTACCTAATTTGTCGAGCTCAGGCAGGCAGTTATCAATTATATTATCATTTCAGCCGAAAGACGTCCTTTATTGGACATATTATGCTACAGCGGCCGAGCCTATGGGTCTCACATCGTCTCCTTGCGCCCACGAGATAACCAGATGCACGCTCCACCTTATGTCAGGCGACGCCAAAGATTTCAATCGACAGTCTGATCTGCAAGCATCGGTCTTTGTAATCTAGTTGCATCCGGATTTGAATCTGAACCCGAAATAGTTAAGAGACGGCTGATTACTTGGATTTGGCACTGTACAAAAGCGGACTTAATGCCTTAGGCATTTTCTACCAGTCGACCTTAGGGTGGTGCAGAAATATAACAAAGTAGGTGCCACTCAAAAAATAGACAAGCAGAAAAGAAAATAATATAATAATAAATACATACTATATTTATTATTATTATACTCTATCTGTTTAGGTAATTCACATGTCTTTTATCTAAAAATGTTTACAATTAACTATTTACCTAAAACGATGTTAGGTAATTAACTAAGTTTAAATATTCTTTGTATGCCTTTTATACGATTTTTTTTATATATCAAGATTGTTTACGTTTAGTTAACTGCCTACACCGATGGAGTATAGACACATTATGAGTATGATGCTGTTACTTACTTGAGGAACAGTTGACTCTTAGCTTCCATCAAGTCTCCTCTATCCGACTCCTCAGGCTGGAGCGGTAGACCCTTCAGCAGTGAAGCCACTGCTTCCATGCAGGCTTGGTCTAATTCCCGGCAGCAGAATAAGTATCTGGGGACGAGAGGAGGATACAAGATTGTTTACGAAAATAACGTATGATGTATAATAGTTGTGATGGTCCAGTGGTTTTTTTTTTTTTTTTTAATTATTGATAGGTTTGCGCTTGACCGCTATCTCACCTGATGGAAAGCGACGATACGGTCGACGATGGAGAGCGATTCACTCTTGACTTAAAGATTTTTTTAGGGTGAAAAATCCCCCGCCATAGGGCGGATCGGGAGGGCGTTTCAGACTTTTCACCTATGTTCTTCAGTCGCCCTTCGCGTTCTAGGACCATAAGTTTCTTTTTTAGAAAATGCTTGCGGCCCTAGCGGGCCTCGGTTCTACCGCGCCCCTACCATTTGCTGACATCTCCTAGAGGAACGCGTGGAATACTATGCGCTGTCGACGACATGAGTTCGGTCCGGACGACCGAAGAGCTACCTATTGCTCGTCGTCCGCAAAACCACGCCTACCATGGCTGGTAGTCGGGGTCGGGCTCGTGGCAGCTGCTGCGTGAGGATGTCCGCCTACTATAGAGCGACCCAGAAGATCAGTACCTCTACCATGAGTTTTAAGCAATAGTATTCGTCGCTACTCGATATCGACGCCGTAAATATTTTGTATGACAAATTTTGGTTCAGCAAGTGACCGCTAGAGGCGCTGCAAAATTTGCCATATAAAATATTTACGGCGTCGATATCGAGTAGCGACGAATACTATTGATTAAAACTCATGGTAGAGGTACAGAAACCTATTTTGGTTTACTTTGAGAGCAAGAATACCCTTTAACTCGGTTCCTTTAAGCTAATCTATCAGGCGCAGCTAAGGAGTGGATTCCCTGCCGAGGTCTGTGTTTCCTGATAGCTACAACCTTGGGGTCTTGAAGTCAAGAGTGAATATTTATTACTTCTGGGTAAGCGTGCTCCATCGTCGGCCACATCATCGAGTACCGTCAGTGGTCAAACGTGACGTCTATTCATAATAAATAGGACACATGTTATTATGCTATTCACCATTATGTGAAAAGTTTTGTTATTTTTTATTTTATTGTTTGTCTCGGTGTAAGTGCTTAAAAAGGGGGGGGAGGGGGGAGGGGGGGTAAAGGGAGTTATGCTTTAGTGTGCATTTTGTGTTGCAACAAATATTTTTTTTATCTATCTATATACTAACCTAGTAATAGAAGAAGCATCAGCCCGTAGAGGCGGTGCTATCTGGTGACTGGTGCCCAGGACCCAGTCTGTCACGTATTCCACCATCTTATTGCGGAACTTCATCTCCTGGATCAAAGAAATCTCAAATTAATTATAAGCAATAAGGGCGCCGTCCATTCAAACATGTGATTTTGTTAAACTGTGAAGCCCCAAGAGGACACCGGTGTCCGCAACCTATTGTCTTTCTATTGTGTCTCTAATTACGGTACTCAAAAGACCGAATGATGTTCAATTAGGGTGTTCAGAAAAATTCACACCACCAGATGGCGCCACTTAGCCGTCAGGTCTTTTCCTTTGAAAACCTATACAATACATTATGTTGGCGTAATGTCGTTAACATTAGCGTTTTGACAGGTGCCTGGACCTAACGCCTCAGTGCTGCCACCTGGTGAACGTCAATTTAGAATACCCTCAATTCTAAATTATAGACGCGCTATAGACTACTGAATATATTTCGTCTTATACGCTACCATTGTAACACGTGCTAACAAAACTCGCGGCTTCACCCGCATGAAAACCGGTTCCTCCACACAAACTTTTAATCCCCGTTTTACCCCCTTAGGGGTTTTTTATGTATATATATAGATAAATATACATGTCGAATCCGGCGTTGATTTATTGACAACAAAACAAGGCACGCCATCTAGTGGCGACTAGAAGAAACAGAGGTGGCGGGCCTAGACAGAGTCAGCCGTTTTCGCTTTGGCTACGAGCTTGGGGAAGGAGAATCCGCCGAGTACAGCGGACACTCTCAGCCAGGCCGTCGCAGAGTCAAGATGTCCTGAAACTGTCCGTTTTGTTGTTTGTACCTACCTAATAACAGTGCACTGTACCGAAATGTATTGAGAAGTAAACTGATTCAGTTCCTATCCGTTTTTATTCATTGCACGATACCCACGTAGGCGCACCTGGTAGATGATCAGAGCTCGAACCATCCTGAACGAGCCGTCATACAAATAACGTGTTACTTATTGGTTTGGTGTTAATCTTTTACGAACTACAACAACTACTGGAGAAACACGGCGAAATACTCAAAAATGCTCACATAATAAGAACTTGTAAAAAATAGAAAGCCCTGCTTTACATACGGCTGATATTATTAATTAACTAAAACAATAACAAACCTGTCTAAAGGCGAGATCATCTCTCCTCCTCATCATGGCTTCTACAACTTGACAGAGCTTGGTCTTGATGTGAACTGACAACACCGTCATATCCAGGTGACGTACGTATCTATAATGAAAAATATATAGTCATAAAGAATGTGGTTTTCTAGGAGAACCAAAGTTATTGACATAGTCCGAAGAATCGCAAATTGCTTGCAGAACAGATAGTCGATGGTTGAAAGGTTCTAGCACGTAGATCCACAACTACCAAACTTGTTCATACAAAAGTAGACTCTAAACATCGGAATTAAGGCCTATAGTGGCGTGGATGTGAGAGGACACCGGTGTCCTCTGAGCTAGGACAGACTAGTTGCGATCGGGTAAAGGAAGATGCAGCTTTGTTGTCGCCTCCCACAGTGCGGACCGATGACTTTGTGAGGATCGCGATAGTAATATAATAATATTCCACAACTTTCACACAACGCCATCTAGTCCCAAATCAAGCAGAGCTTGTGCTATGAGTGCTAGACTCAAAGACATACTTATATATTTCTAAATACATCAATATTATAGATAAATTATACCCAGAGACAAAACTAATTAATGATTGTGCTCATCACACAAACATTTGTCTTGGGTGGGAATCACTACACCAACAGGCCAGTCAAATCTCAATCAAAAAGCGAATCCAATGGATGTGAGATGCGCATGACCATTGTGGTGACTCGCGCGGGGAAGCCGCTGTCCAACAAAACATCTATTCGCGCGCCTTGAAAGGTTTTTCTATGGTAGGTAAAATTATCCAATGACATCCCCCGCCCTTGGGCGGAGTGGGAGATAGTGTCAGACTCTTACTGACTAAAAATCTACCCCGTTCCTTTTTTGCCTTGGTTCCAGGGCCCTGGTGTGCATTTTCATACCTCCCTAGAGCCCCAGATTAGGCTTCGACCCTCCTGGGCCCCTACAGTTTGCTGACAACTCCTTGAGGCGCGCGGGAACAGTGCACGCCGGCGCCTTGAAAGGTAATAATTACCTGACTATAGACAGCATCAGAGTTTCAATAGATGTAGTACTAAGATGTTCGTTGGGCTGCCCACTCTTCTTGATGTCCAATATGCTCTTCATTATGAAGATTGTGTGCTCCACGAATTGTGTGTTTATATCTGTTAGCATTACCTGCGAAATTAAAATTTTGTCAGTACTAGCTTCTGTCTCAACTTTCGGCTTCGGGATCCTGCTGATCCGTTTATCATCAACAAGCTTTTCAACTATGTTCATATCCAACGCAATGTTAAAGAGGAAACGCGAAAAAAGAGAGGACACCACCTGAACGATCGGTTAGCCATCACTAACTACCATTTTGAAAAAAAAATCACAATCTGTATTTAATGTGCAAGATTTCCATTAGTATATTTTCTTAACTTTTTGAATTGATGAATACATATTATCAAAAGTCAAAGTTTAAACAAAATTAGTGTAAAAAAGCAATTTTCAGAGGTCTTTATTGGATTAGTTTTACACACTTTGTTTTGTTTAAATAAAAACATGGCCCATAATGCATCTTCTTTATGTCGTCTTATACACGTAAGTGCGGATGTATGGGAAGTATCATGATTTGGCCTTAAGCACTTCGATACGGAAAGGAAGTTTGAAGGGGATGACGGAGGCTAGATTGTGCAAGCAAAGCAAACAATCAAAGCACATGTTTTAGCGTACTTACTTGTTGCTGCTGATCAAAGAACTTGTCAATTATAACCTTGATCTGATCGAAAAGTATCGGGTAGAGTGCTAGAGACATCTCATGTCCGACCAGCTTCTTTACATGGGTTTGTATTTATTGACTATAGCGTAGAACTTAAGGTACCCCGATATAGAAAGGTTAAGTTCGATTGGGATGAGGTGAGCGAGCAAAGCGAATGAACGAAGCTTACGACTTAGCGTACTTACTTGTTGCTGCTGGTCAAAGAACTTGTCAATTATGGCCTTGATCTGATCGAACAATATCGGGTAGAGTGCTAGAGACATCTCATGTCCGACCAGCTTCTTTACATGGGTTTGTATTTATTGACCATAGCGTAGAACTTAAGGTACCCCGATATAGAAAGGTTAAGTTCGATTGGGATGAGGGGGGCTAAGGTGAGCGAGCAAAGCGAATGAACGAAGCTTACGACTTAGCGTACTTACTTGTTGCTGCTGGTCAAAGAACTTGTCAATTATGGCCTTGATCTGATCGAACAATATCGGGTAGAGTGCTGGAGACATCTCATGTCCGACCAGCTTCTTTACATGGGTTTGTATTTATTGACCATAGCGTAGAACTTAAGGTACCCCGATATAGAAAGGTTAAGTTCGATTGGGATGAGGGGGGCTAGGGTGAGCGAGCAAAGCGAATGAACGAAGCTTACGACTTAGCGTACTTACTTGTTGCTGCTGGTCAAAGAACTTGTCAATTATGGCCTTGATCTGATCGAACAATATCGGGTAGAGTGCTGGAGACATCTCATGTCCGACCAGCTCCTTTACATGGGTTTGTATTTGTTGGCCGAAGCGTTCGTTGCTGCAGAGTAGCAACCGGAGGAGTTGGCCTATGAATCTGTGAAAGAATGTTAGTTAGAGAGTTAGATTTTGGAATAAATGCCACCGCGAAAGTTCCCGGCCGGCATTACGCCCTTATGCTCTTAAGAATAAGGTTGAAAATGGTCGATCAAAATCTTTCACAACTATACAAATGTTTGACTTTGGTGTTTTTAAAATTGTAATTATTTTTCAAATTATATCCTGTTTCTGACAGATAAAATTTCACATATAATTTTTTTTTATGTTAATTTTTCAGACTTCTTTAAAAAATGGTCAAAATAATTAAAATGAGATATGACATATTTACAATGGTTTTTACAGGCAGCCAGGCCTAAAGTACTAAAAAATATTCAAACTTTTTTAAAATACATTCACAGACAGATAAAAAAAAAAACGAGAATTTCACATGACGATACTTGGCTTTTAATTTTATGTAGTTAAACTTTGGCCACTACAAATTTCTTCTATATCATGGGTGCATTTACAAACATATAACTTCACACACACAAGACTCGAAACAATTATATTTTTGTTCCGTGCGGGAATAGAAACCGGGGCCCACAGCGCGGCAGCAAATCGCTCAACCACCACACCAACCATCTAATTTTATAAATAAAAATAAATTCATTTTCGTTTTTCATCGCCTGCGTGAAAGTAGAAAATTATCTCAAGGGAATACACACCCACTATAAAAAGTCCTATGTACTATTCCATAACATGGTATACTAGTGTATCAAGTTTTATTCAAATTCATTCAGTCATTCGGGCTTAAAGAAGTATCAAACATACACATATACACACATACACAAACTCTCTCCTTATTATTAGTATGATAATAAAGTGTACTTACTGTGTCACCGGACAATACTGCACTTCTTGCGAACTGTTCGCCAAGACGTTGTATTTCCTTGAATCTGCTAACAAGAACAAACGCAACAAGGCTTTTCAAAAAGTTCTCTACTGCTCTAAAACACCTTCAATTCGGGGCATATTTTGTTTACAACTACAGGGGTTTTTGGAGACTTCCACGGTCCGGACTAAGCGTTTTGCCTCGTCGTTTATACTGCGTACATCGAGGGACTGGAACAATTTGCCTGCTGCGGTTTTCCCGGCCAATTATAATTTAGGCGTCTTCAAGGCTAGAGTGAATAGGCTCTTAATAAACTAGTGCGCTTTACCATCGACGATTGCATCACTGCTTACCATCAGGTAGGATTGCAGTCAAGTGCTAGTGTATAAAATATATCTAGGAATTTTGCAATAAAATACTACTACAAATTAAATTAAAAGGTTACACCACCTCCACCACCACCAACAGATAATTCAAGGGCTGATATATTTTTGAGCCGTTTGGGTTGTAACTTTTGGGCCGTGGCGTCCGAGTGCTTATACGCTTTTTAAAGAACTATCCAAACGCTTAGTTGACACTTTTTGTGACTCCGCTGGCTTTTACCTCTCTCAGGGATTAAGCATTGCCATAAAACAGCAGCGGCAGCCAGCCTTTTGGGCACACTTTCAGTCGACAGCGATGCGGAGGAGTTTCATGACGTTTTATTTAGTTAGGAGTAAGTAGACTTTTTTGTAAATATAGTTTTAATTAATAAGTGTTTTTTTTTGTATTTTAATTGTTTTTTAAAACAACACAAAAGTCACTTCACGATAGTTTGACAAAACTTATGGACGGCCAGCCACGAGATCTGCTGAAAAGGTAGCAATCATGTAAATAATAGGTCTTTATCTATGAAATTGCCGTTTTTTAAATGGATTGCTATGAAGTGCTACATATTTAAATTGACTTGGAATTATAAGTTCAAATAAACTTTATATTAAAGGTACATAATCCTTTTTTTGAAATTAGACAATGGTCAAGCGCAAACCTTTCAGTAATAAAAATAAATCTTAATAAAAGTTTTGAATATGAATAATGTGGATAAGACTCTAATAGAGTAGGTAGAATAACCAAAACTGCTGGAATGACTGAAAGATGATAAGCCTAGAAAAGGGGTGCGGCTCCTGCAGTGCGACACCAAATCTGTAAACTGGGGGGGGGGGGGAGCTATGTCCAACATTGGACGTCTTTCGCCTGACATGATGATGATGAGGCTGGTAGAAAATGATAATGATGAGAATGGTATCAGATGGCAATCTGGTTCCGCTTACCGTTATTGAAAAAGGCGTAAGTGTTTTTTTTTTCTATTAGCCTATATTGCCCCACCTCATATCCCCCACGATACGCATCCAGATCGTCTCACCACCTCTTCCTGTGCCAGTCTCAGCAGCACCACCAATCTTCTAGCAGACTGGTGAGTTTTACCTAACACAGTGGCTGGCGTAACCCACCCAATCCCGTTTAAGTTTCTTTTACTCTAGCCATTACTGTCTCACTGCTGAGCAAAGGCGTCTCCCAAGTCCATTCAGCCATTCTTCCGCGCCCTCTCGCATCAGTCCTCGCAGTACGTTTCTAGATCATCTCGCGACCTCTTTCGGGACCTCGATGACGCTTTCCCTCTGCAGGAGTCCACAGCTTGGCGACACTTGCGTTCAAGTCAAATAATACTATATGGTACTTACCATGTCCGTGAAGATGCGACCAAGTGGTGGACGGTCTCCTTTGCAGGCAAACGCCACCAAGTGCGCAAAGGAACGATGTTATGTTCGCCCATTCTTGAATCTGCATCTAAGGTAAAAAAAAAAAACATTCAAAAATGAAACATCAGAAATGAAGATATCCGCAGGAGAACCCAGGTTACTGACATAGCACGGAGCATCGCAAGACTTAACTGGTAGTGGGTATTGGGTGGCATATTGCTTGCAACAGATGGTTGATGAGGACGAAAATTTCTGTGGTGCTATTCTCTAAGAAAACGCAGCGCTGCCTCATCGACGAACACCCAAATAGGATACATTGGATTGTCAACCTAATGTACCTATACATTGGACTGTTAATTCAATGTATCCTGTTTGAATGTTCGTCGTTGCGGCAGCGCTGGTTTTCTTAGAGAATAGCACCACTGGAGTGGCGACCACGTAGAGGAACACGCAGCGTTGGCACGGCCTCATACAAGGTGGACCGATGACTTGGTGAGGATAGGAGGAATCCGATGGATGACAGACGCACAGGACCGGTCATTATGGCGATACTTGGGGGAGGCGTATGTCCAACAGTAGACAGCTTTCGGCTGAAATGATGATGTGCTATCCTAGAATTAACATATGGTCTACCGGTGTACTAAGTTTTATCCGAAACCTGTCTAGACATATGTATACCCACGAACATTCACTTTAATAAATATTAATGTTGTTGTGTATTTAATGTGGGTACTTGTCAAGTCTTATTGACATAATAAGATTGACTAAGTAGTAGGTGGAGGACTTTTCTCAGTTCACTTTTGTACGGGTTTTGCTACGTAGCACAATAAACCTATTTACCAAAATATTGTGTTTTAATGGACATTATAAGTGTGATTCTTTACCTCAAAGTCGTGTTCACTGCTCGTGTGATGTGAGACCCTGCGCTTGGCGACGGCGCGGTGCAGCGCCTCCATCTGACAATCATCCATTTTGTCGCCTTGCCCCTTTGGGTATTTTTGGAGAAGCTTGCAGAGGGAGTCCCTGGAAAAAGATTAGTTTGACGTGCCTACATGTGCAACCTTTCGTATGCCGCTCATTAGAGACACAATTAAAAAGCGTTGTCTCGTGTAGATCTACGCTCTCGGCATCCAACAGGTTAAACCATACTGAAAGAGAGATCAAACGGGCGGACAAGAAAGTGATTCTATAAGGGTGTTTTTATTATCATGCAGATTTCATCACGCATGCGGATTAGCTCCGCATGCGTGTGTCCTTTTCATACAAGTTTATATTGTAATGCGAGGAATACGCACGCGGGCAATCCCGCATGCGTAATGAAAAAGGAATGACAATAAAACCCCCTAAGGATTCCGTTTTTTACTTTTGAGGTACAGACTTCCAGAAAACCTAGATTTGGTAAGGGAACACCAACTCACCAACATCGGAAAGTCTCTTCCCACACGGGCTGTACACCATTCACGCAGTGTTCGATCTTCCGCAGTAAAGCCATTATTCGCTTTTGCAGAGCTGCGGAACCTGCGTAAGGAAATAAAGTTGATACCACATTATAGGCCGTTCGAACAGCTTACTTCAATTGTTGACCTAGCTAGAGGATGGGTCTGGATCCGGATTACCTAATAATGCGTTACTGGACCCGGCGTTGAACACTCCGGATCCAAACCCTTTAGGCTAAGATAAGGCCTTCCTCCTCCTCTGGGCCGTGACCACCCTGCTTCATCACTTTTCCTTGAATGATGTCCTCCATCTGTTGCTGTCTTTGGCGGTGTGAAGGGCATTATATACCGTAGAGTCAAGAGCAGTGCGGTTCTGGTCAGATCACGTATTGGGCTGCACCCACGAGGCCTATTCCCATCGACTTTGCCGGTCACAATAAGAATTTCAAGGTTGCTACCATCTTTCCTAATAATGTGACCAAAGTATTGCAGAACCTTGCGAAGACAGTCAGATGACAGCCGTGAGATTTTGAGTTCTTGCAAAATGCATACGTTGGTCCGAAATGCTGTCCAAGAGTTAATAACTTTGTGTATTTTAATTTAATTTTAATTTATTTTTTTGAGTATCAACCTTATTTTATTTATTGGGGAAAACAAACAATAACATAGAGTATTCCATAAAGAAAAGCTTTAAAAGGTTTTACACTTGTGATATCAACAACGTTCTGCACATATACACGGCTAAATGTGATCGTTTTAATCCCATGGAGGGCCGATTCGGTACATCAAACATTATCGATTTGTAAAGATAAAATAAAAAAAATAAAGTACGTTTTTAAACTCGAATTAATTTACGCGTCAGCTGAGCGAGTCCAATGACCTTTCGTATATACTAAAAATAATTTTGTATACAATACCCTATTATTTGGATTCGAGTTTGTTCAAAATTCTCCGCGTTCCTGGACCGTAAAGGGAAACAGAGCGGAAAAGAAAAAGGGTGCTGAAAAATAAATAAAAGATTCCGACAAATCGAAAACGTTCTTTTTTGAAGTAGGTTAGAAAGAAAATACTTACTATGAATATTTTTATAATAACAGCCTCTTCCCATATCCTGGCTGGCTGCTTGCAAAGTTAAATGGAAAAGGTTTTAATACTGTTACGTACTCTAAAGAAAAAAAGCGAGAAACGAAAAAGAAAAGAGAGCAAAGGAATAAAAAAAAAAAAGAAAAAACAATAAAAAAATGGAAAAAAGAAAAGAAAAAAAATTACACAATAGAAAGAATAGAAAAAAAAGAAAAGTAGAGAAATAAGTAAATCAAACGAAATTTAATTGGCACAATACAAGACACAAATACAATTATTTAAACGTGGCATAAACATAATAATGTGCCTTGACTGTACCAAAATAGGTACAATTGTAAATCTATTGCCAAATATCTCCAAAAGAAATGAAGCATCTTGACTCTATTTACTATTATTCACGAGGATGGCATAGTAGCCAAGTTTCTCCGACATCCTTTGAGGAAGTAACCTATCTGCTCAAATGATGACTGCGGACAGAACGGAACCCTTTGCGCACGAGTCCGACTCGCACTTGGCCGGTTTTTTATGGATACGGAACCCTAAAAAACCACAAATCTATAAAGATTACTTACCAGTGGTCAATACCGTGGAAGTATGGGCAATCTCCTGGAACACCGCGTAGTTCGGCAGAAGACATTGCGTGGTGATCTCGTCGGAGCCGCAGCGGATATCAGCTTCCTGGCACAGCAGCGCGAAGCACGACATGGCCACCAGCACCACGTCTGTGTCTATCGACCACAGGCACATGAAGAACACCACCTAAACACAGGGGAACAGAGTTCATATTTGTTTGACAAAAAATATTCCAAAGGTCCGGTAAGGACCTGCGTCATGCAGAAGGTCACGTTTCTCCAGTCACTCCTCAAAGGGGACTTACTGATTATGATTATGACGTGGCCAAGTTATTCCCAGTGTGAATGTCCAAAATTTGAAAATTAAAAAATTCGAGTGTTCATTGTTGAGTTGTATAAATCAGACTTACCTCAAGTTTAATATGCGCCTGTTTACAGATAGGTATCTGCGAGCCCACGTTGGCATACTCTTTATGCTTGGCAAGGAACTCGTTGCGGCATGTCAGGATGTCTCGGAGCCATCGTAATACTTCGCGATAGTTGCAGATCTGACGCTGGATCAGTTTCTGACTTATATTGTATAGGACTTGGGAGCTGTTGACAAAATAATGCCAGTTAGTAAAAATATTATATTATTTATCTTTAATAGTCCTGCTAAGTGACTAACCTGACTGACCATTTGGACTAGTGGTCAGTGGCCCTGACTGCTATGCCAGATATTGTGGGTTCGATTCCCACCCGAGACAAATGTTTGTGTGATGAGTGCGATCATTTGTTCTGTGTCTGGGTGTAATTTATCTATAATATGTATGTATTTAGAAATATGTTAGTTGTCTAGTACTCATAACGCCGCTCTGCTTAGCTTGGGACTAGAGGGCGTTTAGTGAAAGTTGTTTAATATTTTTATTTATAAAGTGACAAGTGTGCAATGGCCCTAATTCTAATAATTAAAAATCTCGTGTCACAGTATTTGTCATGGGTCTCCTAACGGCTTAAGCTGTGCAATCTTCAGGCGTGGAAGATTCTTTTTTATTCGTGGACTTGACCACTAGGCTTTTAACAATAAAACGCATGATTTCTTATAATCTCTACATTACAGTGGTTTTAACATTTTTTGCTTATATCTAGAATGTTTAGCTACTTTAACACACTTCTTGGTTGGAGGGGGGAATCATCAAATAAATTGTCCTATACAGTATACTATGTCCTACATAGTATCAGACTTTTACAGACAAAAACCCACCCGTATTCTTTCAGTTGTCATTTGCATTCCAAGGACATGACAACTCTTTCGAAAAATCCCACAGCATTGAAGACACTTTCCCTTGGGTTCGCGTTTGACCACTATCTCACCTGACGGTAAGCGATGATGTGGTCGACGATGGAGCACGCTTACCTAGAAGTAACCTATTCGCTCTTGACTTACACACCCATAGGTAGCCTTAATAGTCTTCTTAAGCCACCATATCTTGGGAGTGTAGGAATCTTACTGTTTGGATAAGATTTTCAATTGATCTGACACTTCTTGTCATGTGTGACAGCTGATATTTTAAAGTTAAAAACAACTGTCGTCTAGATGGCGTTAGTTTTGATATACTTACAATCTATTTGTTTTGTCAAATAACGATTTTACATTTAAAGTGGTACATCAAATAATTCTTGAACTTTATGTGACATTAAATCAAATGTTTCAGATATTTATATTTTTTTAAGGATTGTTCTGGTTGTCTTTAAAGATACACTGATTTTAATCAATAGTTAACTGTTTCGGCCGAAGTGGCGCTATATCCGGTCCCCACTTTATTGCTAGCTGGTGCTCGGCACACGAGAGCAGTCGGTTGTCAACGTTAGAACGGGCAAGCTAGGGAAATGAAAAGTGCTGTTTGGATAAAGTCAGTAATGTTGAAGTAATCCTCCAACAGGATGATCCAAGGTCCACCTTCTTACCTGATATCCCAGAAGGTGTTCAGCGGCGCCTCTGGGTTCCACATGTGCACCCTGTCAGGTCTGTGTAAGGCCAGCAGAGCGTCCATGGCCGCTTGAGATATTTCTCCCATGCCGGTCTGATGGACGAGGGAGACTAGGCCGTTCATAAGTTCCGTTGTGGATGACTGGATCTCGATGCTGGAGCGGCCTGGGTTCTGTACACAGAAAATAAAATATTACTTCAGAAACGCTATCGATATCAAAAGGCTTATCGTGACCGTTAAAATGGATGGGAAAAGGCCTCGTGGGCGCAGCCCAACACGTTGGTCCGCCCAGATCCGCACTGCTCGTGACTGTACGGTATACAATCCCCTTCACACCACCAAAGACAGGAACAGATGGAGAAATGTCGTGCGAGTGAAAGTGATGAAGTATGAAGGTTACGACTCTCAGCATTGAGGAATACGACGCAAGAAGGGAGGTGAAAAAACCGCTTAGATACTAAGGAAACCAAAAATTTCACGGGCATCATGCAAAACCGCGGTTTTAAATATGATTTGGATAGTGACAGTTACAGTGACAAGGACAATGACAGCGAACGTCAGTTATGTATTCCTCACCGCATTCAATGTTACCTATCCTTTTCTCTCATCTTAACTATGCACATTTTCGTCCTGCTATCATCCTGCGTTAAAATTTGATCGTTTTAATCCCGTGAAGGGTCGATCTGGTGCATGAAACACTATCGATTTGTAAAGATCGAACGAGTCGATGACCTTGCTGGTAGTTGTCGGTCGTTGTGTACTAACTACCTACAGTTCATTGAACTCGCTCAGCTGACGTTTACTTAAAGAAATTAATTTCGTACATGCGTAAATTAATTCGAGTTTAAAAAAAATGTACTTCATTTTTTAATTTTCTTTTTACATATCGATATTGTTTTATTCGAATCGACCCTCTACGGGATTAAAACTTTACGGTGTTTAAAAAATATCTTTTTTTTTATTGTTGATAGGTTCGCGCTTGACCGCTATCTCACCTGATGGAAAGCGACGATACGGTCGACGATGGGGCGCGCTTACCTAGAAGAAACCTATTCACTCTTGACTTAAAGATTCCCGGGTTGTAGCCATCAGGAAACACAGACTCCGGCAGGGAATTCTTAAAACATCCGTACTCACACTCAACATCAGCATGGGGTCAGCATGGATCAGCTTGACCATACACAGTAGCAGGTTCCTGTACGCCGGCATCTCTTCACTCTTGTTGAATTTAGACTGCACTTCCTTGGACTTGAGGGAGAGGGAGATCATTCGTAGTGGCGTGTGGACTACGTAGCCCTGTGGGAAAGAAAGAGAGGTATTTTATTACCTTGTGTTTATTTTTGTACAATAGTTCGTACTAAATAACAAATAATACCAAAAAGTCCATCTTAACGGAGGCGGAAGCGAAAGCGCATATTTCTTCATATTTTTTAAAATGCTAACCTCTTATAGTATCATGCTTTTTGAGTTATGTTATCTTTGACGCATATAAGCGATACGATAATTATTCGATGAAAGACAACCAAACCAAAGTATCGCAACGGCAAACCAATTCGAATTTCAAAATTACATCCATGCATGGCGTCGTTTCGGGAATCCGATGATTCCGAGACACACAGGACCGTTCGTTGTGGCGATAGATTTGGAAGAAGCCTTCTCCCAGATTTAAGATCGTCTAAGCTCATCATATCAGCCGAAAGTCGTCCACTTCAGGACATAGGCTTCCCCTAAGCGACATCTATGTCGTCACGAATGAACTAATCTTGCATCGTACAAGTAACATTCTCCGCGCGATTCGTACATATAGAACAGCCCGAAATCATCTATCGGGCAGTAGCCCACCAGACAATAACACCCGTCTGGTCGGAGGATCCTCCCTTTTCAACGGAGGTATGTGGGACTTTACTATCTGTTCCACTACCACCAAATGTCGCTTAAATGACGGCTCTTATGCGTCTCGCATCATCAAACGATTATTATTATTATTTCACTGCAAAGAGAAGCCTTCATACCTGCGTAGCCTTGTTCGAAGTATCCGTGAACATGGCTCTGAGTTCCGCTGCCCTCGGGTACAGCAGTTCTATCTGAGGCCACCATGGTAGACGGGGCTGTTTTATTATCCTGAAACGAATTTTCATTATGGTCAATGTGAATAATTGGCAACGAAGGAACTGGGTAGGTTTTTAGTCAGTAAGAGTCTGACACTACTTCCCGCTCCACCCAAGGGCGGGACTTGTCTTAAAACGATCAAATTTAACGGTATATAGCTAAATACTTTAATTTACTTACCTGAGTAAAGAATTAACGATGACATAATGGTAAGAGATGTGTGTGTTCAGATTGAGGCAGACTTTGAGCGCATCGTTATTATGTGGCATGATCCGGAATAGGGAGACGAAGCAATCCGTCATCAGGTCCAGTTCAGAGTATCCGGAGATCAGGTTGCCTCGGATGTACGATTTTGAAGGGTTGAATAGTAGAGACTGGAATGAAAAACCAACATTATTAAGGTTATTTGGTCCGTTTTGTATTTAAAACTTAAACATATAAGGAATAAAGATCAAATTGGGTATTTGCCTGTGCTATTTTTGTACATTATTTTATAATAGCGACTGCTCCAGCTTCGCACGGGTGCAATGGTGATATTAAATATATTATGCATGTATCATACATATAAACCTTCCTCTTGAATCACTTTATCTATTAAAAAACCGCATCAAAATCCGTTGCGTAGTTTTAAAGATCTAAGCATACATAGGCACAGACAGCGGGAAGCGACTCTGTTTTATACTATGTAGTAATATGTATATTTTTAATTATATAAATAGGGTTGTAACGGAGGCCATCTGAGCGGAGGCGGATGCGGTGGTAACGAGTTCCGCTTCCGCGGATGTGAAGGTTAAGGGCCGGTTCTAGTCACTGTTTTTTTTTGTATGAACTTCGCTCGGGACCATGTCGTCTTCGCGGCCCCAAAACAGCGGTTTTATTATAATATAAAAAAAAAAAACAATAACTATTCAAGATTTTGATTTTTGCGAAGCGCTTTTAAATAACAAGCTTTTTTTTGTAACTTTCAAATATTTCTGTAACGCAATCTCGTAGATAAATACGTTTGAAATCGTAAATTAGTTCAAAATGGGTAGAATCTTGGGCCTTAACGGAGGCGGAGGTAAAATTGGAAGTGGAAAAATAGTAACTTTAGTTTATATAGTTTATTATTGCAAGTCAAAAATCTTTATTTTATATAAGTGTATTCATAGTAGGTACACTTAAATATATACATATATACACTGGTTTACAAAAAAAAAAAAAGTTTCAGTATACGAAACAATTTTTTAACGCTCCCACCGTACACATACTGATTCTTGACCATTTCACACGCAACACAGGCCGAATGGCTGAGTCATCTTCGAGCGTCACTGCTCGCGCGATTTTGTTCTGTGCAAGGGCGTCGCCAAGGGGGCGCAGGGGGGGAGCTACGGCCCCCTCTCTAGAGGCTTGCTTTACAGCTTCAGAGCCTAGTTTAGGCACCAGTCTCCCACAATATAATCCCATCCTATATGTTACCGTACATATATTGTGGAGAAAAAAACTTTTATTGATAAAAAAAAAACTTTTTATTATTCTCTATACTTCCTAGCCCCCCCCCCCCCCCCCCACCTTGTTCATCGGCTGGTGACGCCTTTTGTTCTATAATTACGACGTAAATAAACCTCTTGATGATCTATGAAGTAAAATTTTGCAGAGGCGAAGGCGGATGCGAAGCTAAGATTTCTTGCGGAACTTCGCAGTAACGGAAGCGGAGGCGAAGTTCCGTTACAACCCTAAATAAACCTTACGAGCTTGACTGTGATCCCATCTGATATTAAGCAGTGATGCAATTGTTGATGGTGAGGCGCGCTAGTTTATTAAGGGCCTATTCACTCTAGTCCTGAAGACATCTAAATTATAATCGGACGGGAAGACTGCAGCAGGCAAATTGTTCTATATAGTGAAGAACTCACCTTTAGATCGTTTATGACGGATTTCACCAGTATGAAGGTGACGTTGCCAGAGTCAGCTATGTTGAGGTAAGTGGACGCCTTGCATAACTTCACGCAAGTGACAACGGCAGCTTCTGTCATCTGTTTCGAGTTGTTTTGAGGACCTGGAAAGAAATAAAAAACATTATTATTAGTGCAAAGATTCAAAGCATTTATTTCAAATAAACCGTAAACATGCACTTTTGAAAGGTGAAGGTCAGTCTGTCAGATAAAATGTTACTAATTGCACATTCCAAAACGTAGATCGCTATGGAGAAGATGTGCAAGAAACTCCATGGGCACTCTTTTCAAACATGTAATGTATTACAAATATCTCGGTTACATGTTTCTTGTCGCTGCTATTATGTGAGAACAATGTAAATTAAAAAAAGATAAAAAAAAAACTTTCTAAATATAGATATGAAAATAAACCACTGGCAGCTAAGAGATGACCAGCCTCAACTGACAGCGCCCATTTACGAACATAACCACAAAAATCCTCAAAGCGGCTTACTTTTTGAGGTTCTAAAAATCTTGATATGTAATGCCTTGATCACATGTACCGAGTAAAAGGGCGGGACAGTAAAATGTTGCTCGGCCGAGACAGTGATGTAAGCGAGTTGTAGAGATAAGCGCCCGGACGAGCACTCGGCGCTATGTTTATACGTATCGAGTATTCGGCCGAGAGCACTGTCTCGCCCGTTTGCTCGGTACGTGAGATCAAGGCATTCGGTTTAGTTGTAAATCAGCATCAGGCTACGGAGTTGTCTGCATTTTAAAGAACTGGACCTATTTGAAGAATCTACATTACGCGTACTATCAAAGACACTTCCGCCTGACTACCGCTAAGTTTATTTTTGCTTGCTCTCGAAACGAAAACTTCAAAGGTTTGGTTTGGCGACACGACGCAGGATTCAAGCGAATTGTTTTTTTAAGTGATCATTGGTGATATTCTCTAAGAAAACGCAGCGCTGCTGCAACGACGAACATCCAAATAGGATACATTGAATTAACAATCCAATGTTTAGGTAAATTAGGTTGACAATCCAATGGTTGTCGTAGCGGCAGCGCTGCGTTTTCTTAGAGAATAGCACCATAGCCAGAAATGACCGCGATCGTACCTATGTGTGCCACACAAACATGTTGTCTTCCTTTCCTTTTTCCCTCTGACAAAACCAAAACAAAAATAAAATCGGGTCAAGGTTTTAGCAGGCTTACTTAATACTCCATTTGTTTAGGTATTTAACTAAATGTAAACAATCTTCACATTTATATAAAAAAGTTTAAAAAAATTATATAAAAATGTTTACAATTAGTTATTTACCTAAACTGATGTTCGGCGCGCACTGTTCCCGCGCGCCTCAAGGAGTTGTCAGCAAACTGTAGGGGCCTTGGAAAAGTGCGAAATGCATACCAGGGTCCTAGAACCAAGGCAACGCAGGAACGGGGTGTGTTTTTAGTAAGTAAAAGTCTGACTCTATCTCCCGCCCCGCCTATGGGCGGGATTTGTCATTGGATAATTTTACCCACCATAAAAAAACCCTAAATTGATGTTAGGTAATTAACTAATTTAAATAATCTTTGTATGTCTTCTATACGATTTAAAAAAAAATAAAAAGACGATGAAGATTTTACGATTAATTAAGTACCCAAACAGATGGAGTATACTTACTAAGCCCCCGTTTAACGGAGTCAATAAAGTGTTTTTTCTTCGTATGTCGCGGACTGCAAGGCGCGCCGCTGTCCGCGTTTACTATTTCTTCTAAAACTTTCTGTTGACAATAATACATACTGTTATTATTTGCTTATTTTTTTTATAAATTTGCACTTGACTGCAATCCTACCTGATGGTAAGCTGTGATGCAATCGTTGATGGTAAAGCGCACTAGTTTATTAAGAGCCTATTCTCTCTAGCCTTGAAGACGCCTAAATTATAATTAGACGGGAAAACCGCAGCAGGCAAATTGTTCCAGTCCCTCGACGTACGCGGTATAAACGACGAGGCAAAACGCTTAGTCCGGACCATGGAAGTTTCAACAACGTAAGGGTGGATATTCGCCGTACGCCGGGTTGTTCGACGGGTTGTTATCAACTCATAACATCATCTTCCCTCGTAGAATATGCTAATGTCATTTGGGACCGATATTTTAAGAAAGACATCACTCTAGTCTCTACGGCTGGGCAGCGTTCGGGAAGCTGCACGGTATCTTCTCATCCAACATACCACAGTGTCTCAAGACGAAAGCGTTGCCAGTGATGACATATGGCTCTGAAACGTGGTCGCTTACAATGAGCCTCATGAGACGGCTTGAAAGTCACCCAAAGGGCAATGGAAAGTGCTATACTCGGAGTTTCCTTGCGTGATCGAATCAGGAATGAAGATATCCGCAAAAGAACCAAGGTTGCCGACATAGCACGAAGAATCGCCAAACTCAAGTGGCAATGGACAGGGCACATTGCTCGCAGAACAGATGGACATTGAGGCCGAAAGGTTCTGGAGTGGCGCCCGCGTACCGGAAGACGCAGCTTTGGAAGGCCTCCTACAAGGTGGACCGCTGACCTGGTAATGGTTGCGGAAATCCGATGGATGCGAGACGCACAGGACCGTTCTTTATGGCGACATTAGGGGGAGGTCTATATCCAACAGTGGACGTCTTTGGGCTGAAATGATGATGATGATCACTCTACTCGAGTTTTAGATAAGGGCAACAAAAATGGCCAATCTATGTTACTAAGAGTGCCTAATAGAACTTAACCTTATCACACTGGAACAATGTTGAACAAGGTAGGCTTATTGAGACTTATAAAATAGAATAGCATCAGCCTTATAATGTTCCTCTCCTCTCTAGGAGAGGGAATGGACCGTAATCCACTACGCGGGCCCAGTGCGGGTTGGTGGATGTCACATGTCTTCGAATTTTTAGTTCTAGGACATGCCGGTTTCCTCACGATGTTTTCCTTCACCGTTTTGAGAGCAGTGGTGAAGAAATAAATTACACAAAGTAATGCGCTTGGCTGGGTTTGAACCCGCGACCTACAACTTGTAAGTCGGAGCCTTTACCACTTAGCCACCACTGCTTCCTACTTATAAAATACTCACAGAATACTACAATGTGCCCAGCCTTCGAAACTTTAGTAGTGTTTTGAATCCACAATAATAACATGCAAAAATAAACCTTATAACCATACTTACAGGGTTCAAAACCAATAACATGATTTGTAACGGCCACATGGCCACTCTCGATTTCTTGTTATCCGAGAAACTGTCTTGTAAAATATCGAATAATGTGTCACAACACTTGCTAAGTTCATCGTTAGGCCGACATTGGACTTCTGCAAATTCCTGAAAAAGAAAAAAAAACGTTATTGTTTATTGAAATATTATAAATCAAGCCACACTACCCCCTTCCCTCCCCTACTCCTACCCTCAAATATGTTCTCTCTCTATCACTCAAAGGTTTGCTGGGAGAAAACTCATTGCTGAGTTAAGCTCGCCTTTGTATATGAAATGTCTGTATCTCTATATGTTATGTTATATTTTTGTGTACAATAAAGAATTAAGATAAGACACATTTCTTTATTGGCCATGTCATCAACCTGAAATCGCGAATAAATCTGCCAAGTTCAGTACATTTTGACCAGTTAGGCGAACATAAATGTACTAAACTTGGCAGATTTATTTCGGTGCCACTGTAAAAGCTGTTTGTTATCATGACTACAATCACGTGTTTAAGGTTCGTTCACTAATTACCAGTTACTCTATATAATAATAATCTTTTATTATTAGGCAACTAAGGCCCATAAATAAAATATACAAAATGATCTTACAATTTATTAAACTAAAAAAATATATATTTAAACTAAATTTACCTGGGGGTATGTATCCATCCAATTCCATATAGCTTTCTCTAGTGACGAAACTAAAACTATGTGCGCCGACTTCCTCAATAATTTAAACTTTTGTATTGATTCTGAAACAAACACGGTTTTATTAATGGCTACAAAATACATTGTTACATAGGGTGAAACTTATTGACCCTTAAAGGTTATTAGAGCCATCCGGACCTCACCCCGCACCGCCTCGTCACACAGCGTCCACTCGTTGTCGGGTGGCTCTAATGAAATGTGACCTTTAAACGCCCGCATCGGATAGGTCCAACGAGTGTACTGTTCGCCAGGGGCGTGTTAGCAACTGGGTACTGCATCTCGTTCAGCTCTTAATCCCCATAGGTGACAGAAGAGCTGACAAGATGGAGTATTTGGTCGTGGATGTGCGACCTTGGCGGAATAAACCCGAGTGTTTGTACACTCGGAAAGCACGTGGCCCCGGTTATCATTCTTAAATCTTTGAGAGTTGATACAGGTAGTCAGACGCCACAAAGTCTAACCATCAGTCTACCCAAGGAATATCGTGTTGCCCAATTTCTTTTTTTAATTGGTTTAAAATAGTGCTTGACTCCGCAAGAGAAGCAGGGTTTCCGACATAGCACGTAGAATCGCCAAACTTAAGTGGCAATGGGCTGGGCACATTGCACGCAGAACAGATGGCCGTTGAGGCTGAAAGGTTCTGGAGTGGCGGCCGCGTACCGGAAGAAGCAGCGTTGGAAGGCCTCCCACAAGGTGGACCGAGACACCTGGTCAGGGTCGCTGGTGTCCGATGGATGCGAGACGCACAGGACCGGCCATTATGGCGACGCTTGGGGGAGGCCTATGTCCAACAGTGGACGTCTTTTGGCTGAAATGATGATTTTGATGATGATGAGTGCTTGACTTCAATCCCACTTGATGGTATGCAGTTAAGCAATCGTTGATGGTGAGGCGCACTAGTTTATTAACAGGCTATTCACTCTAGCCTTGAAGTAACGGGGTTGTGGAGGTGACAGCCGCTAAAAACTGATGATGCTACAGCCGATAGGAGGCGATAATAAGGTTTACATTACAATGACATCAATTGACTCGCCTGTTGGTCTAGTGATTAATAACCTAAAATGTTTGTGCGATGAGCACGATGGGTGTAATTTATATAATTATAATATGTTTGTATTTAGAAATATATAAGTATTTTTATCAGTTGTCTAGTACTCATAACACAAGCTCTGCTTAGCTTGGAACTAGACGGCGTTGTATGACATGGTATGAATATTAAAAAAAAATAGTTAATTAATTACCTGTTAACAGCCGTATAAGCCTTAAAATATCGACGTTGATGTGTTGAATTAACTCTATGTCTGTATAATCGGGGTTTTCTTCTGAGCTAGATGAAAGTTCCTGAAAACATACAATATATTAGTCTCTTAACATAATATCATTGATATAATATAAAGGAAGACACGTTACGCGCTAACATTACAATTAGAAAACCTGGACTCGAAACTCACACATCTACACTACCTGTATCACTAATAGACAAGGACAGAGATAAGAGCCATTGCTGTCGTCCGAAGGAAATAGCATTAGCCGCCGAATGTGTGTGATCGTCGCAACCGATGTGAAATAGTGCCAATTGGCACAATTTCAGCGGTCCATGCGCTAGAGGTGAGTCACCTATCTCCCGCTATTTTGATTTAATCTAAGGAGGCAACGGCGAATCAAGAGGGGGTTCTCTTTTTCTCATAAACGTTTTTGGCTTGGATACTAAGTCCTTTGAGCCACGTATTCGTTGAATACATATACTTTGTTTACCATCAGAATACGGATATAAGGCATACTAATGTTTTTATGATAATCGGCAACAAAAATTTACTTTCAGCTTTTTTGATCTAAAGAGGCATTCCAGAGTTTTATGGTAGAGACAGCGGAAAAATTACGTAACAGTAGATAAGTCGGTCTCTCCATACAAACTTCCAACCCCCAGTTGGAATAGAATAGGGGTGGTATTTCGTAAAATCCGTTCTACACCCTATAAGGAACCTAACTGCCAAATTTTAAGTTTGTAGGTTTTTTTTTTTAATTTATGATAAGTAAAATCATCAAATAACAAATCGCGCCCTTGGGTGGGGCGGAAGATTGTGTCCAACGCCAGGTTCACTGGTGGTCGCCGGAGACCGCGGCACTGCGCGACGAGTGCATTGCCGCGACGCCGGTATACCAGACACCGCAGGCGCTGCATCCGTCCGCCGGATGCGGAGGCCATAGAGGCGGAGCTGTATGAAGGATACAGAGCGGCAAAGCGCACCCTCCGAGCGGAGATAAAGCGGGCCAAGTTTGTAGGTATTATAGTTCCTGAGATTTCGCTTTTATATAATATAGAAGATTACCTGTAATCTCGCACTGATCCTGTTGAACACCGCATTGAAGAAGTTCAAACTGAGAGCGAATAACACTTTGCTGGCCAACTGCCTCAGTAACGTGTTGTTTAGAGTGCTTTCATTGCGCATATCCGTATAGTAGTAGATTGAGACTGTGGAAAAGAGAATGAATTAGAAGAATTCATATATATTTATCTTGTAAATCATATACAACATTAATTATAGTATATGCGAAACCTGCATATAGTTTGTTCAGAATCAATAACTGATTCGATTGCATCATTTTTACACCATGTTATATTTTTTCCCAAATGTATTTAAAAAGATCACAAGTTAGATACCATAATACACCCAAGTACAACACAGGTCACGGCAGGTCATAGCGATCATTAGGCGCCACGGTACAGCTGGGTGCGGGAGCAAACCCACCCCTAAGTCACCCGGATGGCCTAATAACCATTATGTTTGTGTGGACAACCAGGTAACATAACAAGCTTATAACTATGTGACTTTTCATGATAAAGTTATGAAATGTTGTACATAGATTCTTTGCATAAAAATACTAGACCCGTGTTTCGGGTTTCGCATATACTAAAAATAAGATTGTATAGTGTGGATGTTCTATTACGAACGCGAACTTGAAGCGATGCGGCACGAACGGGATAAACACATGTTACACTTTAAAAATCTCAAATACTCACCAATAAACTGACAGACTTCCCTCAGCAGTATCTTCACATTCATAGCCTCATCATACTTGGCCGTATCCTTAGGCTGGGAGCTGAGACATATCTCCAACGTGTCCAGCACTATGACCAGACTGTCGTGGTAGCCTTTCTCTAGCTCTGTCTGTGGTCGGTTCGCACCTATTGATATTGTGGGCTGGTACTGTGGATAGTAATACTGTTTGAGCGATTAATGTGAGCTGTCTGCCAAAATAATATTTGTTAGGGTTTACACTTAGACTTCAAAATAAAACGAAGGACTGTAAAAACTGTATGACAAAAAATTTATAATTATGTTACCGGCAATCTGTATAGTTCGATATTGTGTGTATTTTTTTTTTATATTGTTTTGTACCTTTTACATTATGGTTTGTTTATTCATTAATCTTAAGTATATAGTATTTTGATCCTTGGTAGGAGATCAACGTCTCAGCGGCAGCGACGGCTGGCGCTGAAAATCAGCGCTGTGGCTCTGTCTTGCAGACGAGCTCCATCGTTTTGCTGAGCGCTGGCCTTTTTGCGCGGTTGTGACTAGGAGTGGGTCGTTGTCGAATTTTTGACCGACGAAACTTAACTGTACCTCTACCATGAGTTTTAAGCAATAGTATTCGTCGCTACTCGATATCGACGCCGTAAATATTTTGTATGGCAAATTTTGCAGCGCCTCTAGCGGTCACTTGCAGAACCAAAATTTGCCATACAAAATATTTACGGCGTCGATATCGAGTAGCGACGAATACTATTGCTTAAAACTCATGGTAGAGGTACTGGTCTGGCGATGACCGAAACGGTTATTAAAAACGGTCCTCGTCGCGACTGGTTTGAAGACGAGACTATCGTTGAGTAAAGTAGTTGCAGAAAACGTAATTAAATGTCGTCGTCGTTCTTCGTCATTATCGCAACTAGTTTGAGGACGGTTTAGAAATAAAATTTGTGCTGTATTTCATAGGCATAAAGTTTATTTTTCATTGCAATAACTGGTTTAAAAACGACGACGTGACCAGTGTGATAGTTGAATTAATGCATTCTCAACCTTATTTTTTTTAAGCGGTAAGATAACAATTCGCATAAAGTAACTCGAAGACTGGTTTGTGCAAAGAAGACTGTTTGGTTGCAGGACGGAATGACGTTTTCACCGTCGCGTCGCAGAATGTTTTTGAAACGATAACGACGACGCGACGAGTGTGATAGTTCTATCAATGGATTCTCGAACTTATTTCTTTAGAATTAAGATAACAATTCGCGTCATTCGAAGACTGGTTTGTGCAACGAAGACTGTTTGGTCACAGGATAGAAAACGGTCGTTTCGGAACAACCGTTTTTGTCGTTGGAAACTGTTCGTTATTGAAACGCCCACCGCTAGTTGTGACGCATTTCTTATTATATACTATTTATTATGTGGAGTTGTTATTGTATTTGTTTTATGTTTAATGTATGCACCATGTTTTTTGTGAATAAACTCTTTTTCTTTCTTTTCTATATTCTAAACAATACCTAGACAATGTAAAGAATACTTGAAACGTGTTAGTGATGTATGAAATATTATTTATTTTATACTTTGCCTCGGTATTCTACACAATACCAAATGCGCAGCCGGTAATGTGTGTAAAAGACGAGAGCAGGAAATAGTTTAAGACGTAATTTTAGGTTTAAATTTTTACACACCGACATGGACAAGTTAGGTTACGTAAAACTAGAACTAAAAGCTTCACTTAAAACCTCGCAGACAGAAATAAGACCTGAGTATTTACAAATTACATTATGTTACTTATAGCTAAAGATGGCGCTATAAGCTAGACGGATTCCTCCAGAACTGGCAAGAAGAAGCACGGGCCCGCGAGAAATGGAAAGCGTGGAGGGAGGCCTTTGCCCAGGAGTTGGACAGAACAGGCTAATAAATTAATAATAGCTGGAAGAATTTTTAATTTCACTTTATTAATATTATATATTATGTGCTCAAATGTCTGTCCGGGGGATATAAAATAAGCGCCGACGCTGCGTTAAGCGGAAGCCCGCACGGTCCCATACAAAAGTGTACCGTTGCTGGCAGCTGCGCCCCGCGCGTTTTGCTACGTAATAATACATTAAAGTTCTCCATCGACACGACTACATGCACACCGTTAAAGTTGAACTAGCGCCAATGCGCAGGTTTCCGCTACGAGGACATCTGGACACGACACACGTGCTTAGTCAGGCGACGGGTGCCTCTTTAACGCAGCGTTAATCCTAAGGTTCCTATTTCCAGGTGGTTATAAAAAAAATAACCACGAAAGCTAATGCGGGAGCTCCTCTACGCTCCACTCCCACCCTAGCTTTAGTTAACAATGTTGTCACATTCTGTCGACCCCTCCCCTCCCCTTAACATTTCACGTAATTTATGAATTGTCCTTAATGTTTTTTTTTTTTTGAGTTGGGAAATCATTGAATGACTTGGCCCGCTCTAGGGTGGAGCGAGACGGCGAGTCAGACTTTTACTGACTAAAATCAAACTGTCTTCAGTTGCCCTTTGCGTTCTAGAATCACGGTTACCCTTTCAGAAATAACTTCTGGCCCTATCGGGCTTCAGGCCTATTGCGCCCTAGCATTTCTTTGATGGGAGCGTGGAACACTACGTTGACGACTTGGGCTCGTTCCTTACTGGACGGCCAGACGACGAGCTACCCATTACTCGTCATCCACAATCCCGTAAGTATAATATTGTAAAAACTTACCAGTTCATTAACTCTCTGAAGTATCTTAGTGAGGCCGGCGATGACTAATGAAAAGCGGTGTCTGCTGATCTGCACGAGGCATGCTTTGCATTGTTCCTCGTTGATACGGGAGTGCAGGTTCTGAGCGCCTGTCTTGTAGGGTAGCTGGAGACGAAGGAAATTTTATTTTGTTAAAAAGTCAAAAAGTATTTGGTACAATCATTGATATATTAGAAGGGAAGTTACGTTACGCGCTAACATGGCAATCAGAACACCTGGACGAGAAACTCACACTCACTGATAGACAAGGACAGAGATAAGAGCCGGTGCTATCGTGCGAGAAAATAGCGTTAGCCGCCAAATGTGTGCGATCGTCGCGACTGATGTGAAATCGTGATAATTGTCACAATTTCAGCGGTCGACGCGCTAGAGGCGAGTCGCCTATCTTTCGCTGTTTTGATTTAATCTAAGTTTTTTTTTTTGTGGTAGGCAAAATCATCCAATGACAAATCCCGCCCTTGGGCGGAGCGGGAAGTAGTGTCAGACTCTTACTGACTAAAAACCTACCCCGTTCCTTCGTTGCCTATCGTGCCGGGGCCGGGTATTCCTTTCGGAAACTGACCCATGACCCCAGCAGATTTAATATCTATAATATAAGGCTACAATACGCGGCATATAAGAAGATAAATCTGTTAATAAGAGACCTAAAAATCCCGTTCAACAAAATAGTAACAAAATTTTGGGTCTCAATCGAAATGAGGCGCAGCAAGAGGCTGCGTGTATCCATAGTAACAACGGCCATTTTGGTTCATCTTATTTGCCGTGTACTATAACAGTTTTTCGGGTCTCGTCGCAGCTAGAGGCTGCGCATAACAGTAGCACAGGGTCCAACTTATTTGCCGCAGGTACTTACTACAACTCCTTCACACTACCCAGAAGAGGAAGCTTTGACGATATGCCACTCCGAAAAAAAAACCTTTGTATCCTCATGAAAATCACTCTGTATAATACTCCTAATAAAAATCCACACTGTTTAGGGGCTGTCCATTAATCACGTGATGTTTTTTTGGACATTTTTTAACACCCCCCCCCCCCCACCTCGTATATCACGTGTATTTTTTAGTACCTACAAAGAGTCTTATTTTTTTTTTAATATTTATAAAATACAGGTGTAAGTATCATCTAATTTTATTAAAGACTACAATAATAATGTTTAGAGGGAGACAGAAATGTTGCAGGTTGTTTTTGACTGACATAAAAATAATGAAAGAAATGCGAAAAACTCGAAATCGTGAAATCAAGGTCACACTACAAGCTGCTTTCGATTTTGTACGCATTTGACGAAAAAATAAATACACGTAACGCCGCTTTTCGGTTCAGTATCGTGCGTTTGCCGAAAAAATAAATACACGTGATATATTACTACACCCCTCTCCCCCCCTTGTGATATTTTGTGATTTTTTATGGACCGCCCCCTCCCTTTCGATCCTCACGTGATTAATGGACCGCCCCTTATCTGCTGTATATGGACATATTGTAATTACCCCTGAGGGGGTTGTTCCAAGGTAGATAAATGATAACAATAATGCTAGAACTACACAGCGTACCACAACACACGTTTGCCACATACGCCGATTTGGGCGCGTCGGTCTCCATACATTTTATACACCGTTAAATTTTAGTCCTTTTAATCGCGCGGAGAGTCAATTAGGTACATGAAACACTATCGATTTATAAGGAGAAAATAAAAAAATTAAGTACGTTTTTTTAAACTCGAATTAATTTACGCATGTTCGAAATTAATTTCTTTAAGTAAACGAGTCAATGACCTTGTAGGTAGTTGTGTTCATTGGCCTCGCTCAGCTGACATTTATTTAAAGAAATTAATTTCATACATGCGTAAATTAATTCGAGTTTAAAAAAAAAGTACTTCATTTTTTAATTTTCTCTTTACAAATCGATAGTCTTTCATGTACCGAATCAACCCTCCGCGGGATTTAAACGACCAAAATTTAACTGTGTATAGAAACAAGAGTTGTGAGCTACATTTAATACACGCCACGCGACATCGTTCTACGTACAAATCAGGCGTGTTACACGTGTGCGTCGGTCTAATGTCGTTCTAGCTTAAATGATATTTATTTTGCAATTATAGGTTTTAAAAAACACTTTTACATGTCAATTTTTTTTCATTAGTTATAATTAAATTCTTCAGTTATTTGCATTTTGGAGGTCAGTGCCAAGTTGTGATTAGTGGCCTTATATTGAGTAAAATGTGATTAGTGGCCTTAACTCATATTTATTTATTGACTCAAAGTATTAAAATGACTATTTCATGAAGTAGCCATTCAATCAACAAACCGTCTAGTTTAACTGTACCATATTTATATTGTACCATATTGATACAGTACAGTCATTTATACCATACCATAATTATACTGTGCCACATATTTATTTACAGAATTATAATCTCATAAATAATTTTATGGATAAATGTATTAACCACGCCAACCCTATCTTAATTATCATACACCTTGATATTACCCGCAAAATGTAAGAAACTTAAGAAAATTTGAGTTTTGCGAGCTACCTTGGCAATTTCATATTAACCCTTTTGTGAGCATTGGCAAAATAATTGCCAAACCGCTTTTTAAAAGTTGCGCCAAAATGTATGAAGTATTAAAAGTTTACGAACGGGCATTGGCAAAGATATTGCCGTAGCCCAAAAAAGGGTGGGGGCTAAGCAAGGGTGGAAAGTCTATAAATATTATTTTGCAATATTTAGAATAAATAAAACCAAAATTGGAGGTGTAAATAGTATTGCTCGCGAAAGGGTTAAATAATTTATTTCCAGTTATACAATGCTCTGCCCTGGATGTCACTGGCATGAAGGGGGATTGTTTGTCTTAGTATGGTCATGTGTAGTCATAAAATTTAAAAAAGATGTAGAAATCTGCCTATGCTTTCGGAACCATTTTTTTTATAAATTATATGTATTAATTTTCTAAGTTATCTAAATCAATATGCTAAGTAAAATACTTATTTGATTATTCTAAAGTAAATATTAAATACAAGGTTTATTTAATTATTATTCTATAAATAGAATAAACAATTTGGCCCCACCTATTCAATAATATAAACCAAGTTTTGTAACAAAATACTGGCTACATAACACAATAGATATAATTAGACAGCGAAGTAGGTATTCAATCATTTAAGTAGATTTTTTTTCATATAAATCGGATTCGTAATGCCGGGGCTACGATCAATATCTTACGATAATATTATCATATAAAACTAAATATCAACATGAAATGCTATATACGACGCATAAGAAAATTAGAAATGTTAACAGAAATCGTTTTTAGCCTTTCCTAACATGAGTTATGCGGATAAAGCTGGAGCAAAAAATCTTTTTTGTTTACATCTCCGCAAAACTCCTAATATGGGTGGGTCTTAAAAAATTAATTAAATACATAATTTGAGATGTACCTGTTCTTCGAAGCGGGCAATTAACGAATTGGCCCATTCTCCAGGCTTCTGCGTCCCCATTTTGTAAATTTAGGATGTATAATTTGTATAAATAAATTAAAAACAACAACTTATTTCTTGCACTTCCATTCCAGATCTTAGGTTTATAAAAACTACCAAAATGATACCAGCTTCCTTTTCCTAAGTACTAATAATCTTGTAGAAGTTTTATTTCACTTCATTCAATATAATTTTTGGAAAACTTTCCGTAGCACCATGATATGTTCAACACATACTGATTACAAAATAACGTCCATTTTACTAATAATTCAAAGTATCGGTTTCAATATATAGAAATTCCAAAAAAATCTACCAATCTGATTTTAATTTTTGCAATTGGAACACTAAACTCCTGTCAAATGAAAATCGATAATCTTTGGCATGCGTTTCATTAATTTCTACGCCGAAATATTATCGATTTTTGATACATAAAAATCTTTGTATAGTCCTACTGATTGGTGCGCATGCGCGGGCTCTGGCTAGGTAATATTGACCTAATCTATTGATTATACTTTACTTTTTTAGTCTAAAAATTTAGCCCAGAATTTGCTACTGGCTCAGAAAGAAATATACTATACTAGGTTTTTCCAGGGGCTTCGCCCGCGTGAAATTCGATTTCTCTTTACAAACTGCCCCCATTTTACCTTACTTAAGGGTGGAGTTTCGTAAAATCCGTTCTTAGCGGATGTCTACAACCCTTACGGAACCTACCTGCCAAATTTTAAGTTTGTAGGTGTTATAGTTTCTGAGATTTCGTGATTAATCGTAATTTCATGAGTGGTATTTTGCTTATATTGATATGGATTATACACCGTTAAATTTTAGTCGTTTTAATCCAGCGGAGGGTCGATTCGGTACATGAAACACTATCGATTTGTAAGATGAAAATAAGATGTAAGATAAAAATGAAAAATAAAGTACTTTTTTTAAACTCGAATTATGTATGGAATTGATTTATTTAAGTAAACGTCAGCTGACCGAGGCCAATGAACTGTAGGTAGTTAGTACGCAACGACCGACAACTCCCTGCAAGGTTATTGACTCGTTTACCGAAAGAAATTAATTTCGCACATGCGTATATTAATTCGAGTTTTAGAAAAAAAGTACTTTATTTTTTAATTTTATCTTTACAAATAAAATTCCACGGGATTAAAACGACCAAAATTTAACGGTGTATATAGATATAAAAGCGACATACCACTCGCTGATGATGGTTATCTATACAGAAGGTTGGGCTCACCCACGCAAATGACTTGACTTCAGTTCGTTTTTCCTTGTAGGAAAGATAATTAATTGCTCAATCACTAAAAAATTAAGTTAAAAATATAATTATATTTTATCTACAACTAGACTACCTACTCTACGGACCTAGTTCTATAATCTATGCTACCTACCAACCTACCCTTCACTACCTGCCCACCTATCCAACCTCCTAGCTACCTACACACTTCCCCTTCTCTATCCACCTACCTAAATATTTTTTTAAAGCTTTTAATCTTCTCTTTAAGGTAGTGAACGAAACAAAAAGTAATTATTAAAATCGGTCTGAGTTTTTGTAAAACTTACGAGCAACAATTGATTTATTATATTAATAGATTATAGTGTTAAAAAAATCATTTTTTAAACATGATTCCGAAATTTTTACTTGATTTTCGTTGAAGATACGGTACGGATTTAAATGTCATAAGCTGCTTAATTTCATTTATCAACGTTTTGATGACATAACTTGGATTATTAATAAAAATAAATCAATTCGACGGCTTCGGGCACATAAGACGGTAATCGTAAAAATTAGCGATTACCGACTTATTGCCCGGTGTCGAATTGAAACTTGGATCAGATATTTCCGCCAGATTATTCTTATATGAGTATTTCTTAGATAAGTCTACCTTTGTACAGTGCTTTTATTATGCATAAAGTTTTGATAAATAATTCAATACTTAGTAGACCTTTCTTTCCATGCAAAAGTATGTAAACACACACATTCAATAAAAAAATAAAAAAAGAGAACGTTGCCCTACACTAGGAATTACTCTTATATCGTGGGTGTGTCCACAAACATGTAAACTCACATACACAAGACACCTAGACCAGGAACAATTTATTTGTTCAATATCGTTGGTCTTTTTCTTACAAGTGAGGGAGGGAGAAACAAAAGTTAAGGTGGCGGAGATGTTTTATTTATGTAGATACTTATGATGACTATTCTAAGTCTTTGTTTCCCATGGTTTCACCTTCATCTTAGATTACTGCTCCGTTTCCGTAAGTCGTAGCGTGATATTATAACGCCTGAACCAAGCTATCATACACACAAAGTTTTTTTCAATACAAACAAACGAGAAAATTCTCTTCATTGATATATTACATAGTACAGACGATAACATGAAAAATATGGTTTTGGTAGTTTAGTTCAATCTTAACGTAATCTTAATGCCTCAAACCTGTTGATAGACAATGCACTATATTTTTATCCTCTTAATTTTATTCTGTTTCGATTTTTTGAGAAACTCCTAGCTGTTAGGATTTTATACCCTCTTCTTATGAAGCACAAAATGTGCCTTTAGTCACTTAAACTCCGTTAATATAACGGATTGATTGACTTTCCATTTATTAAAATCAGTATGTTAAAACATTTCAGTAATCTGTGTGTTAAAATCAGTATGTTAAAATCAAAACACTTCCTTTTCCGTGGTCGGGTAAAATTATAATTAAAATATTTCTTAAACTTAGCAACACTGTGTTTATCTGTCAGGCTTTCTTCCGTCAATTTTGTGTGACAGATGCAATTTTGACAATCATCTCCTTTATTTTCCTGTGTGTCAAATAAGTTTCTTGTCGCTCAATTAAATTGTTGATTACAACAAGGAAAGTAAAATATTATCTATTTATATACCAATAGCGGGCAGCTGCGAGTTTATTTTACAAAATGATGGTGAGTTTTACCGTATTAACTACAATAATTAACCGTAAACCAATTATTTTTCCTACTTTGCCGGGGGGCGTCTCCAACAACAAGAATTCACGTATTATTCGTTAATATCGCCAGATATCTAAAAGTAATGACTCATTTTCGGGGAGATAATGAGCAATTCGTGCATTTCTTTGTAAGAATTCTTTATTTTCGCATCGTTTTACGATAATTACTTTAATGACGTGGATCTATGAATTTTGTTATTTTTTTCGCGTGATAGCACAGACGACCTTGTTTTTATTGATGTTTTTTATGAGTGTGTTAACTTCAATTTTCACGTTTGTAAGTTCTCATAATTGTGTGAAGGATACATTGGTTTTGGACATGTTGTGATGGTACCTACATGTTTGTGTTGTATTCTTATTGGAAAAGCCCTAAATAGTGTGGGTAAGCACATAAAAAATCAGCAATATGTAATTTAAGGCTGAGATCATGAATAAGGCATTAGGTCATTTTCGTTGGACCCTTTGGTACACAGACACTGCTGCCCATCCTTTTGCAACATACCCCTTGACCCCATAACTTGACATTTACATCCAAATAGTTGCACTATTCCTCTGATCCTATCTATCAATCATCATAGCCTTTCATAGTCCCGTTAGGACTATTGCAAGTTGCACCATAACACCTATTCATCAAGCCAGATGTCGTTCCACATTACACCATATTCTGTTTCCTTATCATAATGAAGACATGGACAATCTGCATGGTTCTCATGTGATATAAGCACAAGTGCCAAATACAGTAGACTTCGGTACCAGCTTTTTTATGTATATTATGGTTAAAGTTAACCATATTATATGTAAAAAAGTTTAAGTAAGCTGGTATGAGGTGTACCGTATTTGGTGACCCTTTAGCTTGTTTTGGAATAGAAACACCGGCCTCATCAAGTTTCATGAAAAACTGGTGAACTGTTAAAGTGTTCTGTAAAATCTATTTAAAAAAAATATATTTTATCATACTAGTCTATATACCTAGATGATCCACCATCCCTTACTAGGCCCACTGCCCACCAACCTACGTTGGGCCTGTGTGCTGGATAATGGCCCATTCCTCTCCTAGAATAGAGGTTGATACCGAATAAAAAAATACAAAAACATTATTGAAATTTCAGGACTGCGTTGAAGACACAAACCATGATCCTCTGTCAGCTCCATCAGCGCAAACTCCTGGCTCTGGAGACCCGAAACTGGATAAGAAGAAGCCTAATGAGAATGTCTGTCTAGCTGATAATAGTTTGTTGGTAAGTGTCAAAAGGTCAATCATCATCGAAATCATTTCAACTGAAAGACCACCACAGCATGTTGACGGTAGGGGGCCGTTCAAGTATTACGTAAGCAGATTTTTGGCAAATATTAACACCCCTCGCCCCTCATCAGCTTTGCTTACTCTCATCAATGTTTATGTAAACATACTTGCATTTTTGAATGTGGTCTAGTTTCGTTATTAGTTAGTTAAATTAGCAAAAGTTACAAGTTTAAAAATAAGGAATAGGCTTGAAATAGAGTAACTAAAATACAACTTTTTATTTTGGCATATTAATTCAAATTAATTGTCAGTCATCAGTCCATGACACATGAATTCATGACTCCAAGTTTTCAATGACATTGGATGTTTGCTGCTCAATGATGTGTGTATGCTTATTTTCATGTTACTATGAAAGGATGACATCATACTCTTAAAAAAAAACTAAAAATATTTAGGTACTGCTGACGTAATCATATCCAGACCTCCTTACCCCATGTCATAAAAAAAAACAAAGCAAAGACCCCCACCCCCCTGTAGTGCTTACGTAATACTTGAATGGCCCCTAGGCTTCCCTCAAGGGTTACCACAACATAGTCATCCATAATAATATTATTTATATTATTTATTTTTACAGAACAAAAAAAAATTACATACTTACATTTATAGTACTGTGACATAGAATAAATGGGAATATAATTTGGCATAACAAAGTTCTGATAGTAAAGTTCGTTTCTGCATATTTATAAATATTTTAGCTGATAAGATAACATCAGCGAAATTTATAACATATGTATGACGTGTTATTTGAAAACATTATTAGTGGCTTCTATCTATCTATTTGGATTTGGTTTTTGCACTGTGGGCTTGTGGACGACGATCAATTGGTAGCTCTCCGTACGGTAACCGTCCGGACCCCGCCCAGTGAAAGCCGTAGTGTTCTACGCGCGCCTCAAGGAGATGTCAGCAATACCATAGGGGACCAGCAGGGCCGAAGCCTACTAAGGCCATGATTAGTTGGATAGAAAAATCGGGGTCCTGGAATGATAGGCAAAGAAAGAACATAGGTGTGGGGTTAGTTATTAAAAGTTTGACACACCCTCCCGCTCCGCCCTAGAGCGCGAGATGTCGTTGAATGAATACCACCCCTAAAAAAAAGACCTTGGCGTACCATTGTATGTGGGCCGTAGCAGCCCTCTTACCAAACACTTTCGTCGTCTGCACATCCGCGCCTGCGAAGGCCGGAAATTGCCCTGTGACTCCCAATGACCAGGGTATCGGGTGTAAGGATCTGCGTTCCCTCATGTCGTCAAGTCCTTTGCTTAAATAAAAAATAATAATAATAAAATTCATTTAATTCAGATAACCTTGATCCATAATTACAGTCAAAAATACATGTCAAAAACAATTAATTACACTTAAAATTATACTAACGACATAATCACAATTTTAATAAACATTAAAATTAAATCAGAATTCAAAATTAAAATCAGTATTAAAATCAAAATCATTCACAATTACCATTACAATTTAAATTAAAATAAAATACAAATTGGCCCTTGCGGCCGAAAGGTTCTGGAGTGGCGGCCGCGAACTGGCAAATACTGACGCAGCGTTGGAAGGCCTCCCACAAGGTAAACCGATGACCTGGTTAGGTCCGCTGGAGTCCGCTGGATGCGAGACGTACAGGGCCGGCCATTGTGGCGACGCTTGGGGGAGGCCTATATCCAACAGTGGACGTCTTTTGGCTAAAATGATGATGATGATGACAAATTAGCTTAGCATTACTTCTCTGCAGGAGGTGGTCACATCCTATACCCTCTCCGTTTCCGTTACCTTACTGAGGTACGATTTACAGTAAATTTTCCGCACTTGCGGTTTAGGAAACAAAGTTCAATTACTACAAATATTATTATATATATATATATTATATATTATTATTAAAACATGTTTTTTTCCAACAGGTCGACATATCAGACGCTCTTAGCGAGAAGGAAAAAGTGAAATTCACCGTCCACACAAAAACGACACTGCCAGAGTTCCAGAAGTCTGAGTTCATAGTTGTACGGCAACATGAGGAGTTTGTGTGGCTTCATGATAGATATGAGGAGAATGAGGAGTATGCTGGGTATATTGTGAGTATTCCTTAATTACTTATTAAGGAATTCTATTTGTGTTAACAGGGCCCTCCCCATTCGTCTATCGTCAACGTGAAAGTGGTTTATGGCGCTTTGCACATGGGGCAACTATTGCTGCAGCTAGTTTACATATATTTCAATTGGACACATAGCAACTTGAGTTTCGAGTTCCGGTGATCGTCAACAGTTTTCAGTTGCTGTAATCGATGACTAAGTTAGTTCCTAATTGCCGCAACTAGCAACTGTTAAATATTATACTGGTTTTTAAATTTTCCGGTTTCCTCAATCGTCAATCGTAACGCGTCGGGCGATTTCACACCCTCCCTCCCTCTCCCTGTGCCCGGTAATAACAGTGTCGCTATGAAATTGCTCGCAGATTGACATGAATTGCGGCAACCGTAAACGTTATAGCAGCTATCAACTTTCTACAGGCAACAAGTTGATAGTTGCCTCAACTTAAGTGGCTCCATGTGCAAAGCCCCTAAAACTTTTGTTGTCATCGCAATGTTAAAAAGAAACTACGCGAAAAAAGATATAACGTGGCTTTGTTAAATGCCAACAAAGCCGCGTTATCTCTAAAATCGGTTATATCCTCGTCACATAAGTTGAACCATCATAGCGGTCGTCCTTGAATGCGCAGTAACCAATTTTCGGGTCTCAATCGAAGTGGTTGCGTGTAACCATAGCAAATGGTTCAACTTATTTGCCGCATATTATTATTTTCAACCAGATCCCACCGGCGCCTCCGAGGCCAGATTTCGACGCATCGCGCGAGAAGTTACAGCGCCTCGGTGAGGGCGAAGGCGCTCTTACACGAGAGGAATTCTTGAAGATGAAGGAAGAACTAGAAGAGTAAGCATAGTGACCGATCGAAATGCTATATATAGCCGAAACCGAAGCCGAATTTTCGGCTCTTCTTCTGGTTTCGGCCGTAATCAAAACCGAAACTAACGTGGTAATAGAAAAGATGAACAAAGATGAATATAATATATTATAATACAGATATTTGTAATGCAACTATACACGGTTAAATTTTGATAGTTTTAATCCCGTGGAGGGTCAATCCGGTACATGAAACACTATCGATTTGTAAAGATAAAATTAAAAAATAAAGTACTTTTTTGCATGTATGAAATTGATATCTTTTAGTAAACATCAGCTGATCGATTCCAATGACGTGTAGGTAGTTAGTACGCAACGACCGAGTTGTACAATAGTACAACTTAGGACTTTTTTTTTTAATATTTTTGGGTCCCACTGTTGGATCAAAATCCTCGCTCTCCTTATCTGAATCGAATCCAATATTTTTTATACCATGTTATATTTATTCCCAAAAGTTGAACATCACCGACAAAAAGTACAACACAGGTCAAGTCAGCGCACAGCTGGGTGCGGGAGCAAACCCCGCAATCGCCTAGATGGCCCGGTTACCATGTATTTGTGCGGACAGCTTATAACTTTGTGATTTTTCATGATGCAGTTATGGAATCACTTCCCTTTATTAAACAAACTATATTCAGGTTTCGCATATACTAAAAATAATGTCGTAAAATTAATCTGTTATGTCCCACTGTTGGACAAAATCCTCACTCCTCCTTATTCCAGGACTTAAATATCTCATTTTATTCTCTACAGTGAATATCTAGCAACATTCAAGAAGACGGTAGCAATGCACGAGGTCTTTCTACAGCGCTTGGCCGCGCACCCGGTGTTCAGGAACGACTCCCATCTCCGTGTCTTCCTGGAGTACGAACAGGATCTGTGCGCCAAGCCGCGAGGACGCATGGACCTTATTGGGGGACTGGTGAGTAGATTGACGGTGGGACATACATTTTGATACAAGTGTAGAAAATTTGTAATTGCGACCGAGGCGGAAATGTTATGGTGCCGAGCTGAAGTGACAAATTTGCACGTGTATTAAACGACGATTTTCAATACAAGCGTGACTCGTGGGAGTTGACGCGCGCCTAATACGAAAAATGTAATAAAACTGTGGCGGGAGCGAGCACAAGCACTGCACTCCACTAGTGCAGAAAATAGTCCATTGCTTGCCTAAAAGAGGTGGGATAAGAACGGATTTTCGAGTAAGTAGCAACAATGTTATTAATATACATCGATAAAAGAGGCAGGGTGTGATTTGCACACTCAGTAAATGAGCCCCGGAAAACGGCCGCTAGCATAAAGTGACGCAGCAGCAAGAGGGCAACATATCCTGAGGTACTTAACGATACCACGGCTATCAGGATAATCCCGGAAGTACGTCCAAGATCCCTACCAGCACCTTACTGGGTTATACATCCTTCCCGAGCATATTTGCTCTTGCGAATCTCCACTCAAACCAGCCAATAAAGGCAAGAGAGAGGTGGGAGCTCTGTTCCTCGTCAGTGTTAACTACGGCCGGCCAATAAAGGCAAGCCGGACACAAGGAGATGAAGAACTAGAATTCACTCGGGAGATCTGCGGGTCTAAAAAGTTCACATTTAGCAATTCATTTCCTTAATTCCTGTCATACTTACGATCTTTTAGCAATTCTGCTAATATTCGTAAAATTTTACGAATGTGCTGTCATTTAGACCCGCCAGTCAAAATAAAACTATCAAATAGATGAATTGCATTGCGGAATCATACCTAATATGAATATTGTTTATGTATTACAATATGAACTGCCAATTCGTCACCATTTCGCGATTTTTGACATGATCATATTATTATCCGAATGCAGCAATCTGCTAAAGTGGCCTTTTTAGCCCCCTTGGTCTGTGGGGTCGTTAATACCCATCATCATCATCATCAGCCTTTTAATGTTTCCACTGCTGGGACTCAGGCCTCCTCTCTATGAGAGGGAATGAGCCGTAATCCACCACGCGGGCCCAGTGCGGGTTGGTAGTAGATAGGCCTGATTGTATGATGCTCGGAGTTACCTTGCGTGATCGAATCAGGAATGTAGATATCCGCAGGAGAACCAAGGTTGCCGACATATCACGAAGAATCGCCAAACTAAAGTGGCAATGGGCAGAACGGTTGGTCGTTAGGGCCGAAAGGTTCTGGAGTGTTGGAAGGCCAAGGACAAGGTGGGCCAATGATCTGGTAAAGGTTACGGGAGTCCGATGGATGCGAGTCGCATAGCTCCGTTCCAATTCTATCATCGGACAACCCGGCGTACTGCGGATTGTATCTCTCTCCGATTTGTCACTTGGAAAATTCTTTACAGATGCGCTCAATGACGACAACAACGGATGAGATCTACCTCGGCGCCACAGTGCGAGATGTGAACGATTTCTTCGAGCAGGAGACCACGTTCCTGCAGGAGTACTACTCGCACCTGAAGGAGGCAGTCGCTAAAGTTGCCAGGATGACTACTAAGCATAAAGGTGAGACGATAGTATAGTACGCGGCAAAAAAAACTTTTTACAAAAAAAATACAACCGACTTCAAAAATCACCAAAAAATGCAAAATAACTTTCAATTTCGGAAGTCGGTGTTTCTATAATAGTTTGGTCTCTTCGCTATTTAACACCGACTTCCGAAATTGAAAGTTATTTTGCATTTTTTGGTGGTTTTTGAAGTCGGTTGTATTTTTTTTTGTAAAAAGTTTTTTATTTCATACTTTTTAGTAGTAGTAGCCCTCAGCCAAACTTAAATAGATAGGTACCTTCCGCCATTCGGTTCCAACATCAAATCATCATGACAATTCTAATAATACCAAACACGGCTAAGATACACTGATTTATTACAAAGTTCCGGCTCTTACCTACCTTCCGTCTTCATAATCAGGTCAGTTCTATGTACCCCTCCCCTTTTTCCTTTAGTCAGCCACCAACTACATGTATAAACAAAGCAATTTTACTTGTTACGACAGTTGTGCTAAGGTTTTTTGAAGAATTCCGTTCTATGTCTTCGTAGTTCATCATTAGATCAAAACAATATTTTTATAAGACCAACTCGAGAGTATAATCTTTCAATCAAAACAAAAATTTTCAAAATCGGTCCACAATTGACCGAGATATCGGCGAACAAACATATACAAACGACAGTTCTGCTATGATTTCTTGAAGAGTTTCGTCCTATATCTTCGAAGTTTATCATCAGATCAAATAGATATTTTTATGGGACCAATTCGGAAGTATAATCTTTCAATCAAAACAAACATTTTCGAAATCGGTCCACAATTGACCGAGATATCGGTGAACATACATAAAAAAGAAAAAAAAAATACATACAGCCGAACATACCACCTCCTCCTTTTTTCGAAGTCGGTTAAAAAGTTGAACTATTTGTTATGGTTACGCCCAACCCCCCACTTCGATTGTGACCCGAAAATAGGTTACTGCGTATTCAAGGTCGATCGTCATTATGGTTCAACTTGTGTGACGAGGATTGTAACCGATCTTCTAGGATTATAGTCTGGTGACAAACAGATAGTAGTCTTACACTCGTATTTATAAAGAAGTAATCACTCGTTGCTAAGTAATTCCTTATTAAGTCATAACTTGACGTTCGAAATCTTCATTCAAAATTTAAAAAAATCTTATATCATTACTTCTCTTATATTATTACTTAAGTAGCTGCTTTTACTCAAGCAATTAGTTTTACTTGTTTGTAAATACGGGTGTAAGTAATAGGGTCTGGTTTTTACCCTTTGGGTACGGAACCCTAAAAATAAAATAAAACATTGTGTGTCTCACGACGGCGTTAAATAGATTCAGTTCAGCATAATGCCAAAGCAGTTGCCTCTTATAAACTTTTAACTAACTCAATCAATTTTAAACCTTATATTAAATGTAATAGAATTTAAATTCCATTTATTTATTTTCTTTCACAGAGGTAGCAGATGCTCACATCAGACTATCGTCTTGCATTACACAGCTAGCCACACGGGAACAGCCTCCCACTGAGAGGTTCCTCACTAGAGCTGCTGAAACTTTCGACAAGTGCAGGGTAGGTGTCAACAAGATCTGTCTACCTCCAGCCTCTACAGAGGTAGCATCAAACTGTAGCGACATCTGTGACGCCATGTAGGAACTAAAGTTCAAAAAAATAAAATAAAATACATTTAATTCATACTAAATGTCTCTATAATGGTAAAAATAAAATCTAACGTAACAAAGGTCTTAAAAAACTATGTTAGTATTGCAGCATTCATGGTTACATTCACATTAAATTCAATAAAATAATAACAAACAAAAAAACACAAACAGAAATAACAAAAAAAGCATCATCTTACATGCAGTTGACAGTTTGACTGACCTGTTGGTCTAGTAGTTAGTGACCCTGACTGCTATGTCGAAGGTCGTGGGTTCAATTCCCAACCAGGACAAATGTTTGTTTGATGAGTACGATCATTTGTTCTGTGTCTGGGTGTAATTTATTTGTAATATGTAGGTATTTAGAAATATATAAGTATGTTTATCAGTTGTCTAGTACCCATAACACAAGCTCTACTTAGCTTGGGACTAGACGACGTAGTGTAATAGTCTGTGTGATATTATATTATTATATAGTTAAACAAGCCTCCTAGAACTGCAGACTCCGGCCTTTCTGGTATGATCTTTGGGAGTCCGTTGGCGCTCCCCCGAATCCAATGCACCAAAAATTCTACTTTTTTTCGCATTATGGCACAAAAGTCCTCGACCCTTGCATCAGCAAACATCCCTGAAGCGCTGCAGAAACGTGGGAGCCCCACCAGATCTTTAAAGTCGTTATATTGAATGAGAAGAGCAGTCAGGGCAGTTGCCCGGACTAGACACTCTCGGTGATGATGATGGAGTGTTGGAGTGTGTGTGATGTAGTTTTGAATTTATCTATCTTACTTTATCCTTACCAATTTGGTTATTAATATGTTACTTCCCGTTTTTACATAGAAAATCGAGGGTCGCATGGCTTCGGACCAGGATCTCAAGCTAGCAGACACTCTTCGCTACTACATGAGAGATGCACATGCCGCTAAAGCTGTCCTCGTGCGGAGACTGAGGTGAGTAATACAGTTAACAATACCTAATCTATTAAGAGGTCCCTAAGGTGGATTTCCAATAGGGGCCGGTCAAGTATTACGTAAGCTGATATTTATCCCCCCTCCTCCACGTCAGCAAAAATAAGCAAAGATCTAACCCTCCCCCCACATGCTTACGTAAACATTGCTCAGTGATGTGTCTGGCTACTCATTTTCATGTGATTATGGAATATCGAGATTGTTCCTTAAAAAAAAAATTGCTGATGTAATCACTATCCAGATCCCCCCATCTCTCATGGCATCAAAAATAAGCAAAGCGAAGATCTCCCCACCTCCCTGTAGTGCTTACGTAATACTTGAATGGCCCCATACAGCATACGTGATTTTTTGTCAATCTATTTTGTTTCAGATGCCTAGCCGCGTATGAAGCTGCCAATCGAAATCTTGAGAAGGCCAGAGCTAAGAACAAGGATGTGCATGCGGTAAGTAGTCTTGATGAACAACTAGGGCGCCTCGCCATCAACGATTGCATCACTGCTTACCATCAGGTGGGATCGCAGTCAAGTACTAGTTTAATCTGTCCTAGCTCAGAGGACACCGGTGTCCTCTCACATCCACGCCACTATAGGCCTTAATTCCAATGTTTAGAGTCTACTTTTGTATGAACAAGTTTGGTAGTTGTGGATCTACGTGATGTAGTAAATTTTTTATCAAAGACACAAAAGTAAGTTCTAAAACCACACAAGATTTTAGGTTATGCTGCAAAGCCCGAAGGATACGGTGGTGTATTCCGCTTGGGCGGAGCACCGCCGAAAAAATGAATAACAAAATAAGCGTTGAGAGCTGGAAAACAGTGTTATATGTTGCAAGCAACGATTTGCAAAGACTTATCTTTTTTTTAATCTGTTATATTCATATAATGTTTTTTAGCTTGGATACTAAGTCCTTTAAGCCACGTCTTCATATGAAGACAGTTACTTTGTTTACCATGTAAAACGAATAAAACACATTCTAATGGTTTGTAGTATTTGGCAGCAAAAATATCGGGTCAGCCTTCTTGGTAAGCTTCGCTGAGAAAATCTCAGCTCCATTTTACCGAGATCGCGCCTGTTTCAACGATCCCACATATTGCCCAGTTGCGCAAACACTTGAGATACAAAACTACATCAATTTCACATCACAATATCCACTAGGAATCAATTGGCGAATAATTAAAACAGCCAATGAACTTCACTCGAAGAAATCCCACCAAAACCCCCCTTTTTACATTACGTTGGCGTGTATTGGCCATAGTTGGCCCAGTCTGTACCAATCTCACAAATGTTTGACGTGTTATTCTTTCTGTGCAATATGCAGCCTATGGAAGTGCAAGAGGTAAACACTAAACACGCTTGGTTTGTGTAGAACTAAGGCTTAGTGTCCACCGACGCGTAGCTTCATAGACGCTTATTCGTTATTATACGCTTGCTGTACGCCTGCGTGAAGCTTATATAGGGTGACTGATTAGTGACCGATACTTAAACACGTGATTGTAATCATGATAACAAACAATTTTTGTTATGGGACCAAACCTGAAATCGCGAAAAAAAAGAGCAAGTTCAGTACATTTTCAACAGTTAGGCGAACATAAATCTACTGAAAAGCTGATTTTTTCCGCGATGTCAGCTTTGGTCCCATAGTAAAAGTTGTTTGTTATCATGACTACAATCACGTCTGTAAGTATCAATCACTAATTATACCAGTCACCCTATATGCAAAACTGAAAACCTCTGTCGACTAAACTTATACGATACGACGGCATGACACTGGCGTTTCGTCGACAGAGTATATAGTTTAGTACGGTCGCTTCACGCCGGCGTACATCAAGCGTATTATGACAAATACGCGTCTATGAAGCTACGCGTCCATTGACAGTAGGTCTAAAGTTTGTTGTATAGTGTGTAGTTATTGTGACGTATTTAAATGTTTGTGTTAGTCGTAGTGTTTTTTTTAGAAAATCTAACAAAAAATACATATCAAATTCCGTGCCGGAGTCTGTGTTTCCTGATGGCTACAACCCGGGAATCTCTAAGTCAAGAGTGAATAGGTTTCTTCTAAGTAAGCGCGCTCCATCTTCGACCGTATTGTCGCTTTCCATCAGGTGAGATAGCGGTCAAGCGCGAACCTATCAATAAAAAAAAAAATACATATATGTGTCACAGTAAAATATTGTAAATACCGTTAGATTATAATCTATCTCAAGAGTAAATAGAGCAGTGGTGGCCGAGTGGTAACGGCCCCAACTTACGAGTTGTAGGTCGCGGGTTCAAACCCAGCCAGGCGCAATACTTTGTGTAATTTATTTCATCACCACTGCTCTCAAAACGGTGAAGGAAAACATCGTAAAGAAACCGGCATGTCCTAGAACCAAAAATTCAAAGACATATGACATTCACCAAGCCGCACTGGGCCGGCGTGGTTAATTATGGCCCTGTTCCTTTTGAGGAGGCCTGTGTCCCAGCAGTGGGAAACATTAAAAAAAGGCTGATGATGATAATCTATCTCGCGATATTGTAAACTGTCGAAAGATTGTGAACCGCAACAGGAGGTACAAGGAGAAAGTAACTTTTTTTTACTATGGAGAGACAACTGACTGACATATCAACGTACAGCCGAAATTAAAGGACCCAGAACCATGAAATTTTGCAAAAGGATTCCTTTTATGACATAGGCAAGCACTAAGAAAGGATTTTCAGACAGGCCAGTTGGTCTAGTGGTTAGTGGCCCTGACTGCTATGCCGGAGGTCATGGGTTCGATTCCCACCCAGGACAAATGTTTGTGTGATGAACACGATCATTTGCTCTGTGTCTGGGTGTTGTTTATCTATAATATTTATGTATTTAGAAATATATAAGTATGTTTATCATCTGTCGCCTGTCTGGTACCCATAACATAAGCTCTGCTTAGCTTGGGACTAGATGGTGTTGTGTGATAGTTGTAAAATATATTATATTATATATATATATATATTATATAATTATATATATATTATATTTTCTAAAATTCACCCCCCTAATTGGCTGAAATGGGGATCCATAGTTTGTATGGAGAAACCTACTTACACGCGACCGAAGCCGCTGGCTAGAAGCTAGTATAGCTTTGTGGGTAATTATTTGAACTGTAGTATACTTTCCTAATGTAGTTTCATTTGTCGTCTGTGAATTTTATGCATGTTTGTTATTGTAAGAGGTTTGTGAATACCCAATATACATCGTTAAATTTTGGTCGTTTTAATCCCGCGGAGGGTCGATTCGGTACATGAAATACTATCGATTTATAAAGATAAAATTAAAAAACTAAGTACTTTTTTTTAAACTTGAATTATTTTACGCATGTTCGAAATTAATTTCCGTAGGTAAACGTCAGCTGAGCGAGGCCAATAAACTGTAGGTGGTTAGTATGCAACGACCGACAACTAACTACAAAGTCATTGACTCGTTTACTTAAAGAAACTAATTTCGTGTATGAGTATATTAATTCGAGTTTTTGAAAAAAATTTCTTTACAAATCGATAGTATTTCATGTACCGAATTGACCCTCCGCGGGATTAAAACGACTAAAATTTAACGGTGTATACGGCTAAATTGTGATCTTTTTAATCCCGCGGAGGGTCGATCCGTTACATGAAACACTATCGATTTGTAAAGCTGAGCGAGTCCAATGACCTGTAGGTAGTTAGTATGGAACGACCGACAACTACCTAACGGTTATTGAACTCGCTCAGCTGATGTTTACTTCAAGAAATTAATTTTGTATATCCATATATTAATTCGAGTTTCAGAAAATAAGTACTTTAGTTTTTTAATTTTACCTTTACAAATCGATAGTGTTTCATGTACTGGATCGGCCCTCCACGAGATTAAAACGATCACAATTTAGCCGTGTATATCTGAAGTATCTTAGTAATATAAGAAATACCTTAAGGGACTGGAAAATTTGATAACAGATATACATATATTGTTATGTTGTATCCTAAAGCATATACATCTTGATATTATTCGCTTCCATAATAATAGTTATTTAGTGTTTAGATGCTTTATTTATTTATAGCCCATTTAGTTTGATTGGCCTATTGGTCTAGTGGTTAGTGACTCTGATTGCTATGCTGGAAGTCATGGGTTCGATTTCCGCCCAAGACAAATGTTTGTGTGATGAGCACGATCATTTGTTCTGTGTCTGGGTGTAATTTATCTATAATGTATATGTATTTAGAAATATATAAGTATGTTTATCAGTTGTCTAGTAATCTTAGCACAAACTCTGCTTAGTTAGGGGCTAGATGGCGTTGTGTGATAGTTGTGAAATATTATTACTATTATAAAGTTAGGATGTTACAAACCGCTTTAGGTTACATTTTTATTTTTAAAGGAATTACGTTTCACTGTGCAGGAAAAACACTCTATTTAACTTTTTAGATGTATTAGCGTGAGTGTAGCTCGCGTGAGCATAAGATGAAGGATGCACAAGAAGATGGAGGCCTTTGCCTCGAATATTGCGGGCAGCGGGGCGGAGGCGGCGGCGGCGCGGGAGCGGCAGGATCTTATGCGTAAAATCTAATGGACCGGCATTTGAATACAGCAGCGCGGGTTCGGGTAAAGAGCGGTGCACTCCATACTCTTTGGTGACTGCCCGCGCCGCCGCCGCTGCCGCCCCGCTGCCCGCAAGATGGCAGACGCCTAAGACGACTGAGGCTAAGAACTCGCAAAGCGCTTTTCAACCGCACCCGCCGCGGTATCGGAAATAGCTGCTTAATTTCTAAACTCACGAGAGCGCAGTTTTGAGCGGCTGATTATCGCAAGACATGCGGTTGCAAGACGGCCCGCCGGTGCAGCGGGAGCCGCGAACAATCACGCACGCCGTGGGCGTAAAATGCTTCGTAAATTTTGCTTTAGTTTTACATAATTATATCTGAATTGTACAGTAGCTGCGGCCCCACGACCGCGCTGGCCACGGGTGAAAATCGCTTCGTGAGTTCTTAGCCTAACTGGTCGAGTAGGATGTATGTAATAGGGAGTTGAGGAGTGTTGTGTCAGCAGTCTGACGGAAATGCAGCATAAGCTGCTAAGCCAGAAGAGGTACGGTCTGGGGTCAAAAGTGCAGTTGCTCTCTACTAATGCTAAAGTGCATAATTTTTTTTTTGTGAAAGGGGGCCACGGGGCCACAACTGATTTATTTAATTCTTTAGGATCCATTGACCCTGTTCTATAAAAAATTCTAGATACTATTATCGGTGGAGTGCAACTGCACTTTTGACCCCTGACTGTACATTGGAAGGGTTTAAATAGGCGATGTAGTTACTGCAATTCACCAAACTTAAGTGGCAATGGGCAGGGCACTTTGCTCGCAGAATAGATGGCCGTTGGGACCAAAGCCACCAAAGGCAAGGTGGACTGATTATCTGGTGAGGGTTGCCGGAATCTGATAGATGTGGGACCCACAGGACCATTCATTGTGGTGCAAATTTCTTTCTTTCTTTCTTTTTAAAATTGCCGACGACTTTTTTTCACAATGTACCCGTCGAGAAATATCGTTCTTATCTTTTTGTAGGATTACTTACAGACTACTTATCCTGTAATAGATTCTAAAGCTGCCACACTAATGCCAATGTTTACTGTTACTGTACATTAATTCAACTAAATAATGATGTTATTTTTCGTTGTAGGCGGAGCAAGCTCAAGCGGATGCTTGCGCGAAATTCGAGCAGTTATCAGCGCGCGCGCGAGAAGAGCTCATCGACTTCCGTACTAGGAGAGTCGCGGCTTTCAAGAAGAGGTATGTGCTGCCTACCTTATTCCATTAGGGGCCGTGCAAGTATTACATAAGCAGCTTTGCAGCAAATATGAACATCCCTCCCCCTTCTTCAGCAAAGTATGTAAAGCTCACCCCCCTCCCCAATGTATCTACATTGTACCTACATGCATTTTTCCATGTACTCTGGTTTCGTTATTAGTTAATTAAGTGAGCAAAAATTATAAGTTTAAAAATAAGAAATGGGTTTGAAATAGAGATATTAAAAATACTACTTTTATTTTTGCATATTAATGCAAATTGTCAGTCATCAGTCCATGACACGCGGATTCCATGACTTTAAGTTTTCAATGACATTGGATGTTTGCTGCTCAGTGATGTGTGTATGCTCACTTTCGTGTGATTTTGAAAAATCATCATCGTTCTCTTAAAAAAACTAAAAAATATATAGGTACTGCTGACGTCATCACCATCCAGACCCCTCCCCCCCCCCTATTTCACATGTCATCAAAAATAAGCAAAGCAAAGGCCGCCCCACCCCCTTAAGTGCATACGTAATACTTGAATGGACCCCTATAAAATATCACGATTGTATTTCCCGAAAGTTCAATCAAATGTATGGTAATCCTTCATTTACTAATTTTATAATACTTTATGTGGACAAAACCATAGAGCTGGTGGATTAAATGTCCCACGTAGGCGATCCAACGCGATTGCGATAGATGACCTGGTCCTGGTGGTTTATTGCGTTCTATATTTTTCTGTATGTTCTATTCTTGTAAATAAATATGTTTTTTTTTCTTTCCAGTCTTCTGGACCTAGCCGAACTAGAAATCAAACACGCTCGCTCTCAACAGGAGTTATTCAGAAAATCTCTGCAAGTCCTTAAGGAATGCCAATAAATGCAATAATGTATGTTATATTATACTAAACTATACACTACTGAATATTCCATGAGATGTATTGAACTGAAGGATCGGACGGATACTGCGGGATACTGTCGGATTGGACAGATATTGTGGGATTGGACGGATATTGTGGGATACTGTCGGATTAGACAGATACTATCTGATTGGACGGATACTGTGGGATACTGACGGATATTCGGATAGTACAATCGCACGTTCACGGTATCAAGACTTGTTTTGACAGCGCCTTATATCGTAGCAGTAAGAGTGATTTTTTTTTTCAATCAATTGTTACTATGGCCATCTGATCTTCATAACTAGATAACATGATACCCCATGGCTAGAACGGAGTCAAATTTTCTAGCTTTAAAATACCTGTAACGACTGTCAAAGATTTGATTCAAATGACAGCCGGGACCATCAGCTCCATAGACACATTTTTTTTACTATTACTATGGATAGGCTCGGGTTTGGCCACTATCTCACCCGATGGTAAGCGATGATGTGGCCGACGATGGAACACACTTGCCTAGAAGTAATCTATTCACTCTTGACTTAAAGACCCCTAAGTTGTAGCTATCAGGAAACAGACGCCGATATATATCCGACAAATACGGTCCTATATAAATATCCGTCCAATCCTACAATAATATTTTTTTTTATATAATTATTATTATTATTCAAGAGTTTAGAATAAAAAGGAGATGAGTCATTATAGTTCATTTGTTTTTGAGCTCTGACGTGGGAGCACATAATTGTTGCAAATCACGAGCTTATGCCGTTGACATTAAGGTATAGATTGCAATGACATTCGCTCATGAAATGTTACTTCTGTAGTCTTATTTTACAATTACTGTTTTTGCAGACTGAAAAGTTTTCAATATAAATTTGTAGTGACGAACAATAATTCTGTAGTAAAATAATAGCGAATTTATAATTTTTAGGGGTTTGGTCGACTCAATGTCACTTTGTTTAGAAGATAAAATACAGAGATTTCTCAATAAAATATATACAACCTTATTTTTAGTATATGCGAAACCCCAAACATATTGTGTCTAGTATTTTTATTCAAAGAATCTATGCACAAAATTTTATAACTGTATCATGAAAAATCACAAAGTTATAAGCTTGTTATGTTTACCTGGTTGTCCACACAAACACATGGTCACTGAGCCATCCGGGTGGCTGAGGGGTTGTCCCGAACCCAGCTGTGCGCTGGCGCTATGACCTGCCGTGACCTGTGTTGTGCTGTGTCCGTTGTGTCCAACTTGTGACCTTTTTTAATTTAAAAGTTTTTGGGAATAAAATATAATATGGTGGAAAAAATATTGAAATCGATTCAGTTACTGATTCAACAGGTTTCGCATATACTAAAAATAAGGTTGTATATAACTAAGAATGGAACGCTGTTCATTTTCAAACGCATCACTGATGGCTTCGCAACTGGTACATTTTAGAAGTTCATTACATTTTCTTTGTAGCTCACTGCACAAACAGAAATTCTATGGTATACCACCGTTCGTGGTATCCATGGTCGTCAAACGCGAAAGCGAGATGGTACTATTCATTGTCCTGCTCGCACGTTTGACGTCTGCGACTGCTATAAGTATTGCAGTTTGCTGTAATGTTTTTTTATTGAAGTGTCTGAACCTAATCATAAGAGATTGTTTTCAAACTAATTAATAATTCACATGAGATTCCCTTAAAATAAAAAAAATGATGTACTTTTTTTTTCTAAAACTCGAATTAATATACGCATCTACGGTAGTAATTTCTTTAAGTAAACGAGTCAATGACCTTGTAGTTGTCAGTCGTTGCGTACTAACTACTTACAGTACATTGGACTCGCCCAGCTGACGTTTACTTAAATTAATTCGAGTTTAAAAACAAGTACTTTATTTTTATCTTTTTAAAAAAACGATAGTGATCAAAATTTAATGGTGTATAAAAAAATCTGCCTAGAACTAGAGTTCTAGACAGATTTTTGCTCACTGTTTCTGTAAATAAAATTGCGATGCGTTAGAAATTAAACGCAAGTCTAGTGATGCAAGTTGAATGATGCAAGTCGAGTGATGAAATTGGCTGTTCAAAATGTATTCAACCAATCACAGCAGTTAAACATTCATTACTATTTCTATTTTTGATGAAGTCTTTGCGGTTGCCGCGAAAAACACCATTGTTAACGCGCGTTTCACTATTTCTCACATATATTTGTGTTAATTCTAATTTCAGAAGAAATAATTCGAAGTATATTACTCGGCAAATAAGTTGAACTATTTGCTATGGTTACGCGCAGCCCCCACATCGATTGTGACCCGAAAACCTTGTCACACAAGTTGATTCATCATGGCGGTCAGCCTTAAATGCGCAGAAACCAATTTTCAAGATTCGATCGAAGTGGGAGGCTGCGCCTGTAACGATAGCCAATGGTTCAACTTATTTGCCGCGTACTAAACATATGTAGTTCGGTATAAAATATCTCAGTAATTAATTTATAGCATTTTATTGTTATCTATGCATTTTAGTTAGACTGTAATTATATAGACACAGTACATAAGTATATCTCATGTAATTTACTTAAAAGATTTTTATAAGTGTGCGTACACATTTACGAACTACAATACAATTGCTGTAAGATGATGCGGGTGACAGCTGTCAGATTCATAAACTGTAGCAATCTATCCTTTACTCTCATTTTAAAGATGTATATTTTCGTATTTAGATTTTGATTCGATTTGATTAAAGAATCGATATTCCTTAGGAACAATGTAGTGTAGTTATAGGTTTTTTTTTTTGGTAGGTAAAATCATCCAATGACAAATCCCGCCCTTGGGCGGAGCGGGAAGTAGTGTCAGACTCTTGCTGACTAAAAACTTACTCCGTTCCTTCGTTGCCTATCGTACCGGGGCCGGGTATTCCTTTCGGAAGCTGACCCATGACCCCAGCAGGCTTCGACCCTGCCAGCCTGCAGCTAGCAGGCTGGGCCTCTAAGGTTTGCTGACAGCTCCTTGAGGGGCGCGGGAACAGTACGCGCCGTCGACGACTTGGGCTCGGTCCGTTCGGTTACCGGACGATCGGACAGCGTGCTACCCATTGCACGCCGTCCGCAAGCCCGCGCCTACGGTGGCCGGAAATCAGGATCGGAATCTCGGCGGCGGCTGGGGCGAGCGCCCCGTTGCCTCTGCCTGATGCGGTCGGCCTCCTCCTTTGCTAGCATTACTGCTTCGCAGAAGGAGGCGACCGCCTGGTGTAGTTATGGGCTGTTTTTTTTTTGTTTTATATCTCTTCATCATCATCATTTCAGCCAAAAGACGTCCACTGTTGGACACAGGCCTCCCCCAAGCGTCGCCAATGGCCGGTCCTGTGCGTATCGCATCCATCGGACTCCAGCGACCCTGAACAGGTCATCTGTCCACCTTGTGGGAGGCCTTCCAACGCTGCGTCTTCCGGTATGCGACCGCCAAACCAGAACCTTTCGGCCCCAAAGGCCATCTGTTCTGCGTGCATTGTACCTTGCCGATTGCCACTTAAATTTGGCGATTCTACGTGCTACGTCGGCAACCCTGGAAATCTTGCGGATATCTTCATTCATATCTCTTATAACTAGCTACTTAGTAAAGGAATCTGTATTACTTTTCGCTACTTTGTAAACAAAGATTTAGTTATGATTTTATTTAGTTTTAATAAAGATAAAAGAAAATCCTTACTGGCAGAAACTTTAGGGCCAAATTCTCTAATAAAACTAATCGCGATTAATAAAACAATAAAACAAAACATAGTTTGAGCGTCTAATCGAGATCATAGCTTCATTTTGCGTTCCACCACTATGAATTGAATTTGAATTATAGTTTATAGTTTAACTCCGTTTCAATTCTTTTGTTTTTGCCCATGTTTTCGACACGGGTTTTTAAACTACATAACGCTGAGCTCAGTTTAGTTGAATTAAGTTTTTATAATGAATGATGAAATCAGCCGTTAGAAAAAAAACGATAATCGAGATTTAACTAAAATACAGCTATAATTTGGTGTAAATATTGTTTTTATAGCTGTTAGTGGCCAAGTTAATGTGTTCATAGATGTGTGCGCACCTTTTTGGAATAATTATAATAGACAATTTAAAAAAATTCGTTACTTATTCCAATTTTCACTCTAGCAACACATTTTCGTAAGTAATAATAAACATGCAACACTAATCCTAGATTAGTGAAGTCAAAATATTGCTCTTTATTTTTTTATGTATGGTGCAAATATTATTATGATTTTTTTTAAATATTATTGTTTAGGGTTAATGTTTTTCTACTAAACGTGAAACGTGGACCAAATTATTTTTGTTATTTTTTAAATGCTTACAATAAGGGTGTTCAGGAAAATTCTCACCACCAGTTGGTGCCATTTAGTCGACAGGTCTTTTCCTTTGTAAACGTATATAGCAAGCGACAAATAAGTTGAACCATTTACTGTGGTTGCGCGACCACCAACTTCGATCGGGAGTCGAAAATCGGTTACTGCCCATTCAAGGTCAACCGCCATGATGGTTCAACTTGTGTAACAAGGATTATAATCGATTTTCGGGTCTCAGTTAAAGTGGGAAGCTGCGAGTAGCCGCTATTGATTGTTCAACTTATTTGCCGCGTACTATACAAGACTTTGACGTTGACATTGATGTCTAGCTAATGTCATTGACACAAGCGTTTTGACAGGTGCCTGGACCTGACGCCTCAGTGCTGCCAGCTGGTGAACATTATTTTTAGAAAACTCTCAATGCAGTCCTATTTTTGTATTATTTTTGGTTCGTAAAAAATAACTGAATGATCTTACTGTATCGGTACGGATCCCTAGCACGTTAGGTAGTGAAAGGCCGGTTCACACTTGACCGGATTTTAGTTGAGTGTAATCATAACCTGTCCACAATTTACTCAAACAATTATGAATATCTTCAAATTATAAAATATTACTTAAGATTAAGTAAACGACAAACGTGTAATGGTACTGATTTAGTTTTTTTTTAAATATTTTTTTGAAACTGATTAATGTTAATTACCGTCTTTTTCGGTGTTAAGTTTACCTAAATCACTTGTTTTGGCTATGCAATTAAAATTAATATTTTGGAGCGATGTTTATATGCAAGACAAGATTATGCAAGAAATAATTAAAAACTCGCGAATTGTTCATCACTATTACTGCATAGTATGAAACAAAGTCGCTTCCCGCTGTCTGTCCCTAAGTATGCTTAGATCTTTAAAACTACACAACGGATTTTGATGCGTTTTTTTTTAATAGATAGAGAGATTCAAAATGAAGGTTTATATGTATAATACATGCATAATATAATTAATATCACCATTGCACCCGTGCAAAGCTGAGGCGGGTCATTAGTACCAAATAAAAATAAATAAACTGCATCTGTTGCTTATGGCAGTCTACCCTAGACATGGATCTTATGTGATGATCCCAGAGTCTTGCATTCTGGTCCCATTTTTACGCGTTCTAAGCCCAGTTTGACGCGTTCTGGTTCCAGTTTGACGCGTTCTGGTCCCAGTTTAATGCGTTCTTGTCTCGATTTCTTGCATTCTTGTCTTGCCTTATCAAAAGTCGCTGTAACCAAAGTCTTCGTACGGTGTGTATGTATCTTGTAAGAGAAATGTGTTATTTTTAAATGTTTATATTTTAAGAAAATATATGATTATCCATATTTATTTTGTGTTTCATTTATACACTTTATACTTGTAATTTTTATGTGCATGTGAAAAGGAATTTAAAAGGAAACGCAATGAGAATGTTAAAATTACTTTTACCAGCAACTTCTTTTTACGTCATAAAAACTTTATTTATTCTATATCAATCAAATCATGAAATTCCAAATAACATAAGCGTAACACATGGTCAAACGTTTACGCATTGACTTAAGCGAAGCGCAAATGTATAAAGGCCCATTTAGACGATGCGAGTTTCTCGAACCAAGCCATTCTCGCTAGAGTGGACGAGCAAGGGATAAGACATAACTCTCGCTCGTCCACTCTGGCGAGAATGGTATGTTCAAGACGAGAAACTCGCAACGTCTAAGTATGAAAGTTCAGACGAAAAAACTGTTTTCTATATTTTACTATTATCACACGTTCGAGACGAGAATCTCGCACCGTCTAAATTGGCGTTTATGCAACTTTCATAGGCATATAAGAAAAAAATACAGCTGAACATAACTTCCTCCTTTTTAAGAATAAAGTAAATTATGAACTACTGATATAACGATATCCATTTCTACATATTTACAAAAATAAACTTATATTAATTTTTACTTATATTAAACGAACACATTAGTTAAACTTTAAATTATGAAATTAATCAAATAATTAGAAATGAAAGCATGCCATGGCCATGGCCAACTTCACCCCTTTTAAATACGGCAATTTTACGGTGTCTCATGTTTTTTTTTTCATTGGTCTTTGCTCAAATGATATCACTCATACAGTGTTCATATAACATAAATCATCATAATCGGTTAAATTTAGAAGTTGCGCAACGCCAAGTAAGTCATGAGTGTATTTTGGTGTTATTTCTATGTAGGTATAGTATATCTCAGGACCCTGAGGTCCTGGACCTTTGGAAGGCGTACGAGGAGCCGAAACCAACTCGCAGAGGCCCTTTAGGTATTTTTAATGGAACGTGATGGCAGCCGATGATTATTCCTGTACGCGCAATGCTAGCGCATCCAAGGACAACCCCCGGTTGGTAAAAACTATTGTGACATATTATGGAATATAAAGACGATAGGGCTATGGTTTTTGGAGTCTTAAGTGGACTGGTTACTAGGAACTATGTGAAAACTATGGCCCCTGCCTAAACAATGTGATTAATGTCCATCGGTAAACAGGCAGGGGGTGACTTGCACACTCAATATATGAGCCCCCAAAAACGGCCGCTAGCACGAAGTGACGTGGCAACATATCCTGAGGTGCTTGAGGAGTGGAAAAGTTTACCACGGCTATCAGGACAATTCCGGAAGTGCGGTCAAGATCCCTACCAGCACCTTACTGGATTGTACATCCTTCTCCCTTATAATATTCCTTTTAATGTTATTATTATTTACTAGCTGTGCCCGCAACTTCGTTCGCGTGAACGACGAAACTTATTAATGAGTTTTTTGTGTAAAGTGCTATTTGTGTAGAACGTTATCTATCCAGCATACCGGTATTAATACTTCTGCCCCGGTGCGGGCCCTTTGTGACTAATTACCATAGAAACGGGTGACGTAACCTACGAAAAACTTATTATTTGCGGTTGGTACAGTAATCGGGTCTAGGGATCGAACCCGCAAAATTAAGTTTGTTTTTTATTGTATATACTTTTCCGGGATAAAAAGTACCCAGTGTGGTGCCCAGGATATTAAAGAATAATTATACCAAGTTTCATCGTAATCGAACCGGTAGTTTTTGCGTTATTCCTGAACAAACAGACAGACAGACAGACAAATTTTTTTTTAATAACTTTTTTGAGTTTGATGTCGGTCTAGTAACACCCCCTGCCATTTTTTTTTTTTAATATTTTGAATGTACAGAATTTTTACTTCTACAGATTTATTATAAGTATAGATTTTTACGAGAAACTCGTACCGTCTAAATGGGCCTTAACACTACAAATTACATTTTACATAAATATAAGAACACTGTACATGAGTGGTATCAAGAATTCGAGCAAATTCAAAAAACGAAAATTTAAAAATATTTAACACCCTAGTCCTACGCATAGATCTCAATAGCATAATTCAGTCTATAACTCCGCTGGCTCTTGAGCCGCAGTTCCACATATTTGTAGCCAATTCCGCCCGCTGTAATGTTGACCGAAGCCTCGCTGTTTTGAAAGTCGTAGCAGCTTATTGCCTGAAAATAAAACAAAGATATTTTCACCAACCATTGTAACCAATATAATTAATAAATCGGCTTCCAAAACGTTGCTTAAGGCCGGCCAACCCGAGCTACATTTTGATACAACCGCTCTTCCGCGATTATGATGTTACCTATTACAGTACGGCCGACGGATCTTCGCGCGCCTGAAGTTAGGCTCTGCGAACTTTAGCGTTCATAAATAAGCGCGCGAAATAAATTATTTATAAAAATAAATGCCAATAACTGTTGTTAACAGCAATAACAACTGCTATTGGCATTTATTTTTTCAAACAATTTATTTTTTACGAGTGCACAAGCGTTAAAGTTCGCAGAGCCTAACTTCAGACGCGCCAAGATCCGTCGGACGTACTGTAGGTACACATCTTTCTCCAGATATTTTGAATTCACAGATATCTTGTGGATATTATTTAGGCTTTTATAGAAATCAAAAAATAAATTTGTGTTATACTAATCCAGTACAGTCAATCTGCTATTTTACGGGAAATTTGGCCCTTCATGATGTACATATATATTAAAAATATAAAAATTAGGTACTTCTATAGAAGCCTTGAACATTTAATCGAGCATTTAAACTTTTAAGCGTTTTAAAAAGTACGTATTTCATGGAACAACTTTTGTGAAATATTCGAGTCTTTCTTTTTTCGGCTTGCCTTTTTGTCAAACATCGAATTTTATTACTTTAAAAAAAATATTGGGAAGGGCCACCTTAAGGTTGCCCTTTCCTTCCTCACTCGCCTGTCGTCAACGTCGAGCATGGTTTAAAAGCTTGTTGCTTCCTATAATGCTATCCAACGCGATATTTGATGAGTAGGCAACGCGAAAAAAGAGAGATAACGCCTGAAAACTCGGTTGGTATTCGCTAATTCCGTGATTTATTCGAATATTTCAGAAAACCTTGTTCCAGGAAATACGTGGCTTTTTTAAACTAAAATAACAAAGAAACCAAGTGGTCCCTGGTCAAAACAAAGTTGGGAACCATTTTTTAATTTTTTTTTTAATTTCACAGCTGTCACACACACACAACACCATCTAGTCCCAAACTAAGCAGAGCTTGTGCTATGAGCACTAGACAACTGATAAACACGTATATATTTTTAAATACATACTTATTATAGATAAATATTATACCCAGACACAGAACAAATGATCATGTTCATCACACAAATATGTGTCCTGGGTGGGAATTGAACCCACGACCTCTAGCATGGCAGTCAGGGCCACTGACAACTAGACCAACAGGCCAGTCCGGGCCAGTTTTTTTTTTTGTTTTTGGCCTATTTGGCGCAGCCGTGAGGCATATTCTTGTTGCTGTTGATTTTTTTTTATTTTTTATTATTTTATTTTATTTATGTTTAAGTTTTATAGCTTGTATTGTGCTTCATTGCAAGCCAAATAAACATGTTTTCTTTCTTTCTTTCTTTCTGTAAGTTCATTTTAGGTCGTGAAATGGATTGCGTTAGCTCATGGTAGCTCATGATCATTACCTTAATAAGCGCCGTTCCATTATACGCAAACGTCTTGACACGTTTCTTCAAAGGGATAGCTTCGTATTTCACTTTATCACGAAACACTATTCGTGTGTCCTTGGTTTGCTCGCCGAAGAAATACGTAGAACTTAACACAGTTGTTATTGTCAACACAAACACACATAGTAATAATGTTAATTTCATTTTGACCGTCTTTTTTTAAACACTAGGCTTTTGGCACTACTCTTGTTTCCTTTGCTTGTGGTGGAGAAGATCTGAAAATAAAAAATATAAGGATTACTTTTAGAAAATATATATACACTAGTGCGCTATACACCCCTATTTTTTATTAGTGCACAAAAAAATGGGGCTCAATCAGTACCCGTTACTGATCATATTTGTGTAGTCAAAAGTACAAAAAACGAAATCCCAAAATTGTCCACAAAAATTTGTCATTATTGGTAAATTCATAATTGAATAACAACTACTACTAGAAAATACTAAGCGCAGTGTTTTTCCATTTTTATTGACATTCTTTCATTCATAAACAATAAGTTGTACGTTTCCATAAATTGAGTGAGATTTTGGGATATAAACAAACGCTCATAACTTTGCTGTTTATGAATATTATGCATTGAGATTTTACTTATATAATAACAAGACCTTTTCTAATAAGCCCTTTAAGTATTTGCCATAATTAAAAAATAGTGGTGTATATATATACATTATACAAATATAAAAATGAATCGCTCAATGTGTTGCTAAGCGCAAATCTCGAGAACGGCTGGACCGATTTCGCTAATTATTTTTTTGTTATATTCGTTATTGTTTGGAAAAGGTTCAAGGGCGTCCCCAGCCGATGATCAAGGGGGGGCTATTGGAAGTATAATGAATAATAAAAAAGTTTTTTTTAATATTAATAAAAGTTTTTTTTCTCCACAATATAACTCCTAATTGCTGGCCTTATAGCTACGGTAACATATTATATGATGGGCATTATATTGTGTGACCCCCCCTTGGCCGACGCCCTTGGATAAGGTTCTTAGGCAGGGTAGGATAGAGTGCGACCGAAGCCGCGGGCAAACGCTAGTATACGATAATATAATAAACTAGTGCGCCTCACCATCAACGATTGCTTTACTGCTTACTGTGATGGATGTTAATATTTAGAATATGTGGGTAGTTAGTTAGAACATATTATTGTAACCACCGCCGCGCCAGTCTGCGAATATACGCTGTGCTATCGAGACGTTACCTACTTGTTTTATTTTGCTCCTAGCTGAAAGGTCACCTAAGCTACTTTCATATCCTTCAGTGGCGACGAGGATGGGATACGAACCCACGCGTGCAAAGCACATTGGATCAGATACGGCGTAGGACTCGTAAATCGGTTGGTGGACCGAACACCGAGGAAGAGGGAACGATGGAGGGTGAGAGCTCCCTGGCGCAGGCTAACGGCAATTTAATGAATGAGGATGAGCGCAAGGATGAGAGTGTGAGTGAAGAACAAAAGTCGAAAAAAGGAGTGAATGAGGACTATGAGGAGGTAGGAGGTGTTGATAATGAGCAACCATCTGATCAATCACCTGGGTTATCAGTTCAGCAGCAAGCAGAGTACCCGAAGCGAACACGAAAACCGGTTATCCGGTTTACTTATACATAAATGTTTAAATTTAGTATTTAAATAAACCTATTGTAATTTAAGAAGGGAGGTGTGATGTATGTTAATATTTAGAATATGTGGGTAGTTAGTTAGAACATATTATTGTAACCACCGCCGCGCCAGTCTGCGAATATACGCTGTGCTATCGAGACGTTACCTACTTGTTTTATTCTGCTCCTAGCTGAAAGGTCACCTAAGCTACTTTCATATCCTTCACTTACCATCAGATGGGATTGCAGTCAAGCACTAGTTTACACAAATAAATTTAAAATTAAAAACGGTTTATCATTGTGCACATTTTTATAAGAAATATTTTACATTTGAAATAGTACATTTTGATACAAGTGGAGAAAATCTTTGCAACCAAGGCGGAATTCGCCTATGTGCACAATTCGCAGTGACAAATCAAAAAACGATGTTTTTCAATACACTTACGAAGATATAAATAAACGAGGTTTGACGTGCGACTCGTGGGTTAGCTTAGCGAGCTTGCACACCTTTCCGTACTAGTGCGGAAATCAGTGATTTGCGTGCCTAAGTGCGGTAAGGATTAAGAACGGGTTTTCGAGTAAGTGTATTAAAAAAATAATACCTTATTCCGCTCCGAGTGGAGCAAGAGGGAATATCAGACATTAACCAACGAAAACCCACGCGTGTTGTTTCAGTTTCCAAAAGTTATCGTGGTTCTCGCAAAGGGCAACTAAAGGTATATGACAGTTGGGCTTTAATCAGTAAAAGTCTGACACTCAACACACGGGTTCTACACAAAACCGGCCAGAACCGAGTTTCATATACTACGGGAGAGTTTGTAATGTAGTTCTGTGTGCGGCAACACGCGACGCTCACTCAGCGCGTTTCCTTTTTTTAAGTACCTATCTACGTATTTCATTTCGTATTTTTAGTGTATTTTTAAGATGATAATTTGTTAAACATAGATACCTACATTGTTAGAAAACGTGACGTCTTTAACAAAATACAACTCATTTTCGGATTCAGCACATCCAAAAACATGAGAATTACGCAAAAAAAAAACAAAACAGCTCTCAACTTTTTATTTTATGCAGACTTGTGTTATTATATCTGTGGTGGTTTTTTTTTAAGGTGGGAAGTCATTCAAAGACTTCTCACGCTCTGGAGTGGAGCGGGATGGCGATTCGGACTTTTACTGACTAAAACCACACCTGTGTCATTCAGCTACCCTTTGTGTTCTACAAGGTTCTAGTACCACGGCTTTTCTGGCTCCTGCGTTTTCCTACAGCTGGACAGTGACCTACCTATAGATGCAAGGCCTGTTTAAAATCAATTAAACCAATCCGTTTAAAACGAAAAAAATGGTTTAAAACCCAAATGAACCATTTTTTTTTCGATTTAAAACGGTAAATGTTGATGACTATGTTTTTCTTAATTATAATTAGATATGTGTGATATACTGATATTGATATACTGATTTGTCCGACCATGATGCGTAGATACCTATTAGGTACCTACCTAAGTTATAAAAACTCTTTTGATAAATCAAAAACTGTATTGGTAAAGGTTTTCAATCAATGTAAATAAACAATTTGATTTGGTATAAAACCTAAAGCACACTCTCATACTCTCGTTGACGTCGCCACACTTGACGCGACGCAACGTTGCCAGCTCGCCTACCCTACACTACACACATGCACACTTTGTAGACAAGTTTTTAACCGTTTAAAACGATTTATTTGGGGTTTAAAACCGGCATCAATTTATTTAAACTTCTTAGATCGGTTGTTTTACTCGTAGAGCTACCCATTGCTCCTCTTATGCAAGCCAGTGCTTATGCATTATATATAGGGTAATAAAATAACTTACAGTTAAATAAAACAATAAAAACACTGCTTAAGTAATTAAAAACTATAAAACATAGTAATAAGCACCAACGCTTTTTGCAAACTAAAAAATACTTGATATGTTTTGAATGACCTGAGATAACATTAGATATCATTTAATGTTTATCCGCGAAGTATAAACAAAACTAAGGAAATTGACGTAATTTATACACAATTAGCGACGCTATGTAAGGGAAATGGTCATTATTATTTGTATCTTACCTACTACTAATATTTAAATACGTCGTTACATTTGGCTTTCTGTTTGAATACATCTTTAAATTTTTTTTTGTTTTTAACCGACTTCAAAAAGGAGGAGGTTCTAAGTTTGGCTGTATGTATATTTGAGGTGCGAAATCACCGTGTGACCAGTTCCTCTTTATGATGTTTTTAATATCATGCGGATTTAAAAACATCCAAGAAATTTCAAAAGGCAAAAAAACGCGTCCCGCGTGCGTATTGCACGCATTACAATAAATACTTTATGAAAAGGACATTTGCGGAGGTTACGCATGCGGAGCAAATCCGCATGCACGCCACACGATATTAAAAACACCCTTAAAGTAAAAAAGTACCTATACTATGTTCTGTTCCAGGACGTGGTCTACTCGTGTGCCAAACTTCATCCAAATCCGTTCAGCCGTTTGCGCGTGAAGGAGTAACAAACATACACACGTACATAACAAACTTTGGACAAAGCGATTCGCTTCATCGTTTATACCTCGTCGTACATCGAAGGACTGCAACAATTTGCCTACTGTGATCTTCGTCCCATTATAATTAAGGTGTCTTCAAGGCTAGAGTGAATAGGCTCTTAATAAACTAGTGCGCCTCACCATCAACGATAGCATCACTGTTTACCATCAGGTGGAATCGCATGGACTGCGATTCCACCTGATGGCACTAGTTTATATCAAATTAAAAAAAAAACTCAACAGGTCATCGGTCCACCTTGTGGAAGGCGATGCCATAGCTGCGTCTAAGGGCTGGACCACACGATGCGGTGCGGCGCCGCACCGCAAATATTTCAACGAATCGGCACGCCGTACGAGCGGGGCAGCGTCATTCGTGAGCCCGCCGATTCGTCGAAATATATCCGGTGCGGCGCCGCACCGCATCGTGTGGTCCAGCCCTTAAGGTACGCAGTTGCTACTTCTCATAGGTGGGATCTCAGTCACGCACTAGTTATATACACACAATAAGTTTAGTTTATATATATGTCGTGGAAAACGAACTCTAGTTACTAAGTCTTTATGTTGGTTTTACTGTAGTACTAAGTAGTAAGTAAGTAGGGTGACGCCGTGACGTCACTTATTATGGCGTCAAGTGGTCAGAGTCGGCATTGGAGGGATGGGACCCCAGGAGCGCAAAGCATTAAGGTCTGCGCGGGCGCGGGTGTAACACCTCTCTGATACGAAACTGTCGGTTGCCCATACATTCGTTATTACTTAGTATAGCTACCTGTGATTGCTACATACAATAGTAATTTGAACTTTGAAAGTGACATTATAATTAATTGATAATCAAGTGCATAGTTATTTAAAATCTCTTCGGTATTAACCCAGTACCACTGAACCAAGACGATGACGGCTATATCGCTCAGCCATTCCTGGCGCCGTCATCAGAAGTGGGATCTGGATCTGCTCCCACTGGCGCGCAATATTTGAGTGACAGAGATATCGGTCTCAACGAACCCTGAAAGACAGTGCTTCATCATGGTTGTTACAAATATCAAAAGTGGTCATTACGTGGGCGCATGTTCGTGACGTATTTCACGGAGTGTTCAAATAGCAGCAAGCTGGCTGTCACCACGGGACGAGTTCGGGAAGCACGGTGTCGAAGAAGCGTGCTCTACAGCAGCGCAGGCGCAGGCTACGCGATTGCAGAGCAAAGCGACGCATCAATGGTGGTCAAATATGGTGGTATATGCAGACAGTTGGAGCAATCTGGTCAGTCGTTCAATTTTTATTTTGTATCCTGAGCTGAATGGTCTTTTATTAAGCAGTCTATCAGTCCTAATTTCGAGGGGCAACGTAAGTACGCGATTGTTTATATTAACAGTGTCGATCGGTCGGTTATCATAAATCGTAGAAAAATCTTAGGTGACGTTTTTATTCATAGGCACTGCTTACAGTATATTTCAAGTGGTGCCAGACGATTGTTTGAAATATGGTGTGATGATTGACCGTAAAATCTTTTAAGATTTCATAATACACAAAAGACTTATTCTTCTTTGATTATTTCATAACAAAATTGGTTGCTAAGTGTAATTCTAAATCTAATACATTGCATTCTCGAGTTAAGTCCGGTGAGTTTTAAATCAGACTTCAAGACTCGTGGTCCATAATTAACCATGTGCATGAGTCACTAATGAACTTTGAGTGAAAGAAAAGGCTCTTGAAAAGGTATACGGCCATTAGTTATTGGTTCGAACATGTAGCTTAATAAGTCCATAAGTTCGGTGATGGATGTATGACCTGTAAAGTACTTAAGTCTAATTCTGGTCGTATACAATCAGAACCCAACCCGAGCCCTGAGTATTCATTGGCAAATCTGTTCATGTTGACATAAGCAGTCAAAGTCAAAGTCAAAATGTTTTTGTTTCGTAAGGGCCTGCATGGGCACTTATAAGGCGTCGGAGGCTGGTGCACGGTTCCAAATTGGTCGTTTCCAATGGAGAGGAACCGGCGGGAGACTCCATGGTTGCTCTTTTAAAAGAAATTCACATTGTAAGGAAAGGCTATATAAAGAAACGAAAAAAAAAGAAAAATTACAACTATCACCAATTACACTATGAGATGCTAATAAGATAAATTACTAATGGATTTGTGATACTTGAGGTCTAAATAATATTGCAAAAGCAATGTGTCAAAAAAAAAAAAAAACAATGTATGTATTGAAACAAAGATGGAGCAGTTAATGGACACAATATGAATGAGTTGCCAGGAGGCTGCATGTGCGCATGTGCAGAAGCGGTCATTGCCAAACGAGCGTGTCTTCGACATAGTCCTTAACCTTATAATATGCTTTTTTGGTTAGGACACGCTTAATATGAGTTTTGAACTTTTCCTCACTAAATTCAGTTACTGCTTTTGGCAGCTTGTTATAGAAGCGTATACTGTTTGCTAGGAATGACTTGCTGGTCTTGGCTGGCCTCCATTTGGGTAAAACAATTTCGTGTTTGATGCGCGTATTTTTGTTAGGAAGATCGCTTCTAATTTTAAAGGGTCCTAAGTTTTTGCGAACGTACGGAATACTTTCTAAGATATGAAGAGAGGGCAGAGTCAGTATTTCGATTTCTTTGAATTTATCTCTGAGGGACTCGCGAGGACCCATTTTATAAATAGCCCGGATCGCTCTCTTTTGTAATATGAAAATTGAGTCTTCATCAGCTGCAGATCCCCACAATAAAATGCCATAAGACATAATACTGTGGAAATAAGCATAGTAGACTAACCTAGCTGTGGCTACGTCTGTCAATTGTCTTATTTTTCTTACTGCGTATGCAGCTGAGCTTAGTCTAGCTGAGAGAGTTCTTATATGAGCGCCCCATTGCAATTTAGAATCGATAGTTACACCTAAGAAAACAGTTTCCGTTATGACATCAAGTTTTTTGCCGTCAAGGATTAAACTGACGCCAACTTGAGGGACATTCAAACGATGCTAATACGCCATAGTTTTTATTGATGTTCTATTAAATTTACACTTTTCGTAATAACTCAGCCAGCAACATTGAGTCACTAAAAGGTGCGTTAAATGCGTATTTTACGATGTCACAGCCTGTCATTGAGTTAAGAATAACAAAAAAAAAAAAAACTCTAGAAACCTCTTAGAAACACATTTGGTCCAAGTTTTGTGTGAAGCAACACTCAGTAAAAAGCAATAATTTACGTCAATAGACATGTCATATCGTCCAACAAATTATGTGAAACGAACTCGGGATATCGGAGCGTAATGCACTTCAGTGCAGCAAAACAAAAAAAGGAGGCAAAAGAAACATTTGGTTAGCTAAACGTGGTCGACCCTTAACGACAGTGGAGAATTAATTGCGTAATAGAAAAAAAGGGGTGTTTTAAAGTTTCCTAAACTTAAGTGGCCAATGAAGCTGAGCACAAGATTGCTCAGTTTAAGATTTTAAGTGGAACTACGTGAAAAAGAGTTGATAATAGACCACGAGAGCAAACAGCACACTGAGTTTATTTAATTTAAACAGGACGACCGAAGCCAAGAGTTATGATAGAGTGAAAACTTAGTAATTTTGATGGACTATAGGTTGAAATAGGTTTAGCAGTTGTGGAACAACCTGCGGTTGTTCTAGCTACACATTGTCAAATCATAGCCGACATCCTATCTTACAGAAATAAATATAGCCGGCGTCCCATCTTACTGGAACTATTATAATGATTGGATTCTTGTAACATACTGGAAGGGTATGGCTCTATAGGACTCTGTATTTGTTTTATTACAATGCAAAGTTTCACATTATTTAAATTCATCAGTCATACTTCTGATTTCGAATTGTTACTTTGGATATTAATCTTGCTTTCTAATGGCATGTGGGGCTAGAGTATAAACATTCTTGTCTTTTAATTTAATTTTATAATGTGTCAAGGGTGCTTTAACTTAAAATTCCTATAGGGTAAAATAGGATCAGTGGTTGTGTGACACAACATGCTCCTATGAGAAGTTAGGAAGTTACAGGAGTTAGTACCTGCATTTATCTTGTTGGACTTATGTGCCAGTTAAAATAGAATTTTACCAGGCTATTGCTTGTAAGTATCTTATTGGACATGTATGCCAGTTGGAATAGAATTATGGCAGGCTGATGCTTGCAGTTATCTTATTGGACTTTTGTGCCAGTTAGAATGGAATTATAGCAAGCTAAAGCTTGCAGTCATTTTATTGGACTTATTTGCCAGTTAGAATGGATTATTAGATTGTTTTATCTTAACGGATTATTAAAAAAAAAAGTAGTGTTTTAAAGTCTTATAAACTCAAACAGGGACAAGGCCCTTGAACTGTTGACAGGACGTGTAACTAGACCGTTAAATCTTGTAACTGATCGTGAAACGAAACATAAATGTTTGCATGAGAAGAGAAAACGGCAATGAACATGAAAAAAAAAGTAAGCGGTAAGTACGAAAATTTAAATTTAATAAGGATAAAGCTTACTTATTTAAATTTGATATTGGTGATTTAGTTTTGATTCTAAAATAAAGAGAGAAACCAGACTAAATTGGATCCTAAATACATAGGATTTCAAATTATTAGAGTTATTTGATGTCGATAGTTATCTTTGAAGCCTTTGATTAGTAAACGAACCTATGAGTATGCTCACAATTGTATACGAAAGATGCCTCTAAGTAGTGCTCATGATGAGCTAGATTTATTTGATGTAGAAGATGAAGAGAATTATACCTCCACAGAAAAATAGACACATACCATGGCTATTTGGTCGCACTGCATGCACCAATCTGTAGCCGTAACTGCAATAAACTGTGAGTTGTTCAGGGCGCGGTGGGCAGTTGGTGATGTGGCGGGGGCCTGGGTTTCTGAGGAAACTATTTTTGTGTTGGTCATTTGATGACCTGAGTTTGGTCGCACTGCACGCACTTATCTGTAGTCGTGACTGCAATTCAATGGCGAGTTGTTCAGGGTGCGATGAGCAGTAAGTGGTGTGGCGGGGGCCTGGGTTTCTGCGGAAACTATTTTGTGTTGGTCATGTGATGACCTGGGAGTCGTGGACTCTAGAGAAGTGACAAGGTTTGTCACATGCTGTTGAGACAGCTGGGCCATGAGCGTTGTATGTGATCTGATTAAGTTTGGTTATTGTGTTTAAATGTTAACTTTTTGATATTTTTGAGACTTAGAGGTACCTTTTGATACTCTGATAAAAATTGGTTCTAACAAATGTTGACGTTAAATTATCGATTGCTATTGTACTTGTTCTTGGTCAGGTTGGCCGAGGATGTACTGTTACTCCAAAAATGAATTTTGGTTACAGGTGCACACGAGGACGTGTAATTTGTCAGGTTGGCCGTGTCGTGGAAAACGAACTCTAGTTACTAAGTCTTTATGTTGGTTTTACTGTAGTACTAAGTAGTAAGTAAGTAGGGTGACGCCGTGACGTCACTTATTATGGCGTCAAGTGGTCAGAGTCGGCATTGGAGGGATGGGACCCCAGGAGCGCAAAGCATTAAGGTCTGCGCGGGCGCGGGTGTAACACCTCTCTGATACGAAACTGTCGGTTGCCCATACATTCGTTATTACTTAGTATAGCTACCTGTGATTGCTACATACAATAGTAATTTGAACTTTGAAAGTGACATTATAATTAATTGATAATCAAGTGCATAGTTATTTAAAATCTCTTCGGTATTAACCCAGTACCACTGAACCAAGACGATGACGGCTATATCGCTCAGCCATTCCTGGCGCCGTCATATAAAAAAAGAAACTTTCGCTTTTTTAATATAATTGTAGTACGCGGCGCCGCTTACGCCTAGTCCCCCGGTCCTGAACTCCGATTGAGACTCGAAAATCTGTTAGTGTTCATTGAAGGTCGATCGCAATTTCGGTTCAACTTATTTGCCGTGTACTATATAATGTGATGGTCTAGAAGGTAGTTCGATGTTTACAATAATTAAGTCTGGTTTTAACCTTGGCCCACTTCTTCTAACATGGACTCTACCTAATAGTTACTTCCAAGAATGTGTTACTATTGTATCAATGATGACTATGTTACTTTACCAAGTATTTAACAAACAAAGTTCTTTCAATAACAGAGGTGTAGTGTGGACTAAGTTTGACATGGGTGAAGGCGCATCTGTAAGTCCTTTTTAACCGACTTCGAAAAGGAAAAGGTTCTATGTTCGGCTGGATGTAAGTACTTATTTTTTTTAAATATTTGTTTACCGATATCTCGGTCGGGTTTGATCTTGGTGTTTGTTTGACAAGCAATTTATTGATGCGAGAAACAATATAAAATTCAACCAGCCTGCTAACTGCAGGCAGGCAGGGTCGAAGCCTACTGGGGTCATGGGTTAATTTCCGAAAGGAATACCCGGCCCCGGCACGATAGGCTACGAAGGAACGGGGTAGGTTTTTAGTCAGTAAGAGTCTGACACTACTTCCCGCTCCGCCCAAGGGCGGGATTTGTTATTGGATGATTTTACCTACCATAAAAAAAAACTCAAAAATCAATATTTTAAATTAACATTATTTACAATAACAAAACGGTAAAAAAATACAACTCAAATGGCGACTCTTGCTCAGGATCCTCAAGAGATCATCTCAGATACTAGTTTGTTGGTTCTCATATAATTTGCGTCTCTTTTAAAGTCCACACAGCAAACATGTAATATGTTTGCTGAAAAAGAGACTTTGATCCCGGAGTTTGTTCCGGTATTTTTCCTCAAGCTAGGAAACACTGGCCTCTCTAAACTAAATTAAACTGACGAAAAAAATTATTAGTAAAAGTGTTTTTTTTTACCTAATGGTAAGCAGTGATGCAATCCTTGATGATGAAGCGCACCAGTTTATTAAGAGCCTATTCACTCTAGCTTTGAAGACATATCAATTATGAGCGTATGTTGGAGGTTTTAAAAATAAAACCTATTTGAAATAAAATGTTTGATTTTTAGAATAAAATGTTTGTATGATAAAAGCTATTTGCAAAAAAAAAAATTACCAAGATTCTCCAGCATCCAAATTCCTTGAGAGTACCTACTCAATGGAACACTAAATAACATTCACAATATTAGCACTGATAGATTATCAAACTACAAAATTTTATATGTTGCTGACTGAATAGTTTTTTTTTTTTAAATTACTGATAGGCACGCGTTATAGTTCAACTTTATACAAATGTATCTGGTTGAATATTTTTTTTTTAATATGTTTCAGCTAGATATAACTGGTTGGTAAGCACGTCTTTCAACAAATTGATCGCAACGTCAAATGCAAAGCGTCTTCAAATCAATACAAATAAACGACCTCTGCTACTATGCATGTGTGTAACATACGATAGGCATCTAAAGACAAACACTTATATTGAAACAAAAACTTAGAATGAAAATTTATAAACTCATCAATATATAACGTTCAAGGTTACTTCGGTCGCTGTTGACTGGGAACTAACACACTGTGTCTTCGCAAATATCAAAGCGTAGTCTAGCCATGGCCTTAAGGGCCGGTTATAGTCACTGATTTTTTTTTGTATGAACTTCACTCGGGACTATATTGACTTCGCGGTCCCAAAACAGCGGTTTTATCTTTATATAAAAAAAAAGACACTAACTGTTTTTTTTTTTTATGGTTGGTAAAATCATCCAATGACAAATCCCGCCCTTGGGCGGAGCGGGAAGTAGTGTCAGACTCTTACTGACTAAAAACCTACCCCGTTCCTTCGTAGCCTATCGTGCCGGGGCCGGGCATTAACTGTTCAATATTTTTGGTTTTGCAAAGCGCTTTTAAATAACAAGCTTTATTTTTTCTTGTAACTTTCAAATATTTCTGTAACGTAATATCGTAGATAAACACGTTTGAAATCGTAAATTAGGGTCAGATTCGTGTTTTTTTTTATCGAGCCAACTAATTGATATCATGTTTTTATTTTTGCTAAGCACTTGTTTATACAGGAAAATTTTTTAACCACTGCGTAAATTTTTTTTGGTGGCTCAGTGTAAGCAATAGAACACATTTCCATTTTTAGTTTATGACTTTTTTTTTCTCATTTTTCCACTTTGTCCCAATTTGAAATAAGCAAGACATGGATATAATTTAATAGTAATACTATGAATGAGCATGAATGAAAACGCGAAGGCCGCCGGCCGCTGGACCACGCCCAGCGCACGAGAGGGGTGCGGGGGCATGCGGCGCCGGCGTTTGATAAACAAAACGCATGCACATGCAGTACGTCACTTGCGGAAGTAGAGGCCGGACGTTCGCGCCCTTCGCCGTCCCTGCGCGTGTACCGCGTACTAGACTAGCGTAGTGACAATGTCTCATTTTACCCACCGCGAGTGTTATGAAATGGTGCGAGTGTATTTGTTAAGCAATGAAAATTTACGAGCAGCACGAAGAAGATACGAAAGGGAGAGCGTACCTCGTATGCGAGCCCAAGGGATCCTCAATCCCACGGTCCCTAATGAGAGGACAATTTTAGCAGCTAACCAAAGGCTGCTTGATCACGGCCAGTTCAGAACACCGAGCCACGCACAAGGGTCTGGCAGACCTCGACTGGCAGTCGAAGCCGAAGACGTCATATTTGATTTTTTTGAACGCAATCCAAGAGCCAGTACCTACGACGCAGAACGACGTTTTGCTGTTAGCCAAAGCGCAGTATGGAAGCTGCTAAATACAGCCGGACTCCATCCATACTTTCAGCCGGTACAACAACTCCATGACCCAGACCCAGCACCACGTAGAGCCTTTTAAATCACACCACAATTTTTTAAATACGCCAAAATGCAATTGTTTCAATCTAAATTGTATCATGTCTAAATACCTATCATACCTAAATGTTTTATTTTGAATGGATTAAAACGTATTACCTACTTTCTTACTTATTATGATTTATTTTCTGCATTTTGATGGTCCTAAGCCCATGAAAGTATGAAGGATAAATTGGAATTACGTTTACAAATAACTTTACACAGTCTAAACTTAAAAAATTGTAGCGCTAAACTGGGGTCAATAATCGCACCGCGTTAGTAGGTACCGTCGCATAGAGCGAGCGCGCGTGAGTACTTCTGATACCAGCTGGCGCGTCAGGCGAGCGGTCGGCGCGCGGCGTGAATCGGGCGACCAGTCGGCGGACTGGCAAGCGACGTCCATAAAATAAATTTCTGAGTAAACAAGTCTCGTAAGCGTTAACTTAATTTTTTACTATTGAAACATATCAAAATAAAAAATACGTGTTTATTAAAATATATTCAAGTTTATTATGTCAAAATTTGCGCACTGGTTAAAAACTTTTCCTGTATAGTCAATTTTAATAATATAATGTTTATAATGTTCTCTTGTATATTTGTGGCTTTTCAGAGGTTTAAAAAAAAAACAAAAATTACTAGAACCTGGCCTTAACGATCTAATGGTCTGTTATTAAGTACCACATAGTTTATTGATTCCAGCCAAGCTATTCTCTAAAAGTCATTTTCATGACTGTACGTTGTGATGAGCTCGACGTCGAGACAGCCTTTATTTGGATTTCGTCGTTGCGGAAACGTTCCACAGCGTTGCTTTCAAGGCTGTTTTCTTAGAGAAAAGCACTGCAGGGGCTCTACCATGAGCATTTAATGCGTTCCATTTGACGAGTCAAACTGGAGCTATACCCGCGTCACCAGACGTCTTGATTTTGGCGGGACGTCCAGATTTTTAAATCAAAATTAAATGTACATACATACATACTCTTGAAAAACATAACCCTCCTTCTGGCGAAGTCGGGTAAAATTTTAAAACTAGGCAATCGTTGATTTGCCACATAAATTAAACCTACGAACTAATTTCAGAGCTAGCAAATATAAAAAAAAAAACATAAAAATCGGTCAAACCGTTTTATAACCGTTTTATAGAGTTAACCGTTTTATGGAGGAGTCTGTTAATAAACAATGACACGAGATTTGTATTGTTTAAAATAGATTACTCACCAATTATGACTCACACCACCAAATAAGATTCAAGTACGCAACACTGAGATTTGTGTCCACTTGAGATTAGATTGACAACTGATATCAATTCACAATCACTCCGAAAAAATGATAAAAATGCGTCGGTAATTCGGTGTACGTCCTTCAAGTTTTCAATGACACACTGGACGAAAACAAACACAACACCAATTTGTATGCATAATTTCTATTTCATAAATTTTTGAGCAAGAAATTAGAGCAGTTGTCAAACATTTTATTTTTTTTATAATGTGGGTAATTAGAAATTTTTCACAGAAAAAGTTTCACGCATTTGCCTTTATTTTAACTTGAATCCGTCTACAACAAAAGCTAAAAGTATAATGACCATTCATTGGTATTTGAGTCTACAATGTCCTCAAAGCTTAACCAGTTTCGTCACCAAACGCGTCAGCGGCCATAATTTGAAGATATACGACCAACTGATACAAGCACCGCAATTGCAATGACCTCTTTCCTGTTCGCCGCGAGGATATGACGTTCTGATTCATTCTGGAAATTCCGTAGGCAGTTCTGGATATATTAGTCAGGGGAAACAAGAATCAGGGAGGCTAAAAACGTCACATGAGCAATTTATTTAGAGCAAATCATATTCCGAATTCCTAGCAGATCATAAGCAATTCTTCTAATTTTCGTAAAATGGTTGCAAAAATTAGTCGAATCATATTCAATTCACTGCATATCAGAATCATATTCCTTGTAAATATTGCTGTTTAAAAAAAACTATGATTCATATTATGATTCTACAAAAGTGGCCTTTTTAGACCTGCAGGTCATACTTTACGCTATGACTAATTAACCTCTGAGTTTTAATAAGGTAATTACATTAATAAGGTAATTATTTAGATCACGATGTTTACGAAGCGTTTTAAGCTTGAATAAACGATGTTAAATAGCTAATGATAATTACATTTGTTTGATGAATTTGGTAACACGTGGATGGGATATGTATTTTGCTGTGTTTCGGTCACTAGTGGGCCTTGGGGGGTTACCATACGCACAAGCTTTATATTATGCCGTAAATAAGTTGAGGAGCCAAAGAATGCGGTCGCTGTGGCCGAAATCGGCTAGATTGCAGCATCATCATCATCATCATCAAATAACTTGAAACAACCGCCACGGCTACGTGCAGCCTCTCCAGAAAATCGGTTAATATCCTCGTGACACAAGTTCATTGAACCATCATGGAGGTCGACCTTGTATGCGCAGTAACCGATTTTCAGGTCCTAATCGAAGTGGTGGGCCACGCGTAACCACAGCAAATGGTTTAACATATTTGCCGCGTACTATACCATCGTGAGGAAACCGGCATGTCCTAGAACTAAAAAATCGAAGACGTGACATTCACCAAGCCGCACTGGGCCCGCGTGGTGGATTACGGCCCATTCCCTCTCCTAGAGAGGAGGCCTGTGTCCCAGCAGTGGGAACATTAAAAGGCTGATGATGATGATGATGATGACTATACCATCGCTTTGCCTGTGCAGACTGGTTTGTACGCCCGTCTGTGTACAAAGTCATGCAGTTTTAGACATAATTAAGTTACCCTCAATGTGTAGATTAATTTTCGCTTTCAAGGGGTAACAGTTGTTAGAAATTGAGGTAGCGACCCAGGCTCCAAGGATGTCTGGAATAGAAAAGCTAAGAGCGCGTGTGAACTGAAGTTGAGCAGCCCTTCTGGTCTTAGAGACTTCCAATTCGGTAATGGACGAACTGCTGTGGCTGCTTCTGATGGGTTATGGTTATTTTATCCATTACTGACATAGTTTCGGAATCTTGCATCTCGCAACTCTCAGTAACAAATGGACACCGACCAGATGTTGCACCAGAAAGCATTCGTAGCATCAACATCTGAGTGAGAGTGGCACCCATCCGATTCTGACCTCACGGCGCTCTCAACTTCCGCACGACGCAGGTGCTTACCGAACACGGAAAGTTCGCTAAGTACCTGTTCCGGATTCGTGCGGAGGATTCGTCCGGGTGTCGCCACTGTGCGGAACACCCGGAGGACACGGTGGAGCACAGTGTAGAGGTGTGCCCCGCCTGGGCGGAGCATCGCCGTGTCCTCGTGGGGGCGATCGGCGGCAGCGATCTCTCTCGCCGGGCCTTGTTTCAGGCCATGGTCCGTAGTGAGGAGGGATGGCAGGCGGTCGCCTCCTTCTGCGAAGCAGTAATGCTAGCAAAGGAGGAGGCCGACCGCATCAGGCAGAGGCAACGGGGCGCTCGCCCCAGCCGCCGCCGGGATTCCGATCCCGATTTCCGGCCACCGTAGGCGCGGGCTTGCGGACGGCGTGCAATGGGTAGCACGCTGTCCGATCGTCCGGTAACCGACCGGACCGAGCCCAAGTTGTCGACGGCGCGTTCTGTTCCCGCGCGCCTCAAGGAGCTGTCAGCACACCGAAGAGACCCAGCCTGCTAACTGCAGGCAGGCAGGGTCGAAGCCTGCTGGGGTCAAGGGCCGTTTTCTGAGAGGAAGGCTCAGCCCCGGCACTATAGGCAACGAAGGAACGGGGTAGGTTTTTAGTCAGTAAGAGTCTGACAGTACTTCCCGCCCCACCCAAGGGCGGGATTTGTCATTGGATGATTTTACCTACCATAAAAAAAAAACCCATCCGATTCTGAAACATCCTATTCTGCGAGTATCGGTCGACTCGCCGCTTATATCACTAAATACGATTGGCTCATGCACAAACTTTCTGCTTCAGAAAGTAGATGCGATCCGTGACACGGAACATTTATATCGAGGACTAATTCCAGTTCCCGAGTGGTCGTGTAATGATATGATCTGGGTAGTGCACGTCAGTCACATTTTGTGCAGGTCGCTCCCAAGCTCTGTACCTTTCTCTCATCGCTCTGGAATTTCCTATTCTGCGATTGCTGGTCGACCAGCCGCATATACTGGCAAATATGGTTGGCTCATGCACACACTTTCTGCTGCAGAAAATCGATGCGCTCCGTGACATGGGACATGTATTATCGAGGACAGATTCCAGTTCCCGAGAACGCTCATCTCATGAAGCACATCACACGTGGTCGTGTATTGTCCTCGCTGGAGCAGTATAGTTTGCGAATGAGGGCTGTAACCCCATTAAAACGCCTCTCGATCACGTACTGCCAGGCTGGGTTTTGGTCGATTAGCTTCATCTAAAATTGGTAACTTTACGTTAGCTAAACGAAAAGCGGCAATAGCCCCATAATAGATGATTGAGTGCGTATCAGCAAGGTTCTTTCGAAGAAATTCTCTCTAGAGAACATACTAGTGCCCTATTTTTTGTGCATTGGTAACTGATGTTACTAAAAGAGTGGAAGAAGAAGGCCAAAAGGAGGCCAAAGACAAGATAGACGAATGCATGCGGAGTAATAAAAAAGAAAAGGAAGTTAGTAAAGCGAGACGTGTGACAGGATAGAATAGAAGGAAAAAACGTGTTGCGCTGACCCTAAGTAATATGGGACAAGGGCAGGAAGAACGAGAAGAACTTTACTTAGGTTACGGGACCTAAGCTTAGCCGGAGTTGATCTATACTCGTGTACTCGTTAATGGAGCGTTGCACTGGCTACTTACTGTGACAACCCTATCATCTGCCTCATTATGACTAAGACGATTAGACTGCGCCGGGACTGCGTTAGTAGCCGGCGGTGCCATGGTTGCTCAGTACTTCTTAACGCAGCTGATCAATTAAGGCGTCGTCCAACCTGTGATTGTGTTGGATAACCTGCACCTGATCTGACTATCTTTGGGCCGTGACGGTAAGTTCCAGGTCTTGGAAAAGAGACAGCACCCTAACACGGTACGCAGTGAGTTTAGTTTCCCTCATTTAGACCCTTAATATGCGTGAATGACATTTTCATTCATGGACTTAAGACATCTCAGGCGCTGCACTCAACCGCTGGCAGCAGGGATTCGGCTCGGGGTCGTTTGGGCTCTCACCTGCCGAAGGTGTTGGCGATGTCGGTAGAGAAAATACTCGTCGCTTAAGCTTGATGCAACTGCAGCCGCTGGTGGTGTGCTCCCCTACTCCAGTTACAATCGTTTCGTTTAGCGTGAACGCTTAGAGATGGCCATGCCCTCAATTCCTTTGTTTTGACCAAGTGACTGAGCGCTGAGATGACGTTAGAACAAAGGAATTGAAGGCGTGGCCTATTATAGTCCAAGCGTGCTCGCTTAACGATCGCATCGTAACTTGGCTAGGGGGACAGGTGATCTAAGGTCTGGCGACGGTGAGGCAGAGCTGAGTGGCGAGCCTGAGGAAGGATGATGTGCGCGACGGGCAGCTGCTCTTGTTGACTAACATTTTTGTCAATAATTTCATCCCAATTTTTCATTGTGATTAGTTTGTTTGATGGTGTGACATTGTCTTTTACAGACGTTATATCGTATTTATGCATAGTTTCAAGTATATAGATTCATGGAATACCATTTTACATACAAACAAATTTTCCCCTTTAAGGTTTTCCTTTTTAGTGCCTTCTGTTTCTCCTTTTATTCACAACACTATTTTTAGTATAATTATGCGAAACCTGAATATAGTTTATTTAGAATCAGTAGGTAACTGAATCGATTCCAATAATTTTTACACCATGTTAGATTTTTTCGCACAAATATTTTATAAAAGGTCACGAGTTGGACACCACCGATACTAAGTACAAGACAGGTCACGGCAGATCATAGCGGGCATTAGTCACCAGCGCACAACCGGGTGTGGGAGCGAAACAACCCCTCAGTCACCCGGGTGACCATGTATTTGTGTGAACAACCAGGTAACATAACAAGCTAATATAACTTTGTGATTTTTCATGATACGTACAGTTATGAAATTTTGTACGTAGACTTTTTACATAAAAATACTAGATACGTGTTTCGCGTATACTAAAATTAATGATGTATAAAAGATAGATAGATAAAGAACAGATACGTTAATGTAGCACCAATGTTCACCTTTGTTTAGACTTGAACAAAAAATTCCACGGCGCAATTTATCCGGTAGATTTCGGAAGAGGCGATTTAAGAACATCAGGATACTTTACGCATGAGCTATGATTAAGCCTATTAGTGTTATCAAGCATGGTGTACAAGGTCATGTGTTGTGGTAATCTATTTGGGAACGAAAATAGCTAAGCCAAGCCAGAAAGGGAAATTAGAAGAGCTTACATAGGATTTTTTTTAGGTGGGAAATCATGCAATGACTTCATCACATCTCCCGCCCTTGGGCGGAGGAGGAGGGTGTGGCAGACTTTTACTGACTGACAACTGTGTTCTTCTCTGCCTTCGTTCCAGGACCTCGGGGTTAACTTTCGACTCTTCTGGGCCTCTACTATTTGCTGACATCTCCTTGAGGCGCGCGTGGCACACTACGCACCGTCGACGAGTTGGGCTTGGTCTGGACGGTTACCAGACAGTCGGACGGCGAGCTGCCCATTCCTCGCCGTTCGCAAGCCCGCGTCTACAGTGGCTGTAAATCGGGATCCGTGCGGCCCCCTCCTTTGCTATCATTAATGCTTCGCAGAAGGAGGCGACCACCTGCCCCTCCTCCTTGCTTCGGACCATGGCTTGTACCAAAGCCCGGCGCGAGAGATTGTGCAGCCGATCGCTCGAGGACACGGTGGCAAGTTCTCTGCCCAAGCGGGGCATCCCTCTACCTTATGCACCACCGTTTCCTCCGGGCGGTTCACGCAGTGGTAACACCTGGGAGATTACATGGGTTGCATTGTTTGTGTTTGATTGTTCGAAAGAGTTATAGAGAGGGAATATTGGCATAAGATTGGCATACTCGGATCACACTAGTAGGTATAATAAAGGCAAAAGTTAGTGAATGTTTATTTGTATACATATTCGACCTGGGAAGAGGTGGCGAGACGACCTGGACGCCTACCGCAAGGGCTGGTTCAAGGTGGCCCGAGAGAAAAATACCTGGAAAGAATTGGGGGAGGCCTTTGCCCAGCAGTGGGAAAGTATAGGCTAATTAAAAAAAATATATATTAAGAATAAATATATATTAAAAATTGTAACACCGAATAATTCTACGTCCCCGTAAGTTACTACGAACAACTTAACACCGAAGCCCTGCGATCTCGAAATTACCAAATCTCTAGTTTATCAATTCGAATCAAACTTATCGCCGAAGCTTCGCGACCTCGCTTATGAGGGTCCTTTTAATCCCAACTAGGGCGGCATGCGGAATTCCGGATCAATTTGACTAATTTTTCAGTTCCGGAATTGACTGGAATAATTCCGGAATTCCGATATTCATGTCTTCTTTTTTTATATTTTGATTTTATTATATTTTTCTGAACGCACGCAATGTAACGTCTGTGGAATATTCCACAACGATAACGGAGGAGACCGAGGTGTATATTTGGCTGAAGCATATACGTATATTTCATCTGTTTTACTCACGAGTGTAGAAAGTGAGAGAGTTTTTTCGTGTGCTGGATACTTTTGTTACCGAATACGAAGCTCTTTATCAGATAAAATGTTAGACGCGTTATTATTCTTAAGAACTCATTACCAAGAACAACGGTTCTTGTCAAAAAATAATTTCTTTCAAATAATTTAATTGATCTCAATTAATCACTATCAATAATTCTCATGTTAGTATATTTTTAATTCTTTATTCTATTTGATTTTATAAAAACAAATATGTATAATATGTAACTCAAAATTATTAAAAGACTGATTTGCAATAATTTTAAGCTGGTAGGAGACTATTTCGAGAATATTTTTTATTTTTGTTACTGTTTGATTACATTATTTGGTTTTATATACATTTTATTGATTTTATTATTGTTAGAATATTTTAGAGTACTTAAGGTAAATGGTAACCAATTTTAATTTTTTTTTTCATTTTGACTTATTTATATTAATTTTAATTAGGTAGGATACTATCTCGAAACTTATTTTTATGTTTTTTTGCTGTTTAATAATTTGGTTTTCTTTCATATACCTTGTCGGTTTTATTATAGTGAGAATGCGTAATTTTTGACTCAAAATCATTAAAAGACTGATTTATTATAAGATTTGTTTCATGAGTAGAAAAAATACAAAAATAAAAAATGTTTTACTTTTTTTTTTGTATTTTGCTGGATCAAACAGAGACAATGAGACAATTATAAATAAAAAAAATACCAATTCCGGACCGAGTTCCGAAATTCCGGAATTAGCTCTCCAGTATCGGATCCAGTTCCGGAACTGATAACCCTCCGATATTGCATGCCCTAATCCCAACCCGCGTACCCTCAACCTGAGGGGCCGTTCAAGTATTACGTAAGCAGATTTTTTGCAAATATAATCCCCCCTCCCCCTTATCAGCAAAAGTAAGCAAAACTCTACCCCACCCCTTCGTGCTTTCGTAAATATTGGTACATGCATTTGTTTATTGGTTCTGGTCTCGTTATTGAGGAGTGGTTATAAGTTTAGAAATAAGGAATAGGCGTGAAATAGAGGCTGAATCTAGTGATGCTCAACGTGCTCATGAAGGCCAGCCCTGCCCCCCTAGCCAAGTTACAATCGTTCCGTTTTGCGTTAACGCTTGGAGTTGGCCACGTCACGCCAATTCATTTGTTCGAACAAAGGAGTTGGGGGCTGGTTTGGATTTGTTTGCTGCTGAATGGAAGACGATATAGAAAGTTTGCGGTTCTGTGAGAAGACAGAGTGAAAGGTAAACGTAATGTATAATGGGTATTTGCTGTACTAAATAAATAAATATTGCAATAGTTTTCCACCAACCGAGTGTTGCCCTTGGGTGCACTAGCATAAATCGTGTACAGGGATAATCGATGGTTTTTATCACGTCTCATGAAAAGTTGGCTGCGGCCCCTCCAGGATCCCAGCGAGCTGAGTTATACAAAAAAATGTAATAATATTTTCTTAAATTTTTTAAACATTATCATATGTAAGATTTACTATAAACTAGCGACACGCCCCAGCTTCGCGCGGTTGCAATGGTGAAATTAAATATATAGGGTGACTGGTAGTTAGTGATCGATACTTAAACACGTGATTGTAGTCATGATAACAAACAAATTTTACTATGGGACCAAACCTGAAATCACGATAAAAATCAGCCAAATTCAAATACGTTTTGACCAGTTAGGTGAACACTCTGTACTGACCAGTAGATGTTTTTTTCGCGATTTCAGGTTTGGTCCCATGGTAAAATTGTTTGTTATCATGACTACAATCACGTGTTCAAGTATCATTCACTAATTACCAGTCACCCTACATATTATGCACGTATTATACATATAAACCTTCCTCTACCTATTAAAAAAAAACCGCATCAAAATCCGTTGCATAGTTTTAAAGATCTAAGCATACATAGGGACAGACAGCGAGTAGCGACTTTGTTTTATCAAAATAAAAAAAAAACAAAAAATCAAAATGGTTTTATTGTTTCTTATATATATTGTTTTATACTATGTAGTGATTTAAAAATGTAATTATGAACGCAACTATTTGGTCGCGTTCATTATGAACGTATGTACATACGCAAGTACATCCGCGGACGCGTTGCCATAGTAACGTAGTCCACAACAATTATTAGCTTCACAACAAACTCGTCATTTAGAATAAATGTAGTTTTATTTTATTTAAATAATAAAACTTATTTAATATTATTATTAAATTAAACAAATTTATTTAAATAAGTTAATATCTGAGTAAGTGTTCTTTATGAAATTATTAATTTTTAATACTCAAGGTAAGTTTTTAATTTATGCATGGCCTGTTTAATTATTTATGAAGTATTGTTGTCTTAGAAAACGTTTAACTATTGCCCTTGAGTTTAATATATAGTAAGTAAAATAACGATTTGTCAGAAAAGGGAAAATACGTATTTACACTTATAAATTTTCTTTTAAGCACGCAACAAGAAATTGGTAAAAATATTTCAAATATGTCTTAAAATTTATTTTCTTTGCCAAAGGCTCAAATTAATATTTAATGGGTAGAACATATATTTTTATTCGATCGTTAACTTAGACCCTCGAAAAAAAAAGGCACTATTCGTTTCGAAAAGAAGCTTTAGAAAGAATTTTCAACTTGAATATTTAATCCAAATGAAAATTGATTTCTGTTATGCCTTACATCAACATGATTTATTTTAAAATTACCTTAATTAATATAAAACTGTCGACGGACGCTTGGAATAATCATATTTATTAAATGCAAATAATGCCCATGTTTTCTTGTGTTTTGTATTTTCTTTAATATCGTAGTACTGTTTTTAGAAGAAAGTCATAGGTAGATATTGCTTGCTCTTTGAAATGCATTGTTTTCATTATCTTTCATGGTTATAAGTACTTACTGCAATATTACAGAAAATACAAAACACAAAGAAACCAATAAATACCTAATTTCGAAAAAAGAATATCATACATTTATTATAAAGTTTATTTAAACTTATAATTCCAAGTCAATCTAAAGATAAAACACTTCAAAGCAACTCGTTTTAAAATACGGCAATTTCTTAGGTAACGACTTAATCTAATACGAGTAGGTAATAAATTTCAAGTGGCGGTAATATTTTATTCAAAAGTAACCCTGAGTCGGATTATTTTGAAGCCAAACTTTAAAAATATCAGTGAACTTGGGGTTTAATAAATATATATGAACCCCTTAAATCAAAACAGCGCAAGATAGGTGACTCGCCTCTAGCGCGTGGACCGCTGAAATTGTGCCAATTGTCACGATTTCACATCGGTCGCGACGATCACACATATCCGGCGTCTAACGCTATTGCGTTCGCACGACAGGGGGGGGGGGGGCAGGGGGGGCAGCAGGGCCAAAGCCTACTGGGACCAAAGGTTATGTGAAAATGTCACCCGGGGCCCTGGGACGAAGGCAATGAATGTAACAGGGTAGGTTTTTAGTCAGTAAGAGTCTGACACTATTTCCCGCAACACTCAAGGGCGGGATTTGTCATTTTTCAATATTTTTCAGGTTCAAACAGAACTCGACAAGGGAACAAAAACAAAAGGACCAACGAGAATACGTAATAAACAGGAGTTATTAGATCAATAATGCATCGGTTACCAGGAGCGTGCCTTCTAATTTGTTTGCTGATGATGTCACGGGTCTACTCTAAATGGGTGGAGGGTAGGATCGATACTAAAGACGTGAGTTTTATGAGCTTTGTATGATTTTTATAGAACTACTCAAGAGACAAACCGATACAATATGCTTAATTATTTAGGCCAACAGTCTACGTCCGCGTAGCTTCCTAGACGCTTATCCGTCTTTGTACGCTTAGTAGATATATTCTTTTTCAATACACTTACTCCAAAACGCGCTCTCATCCCACCACTTTTAGGCATGCAATGGACTTTTTTCTGCAGTAGGTAAAAATTGTCTATCATATCCGACTGGGCCCGCATCGTCCCCCACGTGTACGTACCACGTAAGTGTATTGAAAAACGTCGTTTTATACGCGTGCAAATTTGTCACTGCAGCCCTCGACTCTATACCTACACAATCGCCACTTGTATCAAAATGTATTGTAACTCTAAACTATATTGTACTCCAAAAATTAAATTACAATAGTAACAAAACTCTACAACAATGGTATACAAAACTATGTAATCCTGTTGACAAAGCGGCAACGACACGACGATATGACGGCGACGTTGCCGTTTCGTCGATAAAGTTTCGTAGTTTTGTATGTAAACTGTGAGCAGGCGTAAACCATGCGTATAATGACGAATACGCGTCTATGAAGCTACGCGTCTGTGGACAGTAGTCCTTTCATACTAATTAAGTTTCCGGAATACCGAAATGAACAGTTGATTTGAAAACCGTCTACATCGAGGTCGACAAACGAGTTGGGTCGACAAACGGGTTCAATTTTTGCAGGTCGAACAAAATATAAACAGATTTTACCATCATCGAGAATTTCTTGGTAGCATTTATAAATAATGTAACTAACATGCCAAAATGCCTACATAAGGATGGACAGTGGAACAAGTATACCTGTCCATATCTAGGAATCATCTTCATCACCATCATCAATTCAGCCGAAAGACGTCTACTATTGGCCTAGATGATGACCTCCCCCAATTATCATCATAATGACCGGTCCCGTGCGTGTCGCATCCGTCGGATCCCACAATCGTCACCAGGTCGTCGAACTATCTTGTGGGAGGCCTTCCAGTATATGGTCGCCACTACAGAACCTTTTGTCACTATCGACCATCTGGAAACAAACCATCTAGGAATAGACTGATGGTTCTGTTGTGTGAACCAATGTGTCTGTATTCAAACTCAAATCAAAAATAAACGTTTTATTTTCAGAACTGGGCATTCCTCGCCCGATTCTGCTTCCTGTCTTTAGACGGACAGTTTGAGTACCTGATAGAATATGAGAAAGAGGCGGGTATACCCAACTTATTACTGTACTATGATGATGACAGCCAGTGGCCTTCTGTTTATCACAGTAGTAAGGTAAGTTATTAGTGCTAAATAATAATTGCTTTCTATTGTTGTGGGTCCCATCTGGGCGCCAATATTGATACTGGCGCCCAGGTGGGACTCACACCATCGCACCAAATTGTACTTTAATAATCAATTTTATTTATATTATATCAATTTATTTACATATGTTATACCATAAACTTTTTCAACATATTATTATTCTAAACAGATTGGTAAATGATAATAAATAATAGTTTTTAATTACAATGAAAAATTAAACGATGTTATGTATGAATTAAATTTAATGTTTTTTTTTTTCACTTTTTAGAGCTAGTTATTTCAGAATCTAAATATTTTATTTAGATTCCTACTATAATTGTATTTATCGTGTAGCTACAATAAAGAGTATATCTATCTATCTAGGCACCAGTATTCTTTTGTGGTGCCCAAAACAGCCCAAAAAACATTTTTTACAAAAATTATTAAAAGATGTGAGTAGCGTATTTTTTTTAAATGTGACAAAATTAAAGTGTCCAAATTCTGCTAATTCAAAAAAGATTAAAAATCAACAGCAAAGAGACCTAGGTTCGGTTTTTATGTTCACCAAATTTTTTTTTCCATCAGTAATTTGTCAGTGGCAATAATGTTACCGTCTTAGGGCTTTCAAATTTACCTGGTGGAATCCATGCATCTTTGCCCTACCCCTTGGAAGGTTCCAGTTAAGATGTCAATTTATACAATTCCTAACATTGGTTTTTTTTTGCAGACCTGTAAAGAACGCGAGGAAGTATTAAACCGTGCCGGTCAGAACCAGATAATAAGGTTGTCGCACTGGTACCCAGATACTGAGTACTCTGGCTGTATCATCACCAAGCACAATAAAGAAATGCCAGCAGCCAAGCAGAGGTTTGATTTTATGATTATTGAAAAACTTTCTTACACTATAGAGCTACCGCAACCGCGTAGCGGAAGATGCAGTGTTGGAAGGTCTCCTACAAGGTGGACCGATGACCTGGCAAGGGTTGCGGGAATCCGATGGATGCGAGATGCACAGAACCGTTCATCGTGGTGACGTTGGGGGAGGCCTATGTCCAACAGTGGACGCTTTAAGCTCTTGCAAAAGTTAGGTTTACTCAAATCTTCAAGGCACATAAAGTCACTGTATCCTGTACAAGTGAATTAACAATCCAATGTATCCTATTTGGGTGTTCGTCGTTGAGGCAGCGCTGCGTTTTCTTAGAAAATAGCACCACAGGTCATTCTAATCTTAATTTCATCGTTCCAAATCGCCAAGTTTATAGTCACATTACCCTACATTCCAAAACTAAACCTAACAGCTACTTTGGCTAACAAATATCGCTTTTAGACTCGCTGAATGTCTCCCAACAGTAATTTGATTGTTATTGTAGTATGTATTTAGCCACCCACGAACGAAAGAGATATGTGGGTCATTGTTGCATTCATAAATATGTCAATAACCTAGACCAGTGGTTCCTAAAATTTACTGGACCGCAACTCACTTAGCTGGCAAAGGAGGTGGCCTCAAGCGTGAGTTAACGGTTTTCCTCACGCCCCAGCCACCGGAATTCTGAGTGATTTCCATCCATCGTTTGGCTCGAGACCTACCAGTGGGTGAGCAATGGTATCCGAGTGGTAACGGCCCTGACTTACGAGTTGTAGGTCAGTTCAAACCCAGCCAGGAGTATTTCTTTATGTAATTTATTACATCACCACTGGCTCTTAAAACGATAAAAGAAAACACCGTGAGGAAACCGGCACGCCTTAGAACCAAAAATTCGAAGACATGTGACATCCTACCCGCACTGGGAGCGTGTGGTAGATTACAGCCCATTCCCCCTCTTAGAGAGGAGGCCTGAGTCCCAGCAGTGGGAAATTATAAGGCTGATGCTATGCTATGCTACCAGTGGGTCGCGACCCATACTTTGTGAACCATTGACCTAGACTTACTTTGTATAAATCGGTTCGTATTTATAGTTCTGTAATGGGCGTTAAGGGGCGGCAGTGGCCCAGTAATTGGGCTGTAGAGTGTAGAGGTCAGATGGTTATCGCCATATCAACATAATACGTTGAGCCTTGCGCTCTATTTTTTGAGGGTTCGAAATCATCTAATTTATTTATTTATTTACAAGCACTTGTACAATGTTACAGAGAATATCCAAGTCGGATTCCAGTATTATGTAAGCACTACAGGGGGGTGGGATCTTTGCTTTGCTTATTTTTTTATGTCATGGGGGATAGGGCGTCTGCATGGTGATTACGTCGGCTGTATATATTTTAGCAGTTTTTATATCGATGTTCCAAAATCACACGAAAGCAACAAACATCCAATGTCCTTGAAGATTTAGAGCCAGCTTCTATTTCAAACTTATTCCTTATTTCTAGACTTATAACCATTCCTCATAAATTAATAACTAAACCAAAACACATTGAAAAATGCATGTATCATATGCATTTGTCAATGTGTTCACATGTTTACGTAAGCATGGGGTAGAGAGCTTTGCTTACTTTTTCTGACGAGGGGGAGGGGGTTAATATTTGCAAAATATCTGCTCACGTAATACTTGAACGGCCACATAGATGTCGCTACAAAGTCATTAAAATATAAATATTTTTTTTCTATTTCAGCACAACCACACCAAAACCAACAGATCCACCGAAGAAACAAAAAAACTCAACCAAACTACAGCCCCCGGAACCTTCTTATTACGACCAGTTCCTAAAAACGACGACACATCACCCCCCGGCTACACTATCAGATAACAGTAGTAATACCACCTGGTTTGAACTACTACCGACAGATAACTTGAACTTCACCACCATGGTACCTGAAGATGAATTGTGGGAAAGCATTGGACCTGGTAACGGCAGCCATCTTGGAAATTTGAACGATGAAGTCGAAATTCTGTTTGATAATCGGAATAAGAGTGGGGTGAGTGAACTGTTTTTTTTTTATGTGGGTACTTACATGTGGTGATCCATTTGTAACAGTCGCAACTTAAGCATGGGCCTCACGGATGCAATCCAGCTTTACAACAGAGGTTACCTAGGTGAGAGCTGGGTTTGCTTCCACGGATTGTGTGGGAGACACCAGCCACCAGGGTCCTGGCTTTTAGAAAATCTCATGGGTGGTCATGCTCATTTGATGACTTGAAAAAGTGGCGAAGTGTGAGAGAGATGCACACTGATCTACCGACAAATAAATTATTGTCTTACTTACATATTGTGTACTTAATTACTAATTCTGTTTGATAAAAATATAAAATGAAAACATTATTTCACAATAGAAAGACGGGCAGGGGTCTTTTGACCCATTTTGTAGTTTATCAAAGATTCAAAACATTTTATTTCAAATTAACCATTTACAGGCACTTTTGAAAAGTCAAGAAGTCGTTCAGTCAGAAAAAAATGATGCTAATTGCACATTCCAAAGCGTAGATCTCTATGGAGAAGAATGTGCAAGAAACTCCATGGACACTCTTTTCAAACTTGTTATGTATTATCGTTTTATAATTTCAAAACTATCAGGTAATTGTTGTGCTGTAACTTCCCGTGACTTGTAAACCACTGCGCTAAACGGGTCACCGGGTAATGAAAAAACGCCCATCACTAAAAGGCGATTACTGATCTCTTTCTTGATGTCTATGATCAGGGTTGTTCGGCATCCACTGTTTATTTCTCATGGGTGCTCGGCACCCATGGAGTCGGCGCCCCTGGTGTACACAGATTTAAACCATGCGCCAAATCAGTCACGCGGTCAAAACTGCGATTGAAAAAACGCGCCCGCCATACCAGGACGTTAAGGGTTATATCAAAATTTGGATTAGAACATCGACGTCCCCGGGCAATAATTCGGTAATCGCAAAAATTAGTTTTTCGATTTACTGACTTATTGTCAAGTAATACAGTCTGTAATCGAAAAACGACATCTGCTGTCTACACGGATGGAAACCAGTAAGATCACCTCTGTTGGTACGCTGGATTACGCCTGTCTGGCCCGTAAGTCTACTAGCCTGTAGGAACTGTTCCACGGCTATTCAAAGATCTCTCTCCATTCCCATTCGTCTCTGGGTTACTTTTTTCCAATTCCTAAGGAATACTCCGAGTAGTAACTAAATGATTAATTTCATTCCAGCACAAAATAAAACGCTCGCTAGATCTATACGAGCGTTTTCGCCGCCGGCGTCTAAACGCCGAAGCTCACAGCTCGACCAGTCAAAGTGAGAAGGAGAGACTGTTGGTCTCATGTCACAACTCGAGGAGGTTTCGGTCGGCAAGAGAGCGATGGTGGTTTATTGCTATCAGCAATTGCGAGAGTAATAAAGTAAGGTTTATGGACTAAGTACAGCTATGTGGAATAACATTGCCTTTTTTAAACACAGACCACAGATACTAAGTACAACCCAGGCCACGGCAGGACATAGGGGGCATTAGAGTTTGCGCACAGCTAGGTGCGGGAGCAAAACAACCCTCTGTCACCCGGATGGCCCGGTGACCATGTATTTTTGCGGACAACCAAGTAACTTATCAAGCTTATAACTTTGGTAATTTTCATGATACAGTTATGAAACTTTGAACATAAAATATGTAGATTCTTTACATAAAATCACTAAACACGTGCTTCGGGGTTCGCATATACATCGTTAAATTTTGATCGTTTTAATCCCGCGGAGGGTCGATCCGGTACATGAAACACTATCGATGTGTAAAGATAAAATACTACTAGTACTTTTTTTCTAAAACTCGAATTAATATACGCGTGTACGAAATTAATTTCTTTAAGTAAACGAGTCATTGACCTTGTAGTTAGTTGTCGGTCCTTGCGTACTAACTGCCGACAGGTCATTGAACTCGCCCAGCTGACGTTTACTTCCAGAAATTAATTTCGTAAATGCGTAAATTAATTCGAGTTTAAAAAAAACATACTTTATTTTTAAATTTCATCTTTACAAATCGATAGTGTTTCATGTACCGAATCGACCCTCCACGGGATTAAAACGATCAAAATTTAACAGTGTTTGTATACTAAAACTAGTGTTGTATAGGGTGTATAAATCCAACCTCTTTTCTCGCTTGTACGACTGACATTTTAACATGTAACAGTAAGGGCCCTGATTGCCGGTAGTGGGAACATTAGAAGGCTGATTAAGGCCCGGTTCTACTCATTTTGACCTTTTTTAAACCTATGGAAATCCACAAATATAAAAGAGAACACCATGAAAATTTATTTTATTAAAATTGACTATATGGCCAAGGGCTTGGCAAAAATGAAAACACGATATAAATTAGTTGGCTTAATAAAAAAAAATTGCGAATGTGACCCTAATTTACGGTTTCAAACGTATTTATCTACGAGATTACGTTACCGAAATATTTGTAAGGTACAAAAAAAATAAAACTTGTTATTTAAAAGCGCTTTGCAAGAACAAAAATCTTGAATAGTTATTGTTTTTTTTTTATATAAAAATAAAACCGCTGTTTTGGGGCCGCGAAGACGACATAATCCCGAGCGAAGTTCATACAAAAAAAAAACAGTGACTACAACCGGCCCTTAAGTAATGTTATGTTTCCAGGGTTTGGACGTCAAATACAAGTTCCTGATGACAAATGGACCTGATGGTGACTTCTGGCATGAACACTTTTCTGCTGATGAATTTTGTGAGTACTTATCTAATACCAATATAGCCTATTTCTACCACACCTCCACCGGAGATGCCACGGACTTCGGGAGTCGCAGGACGATTTTCGAGCAACCGTAAGCGCGGGATTGCAGACGGCGAGCAATGGATGGCTCGCCGTCCGGTCGTCCGGTAAGGACCCAGCCCGGGTTAAGGCGGCATCTAATGACTTCTCCCACTGTAGGGTGTAGGTAAAATCATCAAATGACAAATCCCGCCCTTGGGTGGTGCGGGAGATAGTGTCAGACTTTTACTGACTAAAAACCTACCCGGGTTTCATTTTCACATAACCCCAGTAGGCTTCGCTGACTTCCTTACAGTTTGCTGACAACTCCTTGAGGCACGCGGAAACAGTGCGCGCCGTAAACGACTTGAGCTCGGACCGGTCTGTTACCGGACGGACGGACAGCGAGCTACCCATGGTCCGCCGCCCGCGCCTCCCACTCTAGGGTAGAACGAGAGGGCGTGCCAGACATTCACTGATTAAAATCCACTTGTGTCCTAGAACGCAAAAGGCGTTCATAATTTAAATAATAAACACACTTATTCAGAAAGTGACTAATTGTTATATACGAGTAGGTTTATAGGCTTGTAATCAGACTGTGACATTTTGATTATTCTACCATTACGCACTAGTGCGATAGTGTAGTTAAAACCTTTATGACAAAACAAATATACAACTGAAAATTTTACACTTGAAGTATAACATACGTATGATACAAGAAAGTATTTATGATTACCGTCCTCGGCTCTCATAAGGCCCTGCCTTCAGCTAACAATAATTACCAACATTCCACACTTATATCATAATTTACTATTTACTATTCTGCAAATATTAACTTCTCTTAAAATCCCACAGATGTCCTCCCAGTCCTCCTGGCATATACGTTCGCCTACGTCGTAGTAATGATAGCAGTAGTGATGTGCAGTGTCGAGCTCAAGTCTCGACACCTCCTGCACTCGACGTACAAGCTGTTCCTCATGTCGATAGTGTCGCAACACTCGGGCGTGATGCTGCAGAGCTTAGCTTACATTCGGTATGCGGCCAATGGATTTGGCAGTGAAAATGCTAGGATTGTTGGTAAGTACCTCATATCTTTAGTAGCAGTACTTGCTTTTTATAAGCTGTTATTTAACTTGCTAAATATTTGTGTGTTGGTACGGTGGTGTTTGTATTTTGTATATTTAAGGTCGAAGATCAAACTGCCAAAACTTTACATAAATTTAATCGTAAAAAATTGGACTTAATTCTGAAATCAGTCGAAATTCCTGTATTAGAATTTGGGTTTAATTTTTTTTTAAGAGAATTAAAAAAACTAAATAATATATAGGTACTGCTGACGTTATCGCCATCTAGACACCCTCTTCCCCATGTCATCAAAAATAAGCCAAGCAAAGGTCCCATTCCTCTGTAGTTTACGTAATACTTGAATGGCCCCACTCCGCTTGATAACATATCCAACAGTGCGGAACCAACTGTTGGGCAGTTGCCTAGACCAGTCACAGGATTCTCCCTTTTCAAAGGAGGTTAGAGGGTCTTAGCACCCTGTTCTACCTTCCTCTAAACCCTAGTTGAGACTCTCCCGTTAAAAAAGGCTTACAGGCGTCAACTGATTTAATTGCCTGCGAGCTGCCCTGGCGCAGTAAATAAAATCTCCACAAATGGGGGTTCTCGGACGGTTCTGAACTTCATTGTTTGTGCGGTGTTTCTCCGCAGACCATGTCGGTATTCACCACGTGCCCTATTACCTGTTCACGTAGGGACCTAATGACAGCATCAGTGGACGGCATTGCCGTGGCCGAATACTGGGTCAGGCAAGGAATTTAACTAGTTATGCCATCGACACGCTAAGAAGGAGACTGATTTGATTTTTCCAGGACAATTCTTCTGCGGGCTCTCGGAGATGACATTCCTGTTGCTGCTGGTACTAATGGCTAAAGGCTACACCATCACGCGAGGTCGCCTCAAAGTGGGGTTCACCGTCCGATTGACTGTGTTCATGTGTTGTTATATAGTCACCTATATTGTACTATTCGTCTACCAGGCTAAGGTGAGAGAATTTTCAAGTAAATCTATATAATACGAGTATAAAAGCGAAATAACACTACTGATAAATCACGAAATCTCAGAAACTATAACACCTACAAACTTAAAATTTGGCAGATAGGTTCTTTATAGGGTGTGAACAGATTTTATAGTTCATCTCTAAGGGGGTAAAACGGGGATTGGAAGTTTGTATGGAGGAACCAATTTTTACGCTGGCGAAGCCGCAAGCAGAAGCTTGTGCTAATATAAGGCTAAAGCCACCGTTTAAGGGCAATGGAAAGGGCTATTCTCGGAGTTTCCTTGCGTGATCACATCAGAAATGAAAAACGAAAGGATCTAGGGTAGCGAGCACGTACCCGAAGATGTCACGTTGGCGCGGTTACCCTACAGGGTGGACCGATGAAGAAACCTACTTACAGGCGGGCGAAGCCCTCGGGTAGAAGTTAGTTAGGTATATTTAGATTAATTGGAGTGTACTAATATTGGATAGATATGAGCTAAAAATCCTTATAAAACGGAAAATGCTTGGAATATTTTTTGTGGATACCCAGATCCCAAACAACTATAAGTAGCCCCTACAATTCTTTGTTTCGTTCGAGAATCGAAACTGGGACACAGAGCGCAACTGCCAATTACTCCGTCACTGCGCCAACTGCAACTGTGCTCTCCATATTTTCATGTATAGCTTAGCATAGCATCAGCCTTGTAATGTTCCCACTTTTAGGACTTAGGCCTCCTCTCTAGGAGAGGGTATGGGCCGTAAACCACCACGCGGGCCCAGTGCGGGTCGGACATGCCGCTTTCTTCACGATGTTCTCCTTCACCGTTTTTGAGACTATAATATAATTTTTGCTTCCAGGCTTTTGATCCCGGTGAAGTACTTTATCTTTACGAGAGTCCAGCTGGCTACGGTCTTATAGTGCTCAGGATCTTAGCATGGTGCATGTTTGCTTACTCTACGTTCTTCACCGTTAGGAAGTATCCGGAAAAGGTGGGTTTAGTGAACTTCATATTTCTAGATATTATTTTAATGTTGACTTCAATTGGAGCTCGAGGCTTCAAAGGGAGCTCGTGGCTTCAAAGGGAGCTTGTGGCTTCAAAGGGAGCTCGTGGCTTCAAAGGGAGCTCGTGGCTTCAAAGGGAGCTCGTGGCTTCAAAGGAAGCTCGTGGCTTCAAAGAAAGCTCATTTTTTCAAAGGGTACTTGTGGCTTTAAGGGAGCTCATCGCTTCAAATAAAGCTTGTGACTTCACAGGGAGCTCGTGGCTTTAAAAAGAGCTCGTGGCTTTAAAGGGAGCTCGTGGCTTCAAATAGAGCTCGTGACTTCACAGAGAGCTCGTGGCTTTAAAGGAAGCTCGTGGCTTCAAATAGAGCTCGTGGCTTCACAGGGAGCTCGTAGCTTTAAAAGGAGCTCGTGGCTATAAAGGGAGCTCGTTGCTTCAAAGGGAGCTCGTGGCTTTAAAGGGAGCTCGTTACTTTAAAGGGAGCTTCAAAGGAAGCTCGTTGCTTCAAAGGGAGCTCGTGGCTTCAAATGGAGCTCGTTACTTTAAAGGGAGCTTATAGCTTCAAAGGAAGCTCGTTGCTTCAAAGGAAGCTTGTGGCTTCAAAGGGACCTCGTTACTTTAAAGGGAGCTCATGGCTTCAAATGGAGCTCTTGGCTTCAGAGGGAGCTCGTGGCTTCAAAGGGAGCTCGCGACTTCAATAATAGTCTATAGCTACAAAAGGAGCTCGTGGCTTCAAAAGGGGCTCGTCGCGTCGCTTCAAAAGAAGCTCATGATTTCAAAGAGAGCTTGTAGCTTCAAAGGGAGCTTGTGACTTCAAAAATTCAAAGTGAGCTCGGTGCTTCAATCAAAGCGAGCTTGTTGCTTCAAAGGGACCTCCCTTTTAGGCCACCGCAATGTAATTTTTGCGCCGCGTCGCTTTGCGATCGGACTGAATCGTCTACGCTAACATCTTGTAAGTGCCCTAAAACATTTGACATGAAAACATTATAATATATGACGTTTTCCTTCAAACTAACTCAAGTTATTTTATTTTTTTCAGAATATTTTCTACTGTCCTTTTTTCATATGCGGCACACTGTGGTTCTACGCGGGACCGCTATTTATTTTGACTGCTAATACTTATATTGGTAAGCTATTGTAATTACTACTTATTTATGTAGGAAAATTTAGTGTATTTTTATATGCCCTGCCTTGAAACAGCACACCATAATTATACACTTAGATATTACAGTAAATGAAAATCATAAAATTTGTTTGATTTCTTTTAATTATTGCAGATAAATGGGTGCGAGAGAGTGTGGTAACAGCTGTGCTGCTCTTCATAACATTTTGTGGACACATTATGTTTTTGGTTAGTACAAAATTGCTAATTTATAGATAAGACTGTTTAGCTTGTAGCGCCATCTAGGCGTCTATATAGGGTGACTGGTAATTAGTGAACGATACTTAAACACGTGATTGTACTCATGATAACAAAAAGCTTTTATTATAGGACCAAACCTGAAATCGCAAAAAAAATCTGCTGGTCAGTACATTTGTGTTCGCTTAACTGGTCAAAATATACTGAACTTGGCTGATTTTTTTCGAGCACCTCAATATAAAAAAAAAAGTTGTCCGGACCAGACAACACCCGTCGATTCGGAGGTTTTTTGTTTTGGCAACACTTTAATAATGCTTGCAGCTGTTTAAGTCAAGAGTGAATAGGTTACTTCTAGGCAAGCGTGTTCCATTGCCGGCCCCATCATCGCTTACCTGCCCCCCTAGCCAAGTTACAATCGTTTCGTTTTGCGTTAACGCTTGGCGTTGGCCGCGCCCGCAATTCGATTGTTCGAACAAAGGAGTTGGGGGCGTGGCTTACTACAAGCGTTGACGCAAAACGAAATGATTGTAACTTGGCTAGGGGGGCTGGTGAGATAGTGGTCAAACGCGAGCCTATCAATAAAAAATCGAGACCATTCTTTGGACAGTTGTCCCAATCAGACATAATACGATTGGGTCGGAGGATCTTTTTAATAGAGAGTGCGATTGCGATTAAATCCTATTCCGCTTGTATTTACTCGTACCTACATATAATAAATTAGAAAATTAAAATTTAGACACGCCTGTCGGTCTAGTGGTTAGTGGCCCTGACTGCTGTGCCGGAGGTCGTGGGTTCGATTCCCACCCAGGACATGTGTTTGTGTGATGAGCATGATCATTTGTTCTGTGTCTGGGTGTAATTCATCTATAATATGTATGTATTTAGAAATATGTAAGTATGTTTATGAGTTGTTTAGTACTCATAACACAAACTCTGCTTAGCTTGGGACTAGACGACGTTGTGTGATAGTTGTGGAGTATTATTATTAATATATTATTATAATAAGCTACATAAAATAATAATTTTATTTATAGTTGCTGACATTACCAGTATTCGCCAACAAGAACTTTCCGTACCATGTGAGGACAACTCAAATTGGGGTCATGGAGGTAAGTAATATGTAAATATTTAAATTAATTTAATTACTAACGTTTGTTTCATTAAGAAATTACTACAGATCCAGTAAGTATAATAATATAAGACATTTACAAAAAAAAACTAAAACAAAAAAAAGGCCGTCAAATCTAAGAGTACCATTTGACGTTTCACACTTTTCATGCCAAAATAACTTTGTATAGGCTTACAGTACGGCCGACGGATCTTGGCGCGAAGTTAGGCTCTGCGAACTTTAGCGCTTGTGCACTCGTTAAAAAATAAATAGTTTGAAAAATAAATGCCAAGAGCAGTTTCTATTGCTGTTAACAACTGTTATTGGCATTTATGTTTATAAAACATTTGGCGTGCTTATTTTGAGCGTTAAAGTTCGCAGAGCCTAACTTCAGACGCGTCAAGATCCGTCGGCCGTACTGTAACTCACACTATTTCTATTATCTTTTCCGTAAAACCATTGTAATATGAAGCTATTTTTATTTTATCACAAGATATAAGTAGGTACAATTTTTAATCAACAAATTTAAATCTTCTCTGTGAGAACTGTCAAGCGGTACTAATTATATTTGATGGGCTTTAACAGAACATTTTTGCCTGACAAACCTAAGGTTTGTGCCTTAATAGAGTTTATTAAACATAAACTAGCCTTCCCTAAATCTATGAAAAATATGTCAATTTATTGAATGTCAATTGCAGGTGACTGGTAACTCGGCCCTTGATGCCTTCGGGCCCAACGCCTACCATCCTACTAATGCACCGCCCCAGACCGTCATAATACCACTTACTAGGTAAGTAATGAGTAGATACCTATCTAAATATTTTAACGGCATATAAGTTGAATCAAAATGGCGATCGACCTTCAATGCACAGTAACAGACTTTCGGGTCTCAACAGAAGCTGTACGTAACCATAGCAACGACCGCCATTTTGCTGCTGCGCCATAGTGCCTTCACCGGCGGCGGCGTGAAGGTAGTAAATAGAAAATATGAACTACCCGTATGCCAAATTTCATCCCAATTGACGGAGTCGTTTGTTATGTAAAAGTAACATTAAATACACATACACGTATGCATACATACATAAAAACTTAGCCTTTTTAATATAAGTTTGACTTAGCAACCTGTCAAGAGTGATTTAATACTTCTAGGCCAGCGTACTGCATCGTCGACCACATTGGCGCTTTCCGTCAGGTAGGATAGTGGTCAAAGCGAGCCTATCAACAGTAATGGATCTTAATGTTAGACCATGAAAGATTTCTATCTGTAAATGGACTTACGGTATTACAGAATTGAAATAGCCGGTATTGGGCGTATTCAGCCTTATAATGTTCCCCCTGCTGGAACTCAGGCCTCCTCTCTAAGAGAGGGAATGGGCCGTTTACCACCACGTGGCACGGCCCTAGTGAGGTTTGGTGGATGTCTTGTCTTGTCTTAAAATTTTCTTAGTTTTAAGACATGCCGGTTTCCTCACGATGTTTTCCCTCACTCTAAAATGCTTCCTTTTAATTTCAGACGTACAGAAGAACTAATCGGCAATATGTACAGTCAATATATGGCTACTGCCCCTCCCCTCTCTTTAGAAGATCAAATACCAAAGCTAAAGAACATACCCAAACGAATAGACTCCATATCTCCGAAACACCGCCTCCTATCTCAAGACAGCACCGATACAAACTCGTCAGGAGATATAAAACCAGTAATACCAAAAGATGAACCAAATAAAGAAATTTTTACCGTTGAAAATCAAATTTCGAAAATGGAACCTGCTGTGTTGCCAGTTCAGAATAAGATAGTGTTGCCAGGGGATAATCTGGAGGATTTAAACAGGGGTGATCTGCCTAATGTTATGAGGTCCAGGAGAAATATTTTGGAGCCTCTTAAGAGGGAAGAGAATGTGCCCTCTTGGTCGTTGGCGAAAGGGCCTTGTATTGTTGGTATGCAGAAAAAAACAGCGAAGAGTGTTGAAGAAGGTATTTTGATTTAGAAGTTTTTGTATTTCTAATTTTATGAATAGTATCGTGAAAAATGTTGAAAAAATTGGTTGAGCGAGCTGCTGCGCTGCGAGTCGCGGGTTCGATTCCCGCACGGAACAAATATTTGTTTGTAAGTATTCTGGATCTAAATGTCTTGTCTATGTTAGTTTACATGTTTTTGAACGTACCCGCGTTACAGGAGTTATTCCTATAGTGTGGGGTTACACTTAAAAAAATCAAATCAGCAAGGCCAACACGTATTTAGAAGCATACCTAATTATGGTAAGAATGATTAGGTTACTTCTAGGTATACTCCATTTGTGTAGGTACTTAACTAAATGTAAGCAATCTTGACATGTCTTATATCTAAAAATGTTTACAATTAGTTATTTACCTAAACCGATGTTAAGTAATTAACCAAATTTAAATAATCTTTTTATGTCTTTTATACGATTTTTTTTTAAAAGACATAGAAAGATTATTTACGTTTAGTTAAGTACCTAATCAGATGGAGTATAAAATAGAATAAACATTATTGTTCATCAAAATAGTAACAATTTCACAGAAACTTAAATAGTTAAATTTATGGGTACAATAGTGGAAAAAGAAGAGATTGACTAACTACCAATAGCAATCATATAAAATTTTAACCTCTTACACCCGCATTCTGAAACAAAAATATTTAGTCCAGAAACTTTCAAACGCATATCACATGCCATTATTGGTAGACTGAATTATCATCAACCAATATGATCACTTATAAGGGTGTTTTTGTTACATTTCTTTATTCTTGTCTTTTCATACAAGTATTTATATTTGTAATGCGGGGTATAAGCTCACGGGGTTGGTGCTGGCGGGGCAATTCCGCATGCGTGATGAAAGCGGCATGTTAAAAATAACACCGTAAAGATTTAATTTTGACACGTCGTTTATTTTCGTTCTAGAAAGCGGTTATATCTATTACCCTCTACGATTTCTGTAATCTGCCTATCTTTGGCCAAGCATAATGTTAAATTATCTTCATCACTGTCATCATTTCAGCCGAAAGACATCCTCTGTTGGGCATAGAACTCTCCAAAGTATCACCGCGACGGCCGGTCCTGTGTATCTAGCATCCATCAAATTCCCTTGACTGCCAACAGGTCTTCGGTCTCATTGACCATGAGTTCTGCGAGCAATGTACCCAGCCCACTATGCTTACGTTTCTTCGGGCTATGTCAATAAATTTGGTGCTATTGCGGATATCTTCATCATAATCTTAAGTATAGCTTCTATTTCAGATCCACCAGAGATCAACAATCTGATAGTCAACGGAAAGAGAGTTCCTCCAGTCAGAAACGGTCTACAATCCAGTTCTGGAGAAATATCCACAATAATGGAAGGTCGTGTACAAAGCTTTCCCAGTGGCGTCAGTAAGGCTACTATAGATCTGTTTACTGCGGGAAGTAATAAGGGTTGATTTAAAAAACCAATGCAAACTTTTGCCATTATTTACTTTTTTCTTTTCGCCAGAAATAAAACATAAGTTATATGGTAGAGGACAATACGAGAAATCAATAGCAAAAAAATCCACACCTTAAACCGTAACCGAACGAAGATAATACGTAATATTTGAAATTTCTATTGATAAAATAGATTATGTTGGCTTTTTAATGTTCACACAATTAAATATGAACACAGGACTCCACTCTAGGTGAGGGAATGGGCCGTAATCCACCACGCGGGCCCAGTGCGGATTGGTGAATGTCACATGTCTTTTTGGTTCTAGGACTGCCGGTTTCCTCAAGATGTTTTCCTGCACCGTTTTGAGAGCAGTGGTGATGAAATAAATTACAAAAATTCATGCGCCTGGCTGGGTTTTAACTTGCAACCTACAACTCGTAAGTCGGGGCCAATTACCACTCGGCCACCACTGCTCATGTTAGTGAATACTGTTATATTTTTTCACGCTCGCAGTTTTTCGTCAATAAAGATGTAAAAAAAAATTATAAACGAATTGAAAAGATACGCGTTAGTATTGTTTAGTATTATGCTAAAACTTCGTTTGGTTACGGTTGGTACACATAATTCTGTTTGCTATTGCTTTCTCATACTGTCCTTAATAAATGGCCTAAGTTTCACTTTTGACGATAAGAAAAATAAGTATATGCCAGCAATATATGGCAATTATAGTTTAATTGCCCTTTGATTGAGACTGAGATGATATTGCAACTTGAATTTTAAAGTTATAAAGTACGAGAATTGCTGATCTGTTGTTACTTGCAATTAAATATTTATGTTTTCTTTGTTTTATCATCTTTGAATATCGTCAGCCACCACGTTTGTGAAATTTCACTACCTACATTTTATTTGACCCATTGTACTAGCAGAATTGGAAAGATAATTGGCGTCCAATTGGGACTAAAAATGAAAGTCATTTTTTAATGTACTATCAAGTAAAATCAGTTAATTGACTGCAGTTATATTTAACTACTGATTGATGATTATGTTATAAACTGTCTTTTATTGAAACTATCTAAAAATCAGTCAACATGAATTTTATTTTCATAATTTCGTACGTTTATACCTCAGTTACTATAGTACTATGTGCGTTTACTATAAGTATATATCTGATCAAAACTAAAAGTAAATAAATAAAACATTTAAAATAATTGTAGTCCCATTTGGGCGCCAATTCCGTTAATGGCACCCAGCTGGGACTCTGGCTTTTCCAACTCGAAGTAACTAATGAATCTCTCCTGTGATTGAGGAATTTTGAAACTAATTATTTTTATTTGTTAAGGTTTGTAGTAATCTAGTCATATAAGCAATACAATTATTTTAGGAACATAATTTTGTAAATACCACTTAACTATAAGATTTGAATATGATATTAAAGTATGTACTAAAGATAAGATTTTGAGTGTGTGTGTGATGTTTTGTAGTCGTAAATTAGAAAAAATAAAGATTGAGAAAATATTGGTTGTTTCATTTAATTTCAACTGTTATGTCATGACTGTGTAAAAGTAAGCTGAAGTTTAAATGAACAACATCACAGTGGATATTAATTATACAAGATTCTGCGGTGGATTCGATTCTCGCCAAATGTTTTTCTTTTTGTATCTTTTGAGTTTTTGTAATATTTTTCTAAAACTTTTTTCATGTGTTTTCACTTATAGATAAAGGAAATTATTTTGTTTTGATCGTTTTCTTTTCGAATTATTTATCAAACCTATCCAAAAACATATTTTTTTCCCAAGTTTATGAAAATATATTTTTGTATTCCTACAACTTCATTGTTTAAACAAAATTTATTGCCCAAAATGACAAAAGAAGGTCATAGTAGCTACTACCGTGGGGCTGAGACCGAAATCTCTCTTTATCAGTTTCTTGACATATCATTTTGACATTGTATTATTACCTCATGATTGCTTATTCTGCTTAGCTTCATCATTTTGGGTGGCTAGGACTTAGACCGGCTCCTAGCCAAACCGGCTTACGGAGTAGCTACGGACCTCCCGAGAGCTGAGAATGAAAACTGGAACCGTTGAAAACTGTCGTGAAAACTTCGCTTGCGCGATGCAGGATTTTAACTTTGAGAATTTAATACGGAAAATTTACTAAACGTAAACCTAATGTTTTGATTTGATCGGTAAGAAAAAACAATGCAGATTTTTATGATATTTTTTGTTTTTATGTAGAATTACCATTTAAAATTTTATTCAAGGTTGTAATCCTGAAAATTCTGTTATGATTATTACTATAAGAGCGAAAAGGAGGTTTGATTTCGCTCGGTGTTAGTTTCTCGTATTCTTATTGGGTAACGCCAGTCCCCCTGTCTCTATGTGTGTCGCCTTATTATTGATTTTAAGACAGAGATACCAAATAGCACTTTCAGTAAAGTTAAAAAGAGAGTTCCGATAGGTTTCAGTGCCGTTTCAGTAGTCATGTAGCGACATCTTTAGAGTTTCATAAGGACTAAACAGTCAGACAGTGAACAACGTATGTAAAGAACATGAAAACCATTGAAAAATGTAGGTAGAGGTCGCTACACACTCTGAAAAATAACAATATCACCATGTCTACATTTTCCAAAGAGTCATTTATCTTTGTAAGGCCCAACCTAAATTTAGGCCGATATACATTGCGAGCCTATGTACTAAAAATAGTCACAAGTAGTTGTGGCCCAGGGCTCTTTTCTTTGTTTCTTCTTTATTGTTTTTGGCTAAATTCTTTTAAGCGGTATTTCCTATACTTAAAGTTAATTATTGGATGTAAAAAATATATTGAAATAATATTATGTTCATGGTAAATATGTTTTTTAGATTGTTTAAACCAGAAATCACGTTTAAATATCATGTCATAATTTTAGGTCACTGGGCTCTAATTTTATGATTTTAAAAAAGTATTTGGGGCCGAAATGTCTAGATTATTTTTTTTTTGTATTAAATTAGGTACATAGGTTACGAGGTTAAAATTTAGCTAGATATTATAATTGGGATTGCGGGCTACTTCTGAGGAATTCTTGATAGAAAACTCAAAACCCGGGACTTGAATCCAGGACATCGTGCTGGGCAGTACGCTTACAACCTATAAACTAGCGAGATATTTCAGAATCAGATAAGTCTGACAGGAAACATGGCAGTCGCATTATAAAAATATATTATTATCAATATCAACAACTCTACTCACGAGTTGTTTTTTTTTAATTTTACGAAGGAAAACATCAAAGACTCCTCCTGCTCCGCGAGCGAGAGGAAGTGTCAAGTTCTTTTAGTCACCAAAACCCACCTGTAGTGAAAGTACTGACACAGGGGGTAAACACATTGGCTCGTTACACCACCAGCCGTTGGGTTCTAGACGTCCATCTTAGTCAACCACCCGAAGTCAACTGCCTGACCACAACAATTCATGGTTTTCATTTATATGAAGGCCCATGTTGCCTTCCCATAATCACATATAGTTTTCATATATATGAAGGCCTTTTCATTTATATGAAAATACTATACGGCCTAACCACAACAATTGACGGTTTTCGCTTGCCTTCGTTTCGTTTCGTTACTTTTCACTTTGGTTTGCTTCGCTTCGCTTTGCTTTGCTTCGCTTTGCTTTGATTTGCTTCGCTTTGTCATGTTTGGTCACGCTTCGTAACGTTTCTTTACGTTTCATCACACTTCATCACGTTATGTCACATTTCATCACGTTTACTTACGTTTCGTTACATTTGCTAACTCTGTAAAATCATTGTTACTTTTGTGACGCAGTAGTAAGTTCCGTAGGCGCGGGCTTGCGGACGGCGTGCAATGGGTAGCACGCTGTCCGATCGTCCGGTTACCGACTGGACCGAGCCCAAGTCGTCGACGGCGCGTTCTGTTCCCGCGCGCCTCAAGGAGCTGTCAGCACACCGAAGAGGCCCAGCCTGCTAGCTGCAGGCAGGCAGGGTCGAAGCCTACTGGGGTCATTGGTTAGTTCCGAAAGGAATGCTCGGTCCCAGCACGATAGGCTACGAAGGAACGGGGTAGGTTTTTAGTCAGTAAGAGTCTGACACTACTTCCCGCTCCGCCCAAGGGCGGGATTTGTCATTGGATGATTTTACCTAAGTACCATAAAAAAAAAAAAAAAACGCAGTAGTAAGTTAATCTTTTATATGTCTTGCGATGAGGTGATGTTTGAAGCCAGAAGTAAACATCCAACTCGCGGTGTTTAACATCAATTTATAAATATAAGTAGTCATAATTAATAGCTAGTAGACCGATGTCTGTCTGATCAGAGTAATGATAATATGATACAAAAATCTAGTCTGCTTTACGTGACGGCTGGAAGGCAAGAGAGCGAGAGACGCTAAGGGTAGTGATATATTGTGACGCCACACCATCCCCCCAGGAAGAAATTAAAATGAAAAATTAAAACGTTTACTCGTATTTTCTGGCAGTGACAAGTAGTTACGAGACAACATTAAACCTTTTCCCTTTCAACGCATACTTAATTTACTATGGGTACTATGAGAATCGCTCTCAATACGTTCAATTTTTCAAGTTGTACAAAAAAAATCCATTTGCCCTTACGAAAAATCCTGGCATTTCAAGAAAATCAGCTTTACATCAACGAAATATCTACCCTCGGTTTTTTCCGCTCGGCGTGTTGTCATGTAACCGAAACTCGATTCTTAAACAAAAAGTTTTTTTTATCAATAAACTACTAATGGACTAGTTAATGATTGTTATTCTTCTTTAAAATATTGCCTTTGTTTTTATAAGCCAATACAAAATAAAACTTGTAATATTGCCTAAACCTAAATTATAGGCTAACTCAGTATGCATCAAATGGCATCATATTATTTACCAGTCTATAGACAAAACTTTGATCGCTTTATTTCGATAGAAATCGCCGTCCGCACCGTTAATTCAAAACATATATGTGCCTCCAATTTGTCATCGGCGCGAGATTTACATGTCTCATTAAAAAGACCATAAAATCAGGAACAAAATAATACATAATAATCACTTACCAAACAAACCACGAGCTCCCACCACTTATCACAACCATAAAAATTCGACTTTCACTCAATTCACTCCAACTGCGGAAAAAGATTTAAGCCTATGGGGAATAACGACATCTATCCAAAATGACATGAAATCATTCATCTTATATATTTCCGTTATAATAATTGAGTTACATGTCTTATCTTTTTTTTTTGTTTTTGGTACCCATTCCTATAATTGCCTTATAAAATATATTGTCATAAATGCGTAATTGCAATGGAGCAAAGTCCCGAAGGCAAGTTATTGATGTTATCGTATTCGTTTACAAATCGATTAATTTTAAATAAGTATAATTTTAATGCTGGCCCTATCCGCCACGATGAAAATAAAAAACCCCTTGATTTTATAAATTCAGCTACTTATCACGAATTCTTGTTGATTCAGTGGTGCTCAATTCCTTATTATTATTTTTTTTAGGGATGGATCATAATTTGTCTATTGTCTACTGATGGCCTCATTTTGGCAATTCCCTATGTGCAGTATTTTTATTTGTTTAGTAATAATTGGACCTTCAACAATTACTTAATTAACGGTTTTCTTTTTTTTTCAATTATTTTTTTAAGTACCCTCTTATTCTTTAACAATATTTTGTTATCCGATAAAATGTATTTAACAACGAATTTTTTTTGCACTACACCTTTTACCTCGTCACCACTTAGTTTGAAAGCACTGACACAGGGGATAAACACATTGGCTGATTACGTCACCAGCCGTTAGGTTCTAGACGTCCGTCTTAGTCAACCACCCGAAAGCAACTGCAACTGTCAAATGTTGCCTGTCGCCCGGTCGCCGACTCCGAAACAAGTAACAAACACTTCAAACAGTATCGAGTAAAAATAGCCAAAAATGGCGTTTTTTGCAAGGGAAAACTCGTAGTCACACGTTATTAAAGTGTTGGTACCTATTAGCTATATAACGTGTGACTACGGCTTTTCTTTTTGTTTTGTTTTGCTTCTCCAGTAACATTGTTTATTTCAGTATACCACAAATCTTGTTTCATACTTTTTTAGCGTTCCTTTTTGTCGTAGTCGGGTTTGTTTTTTACTTTTTTTAGCATTGTTGTTATAGTGGCAACATAAATACCTACATCATTTGTGAAAAATTTCAACTGTCTAGCTATCGCGGTTCTTGAGATACAGCCTGGTCACAGACAGACCGACAGACAGCGAATAGTGTACACCTGCACTTTGGAGGATTTAATGAGTACCATATTCGATACTGAAGTTTTTTTTCTTTGATAAAATTGTCTACTGACATTTCCGTACCCTTGGGCGGGGCGGACATAGTGAGACTTTTATTGACTAAAAACTCACTCCTCTTCATTGCCTTTTATACCGGGGCCGAATCTTCCTTTCAGAAATCATGCTGAGCCTCTACGGTTTGTTAACAACTTGAGGCGCGCGTGAAGCGATACGCGCCGTCAACGACTTGAGGTCTGCCGGACGGTCGGTTGGCGAGCTACCAATTGCTCGCAGTCCGCCCGCGCCTATGGTGCCCACCGATGCTGCAGTTAACGTAACCACCTACTGCACCCAAACAGTTTAACGGAGTTACCATCAATCAGAAGACATTAATAACTGCAATTATTGACGAAAATGAGTAATCCCAGAGCAAGACAAGATATTTAATGATTTTCCAAGCCAAAAAAAAGGTTTTTTGGAGATTGGAAATACTTACTAAAAAATAAAAGTCATATTATTGTAAAAAAACGTATTTAATGCGTAAATTACAATATTATTATGGTGTAGTTATTTTGGTCTTTCTACACATACTCTAAGCTCCTAAGGCCTCGTTTTTAGAGGTAAGCAGAATATAACGTAATATTAAAAAAAAAAAAAAACAATTGCCGAATGAGAACTCTATTGATTTTGATGCTGTGTTTGTGACTGAATAGACTTTGTACGAAATAAATATTTGGAAAACGCACTCAGAAATCTCTTCGATATTTGGGGGTAATGGAACAGAGAGTAAAGTCCCACATACCTCCGTTGAAAAGGGAGGATCCTCCGACCAGACAGGTGTTATATCTGGTGGGCTACTGCCCGATAGATGATTTCGGGTTAGTTCTATATGTTCCAATCGCGCCGCGAATGTTACTTGCGCGATGCAGGATTAGTTCTTTTTGTGACGACATGGATGTCGCTACATCACTCCCCTCCGGAGATCGGAGATCGATGGTTCTTGATGCTTCTTGAGGCGTCGTGATGCGTGCCAGGCCAATGGAGGTTGGTTCCAGTGAGTCGGAACCGGATTCCGCATAGTTCTCGGTGAGTCGGAACTGTCTGCGGTGATGCCCCAGTGTGTCGGGGTGGTGCTATCCCAGTGAGTCGGGATACGATGCTGCAGGCTCCAGTGAGTCGGAGTAGTGCGGCTGGCTCCAGTGAGTCGGAGCGGTGCTGTGCGACGTAGGGCTTGACTGCTGTCGTCGACCAGGAGAGATTCTTCAAGGCTCTTCATGTGACTGGCGAAGGTGCAGATGTTTTAGCCAAGGTCGCTGATGAGGCTGAGGGTGATGACCAGGTATGACCAAGTAGGCATGCTGGTGGTCAGGATACCCATATAGCCGTGGGTGCTGGCTGTATGGCTCGCTGCTCGAAAGCTTGAGGAAGTGATGATGACGTCACGAAGTAGTTGCTGCACGAAGGCTGCGCTGACGTTCTTTGTCGAGGGTCACCAGTTTGGAGGTAATGGAACAGAGAGTAAAGTCCCGCACGCCTCCTTTGAAAAGGGAGGATCCTCCGACCAGACAGGTGTTATATCTGGTGGGCTATTGCCCGATAGATGATTTCGGGTTTGTTCTATATGTTCCAATCGCGCCGCGAATCTTACTTGCGCGATGCAGGATTAGTTCTTTTTGTGACGACATGGATGTCGCTACAGATACAATTATTAGGTCCTATATGTAGTCTGGTGGCCCATGAACTCAGTTGGATAGCCTTTTTTCTGTCTAACGAGTTCGTAACTACCCACAAAATATGAAATTTAAATTTTCTCGCAATTTTCCGATCATTGATTACTCAAACCCCAAGTGGAAACCGGTGTCTTTCTATTGTGTCTCTAATTAGGATTTAGGTGACTACTCGTCCGTTAAATATGGGTGAGAGGAAGGAGGGGGAGAGGGGGGAGAGGTTGGATATTTTTTGAATGAATGTTTTTTTATAAAAAAATCCCCTCCCCCGATGTCAAGCTTTCTCTCTCTACACGGTTTTTAAATGAATGAAAATTCATTTAAAAAAAAAAACTTCCCCTCCAACTTTGTTTATTTGGCCGATATGACCACATTAATTTAACAACGTGACGACTCATCCGAACTTGCGGATGATTCGTCGTCTTACAATTTTAAAAGGGTAACTCATCCGCGGATGAAATATTTAGCGGATGAGTAGTCACCTAAGTCGTAATTACGGTATTCAATGGGTTAAAAAAATAAACCAAATCAGTCCAGGCGTTCTCGAGTAAAGCAGCTATCAATGAACAGTATTTTATATAGACTATCTTCTGCTAACCGCTTCGCCCGCGTGGAAGTCGGTTTCTGCATACAAACCAGCAACACTCGTTTTATCCCCTTAGGACTGGACTGTTCTTAGCGAACGTCTACACCCTATAAGGAACCTACCTGCCAAATTTTAAGTTTGTAGGTGTTATAGTTTCTGAGATTTCGTGATTAATCAGTGAGTGGTATTTCGCTTTTAATTAGATAGATTTTAGATTCTGTCAGCTATTTCCAAACCAAAGTTGAAAATTATCAAAATGGAAAATACTCGTCGTTGAAAATATACCGAGATATGGTCTTCTGTGTACCAAATTTCATCTAAATCTGTTCAGTCATTAATACGCGAGGTTTTTTTTTTAATTGATATAAACTAGTGCTCGACTGCGTACCCACCTGATGGTGAGCAGTGATGCAATCGTTGATGGTGAGGCACACTAGTTTAAGAGCCTATTCACTCTAGCCTTGAAGACACCTAAATTATAAATATTAATATGTATTTTATAGAATTCATAATACCATTTAATTATTCTTTCCAATTCTGCTTACCTCTTAAAACGAAGCCTCAAAGTACATATAAAATCTAGCATCATAATACCACAGTCTATTTTATTTGCCATACAGATGATCAACGCAATATTTAAACCCTTGAACACCAATTTTATAACTTGAATGACCTTGAAAAACGCTGTCGTACTGTACACACGGGTGTACGAAATTCATTCGGCCGTAAATTTAGGTTTCTATATCTTCGTTTTTATTTTATTTTATTGAAGTAACCAACAGCGATGAAAAAAATATGTTACAGAGTAAGTGATTTACAGTACCTCTACCATGAGTTTTAAGCAATAGTATTCGTCGCTACTCGATATCGACGCCGTAAATATTTTGTATGGCAAATTTTGCAGCGCCTCTAGCGGTCACTTGTAGAACCAAAATTGGAAAGGGAGATTCTCGGTATTTTCCTTGAAGAAATCCGCAGGAGAACCAATGTTACAGACATAGCCCGAAGAATCGCCAAACTTAAGTGGCAGTGATGTCGCGAAGGGGCATAAAGGTTCTGGAGTGGGAACCACGTACCAGAAAACACAGCGTTGGCGCGGCTGGTTGGTCCTACAAGGTGGAATCCGATGGATGCGAGACGCACGGGACTCGCTGTTATGGCGACACTTGGGGGAGGCCTATGTCCAACAGTGGACGTCTTTTGGCTGAGATGATGATGATGAATTGTTACGGACGGGGCACCTCATTTTAATGCCATTTGATAGGTCATACTCAAGTTTAAATGGTTAGTAATTATTTTTATAGTGTAGGGTAGTTATAAAATACTGCGATGATTTGTATGGAATAAGTACATTATGACGAATAAATAACATCCAGAGTATTCATCTTTAGAAATAAAAAATGTTAAAGGACATTGACCATCTATGTATGGGAGTTGGACTAAATGAAATGAACTATGAAGTTAAAAGTGGACAGTGGTGCTATTCTCTATTAAAAAACTTTTAGAAATGTACTTTCAACTTACATTAGGCTGTAAAGCAAAGCCCTTCAAAATTGAAAGGTTTTGAGATAATTTGTTGTTATTGAGTTTTTTCTTATTAAGAAACTAGAGACCTGCCTCAGCTTTGTACAGGTATTACAATTTATTTTATGTTCTAGGCTGTTCTTCACTATAATAAGCACGTATTATACATCTAAATTAAATAAGAATAATCCCTAACAATTGTGCATTTTACTTGTTAACTATTTTTTATAAGAAACCATTTGTTGTCTCCCAAATCTGGGCAGCATTTGGTCCAAACTCGTTCAATGTCCTTTGTAATTTACGAAAAAAAGGTTTGTTGAAATTATTCGCAAGAGGCTAGCCATAAATCACGTCACACGTGTTTCATGAATTTTCTGTGCCGCGGGGGTCACTGTCGGACACTCGTGTTTTTAACGCTCCGCCCTTTGTCATGTGATGCGCATGAGATCAATCAACCTGCAATCGTACGTCAAAGAGATGTCGTGTCGGTCACCTCTGTCCGACGAGGCCCAAATGGAACATTTACTGGCGGTCACAACTGTCATGGCGACTATCGTATTACCGTGTGACGCTTTTTATAGATGGCGCCTTAAAGAACGCTAGCTGTACTACAGTTAACTTTCTACATTATTTTTAGTATATGCGAAACCTGAATATAGTTTGTTCAGAATCAGTAACTGAATCGATTCCAATCATTTTTACACCATGTTAAGATATTTTTCTCAAACAATAATTAAAAAAGGTTACAAATTGGACACCGCCGACACTAAGTACAACACTGGTCACAGCACGTCTTAGCAGGCATTAGGTGCCAAGCACTACCTCCCCTCAGTAACCCGGATGGCCCGGTGACCATGTATTTGTGCTGACAATCAGGTAACTATTTTTTTAATGAAATTTTGTACATAGATTCTTTACATAAAAACACTAGACACATATTTTGCGTTTCACATATACTAAAACTAATGTATAAATAAAATAATTTCAGTAATTGAAACAATACTTCTATATATTATATTACTTCCTACCAGCAAACATAACAATTTTCCTTTGTTTCAACATTTTTATAGTATAGATGACTCCTTATATTAATTTCAAAGACTGTGATACATTCTCTCTTTCGTATTATTTATGCTTTTTATTTTATTATTATGTTATTCCCATTTCTTGAACTCAACGCCATCTGGTGGTTTCATTTCGACTTTGTCTTGCCCTACTTGGTTCCAGTTTGTGCTTAACACCGTACCGCCGGATTCAACCTGGAAATGAGATGAAGAAGATTTTAATATTATTTTATTGTCAATATGAAACAAAAATGTAATCGTTTTTGTTTGGGTCAAATTTAATGATTGAAATTTTATCCCCATCCTGTTGACAGATCAATCTGATTCTTGGTACAAATCTTTAGTTTTAATGACAATACAATATATTGTATAATAAACCGTTCAATTTTGATCGTTTTAATCCCGTGGAGGGTCGATTCGGTACATGAAACACTATCGATGTGTAAAAATAAATTAAAAAATAAAGTACTTTACTGTAAATTAATTTCTTTAAGTAAACGTCAGCTGAGCGAGTTCAATGACCTGTAGGTAGTCATTGCGCAACGACCAACAACTACATACAAGGTCATTGACTCGTTTACTTTAAGAAATTAATTTCGTACATGCGTATATTAATTCGAATTTTAGAAGAAAAGTACTTTATTTTTTTATTTTATCAATACAAATGGATAGTGTTTTATATACCGAATCGACCCTCCACGGGATTAAAACTATCAAAATTTAACGGTGTATATTCAGTATCATTGTATATCCAAGAAGACCGCTACGAAATTGCGGACTACATGTTTTTTCATAACCCCTTCAATATGGGTAACAAATAAAAGGGCTTGACTGGTGGAATGTACTCGTAGTACACTATTTTTTTTTATATAGGTATACGTTTTTATCGAAGAAACCGTTTTCTTTTTATCTATATACATAAAAGAAAGCAGTGTTAGTTACACTATTTATAACTCAAGAACGGCTGAACCGATTTGGCTGAAAATTGGTGGGAAAGTAGCTTAAAACCAGGATATAGACATAGGATAATTTTTATCCCGTTAAATAATAATTAATAATAATCCAAAATCTGTTTATTTATTGGTATAGGGTAGAGTAGGGTAGAGCAAGGTAGAGTACGATAGAGTAGGGTAGAGCGGGAGAGAAAGCTAGTTATTATAAAAAAAAACTTACAAAACTCTTGTTCATAGCTCGTCTCACTTCATCGGAACCTTCTCCGTATATCTTCTGGAAGAGAGCGTTCAACGCCGCGTCACCTTCTGGTTTTTCTTCTTCTTCCTGAAATGAGAAGAAAAATATATGACAACATATAAAACTGCTTCACCCCGGAGCGGGGAATAGAACAATTTGATACAAGTGAAGAATTCACACGAGTGGTAGGCGAGTGTGTTATGGATCCGAGGGCTGCAGTAACAAATTTGCTAGCGTGTCAAACGACGTTTTTCAATACGAGCGCGACTTGTGGGGTCGACGCGCACCTAATACGACAAATTATTTTATTATAATAAAATTGTGGCGGGAGAGAGCACGCGCCCTTTTCCGCACTAGTGCAAAAAACAGTCAATGGACTGTTTGCGTGCCTAAAAGCGGTGATATAAGAACGGGTTTTCGAGAAAGTGTATTGAAAAACTATTTGATGACATTCTACCTTAAAAAATAAAATATTGCACTAACATTGTTCATAATGACTGCCCGCGAATGTAATATCGTGCTTATCGAACCTTTTTAGTAGGTATTTTACGAGTTGACCGTATCATAACTAGAGCATAGGGGGACTAAGAGAGAGAAAAAAAAAACTGGTTGCGACAAGTTTTAGGGTTCCGTAACTCAAAAGGAAAAAACGGAACCTTTATAGGATCACTTTGTTGTCCGTCTGTCTGTCAAGACCCTTTATCTAGGGAAAGCGAGAAGCGCTTGGCGCGTATCGAGTTAAAATTAAAACCGCATACTCAAGTCTGCGGTCTCTTGACACTATGAAAAACTATACCTATTATTTAATGAAAAAAAAAAAAAAAAAATACGGCCGTTTATATCGCAATAAACGTACATTTCGACACTCAAGGGAATCCAAATTCATAGGTACTTCCCGTAGACCTAGAATCCTGAAATTTGGCAGCAATGTCTTCAATGAAGCGAAATCTTAAAGCACAAATAAAGTAAAAAATCTGAAAACTGACACATTGTAGAAACGTTAATTTCTTTTTTTCAATTCTGAATTGAAAATAATTCAATTCACAAATTCATAATTCAATAAAATTATGAATTTGTGAATTGAATTATTTTCATAGGTAAGTTTGTACGGAATCCTCATTTCGCGAGTCCGACTCGCACTTGCCCGGTTTTTTTTAGGTTATCCTACCTCAAAAAAAAGTCTGTCTTACCATTTTCTTCATCTCCTTCTCAATTTTATCCCAGTCTTTTTTAAACAGTTTCGGAGGTTGCTGTGGACCGGACGCGTCTATTACCGCTGTAACAAAAAATAATCAAAATTAGATGATGATGCCACGGTTTCTATGAAATCTGGACCCACCTTCCAATAGCTATGTGTGTTAAATCGTTTGATAAGTAATTTTGAGCTGAGTGAAGGACACAGCTCATTAAAGCCACCCGGCACCCGACCCGCGTGAATCATTCGCGGGCAACGCTGGGGGACCCGCGCGCTGGCAATGCGCAGTCAACGCAAGGCAAGCATGTAGGCAGCGAGATGTCACCGACTTACGACCGAGGCGTTCCAATAACGGTACGGAGTGGATGTAGTGAGCGCATATTGGCTGGCCTATTGGCGTAGTGGTTAGTGGCCCTGACTGCTATGCCGGAGCTCGTGGGTTCGATTCCTACCTAGGACAAATGTTTGTGTGATGAGCACGATCATTTTTCTATCTGGGTGTAATTTACCTATAATATGTATGTATTTAGAAATATAAAAGTATGTTTATCAGCTGACTGGTACCCATAACACAAGCTCTGCTTAGCAAGGGACTAGCCGGTGTTGTGTGATAGTTGTGGAATATTATTGTTATTATTAAATTATTATATACAAGTCCATATAGAGAATACTCGCTGCAGGGGGCGAGGTGGTGTGGAGTGTGTACCGGGTGGCTCTAATGAGCTGTGACCTTAAAAGTTACTATGGCAAGTTATTAAGCTATGGCAGTTTATGCGAACTGTTACCAAAATCGACGGGGCCTACCTAGCTCTAGGGCCATTACCTGCTAAGATTGCGGGATCGTTCCCACACTCAGACCTTAATGTTCCCCCTGCTGGGACTCAGACCTCCTCTCTAGGTGAGGGAATGGGCCGTAATTCACCACGCAGGCCCAGTGCAGGTTGGTGGATGTCACATGTCTTCGAATTTTTGGTTCTAGGACACGCCGGTTTCCTCACAATGTTTACCTTCACCGTTTTGAAAGCAGGGGTGATCAAATAAATTACACAAAGTAATGCGCTTGGCTGAGTTCGAACCCGCGACCAACAATTCGTAAGTCGGATTTATGTAACTTTTAATACTCGTATTATTTAACAGAGTTTATTTCATTTATTCACAAACAATTTGCATTGTGTTGAATTTGAACAATTATGCATGCACACAACATAAGATATAATGAAGAAAGAAGAGGAAAAGAAAAAAAAAAACCAGTTTCCATGGAGTTTCTTGCATGTTCTTCTCCATAGAGATCTACGCTTTAGAACATGCAATTTAGCTTCACTTTTAGACATTTTGATAATTCAAGTCCCTATAAATATTGTCATATTCTAATATGAAAAAAAAAATTCAATATCTCACTCACCCTGAGGTATAGCTTTAACATTATCCTCCTTCCTATCCCCATCCAGCTGCGTCCATCTCAGGCCTTCCTTCTTCCGTAGCTTAACCTCTATTTTGGATGGGGTGACGACATGGGTACACATGTTAGGAACTATTTCATGTGCTAAGTCTAGTTCTAGGCTGTATTCAGAGTCTGAATCAGGAAGGGCACTGGATAGGGATAGCTGAAATCATAAGAAAATTGGGTAAGTATTTTTTTTATGGCCTACGTCGGATATATCCAAAAAACTGTCGTGTTTATTTCGTATACACCGTTAAATTTTGGTCGTTTGTATCCCGCACTATCGATTTGTAAAGATAAAATTAAAAAATAAAGTACTTTTTTTTAAAAGTCGAGGTAATATTATGCATGTACGAAATTATTTATGTTTTTAAGTAAACGAGTCAATGACCTTGTAGGTAGTTGTCGGTCGTTGCATACTAACTACCTACAGTTTATTGGCCTCGCTCAGCTGACGTTTACTTCAAGAAATTAATTTCGTACATGCGTAAATTAATTCGAGATTAAAAAAAAAAACATTTTCACTTTACAAATCGATAGTGTTTCACGTACCTAATCGACCCTCCGCGGGATTAAAACGACCAAAATTTAACGGTGTATATTAAAACTAAAGTTGTATTGTACATGACTGTGGCAGTGTTTTACACCCGTATTTATATAGAAGTATTTACTTGTTACTAAGTAAAATCTTACTAAGTCATTACTTGACGTATGACATCTGCATTCAAAATTCAATTTTTTCTTAACTATAGAATACAAATAGTAGTTACTTTTACTCAAGTATTTAGTTTTACTTGTTTTATAAATACGGGTGTAATCATTCCCAATCAATCATTTCGGGTGGTTTACGGGTGAATTTGGTTCCTATTCCAGAACCGGCATGTACACAAAAGTTATTACTTACACTTCTTTCTCCATAATTAACTTTAACTTTATCCTTTGGCGCATTTTTGACGAGTACTGTTATTACAACTTGGGATTGCGTTTGATACCAATCATGTTTTATTTTAGGCCGCGGTGGCTGTGGACAAAAAGAACTTAATTTAGAAACAAATAAAACACAATCAGTAACGATCACGACAGCCCTCAACCTTGAGGAATAAGACGCAAGGAGGAGGAAAACACTGCAAAGAGAGTGAATATAAACGTAAGGGTTAATAGAAGGGTTTTTGGAGAGAGGTGGGTTGGATGGAGTAAGCCCATCAAAGAATGGACGCCATGGCGCAGGCATCAGGCCCAGGTTCGCATAGGACTGAGTGTGGAAAATAGATTCTGATAGGTAGGTAGATAGAGCTTCAGAGTGAGAGTGGTGCTGATATACGTGTCCATGAACGGGCGCTGTCAGTTGAGACTGGTCATCTCTTAGCATCTGGTAGCTACCAATGGCTTATTTTAATATCGTTTAGTATCAAGTAACCAAGATATTTGTAATACATAACATGACTGAAGAGTGTCTATGGAGTTTCTTACACATTCTTCTCCACAGAGATCTACACTTTGGAATGTGCAATTAAAAACATTCACTTCTTGACCTTTCGTAAGCTTTGAATCTTTGAATCTTCCGCTGATACCTCAGGAGGCTCTCATTAGATGGCTAGATCAAGTGCCTGATTCAGAGTGTACTCCTGTGGTACTTCTAGACGTGGCTCATATTGTGACGAGGTTCCACTTTCAAGGTCTGTTTATTGATAGCTAGGATTCCGTTCTTGGTAACACTGGTACACTATTTACTAGTCTACACTTTGATCTTAGCCGAAAGGCTGACATCTGGAGGTAACTGAAGAGACATAGGTGTGGTGTTAGTAAAAGTCTAACAAACCCTCCCTTGTCGCCTTAGAGCGGGAAAATTCATTAAAAGATTTTCTACTTAAAAAAAAGGGTTTTAGTACCAACACAGTAAAAAGTCGAACCCCGCAGCTATGATTACACGCAGATCCCCGCTTGAGAATTTAAGACCCGAAATTCCGTTACTAGTTATGTTCAACTTATATGACGCGTATTGTAAGTACTAGTTTTTACGCAATAAAATATGTTTTTATAATTATGGTGAGATTGTGGTCAAACACGAGCCTATCAACAACAAAAAAAATAAAATAAATGTGAATAATAAGTACATACTATGAATAAATGAAATATAAATTGTAGCAAATTAAATTCATACAAATTAACAGAACTAGAATACTAATAAATATAACTTTCTTTTGTATTTACGCTTTCATTGTTTTTATTGAGCAAAAGCTACACAAATAAAACAAAAGAGTTTTAATCCTATTTCAAGATGACCATGCTCTACTGGCTCCATGCCAGTTTTTCACTAGATACTATTCATGCTTTCATGATAAAGTCAGTCATGAAATTATGAATCAATAGCTGTCCTGGCAAACTTCGTACCGTACCGCCTAATAGTCTGATTGTTTTTTCGTAAATTTGTCCATATTTTCTAATCATTTAAACCTTTGTATCTCACAAATATTTCAAGACCGAAATTAGTCAAATTGGTCCAGCAGTTCTCGAGTTATAGCGAGATTAACAAACAGTTTTTAATACTTTTATATATAAGAGTATGGAAACTAGCGTTGCTTGTATAAATCAGGGATTTATACCAAGGTTAATGTAATATTTATGAATCCCTACCCTAAATAAAAGCTTTCAAAAGGGAAACCCAGGGTAATGCGACGCAAGGCAAAGAAGGATCAGGAGTGAGTTTGAATCAGTAAAAGTCTGACATGCCCTCCCATTCGCTCCTAAGGGTGGTGATGAAGCCGCAACAGTGTTGTTACGTTAGCTACACATCCGTAGACAGTAGGCGCTAATAAACATAGTTACTAGAACTATTTTCTGTCCCTCACAACACCACATTTTGGAAAATAAATCCATTTTCCTAAGTAGGAAAAAAGCCCAGTGAAAAATTGCCTCCTACGTAGTCAATCTTATCAGAACAATAAGATTTGTTGATTATCAAATCTATGTACCCACATTGTGTATGCAACAGATTACATCTAATTCAAAATGTTACTGCAAAAGCGAAAATGATCAAAATTTCAGACATAGTAATGGGTGCTACACATTATTCTCAGAAAAAGATATATCATTTTTATTTGCAGCATATGAGTAATAGTTAATTAAGATCTATTATTATCCAGAATCTGTCAAGATATCTGCTTAAAAGAAGCTCTGAAAAGAAAAACAAACTATTTGTCTATTCTAGGCATAAATCTGCTTAATTTCACCTATAAGTTAGTTATTTGTAGTTTTTGATTGTACGGAAAAAGGCACCATGTTCCTTTTTCTATAAAACCAAATATTTTGCCTCCAAATAAATTGGAAAACATTATTATTTGATTGAGAACCTTTTCCTGATTCCATACACTACAATAATACAAGTAATCTGCTTGTGTCACCAAAATCAAGATAAGTTCAAACTTTTAGTTCTCCGGTACATTTGGCGAGAATAAGTGTATAAGTCACCATGGTAACCGGTTTTAAAATGGTTTATTGTACTTTTTTGTAACAACAGTATGTAATTATTGTATCTAGGTAATAATATATACATAAACTTAAGGTTTTAGTTGAGCAGTTTTAGTTTTCTGAGCCATATGCTGACCAGTTATTTTTAAAAATGCTTGGTGCTTATTTATTATCTAATCCCATCCTTTCCTACATGTTGACCATTGTTTTATTATCTTTGTTTTTGTAAGGAATTTAGAAAGGAATCTAAAAAATTGTTACAAAGAAACAAAAAAGAGGTAATCATTCAACCTTTTTGAAAAGAAAGTATCTCAGAATTCTAACAAGAAAAATTACTGTAAGTAAACAATAAAAACATACCAATATAATCGTATCACTTTTAGTCTCAGTCATATTTTCTTTTCCGATGCCAGGAAAGATGAAATCTTTTAGAAATCTCCGAAAATATTTATTTTTGTACCGACCGACGAATCAGCAGATTTTTCTAGACTGAAGGTGCGTTCCGAATGTATATTTGATAGTTAGCAATCCTATTCCGTAATGACCGTAATGTTTGGTTAAAATTTAATGAAAAAATGTACTGTTATGTTTACTATTTATTTTGAATTATTTATATAAATATACAAGTTAGATATATGGTTTATACATGGTTTGTAAATGAAAATCATAATTTTGTTAAAAATAAAATTATCTCAGTGTGGGTTTTTGAACAACTCAGGGATGTTCATTTCACGCATTTCCTATTCCAATAAATGGGTTTTTTAGTAACCTAATATCTTTAGACCTTATTATAATTTTTTTTTTTTTACAATTTGAGATCTTTTGAAATACTATTATTTGGATTTATAACATGGTTAATGCCAAGATCCCAAGTTAAATTTCATGAAACGGAATGTAATGTCTCAAGGTCAAATTGTCAAAATAATGGACTGGAAACTGTCACTTGTCACGAATGTCTTGTCTGTAATTTTGGGATTGCGTATCGAATAATTTCTTGCATGGTTTAATATTTTCGAAACAATTTTTATTTAGCCCTAAAACTCTTTACGGAACCTTTATTTAAGGTCGTATGATGCGGGTTAGTAGTACTTAAAGTTTTTTCTGTGCAAACATTTTTGACAGGTTAAGTATGCTATCAATTTGTTATTTAATTTAGCAATGTTAGTATATTTCTTATCAATAGGACAATAGACTAATAAATCTTTAGGAGGTTGAGGCATTGAGACAAATAGTTTTACTAGAGTAAAGAAGGAAATTGTGAAAGTTACATATCTTATTAAAACCAAATCTACATGCATAACAGTTTTATTTGTTTTGAATCAGATAATAAGTAGTTACTATCAATAGACGTAGTATTACTAAAGATATCCAGAACAACTTATCCACGTTTAAAAAAAAAAACCACTGCCATTTATTTTTTTGATTCGATTTTTTTATTAATTTAATGTACTCTTGCTAGATTACTGTAAATTTTAAACTAAATTTCAGAGTTGGCACCTAAACATTCTAAGAACAGTAACGCGTTTAAATTTTATAAGGCAAGGTAGTAACCGAAGTATGTCCGGGATCAAGAAAATAGCGGTTTGTCAGATGACGTCCGTCGCTGACAAGGCAAAGAATATGGAGGTTGTCAGCAGTTTAATTAGCAAAGCTGTTAAAGAAGATGTACAGGTATGTGTCAAAAATAATTATTTCAGAAGAAACTTGGGCTCATGAATTAAAATAGAATACAATAAACTTCATTGTACACTAAAATAGTAATAATTTGACAAAAACTTAATATCTACAATGGTAGCCTTATCGCTAACAGCAATATCTATATGACAAACTACAACACAATTACAATGACAACACCAATCAAAACAATAACAATTATAATTGGAGGGGAATTCCCTTCTGGAGTCTGTTTCCTGATAGCTATAACCTAGGGGTCTTTAGGTCAAGATTGAATAGGTTATTTCCAGGCAGGCATGCTCCATTTCCAGCCACATCATTATCATTGCTTACAGTACGGCCGACGGATCTTGGCGCGTCTGAAGCTAGGCTCTGCAAACTTTAGCGCTCAAAATAAACGTAAATAAATGATTTCTAAAAATAAATGCCAATAACAGTTGTTAACAGCAATAACAACTGCTATTGGCATTTATTTTTTCAAACCGTTTATTTTTTTTATGAGTGCACAAACGCTAAATTTCGCAGAGCCAACTTCAGACGCGCCAAGATCCGTCGGCCGTACTGTACTCTCGTATCAGGTTAGATAGAGGTCAAATGCCAACCTTTACATAAAAATAAGAAATATTCATTTAAATTTTTTATTGGTGTATATCATTGATCAAAACTGTCAAACTATGGGTTTATGCACAGGACTGGTCGAACTTTGTGGTAGCGGTATGTCTTTCAGTTGTAGAATTAAATATGAAATGGAAATAAAAATTTTATTTATTATATTTTTACATACACAATAAGTGGCATATAAGTTGAACCAAAATGGCGATACGATAAGACAGATTTTCGGGTCTGGGAAGTGGTGGGCTGCACCTAACCAAAGCAACGACGGCCATTTTAGTTCAACTTATTTGCCACGTACTATACCAGGACTGAGTTGGAGATGGCTTATGCTCTGGACACCAGAGAGATGCTCTGTTTAATGAAATGCTTTGCCTATCTACCCCTTCTGGACTACATCCTTAAGGGCCGGAACACATAACCGCTTAGTGGCGCTGTCCAGCTAAAATCGGCGGATGTATTTCGGCCCTTAACCTTTTGAACGCCACGGACGTTTATAGACGTCTAACGAAATCGTGCCAAACACGCCACCGACGTCTATAGACGTCAAGAAAACGACATTTTTTAAATACAAAATAAATATACTAAATTAAGTTTTCTGTGTTTCTTTTTCCTATTATTTCAAACTACTTTAGTGAAATATTGTAAATTGACACAAAGATATATTCATTATTTGAATTCACAAGAAAAAACAATCGTCAAATATTGCTAATCGAAATCCGTAAATTTGTGTATTTCCCCACGCCACAGACGTCAAGACACGTCAGCTAGTGATGGGTAGGTAAGGTAACTTATATTCCAAATTTATGAAATATTTTATTGAAAGTAGCTTACTATTACTTTGACAATTACTTTTTACTGACAAATATTCGTATCTGAATATTCCTAATGTATAATATTTAAAAAAATGACCAATGCAACGAATAATATTTATTTAAAAAATATAGAACGAAAAGCACGGATTCATTGGTTATCGATAACTTTTCGTTAAGATGTTGGAATCACTATTTTTTTTTGTAGGTTTTTGTACTGAATTTGTGGCTTGGCGTAGAAGGGGCGCCGATGTGTTTACGCTCTGGCGTTCAAAAGGTTAATAACCATTCTTTCTCCTTCCCAGATGCTATTCTTCCCAGAAGCCTGTGATTATCTATGTGACAATAAGAATGACACACTAAACTTAGCCGAGCCCATCATAGGGGGCGCCACAGTCGGCAGCTACAGAAAGCTGGCAGCTCAGTATAATGTCTGGTTATCTATGGGTGGAGTCCATGAAAAGGTTTGTATTTTACACAATGATGATTAACTGGCTCTCTAACTATTTTATTTTCGATTTCGATTCGATTCGGTTTCGATTTCGGTCACTTTCGACTTTAGAATCTGGTTTCGGCATAAGTATATACCGACTGGCCGAAACCGTGTCGGCCAAACAAGGCCGAATATGTGACCGAAACTAGGGGTTTTAAGCGAACGGTTGTGTTAGATACGTAAAAATTGACTGACCTATGTATGTTGTGTAATTTTGTGTAATAGATGATTTATTTGGTTATTTAGTGTTTTATGAAAGTTATAACTACGAGTACTATACCGAAATATTATAACTTCTTGTCAGTTTTTCTATTATCACGCCAGTTTTGATATCAGTTAGGGCCAAAACTGGAAGAGTAGCCGAATATTCGGTTACGGTTTTCGTTTCGGCTACAAATCGTGTTTCGGCCAGTTTTTTTCAGCGCCATTATTTTTTCTTTTTGCAGGACGAAGAACATCCCTCAAAAGTCAGTAACACGCACATTATAATAGATAACAAAGGCAACATAGTGCAGACTTACCGTAAGCTGCATCTTTTTGACGTCGAGATACCGGAGCGAAATATAAGGTTAAAAGAGAGCGATTTCTGTGTACCAGGGAATCATATTGTTGCGCCGGTTGATACGCCGATTGGGAAAGTGGGTCAGTTTTTTATTCGCTATGGCTAGTTGTGAATTATTCCCATCTGCCCTAGGATAGGAACAAATGGGAATTTACGTATTATCGGTCACTAAATTTATAAATGGGGGACAGATGGGAATAATAAGTTTTATCTGCTATGAAATATTTTTAACCGACTTCGAAAAAAGGAGGAGGTTCTATGTTTTTAATAAAAGTTTAATTCCCAAATGGGGACAGATGGGAATTGAGTTTTGCCTGGCTGCTTGGAAGAAATAGCAGAATGCGATAAGATAATTGTATGTTTTATATTGTATGGTTTCCTTTTTTTAAAATTGTAATCTTGGTGAACAGTAAAGTTCCTATATACGTATAAATAAGTTTTGTGTGCCCTCGGAATATTTTTAACAATCTGGGAATATTTAAGAGTGAATGGGTTACTTCTAGGCAAGTGCACTTCATCGTCGATCACTTCTCCGCTTTCCATCAGGTAAGATAGTGGTCAAGTGCGAGCCTATCTACAATTAAAAAAACTTTCGCACTCAGCTTATCATTAAGCCACTTAATATAAGGCTTATTATACAAAATTATCTGAAAATCCTTTACGTCTAATTTTTAAATAAAATGATAACAGAATCAACTCTAAATAAATATTTCCTTCCGCAGGACTCGCAATTTGTTATGACATGCGTTTTCCTGAATTGAGCACCTCACTCAGTATAATGAAAGCAGAAATACTCACATTCCCTTCAGCATTCACGCAACACACTGGAGCAGCACATTGGCATTTATTACTCAGGTAATTAGGTAGTTTACCCTATTTTTTTAAATTATATGTGTCGGTGAATTCAATAGCACGAAAACTTGAAAATGAATGAACGAGTCGAAACAGTGACGTCACACCAATTTGATAGAAGGGCAGGCGTTTGAGTGAAAAAAGTCTTGTTTAAAACTAAAAATGAAATAAACTAATAAGTGTACAACACACCTTTATAAATATCCGTAGTCGGTTTTTGATATTCAGCTTTTAAAAAACTGTTACTTTTAAAGGCAAGTGGCCTTTTCTAAAAAAAAAATTATACCTTTTTTGTTCTTTTCTATATAATACTAGTAGGTATATTATGATAAAAATGGCGGTCATAGACTAGCTAGAATGCTTTAATAAAATTAAAGTGAGGCTGCTTATGTACGAAAAAAAAATATTATTAAACAGGTACCAGTTATTTTTTTTTATTTACTCATGAAATTGCATAAAATAAGCAAGCACGGCTCTAATTTATATTATTAAACGTGATAAGATTTTTTTTTGTATTTACACTTTTTTGGTAACAAAAATGATTAATGGTAATCAAAATGTCACGATTTGGTTACAAGCGCCATTATATAAGTGTGTTGAGAAATATTTTTTCCTCTATCTCTAGAGCCCGGGCAATAGAAAACCAATGCTACGTCATCGCAGCAGCTCAGTCAGGGACACACAATGCTAAGCGCAAGTCCTATGGCCACGCTGTCTGTATAGACCCTTGGGGCGAAGTCCTGGCTGACTGCGAGGAGGCTTCTCCCTCTTATAAGGTGGTGGAAATCAGCGAGGATAAATTGAAAGATGTGAGACGGAATATGCCTGTTTTTCAACATAGAAGGTATGTGCATTGATATATTGTAAGGGAAGATACGTTACGCGTTAACATTGCACATCGCAAACCTATAGTCACTGATAGACCAGGACAGAGATAGAGCTGGCGCTGTCATGCCAACGAAATCGCGTTGGCCGCCAAATGTGTGTGATCGTCATGACCGATGTGAAATTGTGCCTCAGGGGAACAATTTCAGCTGTCGACGCGCTAGAGGCAAATCACCTATCTTGCGCTGTTTTGATTTAATCTAATATGTGTAATAAAAGTCTATTCATACAGAGTCGCGACGGGAAGTGACGCTGCGCAAAGAGTGACTCAAAATATAACTTATAAAACACATTTAATTGTGAGAATTCAGAAAATGTTGCACCACGCAGCGCTGCGCCGCGAGACATCTCGATCTGAAATGTATATCTTTTAGTGTAGTGAATAAAGTTATATTTTTAGCCACTTTTCGTGTCGCGACTCGTTGTGAACTTATCCTAAAAATATCTAAATTTAGGATGATATGAAACTCCGTAACTGTAACCGAAACTTTCCGAAATAAAAAAATATTTGACCACAACCAAAATCGATATAAAAGTAGTTTCGAATAGAGGCGGAGTCTACAGGTCAATTAACGACATTTGGCTGACCAAACGAATGATAACCTGGACCAGAAATAAAAGTCAAATCTTGCTATGTATTTGTATTTTACTTCTGTAATTTTAAAATTCTAATTTAAGTTAAAAACTATACGAATATAACATCAATAATACTGAAAATAAGTCCTGCTGTCCGCGGACGTGTAGCTTCATAGACGCGTATTCGTCATACGCTTGGTGTACGCCTGCGTGAAGCGACCATTCAAAACTATGGCTGTCCACAGACGCGTAGCGTTATGGATGCGATACGCCGGCACGACGCTACCGCTTCGTCGACAGAGTTTCGTACTAGCAATGCCAAAATCATAAGCTACATTTGTAGACGTTTAAAAAAAATCGAAGTACTTAAGTGAATAATAAAACGAGCTAAGAAGGTGGATGACGTATAGATTACATTGGAGAGTCATTCTTTTCTTTAAGTGAATAGACTATACATAGTTACTATATTTTGTGACACTTTATATATAGTTACTATATTTTTCGTATGTCAGAAACTGACAATTTTGAAATTTTAATCACATCTTGTTCCAGGCGAAACGTTTACTCCCTTTACTGTCTAAGTGTTCGCAAGGACCTTCTAAATACCCATACAGAATCGTCCGATGTAGTCCCGGACATCCCGTCCGGTCCTGAAACGCCGGAGGAACCGTACTACGCTTTCGGACATGTGAAAGTGCCCGAAACTTGTGTGTTCTTTAAGTCTAAGCTGTCTTATGCTTTTGTTAATTTGAGGTGAGTGAAGTAATGTAGTAAAATGAGCCTTATTAGTATAATGTTATTGTTCATATTCATATGAAACGCATTATCATAGTCGCCGGTGAACCTAGCTGATAGGTGACAAACGTGTTTGTAACTGTCGACATATAATTACGAACAACACACGATCGTGAATTATCGCGCATTGTTTTTTGAAGGCAAAATTTTGGTGCGAACAAAGGTTCGGCAGATTTTCTGCCGAAACCGAAACTGATGCCGAAACTAGACCTTTTTGTGGATACTTGCCGAAGCTGAACCGATCGAATTCGGTCGGTCTAGTTACATAACATGATAAATAATGTTATCACTATTGCCTTCACTATAAATTTATGCAAGATCAAAATTTACATACAATTTACTTTTAATTTCATTATACACAGGCTTGAAATTTCTTTGTGAACTCCAAAAATAATGTATTTTTTTCAGATGTGTAATCCCAGGCCACGTTTTAGTGGCACCAATCAGAATGGCGGAGAGAAATAGAGATTTATCAGAAGAAGAAGCACAAGACTTTTATAAATCCATTCGAATTGTACAGAGCGTGAGTTGATTTCTCTGATTTTTTTTATTTCATTAGAGAGGGATGCTGACTGATGAATTCAAATATTCTTACTTTTTTTTGCATTTTGCAACCAAACTGATGTGGTCTGATCTGGGCAATTGCCCGATAGTTGATTTCAGTTCGGGCTGTTGTATATGTTTTAATTGCGCGGAGAACTCTAATACCGCAGGATTTTGAATTTAAGTTCCTCTGTGGTGTCATAGATATTGTATTTATAACATCAGTGTGTACAGAAGGTGGCAAGTGGCAAGGAAGCTCCCTCCACCCATTATTCCATACATTTTGACGTCATCAAGTTATTTGCCGCCTACTGTACATGTCTAGTTTCTGCCCGATATAAGTGTGTACTCATAATTTATTGTTTGTTTCAGCTAATGGAAAGGGTCCACTCATGTGATTCCTGTACAGTTACAATACAAGATGGTGAGGACGCGGGACGAACTGTTCATGTGAGTCAGTGTGATTTACAAGTATCCAGTGACTTTAAACAGTTCAAAACAAAATGTTGCCACACCTTAGTGTTGGCTGTGATATTATTCGAAAGAGTTACCGACAACTGAAGGAGTACGGGGGTTTTGGAGAGAGAACTCACGATAAGGTTTTCACCCGCGGTCGCCGCGGTTGCGGGCCTGCGGCATCTGTAGAATGCAGATATATATGTAAAAATTTACTCGAGGCCCAGTGCGGATTGGTTGATGTCATGTCTCTAAATTTTTGGTTTAAGACATACCGATAATCATCATCTTCTGGTCCAAAGCGTGTTTCACAATACAGGGTATTATTTGGGGTCAGCGCAAAACGTTTTTTTTTCTCCTTCTATTCACTCCTGTCACTCCTGTCACCCATCACGCCATCACTGACTCACTTTTCTTTAAGTAATTGTATGATTAATATTTCAGCATCTCCACTGCCATGTGATGCCGAGGAAAAAAGGAGACTTCATAGACAACGATCTCATATACTTGGAACTGGCGAAACATGACCAGTAAGTAGTACCTGACCTGATAATCTACGATCGATCTTTTTTTATGCTCGCGCTTAACCACTATCTCACCTTATGGAAACCGACGATATGGTCCACGATGGAGCGCGCTTGCCTAGAAGTAAACTGTTCACTCTTGACTTAAAGACTTAGAGGTTTTAGCTATCAGGAAACAGACTCGGGCAGGGAATTCCACACCTTAGTTGTACGCACTTACAATGTGTTCCTAAAACATTTTGTGCGATGTGTATCGGTGGCGTATTGCCGTACGCCTGGTGGTCCGATGATGGAACGGGCGACGGAATTAGGCTATGCAATTCCGGCGCGCACTCCCTGAAAGGCTAGTTCCCAATGGGCTAGCAACTCGGCGTCGATGGTCAAGACTTTGAAGCCTCGACTTGCCGAGTCATTGTCAATGATCCGATTGGATCTGTTACATCCATATTGTTATTTGATCCATACCGAAACCTTACGGTTTCGGCGTAGGCTGCAAATTGTGTTTCCCAACGTATATCTCCTTTTTTAGTTTCGGCCGAAACCGAAACTGATGTGGTAACAGAAAAACTGACAAAACTAAAAATAAAATTTCAATACAGTAATTTCTATGTTTCGATACACTATGCATGTGTTCTGGTGAGATAGTGGTCAAACGCGAGCCTATGTACATTTAAACAAAAAGAAATTGCTTAATTATATACTTAGTTATAACTTTCATAAAATACTAAATAATCAAATAAATTGAAGTTCACATAAAAATATCATTCGCTTTTTTTATTTATCTATTTATGACGATTACATACTCGTTCATAATATGAACGAATGTCAGTTATTAGGATCATCACAACTGGCAGCTCAAATACGCTTCTTTGGTACCGAAAATTCGGCCCCTTTTTGGAAATTCTAGCCGAAACCATTTTTTTGGCCGAAACTTGAACCGAAGCTATGGTTGGTCTCTAGTTGAAACGAACTCCACGATATTACAATGACAATGTTCACATCGCCAAAAATGACTCGCGCAATATTTACACTCATCGTCGATGTCTTTCAAAATTAACCCTTACTTGTATGTCTTTTAGGTTTAAATCCGGTCACCCATCAAAGCCACCTAGAACGCGAGAAGATATGGTAGCGGAAGCCACATTATTGAAATCCGAATTACAAAAAATGCTTTCAAAAGATGGCAGTAGTTGATGAGACTGTAATGTATTGGAATACAAATATTTACATTTGGGCCATAGTTTATAGACGTCTACTGTTGAATATAGGCCTTCCCCAAGTGTCGCCACAACGACCGGTCCTGTGCGTCTCGCCTCCATCCGATTCCCGCGATCCTTACCAGGCTTCATCAGTCCACCTTGTGGGAGGCCTTCCAACGCCGCGCTTTCCGGTACGCGGTCCCCACTTCAGAACGTTTCAGCCCCATTGACCAATGCTAGCAATATGCCCTGCCCACTACCAGTTTTTAGCGATTCTTTGGGAAGTTGGTTTTTCTGCAGATATCTTCATTCATCACGACGCCGTAAATATTTTGTATGGCAAATTTTGCAGCGCCTCTAGCGGTCATTTGCAGAACCAAAATTTGCGATACAAAATATTTACGGCGTCGATATCGAGTAGCGACGAATACTATTGCTTAAAACTAATGGTAGAGGTACTGGTTCGATTACACAACAAAAGTTCAAGCATAGCTTTTTGTCTTGACTCAATTTCAAGCGCAAAATACGTTATTTACATTATGTTTAAATAAGGGACGTTCCGTAATCGTTATTTGTTTTCCAAGCACTTCAGTCTAATTTAGCATTAATTGTAATAGTTTTAAGATTGAAATTAAAACTTAAAGCTCAAATAAACACTGTTCCATGCAGCAAGATAAGGAAGGAAGTAAAATTTGACGAAACAAAATGTGATTAATTTTAAGATCAATATTTTGCAATAATGTTATTACCATACAGTCTTTTTAGGGTTACGTAACCAAATGGTAAAAACGGGTCTTTTGTCAAGACTCCGCTGTGTGTCCGTTTGTCATCAGGTTGTATCTCAAGACCCGTGATAGCTAAATAGTTGAAATTTTCACACATGATTATTTGATTTCTGTTGCCGCTATAACAACAAACACTAAAACATAATAAAGGTAAATTTAACAATTGTTAGGTTGCTTCATAGATAGTACTGAGACCGAGCTTGATTCAACGGCGTGGTGGGGTCCACGCGTGTCTTAATGAAATGCCACCAAACCCGATATTCCCTCTCGCTCCATCCTAGAGCGGGAGCAGTAATTTGATGATTTCCTACAACAAAATATAATGGTTTCTGCACAATTGCGCCATTCCTGATTATAAATATGCATCGTTTTACAAAAATAGTGTAATTAAACTAGGTACCTAACTAGATGTATGCTTATTTCAATCGAATGTAAGTTGTTGTAAATACCTAATAAGAATGTAATAATATTTTTTAATTAATAAAATATTTTCTAAAATGTCATATGTTTGTGTTTTATTTGATCAAATGGAAAATCTAGAGCCAGTGGCGTAACTTCATCATCTGGGACCCCTGGCAAATTGTGAAAATGAAATGAATGAAAATGTCGGGTAATGGCTTAATAGCCAAGAGCCTCGACCAACACCTTAGGAGGCTCTCTTTAGGCGGCTGGATCAAGGGCTTGGATCCAGAAAGCGGTACTCCTGGACACGGCTCGTATTGTTAGGAGGTTCCTTTCTCTGGAGCCCTGACCGCCGGTAGCATGGACCCTATTCCCGATACCAGTGGGACACTATTTTTTATATTTTTAAATGTTTTTTTTTTGTATGTATGTTAAAAATATTTAAAAATGTAAAAAAATATGTGATACAAGAAATAAAGGGAATAATAATATCATTTATTTTTTCTCACAATGGTTTTGTTGGACTACACAGTTTAGGACTAAATAATTTTATGAGTTAGCATTGTGAGAGCTGGTGCCTGTTGTTTGTTTCGAAGAAACCTGTGCTACAGGTCACCAGAACCCACTTTACGGCCTCACACAAGTTTGATGGCAGTTAATATGAATCCGCTAAACAACCGCAAAAAGAAATATAAATGCGTTTAAAAAAAAAAAGATAAAAATTAAACAATAATAAAGAAACAAAAAAAAAATCTGATGAAAAGTAGCAACAGAAAAAAAAAGACAATGAAGCATAGACGAAGCAGTCAATGTATGTGGGATGGAGCGAGATGAATGTGTTGGTGATGGAGGCGAAATGTGCGTGTGGATGGTGGTGAATGTGATATGTGAGAAATGTGAATGTGGATGGTGGTGAATGTGATCTTCTGAGTTTGCGGTCTCTTAAACCAGGGGGCCCCTCAGACCGGGTGGCATTTCTCCAGCCTTGCCACCCTATAGTTTCGCCACTGTATTCAGCCCTTAGAGATACAGGAATATTAAAAAGAGTTCTGTGGTAGTACGCGGCAAATAAGTTAAACTAGTTGCTATGGTTACGCGCAGGTCCCCACTTCGATGGAGAACCGAATATCGGTTACTGCGCATTCAAGGTCGACCGCCATGATGGTTCAAAATGTATATGCCGAGGATTACGCTGTGGCCCTGGAACACAAAAGACAACTTAAAGAGCACGTAGATTTTAGTCAATAAAAGGGGGTTGTCGTAAGTGGCTAGGTGATTCTGGGCATTGGAGAGCCACTTGCTGGCGGTGAGTAATGGGTTGTCGCTTTCCGGTAACAAAGATATTAACAAAATAAACGGGGCCCACTATGGGTAATGGAATGTTTGAAAGAGTTATCTTGGTCCTAGAACTCAATAGACTAGGGTTTTAGTCAGTTACTACAGACAATGCCTATCACTACTCAGGGCAGTAAAAGTTGTTTGGTGACCATCCAAATAAGGACCAACGTTGCGTTGTCATAGTCGCAGCTCGCCGCATGGGCACTGGTCCGGGCCGTCGCGCCTCGTGCGTTTTGCTACGTTTAATACATTAAAGTTCTTCGACACGACTACATGCACACCGTTAAAGTTGAACTAGCGACACTGCTCAGGTACCTAATAATCCGGATCTACGAGGACGGCCGCATACGACACATACGCAGAGCTACGCGACGGATGCCCACGCGTGCGCCCGCATTGGCTCTAAAAAAAGAAATCCAAGTCACAACTGACACACAACAAAAATATTTTTATGTATTAAAATTAGGAACAAAATAGTTACGAAACAATATTACATGCCAGCTTCATCCACAAGTAACTTAATCGAGAGCACCAAATAGGAACTTACCTTCATGGCACAACAATAGGAACTTACCTACACTTCGCGATGGGCCAGCTGCCAAGAGATGCGTTAAAAACTTAAGAGATATTTTTACGATACTCTTTGGGTATTGTCGTGAAATAATTTGGCTGGCCACTTGTTAGTAGGTACCTATAGAATGACCGAAGATTAAATACCTACCGGCCAAAAAACTGGTTTCGGCTGATGTTTCGGTTTCGGCTAAAAACCCACCCCCGTGCTGATTACATTAAGTAAAATAATATACAACAAATTTTTATTATATACGAAACCCGAAACATGTGTTTAGTATTTTTATGTAAGGAATCTATGAAAAAATTTCATAACTGTATCATAAAAAATCACATTCATAAGCTTGTGGGACTCACATTATATTTACACAGTTTATACATTACCCGTAAACAATACCTTAATGTAGAAATCATATACATAATATATATTATTATTATTGGTTGACTGGTAGAGAATGCCTCAGGCATTAAGTCCGCCTTTGTACCTTTCTGTTGCATGAAGTTTTAATAAATAAAAAAATCTACATTACATATAATATATAGGTATATTTACACAAACACATATATTTAAATTTCCAAGTTAACAACACTACACATATACACTAACACTATACACCACATTAAGTTAAACATACAATAACGTGACGCATTGGACACGCGCATTGTCGACGACGCGCCTGCGATATATTTCCATCTACCGCCCCGTTTTTATATTCGTTTCTCACCAGTCCCGATCTACGCTGTCCGCCAGATATGCGTGCGCTCGCGCCGATAAATATAAGTGTCGATAAATCTACCTGCGATAACCTACCGCTGTGCTTATATAGACTTTTTGTGATCGCTGCTATTTTACATGTGTTTGTGCCTAGCTTATTTGTGTCTTCGAATTAACTGTGTTGTTGTAGTGTTGTGTGTGAGGAGAATATATCTACCTGGAGCTACAGCAGACTTTGTGAGTACCTACACCAGACACACAGCGTCCAAACAACCAAAAGCTTGTTATGTTACCTTGTTGTTCACACAAACACATGGTCACCGGGCCATCCGAAAGACTGAGGGGTTGTTTTGCTCTCGCACCCAGCTGTGCGCTTGCACCTAATCACTGTAATGACCTGTGTTGTATTTAGCGTCGGTGGTGGCCAACTTGTTGTGACCTTTAAATATTTTTGGGAAAAAATATGACATGGAGTAAAAATTTATTGGAATCGATTCAGTTACTAATTCTGAACAAAACTATATTCAGGTTTCGCATAGACTAAAAATAATTAATAATGTTCATTTACCCTCTGTTGGCATCCGATATTTTTCGGTCTTTCACTGAAATATTTCACATTCTAGGAAATACGTGTTTTTTTTTTTAAACTTTAATTTCTTGAATAATAAAATATCATCATTCAGAATCTTGATTCAGTAAATGTGCAAGGATTCTGTACGTACCTACTTATATTTTTTTAGTAGAAGTGTGTCCCGCTTGGGCAGAGCACCGCTGTGTTCTCGTAGGTGCAATTGCCGGTAACGACCTCACGCGCTGGGCCCTGGTAAAGGCCATGGTCCGGAGCGAGGAGGAACGACAGCCGGTTGCCTCCAGTAAGGTTAGCAAAGAAGGTGACTGCACGCGCGAAGAAACGGCCCTCACGCCCCAGCCGCCGGCATCCCAATCCTGATTTCTAACCATCTTAGGCGCGTGCTAGCGAACGGCGAGCTATGGGTAAACCTCCCAACTCCCAGTAACCGTTCGGACCGGGCCCAAGTTGTCGACGGCACCGTAGTGTTCTACGCTTGCCTCAAGGAGATGTCAGCAAAAAAGAAGGGGCCCAGCAGGGTCGAAGCCTCTGGGGCCATGGATTCGCTTCTATAAGGAAAACACGGGGCCCTGGAATGCAAGGCAACGAAATTGGAGTGGAAAACGCACTCCAATTTCGTTCGACAAGCCAGTAAAAGTCTGACAAGCCCTCCTGCTCTGCCCTAGAGCGAGAGAAGTCATTCACACCAGAGAGCAGGATTTCCCCCCAAAAAAAGTAGGTAACTACTTATCTTTCGCTTCAGGTTCTTCAGTAGGAACACGGGGTGAAAATTTTGTTACACATTATGTAATCAAGTTTACAGAGGTCGTATTACACCCTGTATCCGATTACTGGGCAACCTTCAATTACTAGAGATGTGATCGTTGTTATATCCGAAATATCCGCAGACGCTATAAACCGTTAAATTTTATTCGTTTTAATCCCGTGGATAGTCGATCTGGTACATGAAACACTATCGATTTGTAAAGATAAAATTAAAAATTACAGTACTTTTTTTCTAAAACTCGAATTAATATACGCATATAGGTACCAAATTAATATCTTTAAAAGTGAATCGAGGAAACAAGGCGCACGGAAAATAGGTTTTTACTGCAGTGCGCTGGCTGTGTGAGTCATCACGCACACATTGACAAGTACTCGCGTGGCCCGCTCGCAGTTTCACAAGAAATGTTAGTAACTTAAGATTTCTAAAATTTGAGTCATCGTGATGAGTGACTTGAAAATACGTATATAGATTATTTAGATGGTTTTATGTTTATAGGTACCTGTTTATATAAATCCCAAAATTAAATGTGATCTGTATTATATACCGTTAAATTTTGATCCTTTTAATTCCGTGGAGAGTCCATCCAGTATTTTTCTAAAACTCTAATTAACCTGTTGAATACCGTAATTAGAGACACAATAGAAAGACAATAGGTGTGCGGACGCCGGCGTCCTCTCGGGGAATAATGAATATACGCACATGCGAAATTAATTTCTTTAAGTAAACGAGTCAATGACCTTGTAGGTAGTTATCGGTCGTTGCGTATTAACTAGCTACAGTTCATTGGCCTTGTTCAGCTGAGGTTTTCGGAATTAATTTCGTATATTTTTCGATTTCGATTAAAACGATCAAAATTTAACGGTGTATATTTTGGGAACTGTTTTTTTTAGGATTACACAAAAAAACGCGCGTAATGGTAAACGATAGAGTACGCTTGCCTAGAAGTAACGTAATTAAAAACTTTTGACTTAAATATCCTTCGGTTGTACCTAGCTATCAGGAAAGACAGACTCCGGCAGGGAATTTTACTCCTTATCTGTACCTACACACAATGAATGTATTTTAGAAACGTTTTTTGCGTAGGTATGTATAGATGTGATGCCCACCAAGTAGATATACCGGCGGCCGATTCGTCCGGTTTAATTTTCTTCAAAAACTTATAAGGGTTTCAATATTTTATTACTGTGAATTTGGGGACTATGTGGATTTTTTTTTTCTCGTTTTTCTCTAATTTTAATTAATGTCTGACAGTTATGAGCACTTTTTGCGGCCTACCCAAATGTCCTTTCTTTGGTATTGTTCGTCAAGTCGTTGAGCTCCTTAGTAGTCCTGAGTTGAGCTTTACGAATACTGACAAATGCTTGCACTGACTGGACAGGTCCACTCAGAACTGTGTGGTTCTTTCTTCAAAAGACCATCCCAGACACTAATCTGCATGGTTCTCATATGTTTTGACCATTACTTGTTTGCTGTATGGACTTTAAAAGAGACTTTGACCCCTGAGTTTGTTTCGGTGTTTCTTCTCAGGGTAGTCAGCTAGGAAACACCGGCCTCATCTAGTTAAAATTGACGAAAAAAAAAAAAATTGACGTGTAAAAGTGTTTTTGAGAACCTATTTGCAAAAATAAAATATCATTTATCATATCATTAATCATTTATCACAAAATAAAATATATTTCCTAGGACAAGTTTTGTGAAACATTCCAGCGACTGACGGAATTGCAAAATACCAACAGAGCGTGCAGGCGTTCTCTCTCTTTTTTTGTGTTACCTCTTTATCAAATATTGCGTTGGATTACATTTGATGAAATAATAAGCTTTGGGCAACAATGAATGAAGATATTCCAAGGAAGACCAAGGTTACCGACATAGCACGAAGAATCGCCAAACTTAAGTGGCAGTGGCCAGGGTTATTGCTCGCAGAACAGATGGCCGTTGGGACCGAAAGGTTCAGGAGTGGCGACCGCGTACCGGAAGGCTTCCTTCATGGTGGACAGATGCCCTGGTAAGGGTTGCACAAATTAAGGGTATTACATCGCTCAATGACCTTCAAGAATTTACCTCTACACTAGTAGAGAAGAATTGACCTCTAAACAGGCATTGCAGGGGGTGCTGCGCGCGGGGTGTTAGTACTGATTCGAGTGTTTTTCTTGATTACTTATCGATATTCAATGAAATTCGAAAAAAAATCAATACAAGTTATTCAATTTATCGTAACATATATTTTGGTATAAATTCAATGTATAAATATAGAGCCGTTTTCGAGAAAATATGGAATTAATGTTCAAAAAAGGCCTATTTACCAGATTTTATTTCTAGAGCTAGGGTATTTTTTTGAGAAACGTAATCAATACAATTTATTAGTAATGTCCTTACGATTACCATATAAAAAATGAAGGGGATACCCCTTCATTTTTTATATGGTAATCGTACATAAGGAATAATCTATAAACTTCAACCAACCTAGGTGTTTTTTTGGATTTGGGCGATGTAATCCCCTTAACTGGATGCAAGAAGTACAGGACTGTTCATTGTGACACTTGGGGGAGGCCTAAGACCAACAGTGTACGTCTACAATAAGTTTTTTAAGGCTAGCTGTACACATCTCATTGATCACCGATATTATTACGAGGCCAATATACCTAACCAGACGATTACAGCCCAATATTATTGATTGATGATTATTATTAATGCAGATAAAATAGGTCGCTTACCTATTTTGTACAGTGACGGATTAAGCCAGCGCCATCAACTACTGGGCCCCATTGTAGAATTTAGTACAGGCCCCTCAGCAGAACTTGGATTGTTTTAGGTTCAAAAACTTATGGGGTCAATCTGATTTGCCTGTCCAATCATATTGATTGCCCTTAATTAGAAGCTCAGTTGGTGAGGTCTTTTGTTTCTCTCGTGCCTAAACAAGAACTTAGGCCAAAAACAGGCGGTTTACCAATAACTCGTCAGTTGTAAGCCTAAGCACGGGCTAGGAGTGTCCGGACGGATATTGCTCTACGACAACCGACGTCCCGGGCGCACCGGATGCAGCTGAGTACTAGTGTTTTACATGCAACGATAGTCTAATTGCACAATGCCCTTTAGGACGACAGGTGGACTTTGGTCTTGCGTCGAACGCTTCGAGTTGGCAACGCTTCCAAATCCATTGTTCTGACGTCATCTTAACGCTCAGTCATGTTGTCATAACAAAGGAATCGGAGGCCTGGCGTTCTAAGCAAGAGAATCGAAACGAAACGGTTAGGCTTGCTGGGATCTGACTGCATAAGTCAGTCAAATATTTACTAATAACAGCCGTAACTAGAGGATTCACGTGCTTTCCGAGGTACAGCACTTAATCAATATGCACTTAATATTACAATAATGTACTAGAATGTAATGATTAATTATTTATCAATCTGTTCAACACAATTTTGTATATTGTTATGAATAAGATACTACTATTAATACTTATCCGACCCTTGCAATCGAGGCTTACTGCGAAAACGACCAATGCGGTGCGGGACCCTCTAAAGCGCGGGGCCCGTACTATTTGCTGCACCTGTTATGTGCCTAATTCGGCCCTGATTTTTTATCAAATATTCGACACGCAACGCACGTCTATCATTAGTCCAGTCGTTAGTCAATAAATGTAATAATACTAGCTTTTGCCCACGGCTTCACTCCTGCTCTACTCTATTTAACCCTACTCTACACTACTCTGCCCTAGTCTACCCTACTCTACTCTACTCTGCCCTACCCTACTCTACTCTACTCTACTCTACCTTATACCAATAAATGAGCAGGTTTTGGATTCTTTTATTTTTTATTTAACGGGATAAAAAGGTCTTATGTCCTTCTTCTGATTCTAAGCTACCTTCTCACCAATGTTCAGGCAGGTTCAGCCGTTCTTGAGCTATAGTGTAACTAACACGGCTTTCTTTTATATATATGGATTGTTAAATATACTTTGAATACTATTGAAGATTTGTAACTACGGAAGTTGTTTAGGAAACTTGTTATGTATTTTCGTACATTTTTATGTATGGAAATTACTCAGTTGGGGTTTTTTTTTGAAGGAGGTAACCATCAAAAACATCTTCCGCTCTTTTTTTTTTAGGTCGGAAAGTCATCCAATGACATCCCCCGTCCTTGGACGGAGCGCGAGATATTGTCAGATTTTTACTAACTAAAAAACCCACTCCTGTTCCTTCTTTGCCTTCGTTCCAGGGCCCTGGGGTTCACTTTCACTTAACCCATGGCCCTGGCTTCAACCCTGCAGGGCCCCTACGGTTTGCTGATAACTATATGAGGCGCGTGGAACAATACGCGCCGTCGGCGACTTCGTCTCTGTCCGGACGGTTACCGGACGGTCGGATAGCAAGCTACTCATTGCTCGCTGTCCGCAAGCCCGCACCTACGGTGGCCGGAAATCGGGATCGGAATCCTTTCGGCAGCTGGGGCGTGAAGGCCGTTGCCTAACGCGTGCGGCCTCCTTCTTTACTAGCATTACTGCTTTGCTCCTCCCGCTCTTAGAAGTACGAGGGTTCGAACTTTTTTTTTTGATAGAAATATAAAAAAAAAATTGAGAACCCGGTGGTAGCGCCATCTACCGGTTTCTTTTTCTTTCTATTTCTTTTTTTTTTATTCACAATGCCGTCTAGTCCCAAGCTAAGCAGAGCTTGTGTTATGGGTACTAGACAACGGACAAACATACTTATATATATCTAAATACATACATATTATAGATAAATTACACACCCAGACACAGAACAAATTAATGATCGTGCTCATCACGCAAACATTTGTCCTGGGTGGGAATCGAACCCACGACCTCCGGCATAGCAGTCAGAGCCACTAACCACTAGACCAACAGGCCAGTCTGACTAAAGCTCAGTGTTTTTTCAGTAACCCTTTTTGTGAGGGGTGCAGTAACTCCTTCGAAAAATCTGTGCCTTGGCAGGCTTCAGCCTCATCAATTTTGCTGATATGCCGTTGAGGTGCGCGTGGAACAAAACACCCCGTCGACCTGGTCTTGGTCCCACATAAGTTCCAGGAGCTACCCATGGCTCGCCGTCCGCAAGCACGTGCCTACGGTGGTAGTTCTCTGAATCCCGAGTCCCGAGGCATCTCCAGCGAGGGTCAGGGTATGAGATTTGTCTTTACCTCACTGTTTTGGACAGCGGAGTGTCTTGATGATTTCTCACGTAATAACGTTCCATAATACCGTCCGTAGCAAAAACGGCAAAAAATCACGTTAGTGTTTGTCGTTATAGAGCCAACAGGAATACATCATCTGTGATAATTCCGGGCCTTGGTTCAGAGAGGAGGATGGCAGGCGGTCGTCTCCTTCTGCGAAGCAGTAATGCTAGCAAAGGAGGAGGCCGACCGCATCAGGCAGAGGCAACGGGGCGCTCGCCCCAGCCGCCGCCGGGATTCCGATCTCGATTTCCGGCCACCGTAGGCGCGGGCTTGCGGAAGGCGTGCAATGGGTAGCACGCTGTCCGATCGTCCGGTAACCGACCGGACCGAGCCCAAGTCGTCGACGGCGCGTTCTGTTCCCGCGCGCCTCAAGGAGCTGTCAGCAAACCGTAGAGGCCCAGCCTGCTAACTGCAGGCAGGCAGGGTCGAAGCCTGCTGGGGTCAAGGGCCGTTTTCTGAGAGGAAGGCTCAGCCCCGGCACTATAGGCAACGAAGGAACGGGGTAGGTTTTTAGTCAGTAAGAGTCTGACACTACTTCCCGCTCCGCCCAAGGGTGGCATTAGTTATGGGATGATTTTACCTACGATAAAAAAAAAAAACTGTGAAAATTTCAGCTGTCTAGTTATCACGGTTCTTGAGATACAGACAGACAGACCGACGGACAGACAGCGAAGTCTTAGTAATAAAGTACCCTTTGAGTACGGCTCCTATCGTCCATTACATTTCAGTTAATATCGCAATGCTTGTGATTTGCTTCAGTAAACTTAGTAGGTAACATGCCTCCATTCGTAATTTCCCGATGACGTCAATTTGTGCCGCTCGTGGAGATATTAATCATGTGTATCGGTATGGTACGAACACGGACTATTGATAAGTCCTCGAATCAATGTGCTATAGATAGTTGGTTCATGTCCAGTTCTTGGTAAACGAGCTGTACTGATTGCGCTGGCATTTATCTTGCATACTAATAAATTCAAACTAATACTCGTATCTTTTGTGTCGACACCCTTGCGCCATCACATATTCCAAGTTCGGCAGGTTGTGCCGGCGCTGCCGCTGCGGCTGCTGAGACCCTTAAACGGCGCAAATACTGTAACATTATTGGTAATTACAGTTTTGAGCCGTTTGGGGATTTTTTTTTACGTTGGTAAAATCATCCAATGACAAATCCCGCCCTTGGGTGGGGCGGGGTATAGTGTCAGACTCTTACTGACTAAAAACCTACCCTGTTCCATTCATTGCCTTTGTCCCAGGGCCCCAGGTGACATTTTCACATAACCTTTGGCCCCACTAGGCTTCGGCCCTGCTGGGCCCCTATAGTTTGCTGACAGTTCCTAGAGGCGCCCGGGAACAGTGCGCGCCGTAAACGTTGGCTTCGATCCTGCTGCGCGAGGAACACTACGCGCCGTCGACGACTTGGGCTCGGTTCAAACGGTTACCAGAAGGCCGGTCGGTGAGCTACCTATTGTTTGCAGTCCGCAAACTCACGCCTACGGTGGCTGAAAATCAGGGCCGGGATACCGGCTGGGGCGTGAGGGCCGTTTCCTCGCGTGTGCGGCCGCCTTCTTCGCTAACTTTAATGCTTTATAGAAGGAGGCGACCGTCTGACATTTCTCCTCGCTCCAGACCATGACCATGTACCAAAGCCCGTCGCGAGGTTTTGTCGTCACCGATCGCCCTGGACACAACGGTGCTCTGCCCAAGCGGCCACACCTCTACTGTATGTTCTACCGTGTCCTCCGGGCGGTCCTGTACACAATAGGGACTCGGGCGTTTCTTCAGCACGAATCAGATGCAGGAACCTCCGAAACTTACTATGCCCGTGGAGGACCTGCGTCATGCGGAAGGTGAGGACGCCGTGAGGTCTTTTCAGCCATTCTTGAAAGAACTCGGCAACATAATTAGGTAGTAGACGCGGGTGATATACATGCAATATTGAACCTAATCGTTATGCGATAAGAGATAGTTTTCGAATAAGTAAAAAAAAAAATAAGCTTTGGAAAAAATATGTCGAAAAAAATTTCCACACATCCCATCACTACCCGGATAAATGAAAGTAGTTGAATAGTTCCCGGCACGATTCGGCTCCGCTTAGCGACTTCGGAAACAGGGCTTGAAATATTTATACACTTTACTGGGGCGCAGACCTGACTATAAAACACTCTGTAACTAACAGAACTTTGAAAACGGTATTGATTTTCACTCGTATCAAGTTTGTGGTTCCTGGACAATTGGTTTAAGAGAGCTAAATTATGTAATTTTTTTATTTGATATAAACTAGTACTTGACTGCGATCCCACCAGATGGTAAGCAGTGATGCTCCACTGAAGCTCCGCTCAGCTCTGCTCCCGCTTTAGCCCTCTTACCTAACCTGTCCGTGTCGGGGTGCCCTAGAATTCTGAGCTCGCTACGCTTGCTCTTGAACTAATATTGCGGTTTTGGCCTAGGCGAAATTAGGTTTTTTTTTTAATTCATATAAATTAGTGCTTGACTGCGATCCCATCTGATGGTAAGCAGTGATGCAATCGTTGATGGTGAGGCGCACTAGTTTATTAAGAGCTACTCTAGCTTTGAAGACACTCAAATTATAATCGGATGGGAAGACCACAGCAGGCAAATTGTTCCAGTCCTTCATGTACGTGGTATAAACGACGAGGTGAAATGCCTAGTCAGGGGCGTAAAGGTTTGAACAACGTAAAGGTTAGTTATTTATTGTGCATACAGCTAAAGAGTCGAATTTCCTGCCGGAGACTGCATTTCCTAATATCTACAACCTAGGTGTCTTTAGGTTTAGAGTAAATTGGTTAATTCTAGGCATACATATTACATCATGCTGAAATCCGGTCTAAACCTGTGGTACCTTGACGATGGCACTGTCGGGGGCAGACTGGAAGACGTTTTTCAGGACTAAGAAGTTCGTCCCTCGACTCAGAGTCCTGGGTCTGGAGGAGAAAACTTCCAAGTGTGATTTCTTCCTCTGTAATACTGAGGGTCATTCATACTATTTTCACTTTAACCCCTTTTATGACAATAATATAATTCAGTTTTCTTGCCCCAGCAAGATAGGCCCTCAGTAAACCAAGAATTTATGAATACAAACAGGGTCTGAAAATGAGATTTGAATACTAAATGCTTGTAAATTGACCTCCAAGCCGTATTTATCGCTTTAACAACGTGACAAAACCCTCATGATCTTGAAATATTTCTGTCACGTTATTTATTGATAGGTAACCGAAATGGTTGGAGCATTTCGTATAATATAAATCGCAAGTCATATCATTCAATCGTATAAATATTATCTCTACATATAGGGTGACTGGTAATTAGTGAACGATACTTAAACACGTGATTGTAGTCATGATAACAAACAACTTTTACTATGGGAAGAAACCTGAAATCGCGAAAGAAATCTACTGGTACATTTGTGTTCACCTAACTGGTCAAAATGTACTGAATAAGGCAGATTTTTTTCGCGATTTCAGGTTTGGTTCCATAGTAAAAGTTATTGTTATCATAACTACAATCACGTGTTAAAGTTTCGTTAACTAATTACCAGTCACCCTATATAATACAAAATATATAATCATATATGTCAAATACCATAAAAAAACTATTGTCCCCGATGCAAAGGTGCCCATAACACTCACCTACCTTGTTGAATGACGATATACGACGCCAACCTTTGCACCAAGAACGACCTAGACCACGAGTCACCCGCTGCCTCCTCGGGGATCCACGGCCCAATTTCCCCAAAAAACACTTTCCCTCCGTACTCTAGAATATATCAACTGCCCAGGATACAGCTAAAGGCACAAAATGTAGAAGCAGCTCCAAGGAAGTTCCAGAGCCCCGGATCCAAGGCAGGGAAGGAACAGGGTAGGTTTTTAGTCAGTAAGAGTCTGACACTATTTCCCGCTCCGCCTAAGGGCGGGATTTGTCATTGGATGATTTTACCTACCATAAAAAAAAAACTCCAAGGAAGTTAAGAGCCTTTTTGAGCCTTTTTTTAAAGCTGGCTTCTTCAACTTTGATGGTGAGGCGCACTAGTTAATTAAGAGCCTATTCACTCTAGTCTTGAAGACACCCAAATTATAAAATCGGACGGGAAATCCGCAGCAGGCAAATTGTTCCAGTCCTTCGATGTACGAGGTATAAACTACGAGGCGAAACGCCTAGTCCGGACCGTGGAGGTTCAACAACATAAGGGTTTTTTTTTTGGTGGGTAAAATCATCCAATGACAAATCCCGCCCTTGGGTGGAGCGGGAAGTAGTGTCAGACTCTTACTGACTAAAAACCTACCCCGTTCCTTCGTTGCCTATAGTGCCGGGGTTGAGCTATAGTGCCGGGGTTGAGCAACAACATATGGGTGGATACTCGCCGTACATATTCATTGTGCGTACAGCTAAAGAGTCAAATTTTCTGGGTAATAAACAATTCTGTTTATTACCCAGGAATTATATTCATAAATTCTTTTCTATCCTATTCTTCTGTTCTTGTTCGTTGAATGCCTTGATGGTTTAGCGTTTGGTGGTTTTCTTTAAAGCACTGTATTAAAGTTTTGTCTTGTTATAAGTTGGATGTGCGTGCCACCCCTTAGGCCACGTTTATGGGGACGCGGCGCGCTGCGCGGCACGTTCGTCGTACATTGCAGCAGCGGGCCGCGTCATCGCTCGCGCAAACACAAACATGTGGCAATGTGCGACAGACCGCCCGACGCGCCGCGCAACGCGCTGCGTCTCCGTAATCGAGCACTTATTTTTCAGGGTTCCATACTTCCATGGCCAAAGACGAATGCCTTGTGGGATTACTTTGTTGTCTGTCTGCGCATTTTTCATTCCCCTTTTTTCAGGAACCCGTGAAGGTTTCAAGCTGAAATTAACATCAAATAATCAGGATTGCTACTCCTTGAAGAAGTGAAAAATCAAACATCTTTTCCGTTTGGTTCATTAGATAAGGCCTGTTTTAGGGTTCCGTGCCTTAAAAGGAAGACACGGAACCTATATAGGATCACTTTATTTTCCGTCTGTCTGTCGGTCTGTCAAGACCCTTTACCTCAGGTACGCGTGGAGGTATCGAGTTGAAATGATAACCATATACTCAAGTCTGCGGTCCCTTGAAGCTATAAAAAATCAACTTCTAGATTAAACTTTATTTAACTTTCTTTATCTAACTACTTTATTTAAAAATACTTTATTTTTTAATTATATCTTTACAAATCGATAGTGTTTCATTTACCGAATCAGGGTCGATTCGGTAAACGCGACCAAAATTTAAGGGTGTATATATGCTGATGTATAGATGCATAAGTATGTCAAATACAATTACATTCTTTGATACAATTACAATAAATGCCAATATTACTTTATAACTAAAACCTTTAGCTGACCAAGTCGATCGATGTTACCGTGTGTTCGTGAATTATTTAGTACCAATCAACTAATCATATAGAAGCAAGTTTCGGCCGACCTGTTCGGGCAGAGTTCAAGCGTGCTCCTTTGTGAATATATTTATATGAATATTTTATATTTAATTAAGTGGTAAGGTAGATGCTAGGAAACTCAGCATTCTTGTAAAGGTCCGGTACTTTACACTGGGACTGCTTCTAGTCTTCTAAATATTATATAAATGTCGTGGAAAACGAACTCTAGTTACTAAGTTTTTATGTTTTGTTTTTTTATGGTAGGTAAAATCATCCAATGACAAATCCCGCCCTTGGGCGGAGCGGGAAGTAGTGTCAGACTCTTACTGACTAAAAACCTACCCCGTTCCTTCGTAGCCTATCGTGCCGGGGCCGATCATTCCTCTCGGAAGTTAACCCATGACCCCAGTAGGCTTCGACCCTGCCTGCAGTTAGCAGGCTGGGCCTCTTCGGTGTGCTGACAGCTCCTTGAGGCGCGCGGGAACAGAACGCGCCGTCGACGACTTGGGCTCGGTCCGGTTCGTTACCGGACGATCGGACAGCGTGCTACCCATTGCACGCCGTCCGCAAGCCCAACCAACGGTGGGTAAAGATTCGACCCTGTGTAGTTTCTAGATTCATTGAACAGCAAAAGCTTACGAAACAATTACAAAGTTTTAATTGAGAGTACATATTGGCACTCGCAACTATCTCCGTTAGTAGAACGGGGAAGTTCTTGATAGCTCCATTCATCATCATGAATTTTGAAAGTTATTTTTCATTGAAAGTTGTAAGATTACGCAATGCTTGCCGAGGTCAAAACATGGATGGGTCGCTGTTTATACAAAGACAGACAGAAAGAAGAAGAAGGAGGAAAGGCTTTCTATTGTTTTTTATTTTATTTACATATACACCGTTAAATTTTGATCGTTTTAATCCCGTGGAGGATCGATCTGAAACCATATCGTTTTGTAAAGATAAAATAAAAAATAAAGTACGTTTTTTTTCTGAAACTCTAATTAATATACGCATGTACGAAATTAATTTCATTAAGTAAACGATCAATGACCTTGTAGGTAGTTGTCGGTCGTTGCGTACTAACTACCTACAGGTCATTGAACTCACCCCGCTGACGTTTATTTAAAGAAATTAGTTATGTCGTATATGCGTAAATTAATTCGAGTTTAAAAAAAGAACTTTATTTTTTAATTTTATCTTTACAGATCGATAGTATTTCATGTACTGAATCGACCCTCCACGGGATTAAAACGATTAAAATTTAATAGGGTTGTCAAAAGTAGTAAGTAATATAATGTTTTAGGATCTAAAATTCATAGTGCATACAGGTGCACTTTTTTTTAGGTGAAATATCATTCAATGACTTCTCTTGCCCTTGGGTGGAGCGGAAGGGCGTGACAGACTGACTAAAACCCATTCCTATAATCCTTCTTTATCTTGCGTTCCAGGGCCCCGGGTTTCATTTTCACTCGACCTATGGGCATACAGAAAGACTAAGGCCGTGTTTACGGAGATGCGGAACGTTAGGCGTTCGTCGTACATTGTAGCAGTAGGCCGCGTCATGGCACGCGAAAACACAAACATATGGCAATGTACGACGATCACCCAACGCGCCGCGCAACGCGCCGCTTCTCTGTAAACAAGCCCTAAGGACTGAATTTTCCTACCGGAGTCTTGGTTTCCTGATAGCTACAACTTGGGGGCCTTTAAGTCAAGAATGTAGTACACCATTGCTTGCAATCAGACGAAATAGTGGTCAAGCGCGAGCCAACCCGAAGAATCGCCAACCTTAAGTGGCAGTGGGCACGGCACATTGCTCGTAGAACAGATGGTCTATGGCGCTGAAGATTTTATCGTTCTGGAGTGGCGACCACGTACGGGAACACGCAGCGTTAGAAGGCCTACCACAAGGTGGATCGATGACTTGATGACGATGGATGCGAGACGCACAGGGCTGGTCGTAATGACGACACTTGGGGGAGACTTATTCCAACAATGAACATCTTTCGACTGTAATGTTGATAATGATGATGACCAAACCAATAATAAAAAAAAATTACTTCTATTGGGGGCCGTTCAAGTATTACGTAAGTAGATTTTTTGCAAATATTATCCCCTCCCCTCCCCTTCGTCAGCAAAAGTAAGCAAAGATCACACCCCTCCCCCTCATGCTTACGTAAACATTGCTCAGTGATATGTGTCTACTCACTTTCATGTGCTTAAGAAACATCGAGATTGTCATCTTAAAAAAAAACTGCTGAAATAATCACCATCAAGCAAAGCAAAGACCCCCCACCCCCGTAGTGCTTATATAATACTTGAATGGCCCCTTACGGTCGAAGACTAGTGGGCAGAAATTTATGATCATTTATTTGAATTTCCTTTCACAAGAATTCAAGGGTACCTAACTAACATAATTTGTGAAACAAAAGCGATTTAGAAAATGATTAAATTGTGCGGTTACAAGTTTCAGGGTAAGATGGAGTTAACAAAACATGTATGAGGTTGAAGTTTTGATTAAAATTCATGTGGGTGTTATCAATACTTAAGGGGATTACATCGCCCAAATCCAAAAAAACACCTAGGTTGTTTGAAGTTTCCTTATGTACGATTACCATATAAAAAATGAAGGGGATACTTAAGGACATTACTAATAAATTGTATTGATTACGTTTCTCAAAATAATACCCTAACTCTAGAAAAAAAATCTGGTAAATAGGCCTTTTTTGAACATTAATTCCATATTTTCTCGAAAACGGCTCTATATTTATACATTGAATTTATACCAAAATATATGTTACGATAAATTGAATAACTTGTATTGATTTTTTTTCGAATTTCATTGAATATCGATAAGTAATCAAGAAAAAACTCGAATCAGTACTAACACCCCGCGCGCAGCACCCCCTGCAATGCCTGTTTAGAGGTCAATTCTTCTCTACTAATGTAGAGATAAATTCTTGAAGGTCATTGAACGATGTAATACCCTTAAATATGAGATTTATATTTCTAGTAGCGACCCGCCTCAGCTTCGCACGGGAGCAATGGTGATATAAATGATTATAGTATGCAGCCTTTCGGTATTTTACAGGATGCATTTTGGAGAGTGTGCGCGGGAATTGCATGATTTGATGCCGCCATCTCCTTTCTACCATCGAACAACCCGGCGTGCGGCGAATATCCACCCTTACGTTGTTGAAACTTCCACGGTCTGGACTAAGCGTTTTGCCTCGTCGTTTTTACCGCATACATCGAGGGACTGGAACAATTTACCTGCTGCGATCTTCCCGTCCAATAAAAATTTAGGCGTCTTCAAGGCTAGAGTGAATAGGCTCTTAATAAACTAGTGCGCTTTACCATCAACGATTGCATCACTGCTTACCATCAGATAGGATTGCAGTCAAGTACCTACTAGTTTATATAAAAAAAAAATGTATTATACATATAAACCTTCCTCTTGAATCACTCTATCTATTAAAAAAAACGCATCAAAATCCGTTGCGTAGTTTTAAAGATGTAAGCATACATTGGGACAGACAGCGGAAAGCAACTTTGTTTTATATTATACAGTGATTAGAACACTAGGTTCTTACGTATGAAATTTTCAGGGAACGGACATTTTCACACATCTGCGATATCTCGACCCCGATTTGCAACCACCGTGGGCTTGCGAAAGACGAGCAATGGATAGCTCGTCGCCCAGTAATCGCCCGGACTGAGCCAGACGTCGTCGACTGAGCTCTTATTCCCTACGTTATACACGCACGTTGGGTGTAACTACTTCGCAACTGACATTTCTAAAATACAGCAATAAATATGTCTGTATATAGAAGGGCTCTGGGGTAGAAAAAGGTCAATATTACGTAAGAGCGTGTATTTTACCTAGCTGTATATATTCGATATTAATTTTTAAAGTATGAGAAAATGAGTACATCAGAAGTGAATTGAAGGTAGCTCTAGTGACTGAAAAGTTGAAAGGAAATCACCAACACTGCCACTCCACTGCACTGCTGTCCGCTGCTGGGACTCAGGCCTCCTCTTTGAGAGAGGGAGTGGGCCGTAACCCACCACGCAGGCCCAGTACGGGTTGGTGGATGTCACATGTCTTTAGAATTTTTGGTTCTAGGACATGCCGGTTTCCTCACGACGTTTTCCTTCACCGTTTTGAGAGCAGTGGTGATGAAATAAATTATACAAATTAACGCTCCTAAATTTTCATGGCAGGTAAAATCATCCAATGACAAATCCCGCCAATGTGCGGGGCGGGAGATAGTGTCAGACTCTAACTGACTAAAAACCTACCCTGTTCCTTCATTGCCTTCGTTCCAGGGCCCCGGGGTTCACTTTCGAACAGCCTTTGGATGCGCTTGGCTGGGTTTGAATCCGCAACCTACTACTCGTAAGACGGGGCGGTTACCATTCGGTCACCACTGTTCTTGCAGTAATGGGTTGTGTTATTTGCCTCGTTCCATAACTCTTCTGAACAATTCCGCAGGCTTAAGGATTGCGGAACTCTAAAAACGTATTCTTAAACTAACAAACCATGATGACAAAGTTAAATACCAATTAAAGAAGGAACCCTTATTCTTTGTTACGAAGAATCTCAGACGTGTCTAACTCAACGTGACATGAAAGTAAATATTACGTAATGGATATTCTAGAAAACTATACTTGACAGCCAGTTATACCCTCTCTTCCCGCGCTATGAGATAGACGCATATCACTGTCGCTAACGATTAAATATTGCTTTAACAAAAAAAAAAATAACATAATCCGCGTGAATTGTGGACCAAAAGTAAGCTTAATGTGTTATCCATCGTGTTTTGACAATATTTCTTTTATATGTAATACTGATTAAAGTAGCTACAAAAACTAAGTGAAAAAAGTGTAATATCATCGAACAAAAGTAAGCATACTAGTGAGTAATAATATCAAGGTTTTGCTTAAATACCCTCATCAAAAAGCAAAATCCGCACAGCGCACTCTATATTAGAGCACGTATTTCGGTGCTCCCTTAAAGTGAGCGCCAGCTCTGTGGCTTTTGCTACATCTCCAACGCAACACGGCGAACGTTCGAACCCCAGTAGCTGCAAAACTTTTTGTAAGTTTTTTTTTTTTTCAAAAAACATCTTTGGCAGTTGTTCATTTAATATAAACAATGATGTCGCTAAATAGAACACCTCCGTCTAGTTCGACACCTAATCTCACAGAATTAGACGATACTGCCACGAACGTGACATGCCGCTACAAACGTAAATGGACTGATGAAGGCAAAGAAGAGTTACTAGACGCAATAGATAAAATGAAAGAGTTGCTGGAAAAATCGATTGCGCAACATAATCAAAAGCTAGTTTCCTTGCAGGACACAGTAACTGAAATTAAAAAACAAAATGATGAATTAAACAAAAACGTTCAATTTATGTCTCAGAAATATGAAGAAATGAAGGATAAACTTCTATCTTTGGAAGTTGAGCGTAAAGAATACCACAGCTACATTGGTCAACTGGAAACCAAGATAGAAACTCTCGAAAAAAATGCTCTATCCGGAAGCCTAGAGATCCGTAATATACCCAAAAAACCAAAGGAATCCAAAAAAGACTTGGTGAAAATTCTTGAAAATATAGGTAATTGCTTGGAAACACCTATTCAACCGTCTGACATTAGAGACATATTTCGTATACATACAAAAGGTCCTTCCAACAATACCATCATCGTAGAACTTACGTCCGTACTCAAAAAGGAAGATGTCATATACTCACTTAAAGCGTATAAGAAGAAGCACAACACCCAACCTACTACAACTCAAATTAACGTTGACGGTCCTGCTTTGCCTATTTACATTTCTGATAATCTGACAACCAAGGGAAAACGCCTTTATGCCTTGGCTCGTGATTTCGCCAAATCCAACGAGTACAAGTACTGCTGGATTGCACACGGTAGTATCTATATACGTAAACGGGACGGCGACACTGCGTGCAAAATTATCAGTGAGGATAGTTTGGCAATCTTGATTAAACAGTCATGACTAATTTCAAAAAGGATTAGATTTTGTCGTTTTCATACATATTTAATTTTAACCGCAAATGTAACTTTAAATGTTTTGTTAAGTAGGTACTTCCGACTATTTTTCCATATATTACTTTTTTATTATTCTATACTAAAAAAGGGTCACCCAAATAATTACAACAAACTCAAACACTACACCCAGCTAAAACTTTACACAACTCACACCATATATCTAACCTTCCCTCATAAAACTCTCATATTGACACAGTCTAAAGTCATAAATCTCTCGATTCGTAATTTACGTTGTCATAGAAATACAGCCTACATTGCAATAATATTGCTCTTGTATCTGGTTTATCAAAAACTACTAGCTTAACAAAGGATTATGTGCTCTGTGTAACTATCTCCCAAATTCAACCCTGATAGCATCAATATAAATAACGAAATAGAAGCAAGCTGTGAAATTGAGTGCTCTGTGGTTGACGATTCTTCATCTTGTAAAAATCTATTTAATCAATCTCAATCCAAAAATTCACTGACTATTCTCGCTGTGAATATTCGTAGCATTAAGAAAAACTTTGATAGCTTGATGATATTTCTCTCTGACATTGACATTGTTGTTGACTGCATTGTGTTGACCGAATGCTGGACCGATGCCGGTTCGACTATTCACCACATTGATAACTACAATCCATTTTACACCACTCGTAGTCATAACCAAAATGATGGTGTCATTGTATATGTCAGGGATTGCTTTGGAAATGTGCAGTGTCAAGAGCCAGAACTGGCAGACGGGAACTGTCTTATAATTAACATTGATAATTACACGCTCATGGCATCGTATAGACCTCCTTGTTACGCAAACCCATCCAATTACATCGCTTCTCTTAACGATCTGCTTACCAATATCCACTCTGAAAATATTATTTTTGCGGGTGATATAAATATTAACATTCTACCAGAAATGATCACTGGTTACGCTGCAGAATACATCACTATGTTAGCTACTCATAACTTAAGACAAGGTGTTGACAAGCCCACCAGACAAGGCAACTGCCTGGATCACTTTATGATAAAAACTAAGAAACTCGCTAAATCATTTATATTCGACCCGCTTACTGATCATTGTCCCATATTATTGTACATAGAAGACATATATATCAAAAAGATTAATATGGAGCACTACAAACTAACTACGAATTACGATCAAATTGGTAAAGACTTAGACAACATAGATTGGGACCCCTATTATAACTCTCAAAACGTAAACGAAAACGCAGAGTTTCTTATTAATACGTTGCGAGACATCATCTTGAAAAATACCACGAAAACAAAATTATCAAAGAAAAAGAAACCTCTTAAGCCGTGGATCACAGTTGGCATAGTGAGATGTATACGCAAAAGGGATAAATTGCATCAATAACGACGAACTCCGTAAACAGTACATCAGTTATAGAAATATTTGTAATAAATTAACAGTCGCGTTAAAGCGCTCTTATTATGAGACTGAATTACAAAAAAATGGAAACAATCTGAAAAAGACCTGGTGCGTTATTAAGGAGATGTGTAACATTAACAAGAATAACAGCGGATCAAATGAGCTGACTCATATCAAAGCTGACCCTGCTGACGCTCTTAATGAAGTTAACTCATACTTCACATCAATTGGAAGAGACTTGGCAAAAACTCTTCTTAATAAACTCAAACAGGATGAAGATACTCTAGCAAAGCTAGCCAAGAAATCGTATGGTTTGCCTAAATCAATGGCATTTACTCCTACAGACGAATACGAAGTAATTAAGGTGATAGCCGGTCTTAAGAATGGCAGTGCTCCTGGTTTAGACAACATATCCTCTAATATCCTAAAGAAATATAAGTTCAAACTGGCATCCCCCATTACACACCTTTGCAATATTAGCTTCTCTAGTGGTGCTTTTCCTGAGGCATTCAAGAGGGCTTGCGTTATTCCAATATTTAAGGCCGGTGATAAAGGCCTTGTTAGTAACTACAGACCGATCTCTCTTCTTAGCACATTGTCCAAAGTATTGGAAAAACTTGCAAACGTAAGACTCGTAAAATATCTAGAGGTAAATAACATCCTGTCACCATACCAATTCGGTTTTAGAGCTAACAGATCAACAAATGACGCTATTCTAAAACTTACTGAAAGCATAACTAGATATATAGACAAGGGAGAGAAATGTGTCGGTCTTTTCCTCGACCTTCAAAAAGCGTTTGACACTGTCTCTATTCCTATACTTATAAGTAGATTGGAAAACGTCGGAATCAGAGGAGTGCCACAGCAGTGGTTATTAAGTTATCTATCTGGAAGAAGCCAATGTGTTCGACTCGATAATATGACTAGCAATGATGCTCTCTGTTCTTACGGAGTCCCTCAAGGAAGTACGATTGCTCCAACGCTTTTCTTAGTGTACATCAATGAGCTGTGCAATATCAATATTACTCAAGCCGAGGTTATGATGTTTGCTGACGACACAGTTCTGCTGTTCCATGAGAAATCTTGGAAGACCCTGAAAACTGTCTGTGAAACAGGCCTTTCTCAGGTAACGGCATGGCTGGAAGATAGTCTGCTATCGTTGAACACAGCCAAAACTAAGTTCGTCTGTTTTAGCAAGACTAGAGCAGGAAGCCCTAAAAATTTTGAAATTAGCATACACACCTTCCCTTGCAACAGGAATCGCACGTCTTCAGACTCCTGTGCGTGTCCAGGGCTAGACAGAGTTAATTTCATCAAATACCTTGGAGTAATCGTTGACGAGAACCTTAAATGGGGTCAACATATATCAGGAACAGCCAAAAAAGTGCGCAAGTTAATCCACATTTTTAGAACACTGCGGCAGGCTGCCAGTCCCAAACTCCTGATTCAAACTTACAAAGCACTATGCCATTGTGTATTGGGTTATGGAATTTGTGCTTGGGGTGGGGCTGGTAAGACCCTTTTGATTGACCTGGAAAGGGCTCAACGTTCGGTGCTTAAAGTACTTCTCTCTTTAAAGTACCGGACGCCGACTACTGTAGTTTATGAAGTAGCTAAAGTACTTAGCGTCCGGAAAATCTTTGTATACGAATGCCTGCGAAGATTCCACCGTTACACCGTTCCAGGCCTTCCTGTTTCGTCCAGGAGAACTGACAGATGCCCAGTCAAACAGACTAAGAGCAACTTTGCCAGAAAACACTACTGCTACGTTGCTCCTCGGTTATATAACAAATTCTGCCAAGACCAAAGTTCCAATCAACTACAAGTAAAACAACTTAAACAGTTAAGCAACTTCCAATTCAAACAAACAATAATGCACTGGCTTGACAAGTATGACTACAGTGAAACAGAAAACTTATTCGACAACATTAAATGACACAAGGACAAGTTCATTACTCACGCAACTCATTCCTAACGTACATACACTTCCTGATCTTCATGCACACACCCTCCCACACACATACACACACACACACACACTACCCTCATGTAAACACAAACATGCCCTATACGTGAAGTACTTTCTTGTCGATGTTTTCTTTTTATTTAATTTTTTTTTTCTCTTTTTCGTAAATTTTTAATAATAAATGTCTCCTTTTACTAATTCTGTAATCCTGTAATTGTCCTTTGACCTTGTCTATTGTACTTCTCTGATATGTACCCTGTATATTGAGAGGTCTGGCTCTTGTGATACAGGAAATCCTAGTACAAGAGTCAGAGCTCCACTGATAATTGTGTATTGAAGTGTCAATAAATTATTATTATTATTATTATTAGTTATGTAATAATACTAGCAAGTACTGCGATTTTGTCTGCATCGGACTCTTAAAGACACGTCAACAGATACATGCACAAGCGTCATCTAGAGAAGGTAATAGTTAAAACTATTGAATAAGTGGAGCAGCGGTGGCCGAGTGGTAACGGCCCCGAATTACGCTTAGTAGGTTGCGGGTTCAAACCCAGCCAGGCGCATTACTTTGTATAATAGGTCTCAATTAAAGTGGGGAGGTTGTGCATAAAAATAGCAAATGGTTCAACTTATTTGCCGCGGACTATACTGTAGCTCTGGAATGCATAAGACAGCAATTTGCTTTCTTTCTTTTTCTTTCGGAAGGAACACAGATAGGTTTTGGACAGTCGTAGAAAAACATAAAAAATGTTACTATGCCCCATTTCTCTGAATTTGTTAGATTCTGGAATATGTAGATGGCACAATTTCGCCTCAAAAGACAGATGTGACCTTTTTAGGGTCCCGTCCTCAATCGGCAAAAATAAAAACGTTATAGGATCACTGTGTTGCTTGTCTGTCCGTTTATCAAGACACTTTTCTCAGGAACGCGTGGCTGTATAAAGCTGAAATAAATTTCCAATACTTACGTTGTTGATACTTCTACGGTCTGGACTAAGCGTTTTGATTCGTAGTTTATACCACGCACATACTTCGTGCGACATAGCACGAAGATCGCCAGAAGAATCGCCAAACTAAAGTGGCATTAGGCAGGGCATATTGCTCGCAGAACAGATGGCCGTTGGGGCCGAAAGGTTCTGGAGTGGCGGCCGCGTACCGAGAGACGCAGCGTTGGAAGGCCTCTTACAAGGTGGACCGATGACCTGGTAAAAGTTGCGGGAATCTGATGGATGCGAGACGCACATGACCGTTCATTGTGGTTACATTTGGGGGAGGCCTATGTCCAACAGTGGACGCTGAAATGATGATGATGATGATGACCACGTACATCGAAGGACTGGAACAATTTGCCTGCTGCGGTCTTCCCGTCCGATTATAATTTAGGTATTTTCAAGGCTAGAGTAGATAGGCTCTTAATAATCTAGTGCGCCTCACCATCAACGATTGCATCACTGCTTACCATCAGATGGGATCGCAGTCAGGCACTAATTTATATCAATAAAAAATACTTATTTCGCCTAGGTCAAACCCACAATATTAATTCAAGAGCAAGCGTAGCGAGCTCGGAATTCTAGGGCACCCCAACACGGACAGGTTAGGTTAGAGGACTAAAGTGGGAGCGGGGCTGAGTGGAGCTCCCGCCTACTACGTGGTTATTGGTTTTTATAACCACCTAAAAATTGGAGTCTCGCGCGTCTAGGCAGAACTGGTTTGTCCTAAGTGAAACTAGTTTATCCTAAAATCAGGTTTGCCCGGTAACATATATATACGAGTATGCCTTTCGTCTCGTCGTTTATACCGCGTACATCGAAGGACTGGAACAGTTTGCCTGCTACGGTCTTCCCGTCCGATTATAATTTAGGTGTCTTCAAGGTTAGAGTGAATAAGCTCTTAATAAACTAGTGCGCCTCACCATCAACGATTGCATCACTGCTTACCATCAGATAGATAGATAGAAATATTCTTTATTGTATTGATGGGATCGCAGTCAAGCACTAGTTTATTTCCAATAAAAAATATTATGTATCGTCGATATTCAAGAAAACTTATGTAAGGCTGTCAGCTGCAATATTCCAGACATTTTCATATCACAATATTGCTATGAGCATGAATAAATTTAAAGGAAATATTCTGGAGAATTTTTCACGGTACCAATATACATCGTTATATTTTAGTCGTTTTAAGCCCGTGGAGGGTCGATTCGGTACATGAAACACTATCGATTTGTAAAGAGAAAAATAAAATATAAAGTACTTTTTTTTAAATCTCGAATTAATTTATGCATGTACGAAATTAATTTCTTCAAGTAAACGTCAGCTGAGCGAGGTCAATGAACTGTAGGTAGTTAGTACGCAACAACCGACAACTACCTACAAGATCATTGACTCGTTAATTTAAATAAAATAATTTCGTACATGCGTACACTAACTCGAGTTTTAGAAAAAAAATACTTTATTTTTTAATTTTATCTTTACAAATCGATAGTGTTTCATGTACCGAATCGACACCCCGCGGGATTAAAACGACAAAAATTTAACGATGTATATTGAACCGACTTTTATAACTGGCCTTGCTTGAGTTTTTAATTTTAATACGTCATCTTTGTTTTTTTTTTTATTAGTAGATAAGTTTTTTTTATTGTTGATAGAGTCACGCTTGACCACTATCTCACCTGATGGGAAGTGACGATGTGGTCGACGATGGAGCGCACTTATCTAGAAGAAACCTGTAATTATCAGCAAATACAATGCAAAAAAGAAAAAATTCTAAACTAGTAGTTTATTTTGCTACGCACCGTCCTACGCTTGCTACGCCGTAGCTCCTACTCTGCTACGACGTAGCTTCCACTCTGCTACGACATAGCTCCATTCCACTGTGACGACGCGCGACGCTCTACCATTCTGCTATAATGATAATTCTCACTGTGCTACACTGTCCCACTGTGCTACGATGTAGTTATCTGTGCTACGATGTCACTACTGTTATGCTACGACGTAGCTCCTACCGTGCTACGACGAATCACTCATAGTATCATTCTCTAATATTCTTCGAGCATTATTTATTGGAGCCATATGTCATCGCTGGCAACACGCACTGGTCATGGACTTTCATCTGAGACACTGTGGTATATTGTACGAGAACATACTGCGCAGCTTCCCGAACGCTGCCCAGCCGAGTCGGATTCGAAACGTGGTCGCTTACAATTGGCCTCAGAAGACTTAGTCACCCAAAAGGCAATGGAAAGGGCTAAGCTCGGAGTTTCCTTGCGTGATCGCATCAGGAATGAAGATATCCGCAGGAGAACCAAGGTTACCGACATAGCACGAAGAATCGCCAAACTTGAGAGGCAATGGGCAGGGCACATTGCTCGCAGAACGTATGACCGTTGGGGCCGAAAGGTTCTGGAATGGCGACCACGTACCGGAAGACGTAGCGTTCGAAGGCTCTTACAAGGTGGATCGATGACCTGGTAAAGGTTGCGGGAATCTGGTGGATGCAAGACGCACAGGACCGTTCATTGTGGTGACACTTGTGGGAGGCCTATGACCAACAGTGGATGTCTTTGGGCTGAAATGATGATGATGATGATTATTTATTGATTAATTGCTCTCACAGCTAATTAAATGGAATACAAAAGGTAAAGTCTCTTCCAGTTTCTCGACTCTTTGTCTTTAGTAATGGCTTCATATAGTAGATTCTATATTCTCACTTCGAGAGAAAAGCGTTCTCCCCAAGGATGAGTTGTTTGACGATTCCCCTAAAAAAAATCCTAGAAACTATCAACTCAAAGAAAGGTATTTATTTATTATTTACTAGCTTTTGCCCGCGGCTTCGCTCCCGCTCTTACCCTACTCTACTGTACTCTACTGTACTCTATCCTACTCTACCCCACTCTACCTATTCTGCTCTACTCTACCCTACACTACCCTACACTACCCTACCCTACTCTATCCTACTCTACTCTACTCTACTTTACTCTACCCTACACTACCCTGCACTACCCTACACTACTCTACTCTACCCTACCCTACTCTACCCTACTCAACCCTACTCTATCCTACTCTACTCTACTCTACCCTACTCTACTCCCTCCCTAATGAGCAGGTTTTCTTTTTTTTCTTTTATTATTTAACGGGATAAACTCCTATGTCCTTCTCCTGGTTTTAAGCTACCTTCCCACAAATTTTCAGCCAAATCGGTTCAGACGTTCTTGAGTTATAAATAGTGTAACTAACATGACTTTCTTTTATATATATAGATATATTATATACGAGTACTTTATTGTACATACATAATAAAAAACAAAGGAAAACTATTTAAGTAAAGCACATACAATGGGCGGCCTTATCGCATTCCGCGATCTCTTACAGGCAACCTGGAATGGAAAGTAATTTTCGGGACATGATATGGGGCTGTCACAATAAGCACCAACAAAGTACAACATGATACAACATGATCTAAAGGCTAATATGTCATTGAATATATAAACCTAGCTAATAAGTCTGAAAGCTACCAGCAATAGATTTATCTTCAAAGAGCACGTTACTGTCGGTTCATTGGTTGCACTCGCAGTTAGTTACTCCAGTTAACTGATTTTTTTTTTTTACATAATTTTCTTTGGAGTATTTTAGAATCAATAACAATATGACTGGCCTGTTGGTCTTTTGGTTTGTGACCCTGACTGTTATGCCGGAGTCCGGAGGTCGTGCGTTCAGTTCTCACCCAGGACAAATGTTTGTGTGATGAGATTATCAATAATATTTATGTATTTAGAAATGATAGAAGTATGTTTATCAGTTGTCTAGTACTCATAACACAAGCTCTGCTAAGTCTGGGACTAGACGGCGTTGCAATTTGCGATAATTTATTTTATAGTGTAACATTTTATTTTATTATTTATTTATTTTATTTATTTATATATACTTTATTCTACACCAAGATAAAAAGATTATACATTTTTGAGACTTAAATAAAAACATACAACGGGCGGCCTTTTCGCTATCTGCGATCTCTTCAAGGCAACCTGGGATGGAAAGAGATTGCCTGGACATAAAGTGGGGTTGCACTTGGTGCGTAACAAAAAAAAGTTAAACAAATGAGATTTATTATTGTTAAATGTCCTTTCTTTGGAAGTCGTTCTTGACTTAGGATCTAAGTAATTAAATACGGACAATTGGACTGACTGGATAGGTCCACTCAAATCTATGTGACTCTTTTTTCAAGAGACTATTTGAGTGATCTGCAAGGTTCCCATATGATAAACTTCCTATAGTGGACGTCTTTCGCTTGAAATGTCTATGATTAAGGTCAGAGCTCATTAAAGCGCCGGGTGGCACCCCACACCGCCTCGCCGCACGCCGTCCACTCGTTGTCAACCAGTGGACCCCGCGTGGCCAACGAGTGACTTCGCTTGGTCCATGAATTTTCGAGTAGTGTGTTAACAATTGGCACAAGGTCTACACGTGTGTTTCTTAGTGTCAAATTTTACATTATCGTCAAGTTTCGTTCTCGCGTGAATCATTCGCGAGCAGCGCGCGGTCCACTTGGTACCCGCGCGTTTGTAATGCGCAGTCAACGCAAGGCAAGCATGCGAGCAGCGAGTTTACGACCGAGGAGATCTGGTGTCACGAGAGGTGAACGTATATCCATAAAAGTCCAAATAAAGATATTAGCCATATGATGTGGTGCGAAGTGCGAACCATTAGTAATGATGCGCTCGTCAAATCCAGGCCAAAAAGTTCTTGAGCATCGATGCTAGGTTGCTAGTCTGTCGGTTTTCTACCAGTTGTATTTCGGGGAGTGTGCGTCGGAATTGCATAGCTGGATTCGGCCCGTGCCATCATCGGACCACCAGACGTTTGAAGATGCGCCACCGGTATATGGTGGACATCTCACGTATACACACAAAACGTTTTGGGAACACATTCATTGTGCGTACAGCTAAGGAGTAGAATTGCCTGTCGGCGTCTGTGTTTTCTGATGGCTACAACGCGGGAATCTTTAAGTCAAGAGTGAATAGGTTACTTCTAGGTAAGCGCGCTCCATCGTCGACCACATCGTCGCTTTCCATCAGGTGAGATAGCGGCCAAGCGCGAACTTATCAACAACAAAAAAAACCGGATGGCTCTAATGAGTTCACCTTAAAACTGAATATAGCTTAACCAAGTTCAGAAACTAAAGACCCATAATACACTCCAGTTACGCTACAAAATAAAATATGTACAATCTCCTACAATATTCAGTTCGAACTGACGTTAAAGACAACGTAATAGGCCACTTTGTGTGCAATGCTCACCGCCTGCATTCGTGTATGGCAGCCATTGGACTACTAAGTAATTCATTAAGTGAACGTAAGGCTAGAATAATATAAGCTTTGTAGGTATACCTAAAAACCTTGCGAGCCCATACGACGATCATTGAAATTACTACGTTGTATAGTAATTTCAATGATCGTCGGTAAATCGGTGATCGACTGTCTACTAGTCAATTCTTAGTTTCTCTACAACCTGATACTAGACTAGCTTAGTAAGAATAATAGAATAGAATAGAATAAACTTTATTGTACACCATCATCATCATCTTCCTGCTCTTATCCCGTTTTATTTGGGGTCGGCGCAACACGTTTTTTTCTTCCATTCTCTCCTGTCACTCGTCACGCTATCACTAACTCCCTTTTTCATATCACTCCTCACACAATCCATCCATCTCTTCTTTGGCCTCCCTCTCCCTCTCCATCCATCCACATGTAAACTCATAACTAATAATAAAAATAATTACACAGAAACTTAAACCTATGGGTACAATGGCGATAAGACCGCCAAAGCGGGGAACGCTTTGCGCTTCATACACATCGGCCAGCCAATCACTAGTACAAGGATTGCACACCCCAACCCCGCGTCTCACTTCATACCACTAAAGAGACTTGATATTTCACTTCTGCATAAGTGAAAAACAGCCATGAAGCAAAAAGTTAGCGCTCAAGATCCGTGCTGTTATCTGTAACTTCAACTTACCTTAGTAACTTCAACAATTGTTGTATGTACACACAGTGATTGCGGCGGTAAGTTCCCTCTTTGAAGAGTGGCTGGAGAGGAGTCACGGCGCCCACATCTTTCAATAAAATTCAAAATCTTTTGTTTCACATAGGCCTACATGGGCACTTATAAAACACCAGAAGCTATAAATAATAAATAAAATACTACACCGTTAAATTTTGGACGTTTTAATCCCGCGGAAGGTGAATTCGGTACATAAAACACTATCGATTTGTAAAGATAAAATTAAAAAATAAAGTACCTACTTTGTTTCTGAAACTCGAGTATATTTAAGTAAACGAGTCAATGACCTTGTAGTTATTTGTCGGTCGTTGTGTACTACCTACAGTTCATTGGCCTCGCTCAGCTGACATTTACATGAAGAAATTAATTTCATACATGCGTAAATTAATTCGAACTTAAAAAAGGTACTTTATTTTTTTATTTTTTCTTTTCAAATCGGTAGTGGTTTATGTGCCGAATCGACTCTCCGCGGGATTAAAACGACTAAAATTGAACGGTGTATATTAACTCCACTATCACACAAGTCCCAAGCTAAGCAGAGCTTGTGTTATGAGTACTGGACAAAACACCTGTAAAGTTATCATTGGAAATTTCCGCTCTATGTTACAGCAATGTCAAAATAATCATGGGTCATAAATATGGATGATGTCATTTTTAAAAAACATAATTCCTATTAGTATATTTTCATAATAAAAAAAGCAGTTTGTAATTTATCTAGTATTTTTAAATTCTTGTTTGACTTTTGCTTCACACATAACATACATAACAATCATTATACCATTTTATATAATATTCAAATTTCAAGACAGGATTAGATTAATTGTGTTTAATTTCCCGTAAATGCTCTCGGAGAACATTCTCGAGAAAATATACGCAAAGTTTTCGCTAAGAGAATGTTCTCGGGAATTTCCCATCACTAAGTTATTACACGTCTTTCTTGATATTATCTAGGCCTTTATTGAAATAAAATCATAAGTTTGTGTAAGACTAATCCAGTGAAGACCTCTAAATTGCTATCTTGCGTGAACTTTGGCCCTTTATAATGTACTTATAAATTGGAAAAAGAAAAATCTTATACATTTTAATCAAGATTAAGTGATAAAATATTCCAAAAAAATAAAGACTAAAAAAAACCTATTTTCTAGAACAAGTTTTGTGAAATATTGGAGTAAGTGACTGGCCTGTTGGTCTAGTGGTTAGACACTGACTGCTATGTCAGAGGTCATGAGTTCGATTCCCACCCTAAAGGGTTGTGTCATGAGCACAATGATTTGTTTTGTGTCTGGGTGTAATTTATATATAATATGTATGTATTTAGAAATATATAAGTATGTTTATTTGTCTAGTACTTAACACAAGCTCTGCTTAGCTTGGGACTAGACGGCGTTGTGTGATAGTTATGGAAAAAAAAAGACGAAATTACTGAATGCCAATGAATTTTCAGGTCTCTTTTTTGGATTGCCTCTTCATCAAACATTGCGTTAGATGAATTAGTAAGCTTTTAAACTATGCTCACGTTTACGATGGACGAATGCGGAAGGCCGTCTTAATGTGAACTGATTTTTAGCTTATAACCAACGTTAGCTGGAGAGGGGATCCCGGTTAAGAAAAGAAAGATTTTTCTTTTTCTTCTTTGGAGGGTAAAAATCATCCAATGATAACTCCCGCCCTAGGGTGGAGCGGGAGATAGTGTCAGACTTTTACTGACTAAAAAGCCCACTCCATTCTTCGCCTTCGTACCAGGGCCCTGGTGTACTTTCACATTTACTCAAGGCCTCAGAGTAGGCTTCGACCCTGCTGGGTCCTTTGCTGACAACTCCTTGAGGCGCGCGGGAACAGTTTGCACCGTCGACGACTTGGGCTCGGTCCGGAGTTACTGTACGGTCGGACAGCGAGCTACCCATTGCTCGCGTTCCGACCCACTGTAATTGCGAGTAGGGTTCACATTACACATATTACAAGTTATGTTTGCTTATATAAAAAAAAAATTGGCACGAAAAGTACATTAAGCAATACAATCATTAGAAAAATACTTGTGCCAAGGATCATTAGCGTACTATATATCAAAACATTATACTTTAACTCATAAATATAGATAGATATGAGTGTTTTCTCGCAAAGCTCACTTAGCTTTTCCCTCGGCTTCACTCGCGTCTATCTCACAGGGACTGTAATTATTTTATGGACGATAAATAGCCTGTGATTTTTACTGAAATATTTTTTTGTAAACACTCACTTTCACTATACACTCACTCACTCACTCACTCACACTTTCCGTATGAGTGAGCTGACAGGATTTCGATGAAAATTGGTACACGTTTTCATATTTTTTTCTTAGGCGCCATAGATGTCGCTGCGCACGGTTAGACTATATCCAGGAATAGCATATAAAGTTTTTTAGGGAGTATGTTGCCTTGAGATATTTTGTTTTTAATTGATATAAACCAGTGCTTGACTGCGGTCTTACGTGATGGTAAGAAGTGATGCAATCGTTGATGGTGATGCGCACTAGTTTATTACGAGCCCATACACTCTAACCTTGAAGATACCTAAATTATAATTGGACGGAAAACCTCAGCAGGCCAATAGTTCCAGTTCTTCGATGTACGTATAATGACGAAGCGAAACGCTTAGTCCGGACCGTAGCAGTTTCAGCAACGTAAGAATAACTTATTAAAAATATTATATTCCTCAACATGGCCATTTATGAATTTCGTATTAAGGTCAAGTGGCTGTCAATCCGCCTTCGTCGGAATGCCCCTATTTTATCGTTGCTTTACAGGGTTCTATTTATTCCTACACCCTCTTATCTCAAATAACGTTTCAAGTTCCTTCATGGTACACATTCTAGACACTTGAGGTCATCGGAGAATTTGAAACTTTTGATGCTCTCGCATTCTACGAAAGTCTTTAGCAAGTCTTTTATGATCCAGGCGGTGCGTATGTGGAATGTGTTGCCGACACCAATTAGGCAAGCCCAATCACCATAGTGGAGACCACCCGGAGGTGAAGGTAGAGTCTACGGTGGTGGTGCGATCCACCTAGGTAAAATGGTTTAGGAACTCATTCATTGTGCGTACAGCTAAGGAATGGAATTCCCTGCCAGAGTCTGTATTTCCTGATGGCTACAACCCGGGAATCTTTAAGTCAAGAGTGAATATGTTACTTCTAGGTAAGCGCGCTCCATCGTCAACCGCATCGTCGTTTTCCATCAAGTGAGATAGCTGTTAAGCGCGAACCTGTCAACAAAAAAAAAACCACCTGTATACCCGTGTATCCTGGTGGAAGCCATCGAGAGCGAGAAAGAATGGGATGCGGTCACCTCCTTATGCAAAGCAGTAAAGCTAGCAAAGGAGACGGCCGCACGTGTGGTAGAACCGCTACCAGAGTCGTCCCGGACATCATGAGTGACAAGACAGCTACCGGCAATCGCAGGCGCGGGCTCGCAGTTGACAAGCAATGGATAGCTCGTCGTGATGCCGTTCGGCGACCATTTAGACTGAACCCAAGTCGCCGACGGCGCACAGTGTTCCACTTACGTCTCAAAGAGATGTTGACAAAACCGTAGGGGCTCAGCAGGGCCAATGACCACTAGGATCGCGTTGAATTTCTGAAAAGGAAACCCAACGTCCTAGAGTGCAAAGGACAAACTAAGGAAGAAGAAGTCTGAAACCTCCTCCCGCTCCACCCTAGAGCAGGCGAAGTCATCAGATGGTTTTTACACCATGAACTACCTGCGTATATTTTCTCCTTCTCTGTTAAATCTATCCAAAGGTTGTCTGTAAAAAATCGCTTTCAGCGATAAGACCACCCATTGTGACACCCTATTAATTTTAAGTTCATTGGTTGCGCGAATTTTGCTTGATGTTTTAATGGACTGTATGTTTGAAAAGCGATCTAAGGTTTGTTAACAATATGCAGGTACTGCGTCTAGCGTTTATTAATGGGATAAATGTATTAGAAGGACTGACCTTTAACCTCGAAAGTTCCACATGGCGCCGGCCGGCGAATCCCGAACTTCGTACTTTCAAGCACTGCCAGTTTCTGTATTGCACTACACTGCACTTATTGTTGAGTTTTCGAATGGTTGGAACACGAAATAGCCAATTTTCTTGTAATTTCGAGCGGGCGTGTTAGCGGTGCGGTCACATTCACAATGCACAAAAACGTCAAATGTCAAATCATTTCTTGCGGTCGTGCGGGTGGAGGGAAAACGGATGGTATAGGATTGCTAGGCCAAAAAAACAAATTACAAAAAACAAAGTCGCGGATCATAGCAAATTGGCGCAACCATTCCCCCCGGGTTTGAAGGGTTACCTTCAAAGAAAAGAAAAAAAAAACAAAAGCGAAACTAAACCCTATTACTAATCTAAACTATCAATACTAGGTAGCGAAACAACTTATAACTAACTATGCCACTACTACTGATTAGGCAGAGGGCAGAGGCGAATAACCGGACGCAGGTACGATCCAGTTGCGGTTTTAACTTTTACGACTCGCGTTATTCCGTTCGAACCCGGAAAAACTTCTTCCACTACACCAAGAGGCCAGTGCAGAGGAGGCGCACTCTCAGTCTTCAGTATCACCACAGTACCGACTGTGACTGGATCTGAAGGAGTGTTCCACTTTTGACGCGACTGCAGCGTATGCAGATAATCTGTCCTCCATCGCTTCCAAAAGGACTGAACTAAGCTATCTAGCAGAGCGTGACGCGGGTGAAGCTGCAGTTTGTCAGTCTCGACATCTAAAGCGGGCAAATATTTAAGAGGAGTCGTCGTCAAGAAGTGAGCCGGCGTCAACGCTAGCGGCTCCGATGGATCACTAGACAAAGTCCGACACAACGGACGCGTATTCATCAACGCCTCTACCTGAGCGAGTACGGTGCTCAACTCCTCGTACGAGAGAATCTGTTCGCCTATGACCCGAAACAGGTGCGACTTAAGGCTTTTAATATTCGCCTCCCAATTGCCACCAAAATGACTAGCCGCTGGCGTATTAAAACACCAATCAATGCGATTCTCAGCTAAGACATGGGCGAATTCACTTTGGTAGTACTTGGAGCGTAAGAATGTATGTAATTCCGAAATATTGCGTCGCGCTCCAACATAATTTGTGCCGTTGTCAGAGTATAAGCGCTTAACGGGACCACGGCGAGATAAAAATCGTTTAAATGCAGACATAAAACCCTGCGTACTCAAATCACTGGTTAACTCTATGTGAACCGCACGAGTTGTCATACAAACGAATAGGCAAATGTATGCCTTTGTGGAACGTATACCACGACCACGGGCAATAGTGACTTTAAACGGTCCAGCATAGTCCGTCCCAGTATGTATGAAAGGTTTCACCGTCTGTACAACACGACAAGAACGATGGTCGGCCATTTCCGGCGCGTTGAAACGCGGGCGGAGCTTAAAGCAGGGCACACATCTGTGCACTCTAGCGCGTATCAAATTGCGAGCGGAAAGTATCCAGTACTTCTGTCGAAGAATGGACATTAATAAATCGGGACCAGCGTGACAATTCACCTTATGGTGATAGTCCACCAACAAATCCAAAACGTGATCCCTGCGTGGTAGAACTACTGGATGCATTTGTTCAAACTCTAACTTAGCATTTCGCAGACGGCCACCGACACGAATGAGTCCGTCTTGCAAAAATGGTTTCAAATGTTGAAGTGCGGGACTACAAGGTTTATGTGATTCTAAACTACGAAATTCTATTGAAAAATAAAATTTCTGCAACTCTCGAAGTACAACTGATTCAGCTCTATCCAAATCAGCTGCGATTATAGAACCACGCGATGGTAATAATCTCAAAAATCTTAGGACGTAAACTACACAGCGTAGCAGTCTCGACCAAGACGAGACTCGATTAGACAACAACAAAACAACTGACTCTTCACGCGGAACTGATACTACAAGCGTATGTTTCTTCTCCTCGGGTGGCTCCGAAACAGTAGCGGGGCTAAACGGAACACTTGGCCACTCGTTAGGAGTGGTATGAAGCCAGGGAGGGCCACAAAACCAAAGCGGATGATTTAAAATTTGCGCAGGAAGCAAACCACGTGAGAGACAATCAGCTGGGTTTTCTGTTCCAGCGACATGGAATACATTTTCCGGAGACAATTCAGCTTGAATCTTACGTTCCAAGCATAGAAAGCGTTTTTCTGCGGAGGCACGGGAGCCACCGAGCGAAAAAATATCACCCTTGAAAGGGAGCGCGACAACATAACGACCATCTTTATCACGAGTAGTCGTGCGGGTATAAATCTCCTCAGTGACCTGATCCTCAGGGCTGAGAATAGGCGGGACATTGACCTCTTCAATCTCCCAGAACTTGCGGATGGTAGACTCAAGCGGCGGCTCGACGGTGCAACAGTGCGACACAGTCGAGTAACTATTTAAATAAGCGGGTGCGGAACCAACTATAACAAACCCGAGAACTGTTTCCAGTGCGTGCGGAGCGGGGTACATCGGAAGACCCTGAATTTTACGTGATAACTGGAGATGCGGGAGAATCGAAGCACCGATCAATAGATCGATATCTCCAGGGAAAGCGTAATTTCCGTCGGCTAACTGCAAGTTCTTAAACTCCGTCAGCATGGACGTGTCAACCGGTACCGTGGGCAACCGTTCCGTAATCTTATCTGCGACTAGCGAATCCATTTCAAACGAAATATTACGATTAAAACGTGAACTAAATATTATTTTAATGGAACCGTGAATGGTTGCCTTTAAACCTCCAAAACCTTTCACTTCTGAGCGGGAAGACCAATTATTAAAACTAAAACCAAGGCGTTGACAACAATCCCGAGTAATAAAATTACTCTGGGAAGCGCCATCTAGTAGCGCTCGAACGGTGTGCGGTTTGCCAAAGGCATCTACAATGACAACTTGCGCGGTCGCAAGTAAAACGGTAGTGATTTGAGTACCAGCGGCGGAAAGCGAACACAATGTTACGTCGTTTGCACTTGCAGCAAGCCGCGCGTCACAAGCGTCGCGCGTCTGCGCAGGCTGCTGCTGCGATGGCAGCTTACTACTCTCAAAATGTAAGAAGGTATGATGTCTAGCTGGACATTTACGACAGCTAACACCACTTTTACATGACGTAACCAGATGTTTGTCACTTAGACAATTAAAACACAAATTATTAGTGCGGACAAACTTGTAACGATCCCTAGGCGATAATCTCTGAAATCCCGAACACTTGTACAGCTGTGTATGGCTACCCTTACACAGAGAACAGTCAGGTGTTGAGGCGGTATTAACTAGCGTATGTGCAGTCTTGACTGACTTCGATGACGCGTCTATACGGCGATCGGAACCTGTCCTATTCGTGACTTCATGACGTGCCGACGTGCGCTGCAATACCTTTATATGGTCGCGAATAAAAGATTCTAAATCTTCGAACTTAGGTATTTCTTTGCCGCGCTGAGTCGTTTCAAACAGACGAACAGTTTCAGGATCTAATTTATTTAAACCGATATACAAAAACAAAAAGTCACAGAGGTCATTGACCTTTAGGTTCTTTACTGCACGAACAGATGATGCGAAAATATTTAAAAACTTCTCTAAATTATGATCGTTACAAACGGAAAAACTTTTCAAATCGAATAATTGATCTAAATATGCGGTGGCTACTAATCGCTTATCTTCGTATTTTGTTTTTAAAGTGTCCAAAACTAAAGTGTAATTTTCAGCGCTAAACGTAATTCCAGCACAGACAGCCTTTGCCTTACCGGTCAATTTTTCTACGAGATAATGCAATCTCTCGTGATCTGTCAGCGATGTGTTCCTATGTATTATATTTTCGAAACTATCTATAAATAAATTCCAATTTCGAATGTCACCATTAAATTCAGGTATTTGAATTGGCGGCAATCGTGGGCGTTCGCGAGGAGGGTTGGATAAACCACCCGCGGGGGGGGGAGTCTCTAAACTCCTAGCAATACGTTTGATACGACAATACAAGTCATCAAAGGACGACAATGCCTGATAACTCACACAGTAATCAGGATTTAACTCCAACTCTAAAATGTTTAAATATTATTAATTGTAGATTCAAAATCCGCGCGCAAACTATCTAAAGTTTCCAACGAACACAAGAAAGCATCTCTAATCGCCAGATCCGAGGTTTGCGAAGATTTATCACAAATTGATTGAACACGTGAAAACTGTGAGTCCCTTTTAGCGTATAAAAGTTTTAACTGAACCTTTAAATCAGTACTAACCTTGGTTCCCTTAAGAGACATCTTGTTTTGATATATTCACACTATACACTCAAACAAACACTTAACGAATTATTAAGTAAGCGATAATTATCAGATAACAATATGGTTATATTGTAAACAACAAAGTGAACGGCGAACGAACGGAACAACATATGCGTATATAATCTATGGTTTATCCGTTTCCTACAAATATTCACTCAACAATGAACGGGTATTTTTGAAATGCGTCTACCTACATGCAATTTGTAGGATGGTCGAATGAATTTTGTCAAGAAAAAGTATGCGATCGATTTATATCTACGCTGATATTTACGTAGCTAACTATAATTATGCGGTGCGGTTGACGCCGTAGGTACCGTAATTATCAATGACTCTTTAACTATACGAGCGAAATAACGTATAGTTGCCTAAATGCCTAGATGCGGGTTTTCTACTATTATATCTAGGTAAATAGGCGCGTTGCGTTTATTCCCTATGGAACAAATACTATATTGCGAAATTACAAGAAAATGATTCACGATCCGGCTCGTATGGACCAAAAAGGTAATGGTTGCGCAAATAAGCTGTGGACTGTATGTTTGAAAAGCGATCTAAGGTTTGTTAACAATATGCAGGTACTGCGTCTAGCGTTTATTAATGGGATAAATGTATTAGAAGGACTGACCTTTAACCTCGAAAGTTCCACATGGCGCCGGCCGGCGAATCCCGAACTTCGTACTTTCAAGCACTGCCAGTTTCTGTATTGCACTACACTGCACTTATTGTTGAGTTTTCGAATGGTTGGAACACGAAATAGCCAATTTTCTTGTAATTTCGAGCGGGCGTGTTAGCGGTGCGGTCACATTCACAATGCACAAAAACGTCAAATGTCAAATCATTTCTTGCGGTCGTGCGGGTGGAGGGAAAACGGATGGTATAGGATTGCTAGGCCAAAAAAACAAATTACAAAAAACAAAGTCGCGGATCATAGCAAATTGGCGCAACCATTCATAATTATTGTTATTTTGTCTATGAAAAAAAAAAAACGATCCACTAAGGGTTTGAATGAGCTAAAATAATATTATATAATAATAATATAATATTACACAACGCTGTCTAGTCCCAAGCTAAGCTGAGCTTGTGTTATGAGTTCTAGGCAACTGATAAACATACTTATATATTTCTAAATACGTACATATTATAGATAAATTACACCCAGACAAAGAACAAATAACCGTGCTCACCACACAAACATTTGACCTGGATGGGAATCGAACCCACGACCTCCGGCATAGAATTCAATCACTAGACCAACAGGCCAGTCAAACCTTCCACTTTTATCACTCTTTTTAGAGGCAGTCAGCGACTTTGCTTTATATTACGTACAAAATCTTATTAGGATGTCGTACCGTTTGAGGGTGTCCTCACGTACTTTCAACATATCATAACATATGTCGTTTCCTAAGCTTACATAGGCGACCGTTTCATTTATTCCTTTACAGTGTTTCCAAATGTTCAAAGAATTTGTAATGAATCTTGGGATTTCTACTGTCCGGACTAAGCGTTTTGCCTCGTCGTTTATACCGTGTACATCGAAGGACTGGAACAATTTGCGTGCTGCGGTTTTCCCATCCGATTATAATTTAGGTGTCTTCAAGGCTAGAGTGAATAGGCTCTTAATAAACCAGTGCGCCTCACCTCAACGATTGCATGAAGAGGCCCAGCCTGCTAACTGCAAGCAGGCAGGGTCGAAGCCTGCTGGGGTCAAGGGCCGTTTTCTGAGAGGAAGGCTCAGCCCCGGCACTATAGGCAACGAAGGAACGGGGTAGGTTTTTAGTCAGTAAGAGTCTGACACTACTTCCCGCTCCACCCAAGGGCGGGATTTGTCATTGGATGATTTTACCTACCAAAAAAAAAATTGACGAGATTAAAGGCCGAAACACATATGAACGAGGAATCGTGTCTGTAACTAACATGATTATCAGTACTATTATCAGTACGATTGCATCACTGCTTACCATCAGGTTGCAGTTACTAGTTTAACTCAAATACTGCGTAAAATTCTAGTTACGTCACAGAAAAAAAAAATCGTAATCCAATTCGGAAATTGAACTGTTTTCATAGGTTACTTTGTAAGGAACACTAGCCGCCTTATTCCAAAACCGCGATCTAAAATTGTTCCGGGACTATTACTAGTTTTAATTGGCATTAAATCTAATAATAGCCCCGGACACATTTAGATCGCTTTTAATTGGTGTTTTTAGTAACAATCCCGAAAACTTCATTTAGATAGCGTTTAATCGGAATTAAGTCTAGTAATAGTCCCGTTCAGTGCACGAGCCCGACTCGCACTTGCCCGGTTTTTTTAATGCAAACTAGTAGTTCTTGAGATTAGCGCATTCAAACAATCAAACAAAAATACTCTTTAGCTTTATAATATCATCTTCTTCTTGCCCTTGTCCCATATTATTTGGGGTAGCGCAAAATGTTTTTTTCTTACATTCTATTATGTCAGTAGTCACGCTATCTTGAGCCACTTTTCATGGGTCCTCACGAGAGCAGTGGTGGCCGAGTGGTAACGGCCCCGACTTACGAGTTGTAGATCGCGGTTTCTAACAGCCAGGTGCATTACTTTGTGTAATTTATTTCATCACCACTGCTCTCAAAACGGCGAAGGAAAATATTGTGAAGAAACGGCATGTTCTAGAACCAAAAATTCGAAGACATGTGATATCCACCAATTCGCACTAGGTCCGCGTGGTGAATTACGGCCCATCCCCTCTCCTCGAGAGGAGGGCTGATTATGCTATGCTATGAGTCCTCACGCAACCCATTCAATATTAATAGATATTTTTTTTACATATAGGTTTCTAAAAACAATTTTACACGTCAATTTTTTCGTCAATTTCAACTAGATGAGGCCGGTGTTTCCTAGCTGACTACCCTGAGAAGAAACACCGAAATAAACTCAGGGGTCGAAGTCTCTTTTACATAAACATGACATGTTACATTGTAATGGTCAAATCATATGAGAATTACGCAGACTTGTGTTTGAGATGGTCTTTTGAAGAAAGTACCACACAGTTCTGAGTGGACCTGTCCAGTTTTCGTGTAGCTTAACTCAGGACTACTAAGGAGCTCAACGACTTGATGAACAATACCAAAGAAAGGAAGTTGGGTAGGCCGCAAAAAATATTATAACTGCCAGAAATTATGTTAAAATTAAAGATGTAGCGACATCTATGTCGTCACAAATGAACTAATCCTGCATCGCGCAAGTAAGATTCGCGGCGCGATTGGAACATAAAGAACAAACCCGAAATCATCTATCGGGGCAATAGCCCACCAGACATTAACACCTGTCTGGTCGGAGGATCCTCCCTTTTCAACGGAGGTATGTGGGACTTTACTCTCTGTTCCGCTACCTCCAAACTGGTGACCCTCGACAAAGAACGTCAGCGCAGCCTTCGTGCAGCTACTACTTCGTGACGTTATCATCACTTCCTCAAGCTTTCGAGCAGCGAGCCATACAGCCAGCACCCACGGCTATATGGGTATCCTGACCGCCAGCATGCCTATTTGGTCATCACCCTCAGCCTCATCAGCGACCTTGGCTAAGCACTTGCACCTTCGGCCAGTCATATGAAGAGCTTTCTCCTGGTCGACGACAGCAGTCAAGCCCTACATCGCACAGCACCGCTCCGACTCACTGGAGCCAGCCGCACTACTCTGACTCACTGGAGCCTGCAGCATCGTATCCCGACTCACTGGGATAGCACCACCCCGACTCACTGGGGCATCACCGCAGACAGTTCCGACTCACCGAGAACTATGCGGAATCCGGTTCCGACTCACTGGAACCAACCTCCATTGGCCTGGCACGCATCACACGACGCAACAAGAAGCATCAAGAACCATCGATCTCCGATCTCCGGAAGGGAGTGATGTAGCGACATCTATGTCGTCACAAATGAACTAATCCTGCATCGCGCAAGTAAGATTCGCGGCGCGATTGGAACATAAAGAACAAACCTGAAATCATCTATCGGGCAGTAGCCCACCAGATATAACACCTGTCTGGTCAGAGGATCCTCCCTTTTCAACGGAGGTATAATCTCCACATTCACAATATTTATTTTAAAATGTAAATTTACAAAGTAAATGTTTCAAGTAATTGTTAAAAAGTAAAGTTAAAGTTAAGTTTTATTCTATTCTTTTCACCTCTTTTAGACTTTCTATTCCCTTTCTTCACCTTTATAATATCAGTAGAGATTTTCAGGCCTCTATTAAAATTGAAAAAAAAAAAAACGGTATACGAAAAACGCTACATTCAATTAACGAAACCTAAACCTTTTCAGTCCTGCTGCTGGGCAAATGCCTCCCCCAAGTCCTTCCAGACTTTCTTCTACCGCGCCGTCTCAAACCTTAACATTATATAACAAAAAACTCAATTTCAAACGCTTCTACTTAACCGATATAAAAACATAATTGAAAGAAAGTACTGGCCGAAATTCATTAAATATTCTTTTCAATACTAAATTAAAAACCATAATAAAAATTCCTGAAATCCTTTTTCATGAATTTCCTTTGTTCGAAGCGTATCCTTGCATAGCCTGATTTTCAGTTTGCCGTCAGCGGCCGCAGCGCTCGGACGTAAAACTCGTATCGGATTTCGCGGTATTTTCGAAAAGTTTCAAAGTGTGTGGTGCAGTGAAAAGTGTTTGTAGTGTGTAAGTGTTCTAAGTGTGAATTTCTTGTGTTTATTGTGTTTGAAAATGGATGGTTTTTGAGTTTTTTGCCGCTGGAAAACAGGTCAGTACGATTAATTTGTTGTATTTCGTGCAAACTGACATCAATTGTGTTTTTTCGCGGAATTCCAGTTTACGTACGATTGGATTGACTCGCGGTTACAAATGAAGGGTTTATACGATAAGTTTTCGGTATTCATTTTGAACGAATACCTTTTACATACATTCTGTTAAATTGTAATATAATTTGGTTTCCTAGAAAATAAATTTAACATTCGAGTTGATTTCATGAAATCGAGATAACTTTGATGAAAAGGGCAGAAAGTGAATAGTCGTTTATAAAACGTATAAAGCAGGATTTGAATAATTTGCCTACCGCAATCTTTTCGTCCGATTATAATTTGGGTGTTTTCAAGGCAAGAGTGTATAGGCTCTTAATAAACTAGTGCGATTCACCACCAACGATTGCATCACTGCTTACCAGCAAATGAAATCGCAGTTTATATCACATAAAAAAAGATACATGTTTCTTTGTACTTTTATCGAGTTCACAAGTTTCATTTTAAAAGCTTCTTAACAATATTGTTATGAAATAAAGTATGGCAGCTAAGAGACTCGTTCTTTATCTTATTAACATTGTTCTCACATAATATCAGCGACAAGCAACATATAACCAAGATATTTGTAATACATAACATGGTTGAAAAGAGTGTCCATGAAGTTTCTTACACATTCTTCTCCATAGAGATCTACGCTTTGGAATGTGCAATTAGCATAATTTTTTCTGACAGTGCTATTTCTTGACCTTTCCCTTCCCTTTTTTTTTTGCTTTTTCTTGAATCCGCCCCTAAGGCTACCCACTGACCAATGCCTGTAAATGGTTGATGGTTGGTTGGTGGTGGCAATTTCGAAAGGTCAAGACGTAGGACTATCAGAAAAAATGATGCTAATTGCACATCCCAAAGCGTAAATCTCTTTGTAAAAGCTTTGAATCTTGAATCTTTATTCTATGCACCGATCTATCATTATTCAATAGTTTTGGCCGGCCTAAAGGCTTATCAAGAAAGTTTTAGTCAAATGCTTTCGGTGTGAAATTTCAAACTATCTGATAAACATTTTCTTTCTTTTTAGTTTGGAATAAAGGATTCCAGATTCAAATAAAGTTTTAGAAAAGATGGTTGGATCGTGTAGGGAGACAAATGAAAGAAAAGGGAGTTTTTTTTTTAACTTTGGATAGGCTCGCCTTTGGCCGCTATCTCATTTGATGGTAAGCGATGATGTAGCAGACGATGGAGCACACTTGCCTAAAAGTAACCTATTCACTCTTGACTTGAAGACTCCTAGGTTTTAGCTATTAGGCAACACAGACTCCGGCAGGGAATTGCACTCTTTGGCTGTACGCATAATGAATGTGTTCCCAAAATCAAGTAGACTGTATCGTTTCAAAAGCTCCTTTACAATTTTGTTGTAAAATAAAATATATTCTATGCCCCGAGAGCAATGGTGGCCGAGTGGTAACGGCCGCCGTACGAGTTGTAGGTCGTGGGTTAAAATCCATCCAGGCGCATACTTTGTGTAACTTATTTCATCACCACTGCTCTCAAAACGGTGAAGGATCACATCGTGAGGAAACCGGCATGTCCTAGAACCAAAAATTCGATGACATGGACATCCACCAACCCGCACTGAGCCCACATGGTGGTTTACGGCCCATTACCTCTCTTAGAGAGGAGGCCTGTGTCTCAGCAGTGGTATTATAAGGCTGATGCTGTGCTATGCTGCAAGGGAGTGTCAGATTTTCACTGTCCAAAACTTACCTGTGTTCCTTTCGTTGTCTTATGCGTTCCAAAGTTACGGTATAGTACGCGGCAAATAAGTTGAACAATTTGCTATGATTACGCACAACCTCCCCCACTTCAATTGAGACCCGACAATTGGTTACTGCTAAAATAAATTACACAAAGTAATGCGCCTGGCTGGGTTTGAACCCACGACCTAACAAAATTAAAAGGTTGATTATGCTATGCACCGATCTATCATTATTCAATAGTTTTGTAGGCCCAAAGGCTTATCAAGAAAGTTTTTGCCAAAAGCCTTCTTGGTAAAACTTGAAACTATCTGTTACGCATCTTCTTTCTCTCTTCGGAATAAAGTATTCAGAATTAAAACAAACTTTTAGAAAAGATAGTTGGATCATTTGATGAGAGATATGGAAGAAAAGGGAGTTAGTGATAGGGAGATGTTGGTTGCTATTGATATGATAAGATGCAGTTAATAATTGGAGAACATAAAGGGGATGTGAAGAGTGCTAAGTCTAGTAAACTTCGTTTGTCCGGGCAACTGCCCTATCGTTGTTTGTCACCTATAAAACCTTATTTTTAGTATATACGAAACCCGAAACGACCTGTTATTTTTATGCAAAGAATCTATGTACAAAATTTCATAACTGTATTATGAAAAATCACTAAGTTATAAGCTTGTTATGTTACCTGGATGACCAAAACACATGGTCACCAGAGTGTTGTCTTTTTTAACCCAAAGGTTGACTGGTAGAGAATGCCTTGTTGCATTAAGTCCGCCTATAGAATAGAATATAATTTTATTGTACACCAAGAAAGTTACTTAATCAATACTAAACTTAAATCTATGGGTATAATGGCGGTCTTATCGCTGAAAGCGATTTCTACCAGACAACCTTTGGATGGATCGTAAGAACTAAAATAAATACAGGGTGTATGTACCACTACTGTACATGAAGTTTAAATAAATAGATAAACATCCAATTTTTTTTGTTAACTTAGAAGTTGATATTTTTTAACTGCTTCAAGAGACCGCAGACTTGTGTCTATTGTTTAAAAACTAGATACCTCCACGTGTTCCCGAGATAAAGGGTCTTAACATACAGACAGACAGAAAGACTGACAACAAAGTGATCCTATAAGGGTTCCATCTTTCCCTTTGCAGGTTTTTTTTATGATAGGTAAAAGGATATAATGACATCTCCCACCCTTGGGTGGAGCAGGAGATAGTGTCAGACTCTTACTGACTAAAAACCTACCCCGTTTCTTCAAGGCAATTGTATGCATTTTCACACTTTCCCAAAGCCCCAAAGTAGGCTTTGACCCTACTGGGCCCCTACAGTTTGCTGACAACTCCTTGAGGCGCGCGGGAACAGTGCGCGCCGTGGATGACTTGGGCTCGGTCTGGACTGTTACCGGACGGTCGGACAGTGAGATACCCATTGCAAATGAACCCGAAATTTTTCTGGTCAAGCTATAATTTAAGAACGAAGGCTTTGCCGATTTCATTCATTTTTATGAATTTATTTATCTCAGGACCCTGAGGTCCTGGACCTTTGGGAGGCGTACGAGGAGCCGAAACCAACTCGCAGATGCCCTTTAGGTACTTTTAATGGAACGTTATGCCAACCGACGATTGTCCCTGTACGCACAATGCCAGTGCATCCAAGGACAACCCCCGGTTGGTGAAAACTATTGTGACATATGGAAAATAAAGACAATAGGGCTATGGTTTCTGGAGTCTTAAGTGGACTGGTTACCAAGAACTATGTGAAAACTATGGCTCCTGCCTAAACAATGTTATTAATATCCATCGGTAAACAGGCAGGGGATGACTTGCACACTCAATAAATGGGCCCCCGAAAACGGCCGCTAGCACGTCATTCATTTCATTATTAATGTTTACTAATACTTCGTAGAACATAAAAAAAATAAGATAATTAGGGTAACTAGGGTAGGATAGTGTTGGTAGGTAGGGCAGGGTAGGGTAGGTAGTCAATTAACGGGAGCGATGCTGCTGGCAAAAGCTAAAGATAAATAAGTTAACAAAATCCGTGATATTTTTTTTTTACTTTTTTATTATAGGATTCAAAACAGTTGCAACGTTTTTCCGGAATCGTCGATCTTCATTAACTCGGTACCATTCTGATGGCTGTCACTGATAATTTTGACTAACAGGATTTTCAGTGGTTCGGAAACAGTGGGCGGCTTTCATAGCATAAAAGATTTGTGTCAAAAATTGTTAGGATTAGGGTCGCTGTTGCTATAAGATACACTGTCCTTTTTTTCTCGCTCTGGATGCAGCGAGAGTGAGTGTCATACTTTTACTGACTAAAACTTAGTATTCTTTCAGAGCAGTGTTGACCGAGTGGTAACGGACCCGTCTTACGAGTTGTAGGTCGCGGGTGCAAACCCAGCCAGGCGCATTACTTTGTGTAATTTATTTCATCACCACTGCTCTCAAAACGGTGAAAGAAAACATCGTGAGGAAACCGGCATTTCCTTGAACTAAAAACTCGAAGACATGTGACATCCACAAATCCACACTGGGCCTGCTTGGTGGATTACGGTCCATTCCCTCTCGTGGCCTGTGTCCCAGCAGTGGGAACATTAACAAAAGGCTGATGATGATGATGATACTTTCAGTTGTTCTTTAACTTGGAACCCTGTCTTAACTAGCCCCTACAATTTTTCTGACTTCTTTGAGTTGCTGTATCTCTGCAACTAATGGACCTAAAATGCTGAGGTAAAGCTCAAATTGTAGCAAATTTAATTAGCTTTAAATTATAAGGCAAACATACCTGAAAAACGCTTCCTTTCAGTTAAAAAAAAACTGAAACATGTGACAAAATTTCGCAGCTTTTTGAGCACCATGGGGGTAGCACATAGTTTTCAGGGTTGCAAACTTGGGTGTAAAATACTCTCAAGGGGCCTAACAACCAGTGGCGTAGCTAGTCCCACAGAGGCCCCGTACCAAAAGTCCCACTGGGGTCCCCCGTATAAAAAAAATGATACTTTTTTTTACAAATGCTTGGTTTATCTAACGAAATGCCCCTGCAGCGCGGGCTCCATATAATTGATACAGCAGATACGGCGGTAGTTACGCCCCTGCTAACAGCATATAAAAAAAAAAATGTAGAAACATTTTTGCGATGTTTGATGTCCATTTTGATTAGCCTTGCGGATGGATTTACTCGTATGTGATTTTTACATAGGCGTCGAAGTACATCTCTCTGCGTTTCATATGAGCACGTTTCCGATAGCGGTTTTTGCTGTCCCAAAATATACAGCCTTCATAGGTATCTCACTGCACGATCGATACACTGCTGATAAGGATAGAATGGAATTAAATCAGACAAAATGTGAAGCAGGAATTGATTTTCTAATCAATCTTTTTAATTAGCCACAAAATAGAACAGTGCTGTGAAATAGAGCAGAGGTTTCCGAATGGTAACGGCCCCGACTTACGTATTGATAGACGCATTAGTTTGTGTAAATTATTTCATCACCACTGCTCTCAAAACGGTGAAGGAAAACATCGTGAGGAAACTGGCATGTTCTAGAACCAAAAATTCGAAGTCATGTGACATCCACCAACACGCACTGGGCCCGCGAGGTAGAATACGGCCCATTCCCTCTCTTAGAGAGGAGGTATGGGTCCCAGCAGTGGGAACGTTATAAGGGTGATGCTATGCTATGCTATGCTAGCCACAAAATAAATAATTCTCAATCTACACGAGTATATATTTTATGTATATCTACAACATGTAAATGAAATAATGCACATCCATACACACCGTTAAATTTTGGTCGTTTTAATTCCGTGGAGGGTCGATTCGGTGCATGAAACACTATCGATTTGTAAAGATATAAATAAAAAATAAAGTACTTTTTTTCTAAAAGTCGAGGTAATATACGCATGTACGAAATTATTTTTTTTAAGTAAATGATTCAATGACCTTGTAGGTAGTTGTTGGTCGTTGCGTACTAACTACCTACAGTTCATGGCCTCGCTCATCTGACGTTTACGTAAAGAAATTAATTTTCATTCTTTAATTTTCATTTTTATCTTTGGAAGCTGTGAAAAAATTAAACTTCTTAGTCAAAAGGAAAAAAAAACGAAGATACGGCCGCTTACGTCACAAAAAATACATACAGCCGAACATAGAACCTCCTCCTTTTACGAAGTCGGTTAAAAATGCATATTTCGACACTCAAGGTAATCAAAATATGTAGGGTACTTCCCGTTGACCTAGAATCCTGAAATTTGACATAAAGCAAGGCTTATAGCACAAATATAGGTATAAATATGAAAACTGTTTTGTTGTTATCACAAAAATTTAACGTTGATGATAAAAACGTTGTTTCGCTACCCATACTATACACCAACTTACAAAATTTTTGAAGACACAAATTTAATGAATATAAAACAAATGTACATGTATAACACCTGCATTTTGATCAGAAAGATTATAGATGGGACCATTCACACTACCATAACTTTTATCAAAAAGTGTCAAATTTCTACTCGCAGTCTTCGTCGACCTAGCTTACTTGTCCTACCAAGGACAAGAACAAACTATGCCAAAAAAAACATAACTTATGAAGGAGCACAATTTTATAATAACTTACCGTCTTATATAAAAAATATACGCTCTTTCAGCGGTTTTAAATCCCAACTATCAAATTACATTTTAGGAACTCCTTGTTAACTTTTTAATCTTGCTAGTCAAGAAATAGAATGACCAATACGTGACCTATTATGTAATACCAAATTTTTTAATTGTTTTGTATCGGTGGCTTTAGAATTTAGTTTATTAGATTATCTTGTATTCTCATGTAAGTTTTTGTGTCTTTATGAGAATAAACTATTTAAACCTAAAATTGGAATAATCTTAGAGGTTCCATTCGGAAATTGAATTATAATATAATATAATATTTCCACAGCTATCACACAACACCGTCTAGTCCCAAGCTAAGCAGAGCTTGTGTTATGGGTACCAGACAGCTGATAAACATACTTATATATTTCTAAATACATACATATTATAGATAAATAACACCTAGACACAGAACAAATGATCGTGCTCATCACACAAACATTTGTCCTGAGTGGGAATCGAACCCACTACCTCCGGCATAGCAGTCAGGGCCACTAACCACTAGACCAACAGGCCAGTCAAAATTAGTTACTTAGGTAAGTTTGTATAGAACACTCTGTGCGCGAGTCCGGCTCACCCTTGCCCAGTTTTTTATGCACTAGTAAAAAACTATGTACAAAGGCGGACTTAATGCCTTAGGCATTTTCTACCAGTCGACCTAGGATTTTTTTGTAGGCTTTATGCACGCACTACTTTGGTAGCGCACTGAAATGTATGGTATTTTACACACATAAACACGGTAGTGACGTAATCGAGGTTATTTCGTAATAAGGTATCAAAAATCTTCACATTGGATGTGTCTGTAAGGGTGTTATGATATAATTTAATATATATATAAAAGAAAGTCGTGTTATACACTATTTATAACTCAAGATCGGCTGAACCGATTATGCTGAAAATAGATGGGAGATAGCTTAGAACCAGGAGTCTTTTTGTTTCCCTTTTCTTGGGACAAATTCACATTGACGCATAAACTGAACATTGAAAGATTTACGCAATGGCTCGAGATGTTTCGGAGCCGCAATGAGTTTACGGTCTGGCAATTTCCGTTAAACACTGCCAGTAATTCCAAGATCAAATGCTGCCGAAGAAATGAACGCTTGCCTCAAATAATCGAATCTATGGCGCTACGTGAAGAAACATCAGCAAACAATATAAAAAATTGAACTTAATAAAATCCTAAATCTGTTCATTACATTGCCTCTAAGGCGGAACTAAGCTCGCTGGGTCAGCTAGTAAATAAATAAAAACCGAATCAAAATCAGTTCATTCGTGTAGGAGCTACGATGCCACAGACAGGCAGACAGACAGACAGACACGTCAAACTTACTACGCCCCTCTTTTCCGTCGGGGTTAAAAAGAAATATCTACCACTCACTATCACTAATGTTTATCTATCACTGTGTCTACATTTCTCATCCAACTCTCCTGTCGCAGGTCTGCTAGAAAAAAAAATCGTTAGAAATAAGCAACCCGGGAATCTTTAAGTTAAGAGTGAATAGGTTTCTTCTAGGCAAGCGAGCTCCTTCGTCGACTGTATCATCGCTTTCCATCGGGTGAGATAGCGGTCAAGCGCGAACCTAACAATAATATTAAAAAAAGCAGTACCTTTGTACTCTTCTGACTGTATTTGTTCTTTTTTTTTTTAAGTATTTGTGTGTACATAAATAAATAACTATTTTAAAAGTAGAAATACACTCCTTTTCGTCATTTACCTATAATCTCCTACCTCACAAAAAAGTCAGTTGTATTTCTTTGAAAAAAGTATTTTCTTTGTCAAAAATATAAAAATATTAGATTTCTAGAAGCCTAAATACCCAAGCAAGCTTTATGTTACATAACATTGTTTACTTGTCTCTGGAAATTCAATGATGACGCAACGTATTTATCCGTGCTTGTGGCCGTCTTTATTATCCATATACACAATGGCGCACATTGGACCAGATTTGTCGGCCATTATTCTGTGATAGACTTTGGGAAAGATGTATTAATAAGCTTTTAGGGATTTACATTTGAATTGAAATTACGAAGTTATACATTTTGGAATGACAAAGTTAGTAATCCTAATCACATGAGACAAAGTTTAAGCTGGGGTGTATAAAGGTGTGCATATAGACTTGAATGGCCTGTTAGTGGTCAGTGGCTCTGCTATGCCGGATGTTGTAGGTTCGATTCTTACCCAGGACAAATGTTTGTGTGATGAGCCCGATCATTTGTTCTGTGTCTGGGTGTTGTTAATCTCTAATATTTATGTATTTAAAAATATATAAGTGTGTTTTTCAGTTGTCTAGTACTCATAACATAAGCTCTGCTCAGCTTGGGACTAGACGGCGTTGTGTGATAGTAGTGAAATATTATTATTTATTTATTTATAGGCGCAAAATAATTATTATTATATTTATCCAAACCTACCTACCTATTTATCAATTATCTACGAGTATGTAGGTGCTATATCCGTTTGCAATAAATGCTTATGATTTTTGATTTATTTTCATTATACACTGTTAAATTTTGGTCGTTTTAATCCCGCGGAGGGTCGATTCGGTACATGAAATACTATCGATTTGTAAAGTGAAAATTAAAAAATTAAGTACTTTTTTTTAAACTCGAATTAATTTACGCATGTACAAAATTAATTTCTTGAAGTTAACGTCAGCTGAGCGAGGCCAATGAATTGTAGATAGTTAATACGCAACGGACGACAACTACCTACAAGGTCATTGACTCGTTTACTTAAAGAAATTAATTTCGAATGTGAGTATATTAATTCGCGTTTTAAAAAAAAGTACCTTTTTTTTTCTTTACAAATTGACAGTATTTCATGTACCGAATCGACCCTCCGCGGGATAAAACGACTAAAATTTAACGATGTATACATAAATTATATTTATATTTTTAAATATTACTATTTTTGTATGGATTGAAGAAAAAGAGACAGATTTGAATAGAATTAATTACACTACAATTTGTCTGACTACTGAAATATAACTTTGTAATAGTTACTTTATTAACATGTTTAAAAATCAGACATGTAAAATAAGTTAAGTTCATTTATTTTTTTGTGGAGTTTTAAAGCGTTTGACAGAAGTTTAGGAACTTGGAAAGTGTGATACACTTATGATACTACTTCAGAATAATATTCTACAAAACATAATTATATAAAAATCAGCCATAAAAATGTAAGTTAAGGAACTCTTATTTTTAGTTCCCTTTCTCACCTGGTACCTGCCCAGGGCCCCCAAGGGGGAGCTCCATGAGCACACAGGTATTCAAAGCACTTGAGATGCTAATGAGAACTTAAGGTTTTATCCATGTGAAAATAAGTTATTTCAGACAGCTCTGGGATGTACAATTTGACATAGAAGATAAGATAAGATGTTTATTTTGCAAATATGGGTACAAAAACGGTGACATAAATATATAATGAGCATCAGCCATATTTAACCACAAGGCATGCAAAAGTACAAACTACACGGAGATTCTGAGTAGTACATTTAGGAAAGTTCGTGCAGTTAAATCATATTGAAATTAAACAAAATTAAGAATGTCACAAAAATTACATACAACAAAAAGAAAAAATGTCATAAAATTTATTATTTTTAACTTAGATGGTTCTTTATTTTATTTTACCATTTGACATTTATATTTTATTTTATTTTGTACTTTACGGCTTGCAATAAGCTGCTTAGTAAATTGTTAGGTAATTTTTTTGTAAATTCTATTTTATTATTTTTTATTATTCTATTTTACTATGTAGATTACTTTTATTTAGCTGTAATTTTTTAACACTTTAAAATCGATGAGCTCCCTAGTAGTCCAAGTTTGAGCTACACGAATACTGACAAATGCTTGCACTGACTGGACAAGTCCACTCAAATCTGTGTGGTTCTTTCTTCAAAAGACCATCTTAGACTCCAATCTGCATAGTTCTCATATGATTTGACCATTACATGTTTGTGTATGGACTTTAAAAGAGACTTTGACCCCTGAGTTTGTTTCGGTGTTTCTTCTCAGGGTAGTCGGCTAGGAAACACCAGTTTCATCTAGTTTAAAGTGATAAAAAAATAATTGAAGTGTAATTTTTATTTTTATTTATTTGCAACATAAATATCATTTATCTCTGGCAACACGTACAGGTCTATTTTGACTTTTGTTTTCCAGTAACATATTGTACATACAGAAGTCTAGGTAAATTTTCGGTACCCTCATTCGTGTCAGAGTTTCATGTTTGAAGATATATAAATATAGGGCAACATTGCGCTTTGCATATTTAAGTGTTTTATTCCTGTTTGTGTTGGTATAATTTTTTAGGATAAAAGTGTATTGGAGCTGAAATATGCAAAACACGCGCGAGGTATGCCAGTTTTACCCAACATTTTTAGGTCACACAAACAAAATGTGTACGTATGAAGGTATGTTACCTACAAAAAATTTCAAAAAAGGATTCGGATGTAGGATTTTTTAAACTACTTCTTTTTCAGACTTGCTATCTTTTAGCAGAAATGTTTCTTAGCTATTATGATTTTCTCTTATCTTTTATTCTTGTAAATGGTTGTTGCAAAGGAGATGTCCGCTTTTTGTATGGACGTTGGTTTTTTATTCCGAGAAAAATCTAACCAGCATCAAAGTCTACTCAACTAAATAAGCCAAAAATAAGGAACTTGAATGTACTGAAATAATATTTTTAAACCCCTCCATTTAAACGAAAAATCATAAAATAATAATTGATGTTATTGCTATTTTATTATTTGTTGGCAATCCTTAAAAAAGCTCCGCCACTCTGTGACAATGTCATATTTGACAGACGATTATTCATCTGTCACTGGAGTTAGAGATGTGCCAACTTAGCATAAGACACGCGTCAAGTTAACTCGAATTAAAATTCAATTGATTCGGGATTTCGATACTTATTTTATTGCCATATGAAAGCATTTATTTTCTAAATGTATTTTAAATTAGAAAATATATAATACAGCATAAAGTTCCAACAGAAAAAATCAAATATTGATTTTCTAGGATCAATTGATTTTACTGGCTCGAAAAATCAATTGTTCGATTAATTGATTTCAGATCGCGACCCTATACAGTGTGCACGTGGGTTGTAGGAGTTGTAAATGATCGGTTTAAACGAGATTTTAAAATCTTTCGAAATAAATATTTTAATATAGGGTCTCAAAACCTAATGGATGATTTCAAAATTGCAGGAGCCATTTTAAATAATTTTCATCCCGTTTTGACTGACCATCCTGATGCTCAAAGTATACTGGAAAGAGCTAATCAGAGAACGAATATGCAAAACTATTTAGCCGACCATGTGATTAGGCATCAGCTTAATAGACGCCGAGCCAGTTTCGTCCATATAAATGCTCAAATGCCACAGCTGAATGTGTTCCCCATCATGGAGATGTCCGATTTAGTTTTATTTAGCTTGGGTATTTATCAAATTAAACAGACACACTCTTATTATGGGGAACATATTCGGCTTAACGTTCAAATAAATATTTTTTCTTTCTTTCTTTCCAAACGGTACTTTTACCGTAGAAGTAAGTGTAGATGTACAATCTATAAATATTCCGGGCATTTCGTCAACACATGAGACAGTAGGACGACTAAAGTCACGCCACATTAGTAGTCGAATGTATTACACATATATTTTATTGAAAGTGGCAGAGACTAGTTGGCAAAACTGTATTTCTGATTATTATTGTAGTTGTGGTTGCATAATTGGGAAGAGGACTGTTGGAAGCTGTGCTCATATAATGACAATTGTCTGGTATCTTGGATGGGCTCGGCATCAAAATAATATAACTCCACCTGCTCAGTTTCTCGACAATATTTTAATAAGAGAAGACGTTGAAAATGAAGAAAATCAATAAATAAATACTATTTAAAAACTTAAGTTTTATTCATTACAAAACCGTACATTGTGTCCATTATAGCTTGGTATTAATCAGTTTTTAAATAGCATAATTTTCGAAAGGCTTTTCATCCACTTCCGATCTCGATTCCCAGTCAAATAAAAGGAATTCTCCTATTTATTTGAACAATGGTTTCGATCAGTAGTTAACATTATTACTCTGCTGATTATTATCTTCTGCTGATTATAAGCTCTTGTGTAATATGCTGAAACATGCACTTCTTGTTATGATGGATAATGCTACACATTTTAGACGATGAATAATGTAATAGCGATTGTATTATTGTTATGTTTACATTGACAAACAAAAAAAAATGTGTTTGTATTGACATATTAAATCAAATATTGATTGACACTGACAGTAATGACAGTTCTCCTGTGTCAATTTTGACAAGTTTACTTTTTTTTGGGTGTGTGTCACTTTATTAACCTAGATAATTAGAAAGGTTTGTTCGTTTTAGAAGTAAATTCTCACTAAAATAAAAAATGATTTTTCTCAAAATCGGAGGGCTTTAAAAATGTATGATATAGGTAGAAGCACTAGGTTTTGAGATGTCTATCCAAATATATTTAAATTACCCTGGTTAGAATTATTAAATAATAAAAAACCATTTCCGGACATGTCCTTTTCCTTTATTTCTAGTGAGTGTGTTTGTTTTATTCCCTATATTATGGTTTACAGTGTAGTTTTTCTACGGGTCGGACTAGGTGTTTTGCCTCGTCGTTTATACCGTGTACATCGGAGGACTGGAACAATTTACCTGCTGCGGTCTTCCCATCCGATTATAATTTGGGTGTCTTCAAGGATAGAGTGAATAGGCTCTAAATAAACTAGTACGCCTCACCATCAACGATTGCATCACTGCTTACCATCAGGTGGGATTATAGTCAAGCACTAGTTTTTATCGTAAAAAAAAAATCATATACCCTACTTTCAACAGTGTTGAATAACGTCGTTTCATGAAACCGTGAATCAATCGGATGCCTGATATCCGAGCCGTTGGTAAACCGGACACAAACCCGTCATACTAGAGGACAGTTTGAATGAAAACCGGACAGAAATGAAGTTTGATAAAGTGTGTTTGGTTATGCCAAATAAATTGATTTGACGTTCAGATTTCACGTTGATTTTACAAATAGTTTTCCGATATGAAACCTGTGTTTCTTATAGGATTATGTAGATTTATAGTTCCACACTTCATCAGTTATGTGATGCTCGAGAGGACGCCGGTGTCCTCTCACATCCAGGCCATTATAGGCCTTAATTCCGATGTTTAGAGTCCACTTTTGTATGAACAAGTTTGGTAGTTGTGGATCTACATGTGGCGCTTCCAATTTAGACGTTACGTTGGACCGCTGCCGTACCTTTACCGTGCTGCAGCCGACCGGTTGCAGTACATTAGCAGTCCAACAACAGGGGCCTAAATTGAAGACTCGTGTCTAGTTGTAAATTCACAATTATGTACTTTAAAAAACACATGAGTTCGTTTTGGAATTGTATGCGCTCACTTGAGTGAGGTGAGCTGTGAACTTTACAGAATGGTCTGCGCTCACTTGAATGATGTGAGCTGTGAACTTTACAGAATTATGTGCGCTCACTTGAGTGAGGTGAGCTGTGAACTTTACAGAATGGTCCACGCTCACTTAAATGAGGTGAGCTGTGAACTTTACAGAATTGTATGCACTCATTTGAGTGAGGTGAGCTGTGAACTTTACAGAATTGTGCGCGCTCACTTGAATGAGGTGAGCTGTGAACTTTACAGAATAGTCCGCGCTCACTTGAGTGAGGTGAGCTGTGAACTTTACAGAATAGTGTCCGCTTACTTGAGTGAGGTGAGCTGTGAACTTTACAGAATGGTCCGCGCTCACTTGAATGAGGTGAGCTGTGAACTTTACAGAATTGTGTGCGCTCACTTGATTGAGGTGAGCTGTGGACTTTACAGAATGGTTCGAGCTCACTTGAGTGAGGTGAGCTGTGAACTTTACAGAATTGTGTGCGCTCACTTGAGTGAGGTGAGCTGTGGACTTTCCAAAATTGCATAATATCATATTTTAAACGCGTGCGGAGCCGGAAAACTGAATTAAAATGCCTATCAGCTCCTCGATTAAAACCTTTCTGATAAGTTATCGGACATTCGATTCGCTTGGACAGTGATAGTTTTAATTTAAAATGGCCGTATTATGGTAATACGTAATATTTGCATGATAATAATATGAGGTATCGATTGTCAATATTACATTGATAATGTTTTGTAGGTATAAGGATTTACGTCATAAGTTTTAGTAAAATGACGAATGTTTGCTTGTTGGTCTGTTTGTGGTTTTGTTTTTAACGAAACTTTTATGTTGCCCTCTGTAATTTAAGTTTAGCGATTCATTGGGCTATGTTAGCTACCCTGCCTTGCTTATTGCAAATGCAGCTATCGTAATTTTTCAGATGTTCACTTTTTGCAAAAATTACAAACAGGGGACTAACGTATACATAAGAAACATGTTTATAATAAAAACATTAGCCCCTTGAGGTGTTATTTTTGCAAAAAAGTGAACATTTCAAATATGTCGATAACTGATTTTCAGTAAGCAGGGTCTAACCTTGGATTTACTGCGGATGTCTTCATTCCTGATAAAATCACACACAACCACTCAAATACAAGAAAGTTTTACTATTCAGTCCATCTATCGTCATAGAAAAAAACCCAAGTTATTTTACTAAATAAAACCGTTTTATAAAACATACTCAACTCTTTTTATTTCCTACGTAGCATGCATAAAAAAATACAACAAACAATAAAACGGCCTACGCGGCCTACGCTTGCTACGTCGTAGCTGTCACGCTACGACTGTCACAGTGTCGTAGCACAGGGCTGTCCAAACCACATACGATCCCGGGTTCACTGAAAATTATTATAGTAGTAATTACTAAAAAAACAATGCGCACGTTTTTTTTATGAGCATGTACAAGCTCAGAGCCCAGAGATCGGAATATATCATAAATCGTAATCATTGTTTGCTAAGGGTAAATTACATAGTTGTTAAAAAATATAGCACAGTCCAACCATTATTACACCTTAAAGAATGCAAATTGCTGTGTGTGAAAAAGACGGATGAGAAATGATGGCATGCAGCAGAGATGAGAATGTTGAGATGGCTGTGTGGTGTGACGAGAATGGATAAAATGAAAAATTACTATATAAGAGGAAGTTAGTGATAGCGTGACGGGTGCCAGGACAAAATGGACGAAAGAAACGTATTGCGTCGACCCCAAAATAAAACGGGACAAGGGCAGGAAGATGATGAAGGCATGCAAATCACAAGTTATAATATTGTAACAATGAAACATAATCAAGCTATTAATAATGTCACTAGAGGAATTTAAGTTTAAAATGTCATATATTAAGTAATAGGTAGAAGGAAAATGAAGATGACGAGGAGGTTTACCTAAAACTGTGAGAAATCATTCAATGACTTCTAAGAGAGCTTGAAAGACTACTACTGACTAGAACTTACACATGTATTTGCAGGTGCCTTATGCTTTCTAAGCTACGGTGACTTTTGGGGACAATCCCACAACTCTTTTAAATGGAATCCTCAAAATTATTAGATGAGTAATTTATAGCGGCCCAAAATTTTATTGGGTTGGACAGCCCTGTTATTCGACATTGTCGTAGCAAGCGTAGGTTTACCCCTTGCTTTCTAGAACTCGGTTCCCCTTTTAAAAAAAAAAAACTAGGCAAGTGCAAATCGGGTTCGCATACTGAGGGTTCTGTACACTCTAATTTATGTAAATAGTTCAATTCCCGAATCTCGAAGTTTTCGAATCGAAAAAAGGTTTTTTTTTTGTGACGTAAGTATAAGTATATAGTTTTCAGATTTATTCCTATAATTGGTCTATTTTTTTTTTTTACATCTATCACCCAACGCCGTCTAGTCCCAAGCTAAGCAGAGCTTGTGTTATGAGTACTAGACAACTGATAAACAATACCTATTTATTTCTAAATACATACATACTATAGATAAAATTACACCCAGAAACAGAACAAATGATCGTGCTCATCACACGAACATTTGTCCTGGGTGGGAACCCACGACCTCAGGCATAGCAGTCAGGGACACTAACCACTATACCACCAGGCCAGTCACTATATTAGACCTTGCTTCTTGCTAAATTTCAGGGTTCTAGGTCAATGGGAAACCCTATGAATTTTGATTACCTTGAAAGTGTTTAAATATACGTTTTTTTTTTGCTACACAAACGGCCGTATCTTTTTTTTTCGGTAACTTAAAAGTTTGATTTTTTTCCCAGATTGAAGGCACCGCTGATTTGAGTCTATGATTTTAATTTCGACTTGATACCTCCACGTGTTCCTGAGATAAAGGATCTTGACAGACCTACAGACAGACACATGGAAAACAAACTGATCCTATAAAGGTTTCCTTTTTCATTTTGAGGTCGGGAAACTTAAAAATAATAAAACTAGGTTGTTGATGAGCAGTGGTGACAGAGTGGTAACGGCCCCGACTTACGAGTTGTAAGTCGCGGGTTAAAACCAGCCAGGCGCATTACTTTGTGTGATTTCTTTCATGAGCACTACACTCAAAAACGGCCAAGAAAAACATCATGAGGAAACTAGCATGTTTGTGATGGATTACGGCCCATTCCCTCTCCTAAAAAGAAGGCCTGAGTCCCAGCAGTGGGAACATTATAAGGCTGATTATGATGATTATAGTGAAAATTCAATTTTTTTGTATTCTTGCGATCGAAGTCGCTAGCAAAGAGGTATATTATAATGCAGGACTCACTTTATTCGAAAATTGGATTTTACTGTTCACAATCTGTCTCTCTATGTTTTTTATTTTATTGAGTTATCATTCTTGTATTTTGCAATTCTTCGTTAATTTTTCTTTCACGTCTCAGACCTTGCAATATAAGCCGCGGGCCGATCTTTAAACACTCCTGTCGTAGCAGACAATATGTCTTTTCCGCGTCGTCCCACCTTACAATTTATTCTGAATGACTTGCAAGAATAATGTATTGAACCGATTATTTACGTACAGTGTAATTTTTATAGGTCATGTATTTTTTTTTTATGGTAGGTAAAATCATCCAATGACAAATCCCGCCCTTGGGTGCGGCAGGAAATAGTGTCAGACTCTTACTGACTAAAAACCTACCCTTCCATTCATTGCCTTTGTCCTAGGACTTGTGGTCACATTTTCACATAACCTTTGGCCCCAGTAGGCTTCGGCCCTGCTGGGCCCCTACAGTTTGCTGACAACTCCTTGAGGCGCGCGGGAACAGTGCGCGCCGTAAACGACTTGAGCTCGGACCGGTCTGTTACCGGACAGACGGACAGCGAGCTACCCATTGCCCACCGTCCTCCGTCCGTCCATCCTACGGTGGCCGGAAATCGGGATCGGAATCCCGGCGGCGGCAGCGGCGTGTGTGCCTTTGCCAAATGCGGTCGGCCTCCTCCTTTGCTAGCATTACTGCTTCGCAAAAGGAGGTGACCGCCTGCCACTCCTCCTCGCTCCGGAGCATGGCTTGAACCAAGCCCCGGCGCGAGAGATCGCCGCCGATCGCCCCCACGAGGACACGGCGATACTCTTCCCAAGCGGGTAGGTCATGTATTAAGTTTCCGTTGGTAAAGGATACAGTTTATTAGCTTTTGTTTGTGGCTTCATCCGTATGAAACTTAGCAACCAGTAACTCAGCAACCTGTAACACAGCATCTTGTAACATAGCAACCATAATATAGCAAATCGTCACACAGCTTGGGAGACGTCAACCCACATTGTCTCATTCCGCACTCCAATCTGTACACGTCAGCGAGGCTGCATGCCCATCTAACATTATATGTCTGATCATTATGATATACCAATAATGAAAGAGACGTTCTACCTGCGGGTGCACTTCCGTTTTCTTAAGCACGCAGTATTGCACGCATTACAATAAATACTTGTAATATGGAAATTTGTGATGGTCCAACTTGTGTGACGAGGATTATTACCGATTTTCGGGTCTCAGTCGAGGTGGGGAGCTGCGCGGTTGGTCAACTTATTTGCCGTGTATTATATCTTGTTGAAACCTTTTATTAGTAAGGGATTCTTACAAGTAATTTACAGGATTCTACATTATTTTCAACAAATAATTACAAATAAGTTTTCAACAACAACAGCAACCATTAACACAGCACCTTGTAACATAGCAACCCGTAACATAGCAACAAGTCATACAGCAACCAATAACATAGCCGCCAATGTCATAGCAACCCGTAACAAAGCAACCAGCAATATAGCGACCTGTAACTCAGTAACAATATAATAAATAACTTTTTATGATAAATATTTATAATAATTAAAACGCGATAAATAAATTTAATGGTTTGTTGTTTTTAAAAATTAGTTCTAGTAATAAATTTATTTTTATATAATCAATTAATTATTAAATTACGATTGCATGCAGATACTATTTTGTTATCATTGTTAATATCTAGCAAGAAATAAAAGGCTTTTTATTTTATTTATTTTATTTTATTTATTATTATAACTCAGTAACTAGTAATCCAGCAACTAGAAGGTAATAGAGCAATCTGTGTCACAGCAACTAGTAAAACAACAACTAGTAACACTGCAACTGGTAACACAGCAAGTAATAACGTAATAACCAGGACTGCTTTTAACTCGGTCAGAATTAAGCATAGCCAAACAACGTGGCAATACCGCCAGCCTTTTAGGCACTCTTCCAGTCGACAGCGATGTGGAGGAGTTCTATGACGCCATATTTTAGGACCCTTTAGTTTATATACAGGTTTTTATTAGTTAACTGTTTTTAGATTAAATTAATAAATAAATTATGTATGTCGAAAATAGGACAGGACAATTATTTTTTAAAAGTACAGAACCGCCAACCTTATTCTGGTCATCGGTTCTACTATAGCTATAGTGGACTATATTTTAAACTACAGGCAAGCTTAAGGCAATTCAGCAAATGAAAACAAGTAAAACATTTCAAATTAATAGTTTTTTAATCAAACAAACATAGATTCTACTTACAATGTTATTTCTCCAAAAATCGGCAGCAAAGTGAGCTCCGCGATCAAGTTAGGCCTTTTATAAACTCGTTGGCTCCACCCGAAGCGAACGTCACTCACAAATCAGATTCCGCCTTATTTCAAAACGCGATCTAAAATAGTTCCGGGATTATTACTAGGTTTAATACCGATGAAACGCTATCTAAATGCAGTTTTTGGCATTATTACTAAATTTAATACCAATTAAAAGCGATCTAAATATATTTCCGAGACTATTACTTGGTTTAATAGAACGAATGAAAAAATACAGTTAACACATGAAATTAGACATACACAACAATTAATAAACACAGTCACACAATACGAGGAGAAGCGCTAACATGAAGCTGCATCAACATGAAGCTGCATGCATTAATGCCAATTAAAATTAATTATAGTCCCGCGTTTTGGAATAAGGCGGATTACGTTTAAATTTTAATACTAGGTTTTTAGCTAGCTAAGTATTAACAAAACAATATTCCAAAATTTCAAGTTATTTAAAGCAGCAATTATTAGATCTAATCAACTAGATAACCTTCGCGGCGACATGTATATTCAGCAATAAAAAAAAAAATAACAGATCTTTAAAATGATAAAACCAGCAAGGAAATAGGAAACTTACATAAACACCTTTAACTCCTCAGATTTCAAAGTTAAACAAAACACTATCAAAACATCACCCCCAGTAACTGCCATCTCCAGTGTAACTAATTTGCTCAAAGTTAAGGTACTCTTGGGGTAACTTAGGGAAACTTACACGACCCCTAGGGGTCGCGTCCATAATAAACATAACTATAAACAAGTCACTAACAGATACCCCTGATTTGACCTCACAGATAATATATTATGACGGCAAACTAAGGTTTAATTGACTAATTCATTTGATGTTTAAATATTAGACAGTTCAAACGAAATTTTTTTGAATACATTGTAATTGTATAGTACGCGGCAAATAAGTTGAACCATTTTCTGTGGCGCGGCCTTCCACTTCGATTGGGACCCGAAAATCGGTCAGGGTGTTTTTAATATATTTTTTTTTTACTTAAAGAAATTAATTTCATATATGCGTAAATTAATTCAAGTTTAAAAAAAAAGTACTTTATTTTTTATTTTCTCTTTACTAATCGATAGTATTTCATGTACCGAATTGACCCATCGCGGGATTAAAATGACCAAAATTTAACGGTGTACAAGGACATTTATTTATTTATTTATTTATTTAGGATCTCCAACAAAGGATGTACACAATATTCAAGTGTCTTAAAAGAGGTACCGGTATCTTGTTGGTATACTCCTTCACTTATAGGAGACCACAGCATGCACAAAAATAATTTAAACAACTATGCTAGTAAAAACTAAAATTACATAATAGAATAAGAACACTATATAAATTAATAAAGATGATAATAATAATATTGATAATTGATTGAATAATAATAATGATCATAAAATTGGGATTCTTAAAAATGAATAGTAAAATATCCGAATTTTAATTATAGATTACATTAAATTAATTCTTGTAAACATTTTTTAAATTTAGTCAGTGGCTCACATATGTCTAAGCTTGTGGTTTTAGCCAACGCGTTATATTGCCTACAAAGCCTTGGCACAGGGGCGTAATGACCGAGGTAGGTTTGCGGGGGTTACGCATGCGGAGCTTCAATGTCGATCATGTGTGTGTGTTCTTGTGACTTGTGTGACGAGAAATATAACTGATTTTCGGGTTTCAGTCGAGGTTGGGGGCTACGAGTAGCCATGGCGGATGGTCAACTTATTTGCCACGTTTTTTTTTTTATGGTAGATAAAATCATCCGATGACAAATCCCGCCCTTGGGTGGCGCGGGAAGTAGTGTCAGACTCTTACTGACTAAAAACCTACCCCGTTCCTTCGTTGCCTATAGTGCCGGGGCTGAGCCTTCCTCTCAGAAAACGGCCCTTGACACCAGCAGGCTTCGACCCTGCCTGCCTGCAGTTAGCATGCTGGGCTTCTTCGGTATGCTGACAGCTCCTTGAGGCGCGCGGGAACAGAACGCGCCGTCGACGACTTGGGCTCGGTCCGGTCGGTTATCAGACAATCGGACAGCGTGCTACCCATTGCACGCCGTCCGCAAGCCCGCGCCTACGGTAGCCGGAAATCGGGATCGGAATCCCGGCGGCGGCTGGGGAACTTATTTGCCACGTGCTATATCCCGTTGAATTATGTATTCAAACTCCTAATACACACTGTCATATCACATAAAGTGCTTATCTAAAAAATAAACTTTTCTGCGATTTGGAAAATCTCAATTTGGGAATTTAACTGTTTTTATAGGTTAGTTTGTTCGGATCCCTCAGTCCGCGAGTTCGACAAGCACTTGCCCACTTTTTTGTTTAAAACTAAACTCAAAACACAGTTTTGTCATGACCATAGTCATAGTTATTTATTAGTAAAGGATTTTAAGAAATCATTAACAGGTTTTTATATTATTTTCAACAAATGATAACAAATAAGTTTAAGGTATTTTTGCGATAGAAGCCGCTGGCGAAGTGGATTATAGACCATTCAATTTTGGTCGTTTAATCCCGCGGAGGGCCCATTCGGTACATGAAACACTATCGATTTGTAACGAGAAAAATAAAAAATAAAGTACTTTTTTTAAACTCGAATTAATTTACGCATGTACGAAATTAATCTCTTTAAGTAAACATAAGCTGAGCGAGGCCAAAGAACTGTAGGTAGTTAGTACGCAACGACCGAGAACTACCTACAAGGTCATTGACTCGTGTACTTAAAGAAATTAATTTCGTACATACGTGTATTAATTCGAGTTTTAGAAAAAAATACTTTATTTTTTAATTTTATCTTTATAAATCAATAGTGTTTCATTTACCGAATCGACCCTCCGCGGGAATAAAACGACCAAAATTTATATATGTGAGATTCACTTTATTCGAAAAGTGGTTTTTAATGTTAACGTCAGCTGAGCGAAGCCAATGAACTGTAGGTAGTTAGTACGCAACGATCGACAACTACCTACAAGGTCATTGACTCGTTTACTTATAGAAATTAATTTCGTATATGCGTATATTAATTCGAGTTTTAGAAAAAAATACTTTATTTTTTAATTTTATCTTTATAAATCGATAGTGTTTCATTTACCGAATCGACCCTCCACGGGAGTCAAACGACCAAGATTTATATATGCTAGATTCACTTTATTCGAAAAGTATTTTTTACTGTTCGCAATCTATCTGCGAAATCGGGGAATACAGCTACGCGTACTCATACATCATTCACCGAACTAATATACTTTGAGACTAACCAAAGTGAACGCTTTTAAAGCCAACTATACAATACGAGCGCGGGCTTGCGGACGGCGTGCAATGGGTAGCACGCTGTCCGATCGTCCGGTAACCGACCGGACCGAGCCCAAATCGTCGACGGCGCGTTCTGTTCCCGCGCGTCTCAAGGAGCTGTCAGCACACCGAAGAGGCCCAGCTTGCTAACTGCAGGCAGGCAGGGTCGAAGCCTACTGGGGTCATGGGTTAATTTCCGAAAGGAATGCCCGGCCCCGGTACGATAGGCTACGAAGGAACGGGGTAGGTTTTTAGTCAGTAAGAGTCTGACACTATTTCCCGCTCCGCCCAAGGGCGGGATTTGTCATTGGATGATTTTACCTACCATAAAAAAAAAAACTATACAATACGAAACTTTTCGAAGGCTTCCCTAGTTCACTCAAATTCTATGGAAGTTCAATCACTGTTCTTTGTAAGACAAATTGCTATTGGCACCGATTACGATTTTCAATTTAATTTTGCTATACAACGTCGTAATTATTAAAGCGGCGCGGTGCATGCTGTGCATGGTGCATTTTAGCTGCATGTATTAATTAATTAATTTATTTATTTATTTGCACACAAACAGTACAGAGGCGGACTTAATGCCTTAAGGCATTTTCTACCAGTCAACCTTTGGGTGATGCAGAGACAAATTGTGGTAGGTGCAAAATTAAGCATTACATATTATTATCTTATACAGATATATACCTATATACTATAAATACAATATACCTACATAATATATCTATATGTACTAAAACTAGAATGAAGAAGAAAAAAAAAGAGAATACACGAATCTATTATTATATTGGTGCAGAGAAATATCGAGGTATCAAATTAGCGCTGTGACGATACTGCTGCCAACTTCTTACTTCTTACTCACTTGCGTGAGGTGAGTTGTAAACTTTACAGAATTGTGTGCGCTCGCATGAGTGAGGTGAGTTGTGAACTTTACAGAATTGTGTGCGTTCAATTGAGTGAGATGAGCTGTAAACTTTACAAGACCGCACAACTTAAAATGTTTATTTTTTTAATGGAATTTTTTTATTACTATTCATAGGCTCGTGCTTTGTCACTATATAACTTTCACTCGGTAAGCGATGATGTGGTCAAAAGTAAAGTAAGCTTGCCTAGAAGTAACCTATTCACTCTTGACTAAAAGACCACTTGGTTCAATCTATTAAGAAACACAGACTCCGGCAGGGAATTCCACTCCTTAGCTGTACACACAATGAATGTGTTCCCAAAACCGTTTTGTGCGTATAAGTGGGATGGTAAGGTATAAAACTTACCAATTTATTTGTCCGCAATGGCTGGCCATTTAGTTAACATATAGGGGGCGTGACAATCGTTTTCAGAATGGGAGGGTCTTCCTTGAACGATTGCTTATAATGTAGTACCCATCAACGGCGGTGAAATGGACCAGAGGTTGGTAATAGCCTGTGATAACGATAAGAAGACAGATGTTTTACTCGTGTTACAGTTTGGCAAATAGCACAATTTATACACGCACACACACACACTTACACAGTGGTTTAACAGTGAAAGCATAAACAGACAGTTTTTTTTTCTCAAAGTCGGAAATCAGCTGTTGACTTCTTACGTTCTGGGTGAGCGTGAGGAGGGGTGTCAGACTTTTACAGACTAAATTCCACTCCTGTTCCTTCTTTGCCGGGGTTCACTTTCGCACAACCCATAGCCCCAGTAAGCCGTTGCAGCAGTTGGCCCTGCTAGAACCCTACGGTTTTGCTGAAATCTCCCCTTGATACGCGCGTGGAGCGATACGCGTCGTCAATGACTTGGGCTTGGTCCGGACGGTTGGATGGCGAGCTACCCATAAGCCCGCGTCTACGGTAGCTGGAAGATTTTTACTGACTAAAACCTCAATTTCGTCCTTGAGTTGCACTTTGCGTACTAAGACCACGTGTTCAGAAAATGCACTCAGCCCTAGCGAGAATCTGGCTTCCTGGAGCGCGTGGAACACCCGGCCTGTCGATGACTAGGAATCAGTCTGGATGATTACCTGACGGCCGGAGAGCGAGTTACTTATTGCTCGTTGTTCGCTAGCTCGACGCACCGTATCTAGTAGCCGGGGTCAGGGTCGCGGCGGCTAGGGCGCGGGGATCTCCGTTCTCTCAAGCGTACAGCCGTCTCCTTCGCTAGCATTACTGCTTTGCATAATTAGATGACCGCTTGCCATTCCTACTTGCCTCGCTCCATGGCCTGAACTAATCACGTCCAGTTATTTTCACATTTTTTTTTTATTGATATTACAAGTCTTTGACTGCGATCCCACCTGATGGTAAGCAGTGATGCAATCGTTGATGGTGAGAAGAAGAGTCTATTCCCTCTAGCATTCAAGACACCTAAGTCATAATCGGACGGGAAGACCGCAGCATTCACTCGATCGAAACCACAGGCCTAAGCTAATAAAGTACCCACATATTATATAGGTAATATTATTACAGAAATATATAACATAATAAAGCCCCAACATTATTAATTCAGGAAGCGCCCGCTTAAGGAACAACCTCTTCGGCATAATAACTTTATATTGTTTACGCGAAACAAATGAAGATTGATGTCAAGGGATCTCCTACAGTATACAGCTGGGTTAATATTACATTAGTCGAGTTAATAAGTATTTTGATACTTTTTTTGTTAATTTGATATAAACTAGTGCTTGACTGCGATCCCACCTGATGGTAAGCATTAAAGCAATCGTTGATGGTGAGGCGCACTAGTTTATTAAGGGCCTATTCCCTCTAGCCTTGAAGATACAAAAAATTATCAAATTATAATCCTATGGGAAGACCGCAGCAACCTTGAAATTTGGCTTGAAGCAAGGTCTCATAGCACAAGTACCTATAGGGAAAAATCTGAAAACTGAAAATCTGTTGCTAAAATTTTTATAAATCAATTTTGTGAATTTAATTGTTTTCATAGGTAAGTTTGTACAGAACCCCCAGTTCTTGAGTCCGACTCGCACTTGCCCGGTTTTTGTACTAACCTTATTATTGTTAGTGATATCAGCAAACAGCTAGTCGACTCTTCACGTGATCAGAGAGCTGGGCTTTTCTTCGGTCAACGAATCAGCACTGCTATCCAACGTGGCAATGCTGCCAAAGTTCTGGGCACTTTTCCCATTGATATCGATATGGATGTTGCAAGTCCTGTATCCTTCCCTTGCCTGCACATATCTATAGATTGAATGCGACTGAGCTACCCACGTAATCATTAATCGACGAGTCCCAAGATTAAAATTTTACGGACAAATAAGACAAAATTTATTTCGCATTCGTATTGAACATACTAAAAAATACCATATGATACTATTTCTTTTTCTGTTTTAATGGTTTAAAATCATTTTACTTATTTCATAACTAATTGAACAATTTCTTATTATTTGCTCTACAAAACTTCATACCGTAAATCGATAATTTTTCAAATACGATTTTGTTCTTGAGACCCGTCTCGAGATTTCGATGACACCCGCATTTTTTAATGGCGTAAAATGGCTGAACTGTGCACGCTCTTCAATAAAATTCCAAATTGTGTGAATTTTCAAATTAAGCTTGAGTATAAGGCTGCCTGTCCACCGGAGCGGAGTGAAGCAGCGGAGCGGAGCAAAGGAGTAAAGCGGAGCGGAGTTGCGGATTGTGTCTGTCCACCAGAGCAGTGAGGCTGCGGAGTGGAGTAAGAAAGTAAAGCGTAGCGGAGTTGCAGACTGTTTTAGCTATAGTTTTGTTATAGGGCCTGCACTCGTTTCTCCTCTCCGCTTCCCCTCTCGGGGGGTCCCCTTCGCTTATCCGCTCCGTTGCCTCGCACCACTTCCCAGTTTTGTATAAATTTTTAAACTAGTTCGTACTCCCTGTCCACTGAAGAGAAGTGGAAATTTTGTGTAATCCTATTGGTTGACATTTCTCCATTTCTCCGCTCCGCAGCTTCGCTCTGCTCCGGTGGACAGACAGCCTAAACCTAAAAAAAAACCCACTTTAGAGGGACAAGTCCGACTTATGATATCCTCTCTCAAACTTCCTCCCAAAAAAGCTCTCAAGTCTGACCCGGTGGGGGGGATGGGGGGCTGCCGAATATCCCCCGGCAGACGCTGTCGTAATAATATCGAGCTTATTTTTGTTTACTTAGCAGGCAAATTTTACTACTGCTTGTACTTTGTGGCGGCGCGAATAATAATAATATGAGGGCCGTGTGTTACACCGAAGTTTATTGGGCACGCCATAATTATGGCAGTAATGCCTTGATCACACGTACTGAGTAAAAGGGCGAGACAAAGTGCTCGACCGGAAAAAAGGGCAAAAAAATCGTTTGAAATCTCTCCTAAATATTTGTTTTATTTGTGAAAATTTCAAGAGTCTAGCTATCGCGGTTCTTGAGATACAGCCTGGCGACCGACAGACGGAGAGACGGATAGACAGCGAAGTCTTAGTAATAGGGTTTTTTATGGTAGGTAAAATCATCCAATGACAAATCCCGCCCTTGGGCGGAGCGGGAAGTAGTGTCAGACTCTTACTGACTAAAAAGCTACCCCGTTCCATCGTTGCCTATCGTGCCGGGGCCGGGTATCCCTTTCGGAAGTTGACCCATGACCCCAGCAGGCTTCGACCCTGCCTGCCTGCAGCTAGCAGGCTGGGCCTCTACGGTTTGCTGACAGCTCCTTGAGGCGTGCGGGAACAGAACGCGCCGTCGACGACTTGGGCTCGGTCCGGTCGGTTACCGGAGAGAATGGTAATACCGGTGTATGGTAACAATTTCACATGAAAACTTACTGAGAGGATTACATGACCCCGCTCAACTTAGTTAAGGCGGGGATTAAGTAGATAAACCCAGAATAACTTACCCACTTTAAAGGGTCTTGAACATTTTTCTACAGTTTTTCCTCAGGTAAGCTTATACTGAGTGTAGCTCTTTTGTTTCAAAATAGAATTGCAGTTTGAAATTAGCTTTATTAAAAAAAAAAACCACGTATATCGAAGGACTGGGACTATTTTACTTCTGCGGTCTTCTCGTCCTATTATAATGTAGTTGGCTTCAAGCCTAGATGAAATATTCTCCTATTAAACTAGTGCGTCTCACCATCAACGATTGCTGATGCAATCGTTAAAAAGTTTGAAGCAGTGCTTACCATCAGGTGTATTCGCAGCCAAGCATTACTTTATATTATTTAAAAAAAAAAATTACAAAAAAAAAATACGACCGACTTCAATGTAAAAAAAAACAGTGCAAATAACTAATTTCGCAAGTCGGTGTTTCTATTTAATTTGGTCTCTTCAATATTAAACACAGACTTCCGAAATTAAAGTTGTGTTATACTTTTTTTTTTCCCTCAGCCAAACTTAAATAGATACCTTTCGGCATTCTGTTTCATCATCAAATCATAATTACAATTCTACACGTCTAGGATACATTGATTTATTACAGAATTCCGGTAGTTACCATCCGGCTTTCTCATCAGATCAGTTCTATGTATACCCCCCCCTTCCTTATTCAGTCACCGACTACATGTATAAACAAAGCAATTTTACTTGTTACAATAGTTCTGCTATGTTTTTTGAAGAGCTCCGTTCTATATCTTCGAAGTTCATCATCAGATCAAAATAATATTTTTATGGTACCAGGGACTATAACCTTTCCACCAAAACAAAAAATTTCAAAATCGGTGTACAATTGACAGAGATATCGATGAACATACAGATAAAAACGAACTGTCGATTTTATCTGTATGTTCCATTGACATATATATTACTAGCGTAAGGACAAGGCCAACCGCGCGATTAAATGGCACTAGCGCGCTGGCCCTAAAATTACAGTTTAGGGCCAACGCGTCTCAGTTGACAGTGGCCCGTGTGCGGGAGTGAACGAATACTTGCTTGTCATAAAAATGCCTATTTGTGTGGTAAAAGGCTGCAAAAATTATGATACAAAGGTTAAAAAGGAACATGGGATATCGTATCATCGATAAGTAACCTTACATTAATTTTGTTACCATTAAGTTATTAAATAAACACATTTTATAGCGATAAATATTTTACTACCGAATACCACAATGGCAGCCATTGTGTAGCCGGTACTGCACGAAGTAAACTTGTACGGACGTAATTTTTATTTCATTGTTGTACTTAGTACTTGTAATTTTGAATTTTAGTATCTAATGTGTTTTATATTCAATAAGGATACAACAAAAATATATTTTAAAGAAATAAGAATCTTAGAAACGATACCTACCTAATTGAAATTGAATATTTCATTCTTAATATATTTTGAAATATAGTTTTATTTTTTCACGCTGAGATGATATTTAAACTACCTAGCTTTCGCCCACGACTACTTCCGCGTAAATTACGAAAAAATAATAATAATGTAGCTTACCTACATGCTTTCTTGAGGCTCAATCTTAGTCCGTACCACATAATTATCATCGAAAACGGTTCAGTAGTTTAACCGTGAAAACGCGGTATACAGTTATTTTCGTATTTGTAATATAAGTAAAAGTATGGATATATGGACCAACTTCCGATGACGATGATTTTTTTTCAATTACAGATTTCCAAATGATGCAACTCATGCAACGCGTAAAGAGATTTGGAGTCGCATTATTCGGGAACAACAACCGAACTGTACCTACCTTTATGGGCATGCAATTGATTTAATTGTACCCTGCTAAAATACGAAATAAAAAACCCATACGCGCGAACAAGGTTACGTCGATCACCTATGCAGTGCGGCAGTCACGTAATTCGAATGAGTTATCACAGATGTCGCTATTTTTGCTTGTATTATGAAAGTTTATAAGAAATGTTCAGTTGGGCGCATCCTTCCTTTCGAAATCATTGGTATGTTCATGCTATGCTACTCGTATGATTTCTTGAAGATATTCGTTCTATATCTTCGAAGTTCATCGTCAGATCAAAACAATATTTTTATGGAACCAATTCGAAAGTATAATCTTTCAATAAAAACTAAAAAATCGAAATCGGTTCTCTCATTGATCGAGATATCGGTGAACATACATAAAAAAAACAGCCGAACATAGAACCTCCGCCTTTTTAAGTCGGTCAACACTTCGGTGTAACACAAACCCACAATATCCTATCAAAGACCAGACAGATCGTCTTTTATTGCTTTCGTGATATGCGCGCTCCAAATTTAGACGTCTGCAGAATATAGTGCTACTCTTCGCGAGATTATTTCGCGCCACAAACCGCTGCCAGTGGGTTATGTTAGACGTGGTTCGAATGGCTCGTGGATAAGTATCAATTTGAGCCCAGAGAAAACCAAAATTTAGTTGTTAAGTTAATTCGAAAGTGCATGTATAAATTGGTGTACCAACATTCACCATTTGTTTTACTTTTATACGAATATCGGACATCGTAAATTTAATAATAATGATAATTTATTTCTCCATAATAGTGTACAAATTTTGAGCAAAAGAATTCACGAAGAATTTTTTTCTTTTAAATTTTTTTTTTCTCATTTTCTTTTTTTTTTTGAGCAGAAGATTTTTGCTTAATACAAATGCATAAGAAATAAAGATATGCAACTGCGCCTGAGCTAGGCCGAGCCTGTATTTCAGGACGCAATTCTCTTCCCATAAAAGAACTTATCGATAAAAAACCTATGTACACAAAAACTAAACTAAGAATGTAAACTAGACAACTATGTACAAATATAATACAAAAACACCAAATACACTCAGGCGTCGAAGTATTCCTCCACATCGCTGTCATCCGGAAACGTACCCAGAAGACTGGCAGCATTGCCACGTTGAATGGCAATGCTGATTCTTTGGGCAAAAAATGAGCCAGCCCTCTGGTCACGCAAAGTGTCGATCAAGCGACGTGAAATTTCCTTGAAAAGGATACGCGCACTCGGACCCCATGAACCAAGCGTTTCGACCCCAAACGGCTCAAAACTGTAATTACCAATAAGGTTACAGTATTTGTGCCGTTTGAGGGTCTCAGCAGCCGCAGCGGCAGCGCCGGCACATCCTGCCGAACTAGGAACATCGGATGGCGCAAGGGTGTCGACACAGGTTGCGTCCCACACCAAAGGCCTACCCACCTTCCACGGCACCAACGTCATACCATCTGGTCTCTTCCCATCGTCACGCACCAACCCATTAGATTCTAATACAGCAGGTACGCCGGCGGTGACAAGAGCTCGACGAATAATGTCATTGATACTAGCGTGCCGTGCTATGCGGCCTGCGCTCCTGCAGCAGGACAGGCCATGGTGTCCGAGGCTACCGACAGCTTCGCCACAGTGACACCGATGTGGAGCAAACAGATTTTGGGAGTAACGTTATTTTTTTAAGTATTATTAAATTATATGTTTAATAACACTTAACAAAATATTAATTTGCAATGAAAGTTGTGATTTGTGTGCATGCGTTTCGTGCTATTTTGTAGTTTTACAATATTTTAGTACATAGTATACACACACTCCAAACGGTTTTACGTCCGTTGCGTCACAACAACAGGTCAGTTGAAAACCAGCGTCAGGCACTTGTTGTCTGGCATTCATGCTGAACTGGACCTATTTTGGTGCAGCCATGAGGCACACAATTATTTTTATTACATTGCGAATTACCGAACATCTCAAGATGCTGGACATATCAGTTTTATTAAAACTATAATTTAAGCTGTGGGTAATACTAAAAAAATATGGATCACTGTAGTCCGAATTAAATGAATTTTGAACCCAACGAACGGCGAGTTTCCACCCTGACGTTGTTGAAACCTCTACAGTCCGGACCAAGCGTTTTGCCTCGTCATTTATACCACGTACATCGAGGGACTGGATCAACTTGCTTGCTGCGGTCTTTCCGTCGGATTATAGTTTACGTGTCTTTAAGGTTAGAGTGAATAGGCTCTTAATAAACTAGCGCGCCTGACCATCAACAATTTATATATTTGTAATATAATAATAATATATAATATATTCTACAACTATCACACAACACCGTCTAGTCCCAAGCTAAGCAGAGCTTGTTTTATGGGTACCAGACGGCTGATAAACATACTTATATATTTCGAAATACATACATATTAAGTATTTGTTTATATCAACAAAAAAAGAATACAGGACATCGCAAAAAATTCGAATAACGCAAAAGGAAAAGCCCAAATCAACGACGACAAATAAAAATACTTTAAGAAAAAAATTTAAGAACAGTTTTCTTTAAATGAGAAACTTTTATGTTCGTTCTTGGCTATATTTTCGAGCCAGCAACGTTTACGACGCGAGTTTCCTACTTGTGACAGTTCCTTTCATAACAGAAATGTTACTTTCCGAGACCCATTTCAATACTGCAAAATAAAGTAAGGAAATTTAAAAATTTCGAACTTATTTTCTGAGTATTTCTTTTGAGAAGGGTATAAATTAGGTAATTAGTTAATGTTCGTGTATGATCTTTAGATACTAGAACTAGATATTAAAACTAGATCATCATCATCATCATCATCATGATTTCAGACAAAAGACGTCCACTTTTAGACATAGTCCTCACCCAAGCGTTGCCACAATGGCCGGTCCTATGCGTCTCGCATACATCGGACTCCAGCGACCCTGACCAGGTCATCGGTCCACCTTGTAGGAGGCCTTTCAACGCTGCGTCTTTCGGTACGCGGCCACCACTCCAGAACCTTTCGGCCCCAACGGCCATCTGTTCTGCGTGCAATGTGCCCAGCCCATTGCCACTTAAGTTTGGCGATTCTACGTGCTATGTCGGCAACCCTGGTTCTCTTGCGGATATCTCCATTCCTGATTCGATCACGCAAGGAAACTCCGTTATATTATTCTGTTATTTGTCTATGTGAGTCACAATTTTTGTTATTTTTTATTTTTTCTAAGATTTTTTTCACAACTATCACAAACTAAGCAGAGCTTGTGCTATGAGTACTTGACAACTGAAAAACATACATATATATTTTTAAATACATACATATTATAGATAAATTAAACCCCAACACACAACAAATGATTTTGTTCATCACACAAACATTTATCCTGAGTGCGAATCGAACCCACGACCTCCGGCATAGCAGTCAGGGCCTGACAAATAAATCACTTTTTCCTAATATTTCGTCGCATAGGGGCCTCAAAAAAACGCCGCTACAAAAAAACGCGTGTTTTGTTTCTCTAGCGCTTTTTTGTGGCCCGTGTGCGGCGATCCTGTCTTTGATAAAAAAATACTCTGGCTCGAATCTCGAGGTCTATTATTATTTTATCAGATAATTATAAATATTAATTTTAATATTATTTCATTATCAGTAACAGTTGTGCTTTTCTTTTACATAAATGTTCAACTTTGTTACGATTTTGTTTAAATAAATATGAGTTGTAATGTTCAGATTCCAACATTTCAATAATAATTTCAAAACAATTCTAACGGAGTTTTGATTAGTTCCAGAGTTAGGGAATGAAACTTTTTATCCACTAGAGACCAAAAATGTGTTACACATTGATGTGTATTTAATGTAATATAAACATCAACGTCATCATAAAGTTAGTTATTTTGTTATACGGGCCTATATTTGATGGTCAGAATGTACAGTGAAGGGAAATGGTCAAATATAATCCAATATATGACATTGGCAATCATACCATTTCAGGTTTTGAGTGCAATACTACTGTTCTTAGGTGCTATAGAAGTTAAACCATTTGCTTTGAAGGCAGCCTTGTGGTTGTTTTTATTCATGGCATTATATACTTCGGTCCTGGGTATGATAGGTGCGATATACTTTATACTTCGATCAAGTTTTTTGGCAGGATTTTTGAGTGAAATTCAGGGTCTTTTATAATTTGTTCACAAATTAATTACTAGTGAACATTGAAATGTAAAATTGTTGTTTTATATTTCAACAGTACCTACCTAGTATGGCCATAAATTCTGATACAAATTTTGTTTTTCAATTTAAACTTTTTTAGGGTTACGTTCTTTAAAAGGAATCATCGAGAATCGCTTTGCTGTTTGTCTGTCTGTCAAGACCCTTTATCTCGGAAACGCGTAAAAGTATCGAGTTCAAATTAAAATCATATATTCAAAGCAACAAACCGAGTACGGAATGACACGTTGCGCTCCATGACGGCCATAATAGACGCGGGCAAAAAGGCTGCTAGACTTAAATGGGATTGAGCGGGTCGTGATTGTGAGTCGCATACAAAGAGACCGCTGGATAAGGGTTGCCACACAGTGGGTACCTGAAGGAAGAAAGTGTCGTCGAGGCCGCCCTAGAAAGAGGTGGCGGGATGATCTGGTCGCGTACCACAAGGACTGGTTCGAGACGGCGCGGTTTGAAGGGAGGTTTGGAAGGACTAAAAGTAGTACATTTGGACACATTCAAGGGAATCAAAATTCATAGGGTACTTCCCGTTGATCTAGAATCCTGAAATTGGAATGAAACAAGGTCTCATAGCACAAGTATCGGAAAAAATCTGAAAATTGTAAAGTAGTTACGTCACAAAAAAAACTTTTTTTCGAATCAAAAATATCTTCGTAACTCAATTCGGGAATTGAGTTTTTTACATAGACAGTTTGTATGAAACCCTCAGTGCGTGAGACTGAATTGTACTTGCCCGGTTTTTTATGAAATGAAATATTTTATGAATAAAAAAATTATATTTTAAGTTTGAATTTACAGATCATCTCCATAGTCATTTATTCATGAACAAGTAACTTTGTATCTGAATTTACACACACATAAAATAATGATCGACACTTTGCGTGACCAGAGGGCTGGCTCGTTCTTCGCCCAGAGAATTAGAATTGCCACTCAACGTGGCAATGCTGCCAGTCTCCTGGGTACATTGCCGGATGACAGCGATGTGGAGGAGTACTTCGACGCCTGAGTGTACTGTGTTTTTGTATTATACGAGTATGTACATAGGCAGGTTTTAGTATAAATGGTTTAGTTAATATTTAAGGTTTTGTACATGTGTAGATATAATTTAAAATAATTATACAATTATAACAGTTATATATAATACAATCATTTCAGTAGTAGCCTTAGTTAATATTCTCAAAGGATAAATCCTCGGTCATAAATCTACATTAAATACTGTCAGATTTAATATGACTCCCGACTCTAACTAGTTTAAAGTCAAGATTGATGACGGAGCATTCTTTCTGGATAACGAATCTAGTTTCTTAATGCGCATATAAAAAAGCGGTCAAGTGTGAGCTAGACTCGTGCACAGAGGGTACTTTAATGGGTGTTTTAATTTTCTATAACGCTCCTACTCTATCATTACTTCTTTTATAGACTAGTCATTAACTACATTTTATTCTTTTTTTTCTTTTTTGAATAAAACTTTTTTTATTCGATTTTTGAATAAACTAATTTGATACATGTAGATTTTAATTCAATATCTTTGGTTTTTGACGTTCCACATTCAAATCTCATTATTCCTTAGAGATCGCCTATACTACAGTAGGTATAGTAATAGTAAGGTAATTTGAAGACATGGGTATGGATGTTTACGTACAGGTGACTAAAAACCATATTTACATTCCTGTCTTTAATGACAAATAGGAATTAACCTAATAAAAGTGCAGATAATCTTGTATTAAGCCATGTACCTGCTAGGGAAAATTAACACTTAAAAATCGTCAATCTTCGTCTACCGAGACAAGCTTACCCGGTTATGAGTGGATCCCCTGGTCAAGTACTTTTTTAAGGACAGATATTTGATACTGGTTGCTTTAAGCCTGTGTTTCAAACCTATGCAAGGCACTATCTAAGCAAGTAAACGCTTCAGAAGCATCAATATGTTTCATCTTCATTATCTGAACTTGTAGTTGGCGAGGTGCTAGATAGCGGCAGCATCAGCCTTATTAGTCCTGAGGTCTAAAATTAAATGACTACTTGGAAGTGCCATAAAAGTACAATTAACAGCAGGTCTAAAAAGGCCACTTTTGTAGAATCATATTTTTTCTATACGGCAATATTTATAAGAAATATGATTCTGATATGCAGTGAATTGAGTATGATTCGACTAATTTGTGCAACCATTTTACGAACATTAGAAGAATTGCTTATGATCTGCTAGGAATTCGAAATATGATTTGCTCTAGATGAATTGCTCATGTGACGTTTTTAGGCTCGCAGGTCGCGAAAAGTGCGCGAGCCCTGTAGATCGGGAAGCAGGATGGGGTAGCCAAGTGTAGTTTGCGCGGGCGTAGTAGTTCGGATAAGCGGTCGTTCGCTTGATCGACGTTCGGATAATCGACGCTCCACTGTACTTCCATTATCTCCAGGGAGAGAATACATGCTTTAAGTGAGGGTTGTATGACATATAATAGGGCATTATCGAGCAGTTGGTGTAAAAAAATATGTATGTGTCATAAACAGAGCATAAAGATTGAGCTACTGCGGCAGGGCGATTGCACGTGGCTGAACCGACGAAGCGGTCGGCAATACGCTCTCTTTCTCGCTCTCGTAAATGATGGATTTAAGTGACAGAAAAGGACAGAAGAATAGGCAAGTAAAATGTGGACCACATGGTTGCAAACTAGCGTTCCAACCAAGGTCACCTTAGTTGAAGCTTGGTTTGTGTGTTTGTTTTGTGTTGCGGCCAGATGGATGTAAACCACGCGCCAACACGTTCCAAATTCAATCACTGCGGTTAGGAAAACGCGCCTCCCAACCAAGGGCGTTGAAGGTCATGGTTTATAACTGCTGTTTACACGGATTGAAACTAGCAAGATCATCTTGGTTGAGAACGTCTCGTCAACCCTTTAGATTCGGTGCTGATAGATGTAGACTAAACTCTCTTTATACTGACTTTAGATTAAGTTGACGTAGAAGTTTGATTTTTTCACTGTTCCACGGAGTAGTAGACCTGAGTTAGTATTTGATAGGTTCTCATTTAAGCTTGATCTAATTGTCTCCACGCGTTCCAGAAAAAATGGCTCTTGACAGACAAATAGACGTAAAACAAAGTCATTCTATGTGTTCCGATTTTGCTGACTAAGGAACCTTAAGGTCCGTTTGTAGTCACTGAGTATTTTGTATAAACTCCGCACGGATCTATGCCGACTTCGTGGCACCGAAACAGCGGTTTGATTTTTATATATATGTATAAAAATAAACAATAACCATTCAAGATTTTTGTTTCTGCGAGGCTCTTTTAAAAACCAAGTTTTCTTTTATAACTTTCAAATATTTCCCTGACGTAATCTCGTAGATATATACGTTTGAAATCATAAATTGGGGTCAGATTCACGATTTGTTTTTATCGAGCCAACTATTTTATGTCACTTTTTGATTTTTGCCCGGCGCTTGGCCATATAGTCAATTTTAATAAAAAAAATAATTTTTCATGGTGTTCTCTTTTATATTTATGGATTTCCGGAGCAGTGGTGGCCGAGTGGTAACGGCCCCGACTTACGAATTTTAGGTCGCGGGTTCAAACCCAGCCAGGCGCATTACTTTGTGTAATTTAATTTATCACCATTGCTCTCAAAACGGTGAAGGAAAACATCGTGAGGAAACCGGCATGTCCTAGAACCAAAAATTCGAAGACATGTGACATCTACCAATCCGCGCTGGGCCCGCGTGGTGGATTACGGCCCATTCCCTCTCCAAGAGAGGAGGCCTGAGTCCCAACAGTGGGAACATTAAAAGGCTGATGATGATGATGATGAGAGGTTTAAAAAAGTTCAAAATGAGTAAAACCTGGCCTTAAAACAGTTTTTCAAAAGATACAGCGTATATGGGACATAAGTTTTTCAGAAATCAGAAATCAGAAGCGTTTATTTCAAATGACCAATTACAGGCACTTTTGAATTGTCAAAAAAATAGTTTTTAAGTTAATATATAAATTCTGATTTATATTACAACATGTTCTCATGTCAATTTCGTACAAAGAGAATACATTGATGTTCTGCGCATGGGTGTGAGGGACGTGACCTGAAACTGAACTGGCAAGTCTTGGCAACGCTTCAGCGTTTTACGGAACAGACTTTTCAATTGGAATTTCGGTTGATTTATGTATAAGCACGGGTCAAAGGTTTTCACATAATAGGGGATATGTATGAAAAATATTTTCAATAGCTACACTTATTCAAAAACACGCTCTTATCTTTATCACTTTTATTTACGCAATTTATTGTTTTTTGCACTAGTGCGGAAAAGTACGTGAGCTCACCCCCGCCACAATACCCCGCCCACGCCAAGCTTTGTCGCATCAGGCTGGCGCATCCACGTAAGTGATGAAAAACGTCGCTTGATACACGTGCGTTGTCACTGCAGTACTCGGCTCCATAAAACCTTCGCCTGCGGCTCGGGTGAATTCCGCTTCGGTCGCAATGACAAACTTTCTTGACGTGTATCAAAATATACTCTTGTTATTTAACCAGTTTATCATAAAATATAAAAAAAATAAAACTGAAAAACGATGTCAAAATAGATAGAAAAGCAAACGAGGTATAACAATTTTAAACAGATATATTATCTGCCCCATAGCCAAGTTACAAACGTTTTGTTTAGCGTGAACGTTTGGATTTTCCACGCCCCCAATTCCTTTGTTGAGATGACGTCAGAACAAAGGAATTGGGGGCGTGGCCAAACCCAAGCGTTTACGCTAAACGAAACGATTGTAACTTGGCTAGGGCCCCCTAGCCAACTTCTCTAAGCTAGACGGATAAAGGAATTGGGGGCGTGGCCAACTCCAAGCGTTCACGCTAAACGAAACGATTGTAACTTGGCTAGGGGGGGCTGCTCTCTGAGCAAGACGGCGTTTTCTTTGGCGGCCAGTTTTAGTAGGATTCTAATCTAATTCCTAACACAAAGTAAAGTGTTTACTTGGGTGTGAACTCACAATAGGAACGGTGGAGCAGCGGTGGCCGACTGGTAAGGGCATCGACTTACGAGTTGCAAGTCGCGGATTTGCTTGAACTAATATAATATAATAATATATAATATAATATATTCCACAACTATCACACAACACCGTCTAGCCCCAAGCTAAGCAGAGCTTGTGTTATGGGTACCAGACAGCTGATAAACATACTTTTATATTTCTAAATACATACATATTATAGATAAATAACACCCAGACACAGAACAAATGATCGTGTTCATCACACAAACATTTGTCCTGGGTGGGAATCGAACCCACGACCTCTGGCATAGCAGTCAGGGCCACTAACCACTAGACCAACAGGCCAGTCTACTACTAGAACTGGTTTCATAGAAGCATTTTTACTGATAATAAGGAAAAGAATGCTAAACCCCTCAATAATTCCATCATTCTATGATCGTTCGTAACCACATTATTATCCTACCTGTACATGTATTCGTGTAGGAGTTAGCTTGAATAAATTATGGTGCTAAGCTTTTTGTTTAGCGTTACGTCTATCGAAGAACACCCACACCGAATTATACGCATTAGCACGCCATAATCACGGTGGAGAGCTTATGACTTGTAGGTGGCGGGTTAAAACCCAACCAGGCGCATTACTTTGTGTAATTTATTTCAACACCACTGCTCTCAAAACGGTGAACGAAAACATCGTGAGGAAACCGGCATGTCCTAGAACCAAAAATTCGAAGACATGTGACATCCACTAACCCGCACTGGGCCCGGTGAATTACGACCCATTCCCTCTTCTAGAGAGGAGGCCTGAGTTTCAGCAGTGGGAACATTATAAAGCTGATGCTATGCTATGCCATGCTATGCTATGAACTCACAACGTATAACTCGTAAGACGGGCCTGTTATCGCTAAGCTACCTCTGCTTTTACCTTAATGAACCACACACCATTAATTAGTTGAGTGGTCATTAGCAATGCAAATATGTGCCAGTCCGTGGTTCTTTTTTTACGAGATTCCCGTGTAACAAGTATAATTATGAAGGTTAGGTTTTTTCTGTTAAAGTCGTACTTAAGGGCCGGTTCTAGTCACTGTTTTTTTTGTATGAACTTTCGCTCGGGATTATGTAGTCTTCGCGGCCCAAAAACAGCGGTTTTATTTTTATATAAAAAAAAAACAACAACTATTCAGATATTTTTGTTCTTGCGAAGCGCTTTTAAATAACAAGCTTTATTTTTTTTTGTAACTTTCAAATAGTTCCGTTACGTAATCTCGTAGATACGAGTAAATACGTTTCAAATCGTAAATTAGGGTCAGATTCGCGATGTTTTTTTATCGAGCCAACTAATTTATATCGTGTTTTCATTTTTGCCAAGCCCTTGGCCATATAGTCAATTTTAATAAAATAAATTTTCATGGTGTTCTCTTTTATATTTGTGGATTTCCAGAGGTTTAAAAAAGGTCAAAATGAGTAGAACCGGGCCTTAAGGTGGGCCTTCCCCAATAGCTTATCGTTAACGTCGAGAATGGTTTTAAAGCTTGTTGCTTGATCTAACGCAATCCAACGCGATGTTTGATGAAAAGGCAAGGCGAAAAAAGAGAGATAACGCCTGACAACTCTGTTGGAATTCGGTATGTCCGTGATTTACTCGAATATCGATGTACGGCGAGTATCCACCCTTACGTTGTTGAAACATCTACGGTCCGGACTAGGCGTTTCGCCTCGTCGTTCATACCGCGTACGTCGAGGGACTGGAACAATTTGCCTGCTGCGGTCTTCCCATCCGATTATGATTTGGGTGCCTTCAAGGCTAGAGTGAATAGGCTCTTAATAAACTAGTGCGACTTACCATCAACGATTGCATCACTGCTTACTATCGGTGGGATTGCAATCAAGCACTACATTGTAAAGAATAAAAAAAAAACACAACATTTGCTCCAGTAAATACGGGTTGTTTTTTTTAATTCTTAAAAGTTTTTGAGGAAAATTGTCGCCATTCAGAATCTCGATTGAATGTGCAAGGCTTCTATAGAAGTATTTTTAATATTGTACATTTTATATATAATTGATCAAAATAACTTTAATTTCGGATCAATTTTTGTGTTTTTTTAGTGTTGTTTTTTTTTGTAAATTGTTTTTTTTTACTTATGTTTCGGAAGTGCTCCTTATGACAAGTCGTTCTGCCGCGGGTAAACAACCACTACAATTTCACGGTGTATTACTTATTGGTTTTGGTATGGGTATCATCATCATCATCATCATCAGCCTTTTAATGTTCCCACTGCTGGGACTCAGGCCTCCTCTCTAGGAGAGGGAAAGGGCCGTAATCCACCACGCCGGCCCAGTGCGGATTGGTGGATGTCACATGTCTTCGAATTTTTGGTTCTAGGACATGCCGGTTTCCTCACGATGTTTTCCTTCACCGTTTTGAGAGCAGTGGTGTTAAATTAAATTACCCAAAGTAATGCGCCTGGCTGGGTTTGAACCCGCGACCTACAATTCGTAAGTCAGGGCCGTTACCACTCGGCCACCACTGTTCACCACTGCTCTGCTGCTTGGTATGGGTATAATATACCTATTTATTATTTTTATAGTTCGTGAAGTGATTTTTAAATAAATGTAAATAAGAGATAATATATTATGTAGATATTTATGGTTTAATCGAATGTTTTTATCCATTTTTATTGACTTTGATTCGGGTGTAGGTAAAGGCTTAAAATATAGGCCTTAGGCTTAGGTATTGGTTTCACATACTTGTAAATTATCTTTTGTGATATTTAATGTGTCTTCCATTTGTCTTATTGAGCATGTGACCTCAATAATCGGACCTTTCCAGTGTCAATGACCTGTACCATCACACATGTCGTTGACCTGGTCCCTCCTGAAGTCCCTTGTCAAACTAGATGGGTTTCAGGTCACGTATTTTGTTCCCAGATCTATCACACATAGACAATTGTAAGTGAAGACTAGAATTTAGACCATGTTAGGTATTTACTTTTGTTTTTATGTCGCGAAATGGAGTCGTTTTTACAAGTTTTCTATTAGCTTGCACTGTATGTTACTATGTAAATGTTCGGCTCAAATCTTGCAACTCAATTTTGAAGCAGATATCTTCAACTGATTGAGCTGAAATTTTTATAAAGTTGAATGTACTGATATATATATATATATTAAGCTTATGTATTATCTTTTGTAAAGGTATATTTTATCCATTTTTCGTATTTTTAGTTTTATGTTAGTTATATTTGCTAGTAGTACACCGCAGACTACCCCTCTTTTTAAAGTTCTAATAATCCATCCTAAGGTTGTCTGGTAGAAATCGCTGTCAGCGATAAGACCGCCTTTGTACCCATAGATGTAAAAAGTTCCTGTAAATTGTTACTACATATTTTGGTGTACAATAAAGTTTATTCTATTCTATTCTATTCTATAAAGCTTAAATAAAAAAAGATGTATGTCGTGTTGTGTGTACTCAAAGATTAAAACGGGTTTTTTTTTTTTCGAGGGGAAGCTTTCAAAAGGCACCCGGAATTTTGGGGATAAGTCCGGGGAGTGTGGGATTTTTACCTGACTAAAACCACCCCGGTGATCAACATCAGCACGTAGAAGGGGCCCCGTTATCTCCCAAAATACTATTCCGGAACCTCCTCAGTGCAACGCCTGTTACGGCACATCCCTGAAGAGACTATATGGACTATATGAAAATGGGACCCTATTGCTAAAATACCGATGTCTGTACGATCTGTCTAAGTCACCAGTCTGTATCTCATGAACTATGATAGCTGGACAGTAAAAAGCTAGACAGTAAGAATATAGAAATTTATGGTTTTTGTAATTTTATTATATATATATTTCATAATTATGGTGGCAAGGTTGCCGACATAGCCCAACGAATTCCTGCTGTGTCAAATTATACATTTGAAATTTTCCCCTCAAAAACCAAAAAAAATCAAAAGGCAATCTTTTCCCACGAAACCATAATTACATACAAATTGAATCGTAAATTGACTAAACCCAGGTATCACTCGACACCTAAGATACCATTTTCGGCGAAATAAAATTCGAGCAATTTTACACGTGTTGTTGAGACGTGACAAGAATACTTTATCATTAGCAGTATTTTTAGATGATAGTCGTAAACCGTGGTTTTACTTGTGTAAGGAAAAAAGAAGACGAATTTTATATGGCAACAGTCAGCAGCCACGTCTCAGTTCTAGCATCAGGTCCTTGTCATCATGAGAAATGAGCCCAAACTCGATAGGTTTACTATGTTAATAAGCAATCCAGGGTTCTTACCTTCGAGCTCCATCATCAGATCAGCTCAATGGCACGAGATTGTATACGAGTATTTGAAATATTAGGTCACACATATGTTTAAAATAAAGTAAATACCCATTAAGTGTTTAAAAACCCTACCGCAGCTAACAAACGAGCTGATGAACTTGAACACCTGCACAGATCTTCATAGATAGCTAAGAACCATCTCGGTTACGTCAGCTTTCAAACAAAAAAAAGCGCATCAAAATCGGTCCATTCGTGTAGGAGCTACGGTGCCACGGACAGACAGACAGACAGACAGACAGACGCGTCAAACATAATATAACACCCCTCTTTTCCGTCGGGGGTTAAAAATAGGGCAAGTACGAGTTGGAATCGCGCACTAAAGGTTCCGGACGAACATACTTATGAAAATAGTAAAATTTTTCTGAATTGCAATTTGTTTTTGTGATGTAACTACAAGTTATGTTCTTATATAGTTACACTCTTTATATCATTGGTTTATTAACCTAAAGTAAGCCTTCTGGATTTTTTTCCCCTATATATATATATATATTTTATCGTAGGTAAAATCATCCAATGACAAATCCCGCCCTTCGGTGGGGCGGGAAATAGTGTCAGACTCTTACTGACTAAAAACCTACCCTTCCATTCCTTGCCTTTGTCCCGGGGCCCGTGGTGATGTATAATAATCTGTAAGCGGCTATCAAGCCATAATCAGATGTGTTCTACTAATTTTAACTTTGTAGTATATTCCAATAACTGACACCATATGAAATGCTCACTGTAGTTGCGGGCTTGCGGATGGCGAGCAATGGGTCGCCGTCCAGACCGGGCTCAAGTCGTCGACGACGCGTAACGTTCCACACGCGCCTCAAAGAGATGTTAGCAAACCGTAGGGGCCCAGCAGGGTCGAAGCCTGCTGGGGCCATGGGTAATGTGAAAATGTACCCTGGGGCCCTGGAATGAAGGCAAAAAAGGAACAGGAGTAGGTTTTTAATCAGTAAAAATCTGACACTATCTCCCGTTCCGCCCAAGGGCGGGAGATGTCATTGGATGACTTTACCCATGGGTCAGCTTCTGAAAGGAAGGCCCGGCCCTGACACGAAAGGCGACTAAGGAACGGGGTAGATTTTTAGTCAGTAATAGTCTGATACTATTTCCCACTCCTCCCAAGAGCGGGATCTGTCATTGGATGATTTTACCTACCATAAAAATAAAAAAAACCTAAATAAAAGGTTCAATTATGTGTACGCTCTGTAAAATAAAATAAATAATCTGGCCTCCCTCTCCCTCACATCACACATCTATACTCATACCACAAAAACTTGCATCACGGCACGAAAAACCCTTATCATTGATAAGAACTTTCATAAAAGCGCGTTGCTCTTACGTAATAAACGTTATCAGGTTTATCTTATCACTGATACAGTAGTCACGGCCGGGTTTTGTTAGAAACATACCCGACGTCCGTCCGTCCGGTAACAGACCGGTCCGAGCTCAAGTCGTCTACGGCGTGCACTGTTCCCGCGCGCCTCAAGGAGTTGTCAGCAAATTGTAGGGGCCCAGCAGGGCCGAAGCCTACTGGGGCTAAAGGTTATGTGAAAATGTCACCCGGGGCCTTGGGACGAAGGCAATGAATGGAACAGGTTTTTAGTCAGTAAGAGTCTGACACTATTTCTCGCCCCACCCAAGGGCGGGATATGTCATTGGATGATTTTACCTACCATAAAAATAGTCCTACGTAGCGTTCGTTTGTTTTTGCGAAACTATTTTCTATATCACTTCAGCTGAAAGACGTCCACTGTTGCACACAGGCCTCCCACAAGTGTCGCCGTAGTGACTGGTCCTATGCGTCTCACATCCATTGGATTCCCGTGACCCTCACCAGGTCATCGGTCCACCAGGCCTTTCAACGCTTCGTCTTCTGGTACGTGGTCGCCACTCCAGAACCTTTTGTCCCTATCGACCGTTTGTTCTAATTTACGCTTCTAAAGCCCGGTCGCGGAGCAGGAAGAATTTCGTACAATGATCTTTGGGCCTACTGACAGTGGTCAAAAACATTTTTATATTAAGTGCGTTTTACATTTAACATTTGAAGGAGAAAAAAAAATACTAATTTATTAAATAAATTATATATTTACATTCTATATTATAACAATTTAAAAATCAAGTTAAAATTACGAATTCGGTAGAAATAGGATAATAAAATAAAAATTATCATTTTCATTAATTATTTAAATTTATGAATTTTGTCATGGATTTTTTGTAGTGACTAAATGCTAACCAAAAAAAACCACATTAAAAAAAAGAACAAAACTTAAAATAACAGTAAAAAGTTTACAGTAAAGGGTTTACAATCCCTGACGACGGAGAACATTGCATCTGTGCGAGCGAGACGCATTATATTTACGCGGGAGTGACAGAGACAGGTAATAATAGGTCAACGTACGAAATTCTTCCTGCTCCGCGTTCGGGCTTTACCTACCAAAATTCATCCCTTTTTATAACACTTCAGTTCACTTAGCCAATTGGATCGCGCTAAGAGCTTATGGTGGAGCTCAGGCCTGATGGTAATAACTTTTATCGATTCCTCGCGTCATAATTTGCTGAACCTAGCTCCAAAGTGGTTTGACACTAATTGCTGGTTCGATTAACAAGCTGTCATGTCAGAATTCAATTATGTTGATAATTGACATGAGTGGATGACCTCGAACACAGTGGACTAAAACACTCAAATTCTTTCTAAGGACAAGGCATCGCGCTTATTTGTGAAAGGGTGGACAGTGCTTTAGGCCTAGTATCTACCAAAGCTGAGAGAAGAAGAGACGAGATCCTATTTCGTTATTTCCACATCTCTTCTCCTCAAGCGGAGAGGACTGATGTCTCATTTTCCAATAGAATTTTGTACGACGAGCAAGTAAGCGGTGCGGTAGAGCGGAGAAGTGTCTAATCGGGCGGCCGGGTTTTTTTTTTTAAGGTAGGTAAAATCATCCAATGACATCCCCCGCCCTTGGGCGGAGCGGGAGATAGTGTCAGACTCTTACTGACTAAAAACCTACTCCGTTCCTCCTTTGCCTTGGTTCCAGGGCCCTGGTATGCATTTTCATACCTCCCCAAAGCCCCAGATTAGGCTTCGACCCTACTGGGCCCATTCGGTTTGCTGACGACTCCTTGAGGCACGCGGGAACAGTGCGCGCCGTAAACG